>CM070093.1:13062907-13725407 GCA_036178185.1 Liparis tanakae
TCAACAATGCCCCCATTAGAGATTGCTATGATAATTTACCTATGTCTTAAGGTTTTTCTACTTAAACACATGTTTTCGTGAAACATGTCTTCCATGAAGCCTGGATAGCTCAGTCGGTAGAGCATCAGACTTTTAATCTGAGGGTCCAGGGTTCAAGTCCCTGTTCAGGCGTTAAATCTTATATACATTTGAGTTCGTAGTTTGATACATTCTCTCATGAAAAACCTCTGTTTGTGGCTATCACTAAGTCCTTATTTGTTTATTTCTCAGCTCATTCTGACTTTCCCATAACCTGCAGGATTACCATGCTTCTCGGTGTCAACAATGCCCCATTAGAGATTTTTATGTTAATTTACTATGTCTTAAGGATTTCTCGCAGACACATGTTTTCGTTAAACATGTGTTCCATGAAGCCTGGATAGCTCAGTCGGTAGAGCATCAGACTTTTAATCTGAGGGTCCAGGGTTCAAGTCCCTGTTCAGGCGTTAAATCTTATATACATTTGAGTTCGTAGTTTGATACATTCTCTCATGAAAAACCTCTGTTTGTGGCTATCACTATTTCAATTCAATTCAGTTTATTTGTATAGCCCAGTTTCACAAATTACAAATTTGTCTCAGAGTGCTTTACAATCTGTACACATAGACATCCCTGACCCAAAACCTCACATCGGACCAGGAAAAACTCCCAAATAACCCTTCAGGGGGGAAAAAAGGGAAGGAAACCTTCAGGAGAGCAACAGAGGAGGATCCCTCTCCAGGATGGACAGATGCAATAGATGTAATGTGTACAGAAGGACATATTTAGAGTTAAAATACATTCAAGGAATCTGACAGAGTTTATCAATAGTTCATATTTAGGCATATTCCACGATGGAGAGTTTGGAGACCTCCCAAGTGGAGGAGTGGGCGGAGTCCCAGCAGGGCAGTGGCACAGCTGGCGACAGGAACTCACGATCCAACCATCGAAGGTCCATCAGCAGATGGAATCTATGCCTCATAGGGTCCGATGACCCCATGAGACGTGAAGTCAGAAGGACTCCGGGAGAAAGCAGAGTTAGTCATGTGTGATGGAGAGATGAAGATTCATCCATAGGAGAAAGAAAAGAGGAGAGAGGTGCTCAGTGCATCCTAAACATCCCCAGCAGCTATAAGCCTATACCAGCATATCCAGGGGCTGGACCAGGGCAAACCTGATTCAGCCCTGACTATAAGCTCTGTCAAAGAGGAAAGTCTTCAGTCTACTCTTGAATGTGGTTACTGTGTCTGCCTCCCGGACTGAAGGTGGAAGCTGGTTCCATAAAAGAGGAGCTTGATAACTAAAGGCTCTGGCTCCCATTTTACATTTTAAGACTCGGAACTACAAGTAGCCCGCATTTAGTGGCGCAGCTCTCTGGTGGGCGATACACTACTACTAAGCTCTTTAAGATATGATGGTGCATCACCAATTAAGGCTTTGTAAGTTAAGAGAAGAATTTTAAAAGTGATTCTTGATTTTACAGGGAGCCAGTGCAGAGCAGCTAGTGCAGGAGTAATGTGATCTCTTTTCTTAGTTTTAGTGAGAATACGAGCTGCAGCATTCTGAATCAACTGGAGGGACCTAAGAGATTTATTAGTGCAGCCTGATAATAAGGAGTTGCAGTAATCCAGTCTCGAAGTAACGAACGCGTGAACCAATTCTCTGCATCTTTTGAGACAAGATGTGCCTGATTTTTAAATATTACGTAGATGGAAGAATGCAGTCCTTGAGATTTGCTTTATGTGGGAGTTAAAGGACAAGTCCCGATCAAAGATAACGCCGAGATTCTTTACAGTGGTGTTGGATGCTAGAGTAATGCCATCTACAGAAATCACATCACCAGATAATTGATCTCTGAGGTGCTCAGGGCGAGTAGAATTACTTCGGTTTTGTCTGAGTTTAACATCAAGAAGTTGCCGGTCATCCATGTTTTTATGTCACTAAGACATGCTTGAATTTTAGTGAGTTGGTTAGTCTCCTCTGGTTTTATCGATAGATATAGTTGAGTATCATCTGCATAACAATGAAAGTTTATAGAGCGTTTCCTGATAATATTGCCCAAAGGAAGCATGTATAAGGTAAATAGAATTGGTCCAAGCACAGAACCTTGTGGAACTCCATGACTAACGTTGGTGGTCATTGAGGCTTCATCGTTTACAAATACAAACTGAGATCGATCTGATAAATAGGATTTAAACCAACTTAGGGCGGTGCCTGAAATACCAATCGACTGCTCCAGTCTCTGTAATAGGATGTTATGGTCAATGGTGTCGAATGCAGCACTAAGGTCTAACAAGACCAGTACAGAGAGAAGTCCTTTATCTGCTGCCATTAAGAGGTCATTCGTAATCTTCACAAGTGCTGTCTCTGTGCTGTGGTGTTTTCTAAATCCTGACTGAAACTCTTCAAATAAACTATTCTGATGTAGAAAGTCACACAACTGATTTGCGACCACTTTCAAGGATCTTAGAGAGGAAGGGAGGTTAGAGATCGGTCTGTAGTTAGCCAAAACCTGTGGATCGGGAGAGTGGGCTTCTTCAGGAGAGGTTTAATTACAGCTACTTTGAAGGAATGTGGTACGTGGCCTGTTAACAAAGACACATTAATAATATCCAAAAGAGAGCTGCCAATTAAAGGCAAAACATCTTTAAGCAGCCTAGTCGGGATAGGGTCCAAGAGACAGGTAGACGTGTTAGAAGTAGAAACCATTAAAGATAATTGGTCACGGTTGATGGGAGAAAAGCCATCTAAATATATACCAGGACATACAGGGGTTTCCAAAGCCATTCCACTTGAGGACAGATTGGCACTGGTTAAGGGCAAGAGATTATTAATCTTGTCCCTAATAGTTAAAATCTTCTCATTGAAGAAGTTCATAAAGTCATTACTACTGAGGTCTATAGGAATACTGGGCTCCACAGAGCTGTGACTCTCTGTCAGCCTGGCTACAGTGCTAAAGAGAAACCTGGGGTTGTTCTTATTCTTCTCTATTACTGATGAGTAATATTCTGCTCTGGCATTGCGGAGGGCCTTCTTATAAGTTTTAAGACTATCTCGCCAAACTAAGCGGGATTCTTCCCGATTAGTTGAACGCCAAATGCTTTCAAGCTTTCGTGACGTTTGCTTTAATGTGCGGGTCTGAGGGTTATACCAGGGAGCAAACCTTCTCTTCCTCACTGTCTTCTTCTTCACTAAGTCCTTATTTGTTTATTTCTCAGCTCATTCAGACTTTCCCATAACCTGCAGGATTACCATGCTTCTGGGCGTCAACAATGCCCCATTAGAGATTGCTATGATAATTTACCTATGTCTTAAGGTTTTCTCGCAAACACATGTTTTAATAGCTCAGTCGGTAGAGCATCAGACTTTTAATCTGAGGGTCCAGGGTTCAAGTCCCTGTTCAGGCGTTAAATCTTATATACATTTGAGTTCGTAGTTTGATACATTCTCTCATAAAAACCTCTGTTTGTGGCTATCACTAAGTCCTTATTTGTTTATTTCTCAGCTCATTCTGACTTTCCCATAACCTGCAGGATTACCATGCTTCTGGGCGTCAACAATGCCCCATTAGAGAGATTTTATGTTAATTTACTATGTCTTAAGGATTTTCGACACATGTTGTTGTTTTCGTGAAACATGTGTTCCATGAAGCCTGGATAGCTCAGTCGGTAGAGCATCAGACTTTTAATCTGAGGGTCCCTGTTCAGGCTTTAAATCTTATATACATTTGAGTTCGTAGTTTGATACATTCTCTCATGAAAAACCTCTGTTTGTGGCTATCACTAAGTCCTTATTTGTTTATTTCTCAGCTCATTCAGACTTTCCCATAACCTGCAGGATTACCATGCTTCTGGGCGTCAACAATGCCCCATTAGAGATTGCTATGATAATTTACCTATGTCTTAAGGTTTTCTCGCAAACACATGTTTTCGTGAAACTTTTCTTCCATGAAGCCTGGATAGCTCAGTCGGTAGAGCATCAGACTTTTAATCTGAGGGTCCAGGGTTCAAGTCCCTGTTCAGGCGTTAAATCTTATATTCATTTGAGTTCGTAGTTTGATACATTCTCTCATAAACAACCTCTGTTTGTGGCTATCACTAAGTCCTTATTTGTTTATTTCTCAGCTCATTCAGACTTTCCCATAACCTGCAGGATTACCATGCTTCTCGGCATCAACAATGCCCCATTAGAGATTATGTTAATTTACTATGTCTTAAGGTTTTCTCGCAAACACATGTTTTCGTGAAACATATCTTCCATGAAGCCTGGATAGCTCAGTCGGTAGAGCATCAGACTTTTAATCTGAGGGTCCAGGGTTCAAGTCCCTGTTCAGGCGTTAAATCTTATATACATTTGAGTTCGTAGTTTGATACATTCTCTCATGAAAAACCTCTGTTTGTGGCTATCACTAAGTCCTTATTTGTTTATTTCTCAGCTCATTCAGACTTTCCCATAACCTGCAGGATTACCATGCTTCTGGGCGTCAACAATGCCCCATTAGAGATTGCTATGATAATTTACCTATGTCTTAAGGTTTTCTCGCAAACACATGTTTTCGTGAAACTTTTCTTCCATGAAGCCTGGATAGCTCAGTCGGTAGAGCATCAGACTTTTAATCTGAGGGTCCAGGGTTCAAGTCCCTGTTCAGGCGTTAAATCATATATTCATTTGAGTTTGTAGTTTGATACATTCTCTCATAAACAACCTCTGTTTGTGGCTATCACTAAGTCCTTATTTGTTTATTTCTCAGCTCATTCTGACTTTCCCATAACCTGCAGGATTACCATGCTTCTCGGTGTCAACAATGCCCCATTAGAGATTTTTATGTTAATTTACTATGTCTTAAGGATTTCTCGCAGACACATGTTTTCGTGAAACATATCTTCCATGAAGCCTGGATAGCTCAGTCGGTAGAGCATCAGACTTTTAATCTGAGGGTCCAGGGTTCAAGTCCCTGTTCAGGCGTTAAATCTTATATACATTTGAGTTCGTAGTTTGATACATTCTCTCATAAACAACCTCTGTTTGTGGCTATCACTAAGTCCTTATTTGTTTATTTCTCAGCTCATTCAGACTTTCCCATAACCTGCAGGATTACCATGCTTCTGGGCGTCAACAATGCCCCATTAGAGATTGCTATGATAATTTACCTATGTCTTAAGGTTTTCTCGCAAACACATGTTTTCGTGAAACATGTCTTCCATGAAGCCTGGATAGCTCAGTCGGTAGAGCATCAGACTTTTAATCTGAGGGTCCAGGGTTCAAGTCCCTGTTCAGGCGTTAAATCTTATATACATTTGAGTTCGTAGTTTGATACATTCTCTCATAAACAACCTCTGTTTGTGGCTATCACTAAGTCCTTATTTGTTTATTTCTCAGCTCATTCTGACTTTCCCATAACCTGCAGGATTACCATGCTTCTCGGTGTCAACAATGCCCCATTAGAGATTTTTATGTTAATTTACTATGTCTTAAGGATTTCTCGCAGACACATGTTTTCGTTAAACATGTGTTCCATGAAGCCTGGATAGCTCAGTCGGTAGAGCATCAGACTTTTAATCTGAGGGTCCAGGGTTCAAGTCCCTGTTCAGGCGTTAAATCTTATATACATTTGAGTTCGTAGTTTGATACATTCTCTCATGAAAAACCTCTGTTTGTGGCTATCACTAAGTCCTTATTTGTTTATTTCTCAGCTCATTCAGACTTTCCCATAACCTGCAGGATTACCATGCTTCTGGGCGTCAACAATGCCCCATTAGAGATTGCTATGATAATTTACCTATGTCTTAAGGTTTTCTCGCAAACACATGTTTTCGTGAAACATGTCTTCCATGAAGCCTGGATAGCTCAGTCGGTAGAGCATCAGACTTTTAATCTGAGGGTCCAGGGTTCAAGTCCCTGTTCAGGCGTTAAATCTTATATACATTTGAGTTCGTAGTTTGATACATTCTCTCATAAACAACCTCTGTTTGTGGCTATCACTAAGTCCTTATTTGTTTATTTTTCAGCTCATTCTGACTTTCCCATAACCTGCAGGATTACCATGCTTCTCGGTGTCAACAATGCCCCATTAGAGATTTTTATGTTAATTTACTATGTCTTAAGGATTTCTCGCAGACACATGTTTTCGTTAAACATGTGTTCCATGAAGCCTGGATAGCTCAGTCGGTAGAGCATCAGACTTTTAATCTGAGGGTCCAGGGTTCAAGTCCCTGTTCAGGCGTTAAATCTTATATACATTTGAGTTCGTAGTTTGATACATTCTCTCATGAAAAACCTCTGTTTGTGGCTATCACTATTTCAATTCAATTCAGTTTATTTGTATAGCCCAGTTTCACAAATTACAAATTTGTCTCAGAGTGCTTTACAATCTGTACACATAGACATCCCTGACCCAAAACCTCACATCGGACCAGGAAAAACTCCCAAATAACCCTTCAGGGGGGAAAAAAGGGAAGAAACCTTCAGGAGAGCAACAGAGGAGGATCCCTCTCCAGGATGGACAGATGCAATAGATGTAATGTGTACAGAAGGACATATTTAGAGTTAAAATACATTCAAGGAATCTGACAGAGTTTATCAATAGTTCATATTTAGGCATATTCCACGATGGAGAGTTTGGAGACCTCCCAAGTGGAGGAGTGGGCGGAGTCCCAGCAGGGCAGTGGCACAGCTGGCGACAGGAACTCACGATCCAACCATCGAAGGTCCATCAGCAGATGGAATCTATGCCGTCTCATAGGGTCCGATGACCCCATGAGACGTGAAGTCAGAAGGACTCCGGGAGAAAGCAGAGTTAGTCATGTGTGATGGAGAGATGAAGATTCATCCATAGGAGAAAGAAAAGAGGAGAGAGGTGCTCAGTGCATCCTAAACATCCCCAGCAGCTATAAGCCTATACCAGCATATCCAGGGGCTGGACCAGGGCAAACCTGATTCAGCCCTGACTATAAGCTCTGTCAAAGAGGAAAGTCTTCAGTCTACTCTTGAATGTGGTTACTGTGTCTGCCTCCCGGACTGAAGGTGGAAGCTGGTTCCATAAAAGAGGAGCTTGATAACTAAAGGCTCTGGCTCCCATTTTACATTTTAAGACTCTCGAACTACAAGTAGCTCCCGCATTTAGTGAGCGCAGCTCTCTGGTGGGCGATACGTACTACAAGCTCTTTAAGATATGATGGTGCATCACCAATTAAGGCTTTGTAAGTTAAGAGAAGAATTTAAAAGTGATTCTTGATTTTACAGGGAGCCAGTGCAGAGCAGCTAGTGCAGGAGTAATGTGATCTCTTTTCTTAGTTTTAGTGAGAATACGAGCTGCAGCATTCTGAATCAACTGGAGGGACCTAAGAGATTTATTAGTGCAGCCTGATAATAAGGAGTTGCAGTAATCCAGTCTCGAAGTAACGAACGCGTGAACCAATTCTCTGCATCTTTTTGAGACAAGATGTGCCTGATTTTTAAATATTACGTAGATGGAAGAATGCAGTCCTTGAGATTTGCTTTATGTGGGAGTTAAAGGACAAGTCCCGATCAAAGATAACGCCGAGATTCTTTACAGTGGTGTTGGATGCTAGAGTAATGCCATCTACAGAAATCACATCACCAGATAATTGATCTCTGAGGTGCTCAGGCCGAGTAGAATTACTCGGTTTTGTCTGAGTTTAACATCAAGAAGTTGCCGGTCATCCATGTTTTTATGTCACTAAGACATGCTTGAATTTTAGTGAGTTGGTTAGTCTCCTCTGGTTTTATCGATAGATATAGTTGAGTATCATCTGCATAACAATGAAAGTTTATAGAGCGTTTCCTGATAATATTGCCCAAAGGAAGCATGTATAAGGTAAATAGAATTGGTCCAAGCACAGAACCTTGTGGAACTCCATGACTAACGTTGGTGGTCATTGAGGCTTCATCGTTTACAAATACAAACTGAGATCGATCTGATAAATAGGATTTAAACCAACTTAGGGCGGTGCCTGAAATACCAATCGACTGCTCCAGTCTCTGTAATAGGATGTTATGGTCAATGGTGTCGAATGCAGCACTAAGGTCTAACAAGACCAGTACAGAGAGAAGTCCTTTATCTGCTGCCATTAAGAGGTCATTCGTAATCTTCACAAGTGCTGTCTCTGTGCTGTGGTGTTTTCTAAATCCTGACTGAAACTCTTCAAATAAACTATTCTGATGTAGAAAGTCACACAACTGATTTGCGACCACTTTCTCAAGGATCTTAGAGAGGAAGGGGAGGTTAGAGATCGGTCTGTAGTTAGCCAAAACCTCTGGATCCAGAGTGGGCTTCTTCAGGAGAGGTTTAATTACAGCTACTTTGAAGGAATGTGGTACGTGGCCTGTTAACAAAGACACATTAATAATATCCAAAAGAGAGCTGCCAATTAAAGGCAAAACATCTTTAAGCAGCCTAGTCGGGATAGGGTCCAAGAGACAGGTAGACGTGTTAGAAGTAGAAACCATTAAAGATAATTGGTCACGGTTGATGGGAGAAAAGCCATCTAAATATATACCAGGACATACAGGGGTTTCCAAAGCCATTCCACTTGAGGACAGATTGGCACTGGTTAAGGGCAAGAGATTATTAATCTTGTCCCTAATAGTTAAAATCTTCTCATTGAAGAAGTTCATAAAGTCATTACTACTGAGGTCTATAGGAATACTGGGCTCCACAGAGCTGTGACTCTCTGTCAGCCTGGCTACAGTGCTAAAGAGAAACCTGGGGTTGTTCTTATTCTTCTCTATTACTGATGAGTAATATTCTGCTCTGGCATTGCGGAGGGCCTTCTTATAAGTTTTAAGACTATCTCGCCAAACTAAGCGGGATTCTTCCCGATTAGTTGAACGCCAAATGCTTTCAAGCTTTCGTGACGTTTGCTTTAATGTGCGGGTCTGAGGGTTATACCAGGGAGCAAACCTTCTCTTCCTCACTGTCTTCTTCTTCACTAAGTCCTTATTTGTTTATTTCTCAGCTCATTCAGACTTTCCCATAACCTGCAGGATTACCATGCTTCTGGGCGTCAACAATGCCCCATTAGAGATTGCTATGATAATTTACCTATGTCTTAAGGTTTTCTCGCAAACACATGTTTTCGTGAAACATTTCTTCCATGAAGCCTGGATAGCTCAGTCGGTAGAGCATCAGACTTTTAATCTGAGGGTCCAGGGTTCAAGTCCCTGTTCAGGCGTTAAATCTTATATACATTTGAGTTCGTAGTTTGATACATTCTCTCATGAAAAACCTCTGTTTGTGGCTATCACTAAGTCCTTATTTGTTTATTTCTCAGCTCATTCTGACTTTCCCATAACCTGCAGGATTACCATGCTTCTGGGCGTCAACAATGCCCCATTAGAGATTTTTATGTTAATTTACTATGTCTTAAGGATTTCTCGCAGACACATGTTTTCGTGAAACATGTGTTCCATGAAGCCTGGATAGCTCAGTCGGTAGAGCATCAGACTTTTAATCTGAGGGTCCCTGTTCAGGCTTTAAATCTTATATACATTTGAGTTCGTAGTTTGATACATTCTCTCATGAAAAACCTCTGTTTGTGGCTATCACTAAGTCCTTATTTGTTTATTTCTCAGCTCATTCAGACTTTCCCATAACCTGCAGGATTACCATGCTTCTGGGCGTCAACAATGCCCCATTAGAGATTGCTATGATAATTTACCTATGTCTTAAGGTTTTCTCGCAAACACATGTTTTCGTGAAACTTTTCTTCCATGAAGCCTGGATAGCTCAGTCGGTAGAGCATCAGACTTTTAATCTGAGGGTCCAGGGTTCAAGTCCCTGTTCAGGCGTTAAATCTTATATTCATTTGAGTTCGTAGTTTGATACATTCTCTCATGAAAAACCTCTGTTTGTGGCTATCACTAAGTCCTTATTTGTTTATTTCTCAGCTCATTCAGACTTTCCCATAACCTGCAGGATTACCATGCTTCTGGGCGTCAACAATGCCCCATTAGAGATTGCTATGATAATTTACCTATGTCTTGTTTTCTTAAGGTTTTCTCGCAAACACATGTTTTCGTGAAACATATCTTCCATGAAGCCTGGATAGCTCAGTCGGTAGAGCATCAGACTTTTAATCTGAGGGTCCAGGGTTCAAGTCCCTGTTCAGGCGTTAAATCTTATATACATTTGAGTTCGTAGTTTGATACATTCTCTCATGAAAAACCTCTGTTTGTGGCTATCACTAAGTCCTTATTTGTTTATTTCTCAGCTCATTCAGACTTTCCCATAACCTGCAGGATTACCATGCTTCTGGGCGTCAACAATGCCCCATTAGAGATTGCTATGATAATTTACCTATGTCTTAAGGTTTTCTCGCAAACACATGTTTTCGTGAAACATGTCTTCCATGAAGCCTGGATAGCTCAGTCGGTAGAGCATCAGACTTTTAATCTGAGGGTCCAGGGTTCAAGTCCCTGTTCAGGTGGTAAATCTTATATTCATTTGAGTTCGTAGTTTCGTACATTCTCTCATAATAGACCTCTGTTTGTGCCCATCACTAAGTCCTTATTTGTTTATTTCTCAGCTCATTCAGACTTTCCCATAACCTGCAGGATTACCATGCTTCTCGGCATCAACAATGCCCCATTAGAGATTTTTATGTTAATTTACTATGTCTTAAGGTTTTCTTGCAGACACATGTCTTCGTGAAACATGTCTTCCACGAAGTCTGGATAGCTCAGTCGGTAGAGCATTAGACTTTTAATCTGAGGGTTCAGGGTTCAAGTCCCTGTTGAGGCGATAAATCTAAAATTCATTTGAGTATGTATTTTGATACATTCTCTCATAAACAACCTCTGTTTGTGGCTATCACTAAGTCCTTATTTGGTTATTATTTGGTTATTTCTCAGCTCATTCAGACTTTCCCATAACCTGCAGGATTACCATGCTTCTCGGCATCAACAATGCCCCATTAGAGATTGTTATGTTAATTTACTATGTCTTAAGGATTTCTCGCAAACACATGTTTTTGTGAAACTTGTCTTCTATGAAGCCTGGATAGCTCAGTCGGTAGAGCATCAGACTTTTAATCTGAGGGTCCAAGGTTCAAGTCCCTGTTCAGGAGGTAAATCTTATATACATTTGAGTTCGTAGTTTGATACATTCTCTCATAAAGGACCTCTGTTTGTGCCCATCACTAAGTCCTTATTTGGTTATTTGTCAGCTCATTCAGACTTTTCCATAACCTGCAGGATTACCATGCTTCTCTCATAAAGGACCTCTGTTTAAAAGATAAAAAGTCTGAGTGTTGAATCTACCAAGTCTTGGGTCGATGCTGCACCCTTCCTGAGCTTTTTAGGCTCTTCAAATTATATGTAACCTATCACTAGTACTCTCATCACCCTTTATTGTTTTATAATAGTAAATGTATGATACTTACGATGCACACTACATGCAAGACAAATTATGTAGTGGCTATTGAGTAATGTGGAGCATTTAGCGGTTAACTAGGGATACATTTTTCTACGCAGGTGGTAATGATGAAACTGGAGTCAAAAGACTGCATTATACTCTTATCTGGTTGCAAGAAACACAACTCCTGTGAAAATGATCATGTTAAGTGTCAGACGCATGTGTAAGTAGCAACTCATTTACGAGCAGACTAGCCATCGCACGTTTTTTAACGTGATAATGAAGTCACAACCTTGTGTGTCCGCCTTTTACAGGATTTCTTTCCGCCTAATAATTGATGAATGCAGCTTTGGAATCAACTTCAAACTAATGTTAAAAAACAAAACTCATCAGAATATGTACTCCAGGGGAACGGAAAAAAAAGACATCAGAATACCTTTAAGAGTCACAACCACAGAGGTACTCAGGAAAAGGTGCAAAGAAAATCAGAAAAAAACAAGATTGAGAGGGAGATAATAGAAGCTAAAAGTTAGTAATACACTTTGCCAACGGACTGCATTGACCTCTATCTCTGTGTCTCTCCTGGTGCCATGTGACTTGTATCTGGATTAGTGCCTAAATTGATTGACGGGCCCACTAATCCAACGTTGGGGGTTGGTCGACAATCCGCAATTTAACACTCGATAATTGGCCTATCAGCCAAAAGCTTGAGCTGATAGGCTGCTTAATTTAAGCGGAAAGGAATCCACGGGTGACACGTAAAAAGGTGTTGGGGGGAGTGGAAGGGGATAGAAAAATGGCTTGGAGGGTCATAGGTATATATAATGTTGTGAGTAGAAAACTCTCAACACTCGTTGCGACAAATTGACTGAAAATGCAAAGTACAATATCATGAGTGTTGGACTGGTGGCATTATGTGTATTTGCATCTGTGTGTTTGTGTGTGTGGGGGGGGTGGAGTAAATGGAAAATCTAATGCATGACACCTGGGCATCAATCAGTGTCACATGTCAGTTCACATGCACCATTACATTATGTTGTATGGGTGTTATATTTTGACATGGGCACAAGATGCTTTTTAATGTTGTCAATTAATTAACTGTCAGACAGCCTCAAATCAATAAGTTGTATTTTCTTTTTGAACCCAGAATGGCCAAAGCAAGCCTGATTAATGTTGTAGATTTGAACTGTGAATATTTTATTGATGGGTAGAAAATAAGGACGCAACAAACATTTCCCTGACTACTGGAGGTAGATATGATGAATTCCATATCTGTTTTATATTTTCAAGTTAAATATATTTTTCCAATTTCAAACATGTAATGTATTGCCCTGCAAATAAAATGGATCACATCCTATTAATATGCTGTCGACAAGTGTTGAGTTTATATAGTCGACTGCGTGGCAGTCACATCCATAACAATGTATGTTATGATCTGATCTGTATTTTTATATCATGTAGAACGATCTGAAAAGTAATAAGGGACAAAAGTCATCGACAAATGTTGTAGAGTAAGAAGTCAAACATTTTTGCTGAAATAAAATTGAGTTGAATTAGGAAGTAGCATGATACAAGTGGAAGTACCTTGAGATTCTAAAAAGATGAATTCATTGCATTAGTGAGTCAGAAAACAGAGACGGGTACAGAAACAACTTCACTTCAACATCGATCAAAATGACATCATCGCCTTGCGCCGAAGAGTGTCACAAAGTGCAGTTTGAACAACCAGTCTCCAGATACATTTCCTCCGCTATTTAACAATGTAAACAACAGCAGACGAGCACATGAAATATGTCTGGGGGAAGAAAAAAAAGAAAACGGCACCATCTGTCGCTCGCGGAGCTGGTTTTTGCTTTTATTTTTTAAAGACAGATGTCTCCCCCTTGAACACGGCCAATCAAAGCCAATCGCTGCATCGCTCTCAGGTGAGTGAGATTACCCGATGTGATGAACGGGTGCCGGGAGTGAAAGCGTCTTTGGCCGACAGAGCAGTCACTCGGAATGTTGCTCGTCTCCTGACGGTGGTGCTGCATCGCCTTGTTTCGGAGCGTTGAATCCAAGTAATGTATCAAATGTTTTAAAATGTCCTGAGCTGCAACCCACAAACCCTTTTATGCGTGTCCTCTTTGTCTGATGACTCCTTTTCCAGGTCTGGACAACTATTGGCTCCTATTTGTTTTCATCACACTTCCGACCTATTAGGTCTGACTACAAATAGCTGCTAACTCACAGCCGAGAGACTCGGCATTACAGACATGAAGATCTTGGAGGATGGCAAAGGACAGATGGTTAAATTTGTGATGAAGATTGAGACAAAAAAGGTTGAAGTGCAAGAGATCTGACTGGAGAGAGAAGGGATATTTCATCTTCCAGCGGGATAACCTCTGTAGAAGCTTCTCTTTCATCAGCGTGTATTGGATCAAATGCGCTCCGAACCACGGACTTCAAGACAAAACCACATCGGGGGGTGTTTTCCCTAATGGAATAATACATAAACATTCAGCACGGATGAGAGAATGAGTTGGCTAATCCGTAGCTTACACTTTTTTTTGGTGCCTTTTATTTAAATGAGTTTTGCAACGGCTACTCAAAAAAAAGAGATGGCTACTCTTAAAAGAGAGCTTATTTTGAAGTATTAATATTGAACTGGGTAACCCGAGATAACAAGACTTCAGATCACACAGAGGAGGAAGATACGAATCACCTACAGCTCGGTCTCACTGCGTTAATGTTCAGAGCTGCTTTAATTAGGGCCTCCGCAGACCATATGTGAATCATTTGTGAGAATAAATCATATGTAAATGAAAAACTTCAGAGGTATCTATCTCTACGAGCTTATGCAATCCAAAAAGAAGCACCTGCTCCTGACGGTGTGTCAGAGACGGGTCAATGCTTTTAGAGGCAGAGAACGATTCATTTCCAAGCTGATGTTGTGTTATGTGCATTAAGCTTCTTACATGGTACATATTGTCTTTGTGTAAGTTATTCTATGAAACCCATAACCATATCGGATCAATTATAGACATCAATGTGTGACAAACCGTTCTGGTGTCGGTCCCATGTGCACGGGCATGCAGCTGTGTATCAGACGGACTTTATGATCATTCAACAGTCATAATTATGTTTAATGAACAGCACAGACTTTCTGGCTGACTGGAAAAAGCAACAATCAATTTAATTCTGTGATTAGCACCACCGGTGTTCACGTTGTTGTTTCCCCATGAGTGACTAAGTCGGATGGCGGTTTTGTGTTTTAATGAGTGTGCCTCTTTGCTTGAACAGTTTGGAAATCATATTAAAACAAATAGTGTGCATCATAATGGTGGAGCAGTCAATCAAAAAACATCATAGAAATAAAACATACACACGGTTTGAATGAATAATTAAAAATGTTTTGAACACTTAAACCCCCTTTTTTAATACTCTTCATAGTCACAATATTTCTGCAATTCAATTCCATTCAATGTATTTGTATAGCCCAATTTCACAAATCACAAAATTGTCTCGGAGTGCTTTACAACCTGTACAAATAGACATCCCTGCCCCAAAACCTCACATCGGATCAGAAACAACTCCCAAATAACCCTTCAGGGGGAAAAAAGGGAAGAAACCTTCAGGAGAGCAACAGAGGAGGATCCCTCTCCAGGATGGACACATGCAATAGATGTCATGTGACCAGAAGGACAGATTTAGAGTTAAAATACATTCAAGGAATCTGACAGAGTTTATCAATAGTTCATATTTAGGCATATTCCACGATGGAGAGTTTGGAGACCTCCCAAGTGGAGGAGTGGGCGGAGTCCCAGCACGGCAGCGGCACAGCTGGCGACAGGAACTCACGATCCAACCATCGAAGGTCCATCAGCAGATGGGATCTATGCCGTCTCATAGGGTCATTGGACGCTATGAGACGGCATAGAAGTCAAAAGGACTCCGGGGAGAAAGCAGAGTTAGTAATGTGTGATTGAGAGATGAAAATTCATCCTTAAGCAGAGAGAAAAGAGGAGATAGGTGCTCAGTGTATCCTAAAATAATAATAATAATAACTGATATTTACAATGTGCAATTACCTCATATATAGGAAGCATTCACATGTATTGTACACCCATGACGGACTAATGGAAAATGAATGTAATCAAGCTTGTTTCTTTTTCTCATTGGTAACAATGTCACAATGTTAATTTTATTCTGTTCACACCATATTAAAGCTGCTGCACTGATAATACAAACAGAACATATTACTGACATGATAAGTAAGACAAGATCACTCTTCTGTTGTATTCCTACCAATTAGCTGCTATTGGACTATTTGCTGTTGTTACCACAGTAACGATGGATGTCGACATATCATTAAAATAATAACACAACAAATGTGTATAACACGTCATAGAAAACCAGCTTGGGCTAAATTAATCTCCCACTTAGTCACCCTGATTTAATAAACTCTTAATCTGCGACTTCCTTGACTTTATAACTAAATTAAATAAAACTCTCCAGCCCAGCTTGACTCATGCCTCTTATCTAATTGATATACAATAATTTATTAATATACTTTTATATCAATAAATGAGTTAAAATAATACTTCATTTACTTTGCCAGATATGGAGGCAGAGATCAAAAATAAAATAAACAGCGGCAGGGGGAAAGATGTCCGAGAGGAAAAGAGAACGTCCAGTGATGGAGAGACAGAGTGACGCAGTCAAAGAGAGGAGAGTAACTCTCTAAACACAACTGGACTTCAAACCTGTGCAGTCGGAGCCCAGAGGCGGGAAATTATCAATCGGTCTGTTCTTTTAGTGACTTCCTTTAGTGATTCTTCATTTCCTGACGCCTCATCTGCCTCTGCTAGGAATCTCAATAAGGAGCGGAGATGGCAACGGGAGACAGCGATGGAGAGAGCGACAGAGGGAAAGCAGGTAGAGGGATGGGGAGGGATGAGCTGGTTGATGTGTTTTCTTGTGGAGATGCAGCTCAGCTGTGAGGAACTGAGGAATTGTGTTGGTATTATCTCAGACTCTCTGAATACCGAAGGTTCTAGCGAGGAACCACTTCCTGTCTTTTGAAGGGAATGTTACAAAAAGGAAAAATCACAACAAGATAATGTGTTTAAAAAGCCATAATGCTCAGTGTCTTGACCCAAGTTGCTCCACAGTTCCATCTCTTGACAGACAGCTTCAGTCTCCTCTTCCCTGGGGCACAGCGCCACCTTTGATTGTAAAGACATAATACATTATGCAGATATACTGGGGGTTTTGAACAGGTTACAAGGTATATTTAAAAAAGCGGCAAGCTGAGTAAAATTTCACCAATGATGTCTCAAGAGTCTCAAATGAGCTCAAATGCATGAATAAATCAGAAATAGTATACCTGATGTGACCGGGGGGGGGGGGGGGGCTGGGGGGGTGGCGCCCCACTCAGAGCATGCATTCTTTCAGTTCCCCGTGAATTCTTAGTGGTTACAGAGTAAAGACAGTCGCCCCATCCGTGCGAAACTACGTAAAAGAGGTCAACGTGTCAAAAGTGAAAGGGAAGTCAAAAAGTCTCCTTAAATATGTGCTGAAACGCACATTAAGCACAACCACCGGGAGCACGGTGCTGCCTGCCTCTGTACGTCTCCTCTACTTACTGACATCACGTCTGCAGACTCCTCACGAAGACATTGATCCCTCTTGAACCACCAATCAACTAATCAAAGAGTCGCCGATTGGCTTGATCAGTTCATTTCGTCGTGACAACGCACCGCGCCATTTAGAGGCTGTCAAAATGCACAGATACAGCCAGTTAGCAGCGGGGGCTTGGCATGCAGAAAAAGCACACCGCTTGATCGCATGTAGGCAACGCGGTGCAGCCTATATGGGACCCCACTATGTTTCTCCACTGTAAGGCACCATCAAAGGCTCTTTATCACCATCTCCCCCACTGGAAGAGCGTCACTATGTAAACCCTGGAAAAACACCACGCAGGCATCGCTTGAGGGCGCCGCATCACATATATTTTGCAGATTGGTTCACCGTACAGGTCACGTGATCAGGTTTTAGCGACCATCCAATGGCACGCTTGCTACTCTTTGTCAGATGATGTGGATTTCAGTCATCTTACTCCATTTGCAACCATCTTCCTGTATGGAGGCAGGAATAATGCTGGATGCCAACAGAGGTATTTGAGAAAATATAAGTGTATTCCTGCCTCTCTATAATTATGTTTAAATACGGCATACTATTTGCATTTGTTTTGGAAAGCCCCCTGGATAAAAAATTAAATAAAAATGTGGAAAAGCTTTTAATTGAGTAACTCTTGCAATGCAAACAGAATTAATGAGAGTGATTCTTTTTTTAATGTTTGCCACTCAGAAGCCAAAAAACAACAAACGCCCCCCAGCAAGAACACACTTCATTGAAGTACACACAAGATGCAACATTCTTCCCCCGGGTCATGCCAACTCCTCCTCCAGCTTTATAAACACTATATTCCAGCCATGTTTTATAATGGGTATGTTTCGGCTCCCAAAGGATTTAGTTAAAGGGAAATATTGTTATCTTTCTTGAATATTAAAGAAGTAAAAGGTGAGTTGAAGCAAGAGATCATGTTTACTCCATTCTGGGTACCGCCTCGTGAAAAATGTAGTGTTTCCTTCACGTTGCTAAAATGTTGCCATCATGACCACTGCAAGTTTTGCCCACGGCAGTAGATGCAAGTCGGCTGCACTGTTTCTCTCCGGCCCCTGAGGGGTTTACCTTGATCCCTGGGCCGGAAGAGAGATACAATTCTTCCAGGGAGTCCTGGGAATCTTCTTGGAAGTTCCCAAAGCTCTTACTAGAGTGAGGATGCCGAAGGGCGTTTCTGGGAATGTTTTCAGGATCGACACACTGGCATGGTCACCATGGAGTTGTATTACCATTTTCCTGTGTGTGTCCAGTCCTCTGTTTAATTGATATATTGTGCTCTTGTCCTGGTCTTGGACAGCCTGATTCCTATCGGACATGGACTCAGACTAAATGAACCGTGAATGAATGGCTTGTAATAACTCTCGATGGTCCCACACCATCGCTCACAGAATACATCAGGGAGCACCGTCACAAGACTCTCTTCACCCAACGAATACATTCCATGACACCTCCACCATCTGGGAGAGGCTGAAGAGATGGTCCTGGATTAAATCCTCTACACTTTCCCATGGAGGGTGATTGATCAACATGCTGTAATTCAACAACTGAGAGAACAGATTCATCTAATCCCATTCACTTCCAATTCAGTTTGTTTTGCATAGCCTAAAATCATAAATTAGACCTCAAAGGGCAAATAGGACATCCTTGTCCCAGGACCTCACATCGGATCAGGAAAAACTCTCAGTACCTGGCAAATCAGAAACTTAGTCTTAGTGCATGATATTTGCAATTAAACTTGGAACTTGGCCTAATATCTCTGAGGGTGGGCGGGCAAAGAAGGACAGTAATGAAAATGGCAAACTGTGTTGCCACTAGAGAGAGGCCTGTGTCTGATTGTGAAGAGGAGACGGCGCTCGCCAGTATCAGGCCCAGGATCAGGCGCAGGTGCCAGGATCACATGGCAAGATCAGGCCCAGGATCAGGAACAAGGGGCAAGATCAGGCCCAGGATCAGGATCATGGGGCAATATCAGGCCTAGGATCAGGATCAAGGGGCAAGATCAGGCCCAGGATTAAGCCTAATTGCTAAACAATATTAGTCATTATACAATTCAAACATTAACACAAGTTTATCTTTGCACAAATCAGGACAGACTCTCCAGGTGACATGTGGCTACCGATCATGTGCCTGTGATCAGACAGTTTTTAGGATAGTGTCTGACTTCTGTCAAGTCCCTCTGATCTTAAAATCTAATCTGACATGTTTTTCAACTGTTCATTCACTTCACACAAGGATGTTCTCTCTGGTTCAGCCTCTCATCTCCCATCCATCCATAATACTGACGTTACCAGTAAGTTTAATTCTATTTAGTTCATAAACAGATAGTTTGACACAGCTTGGCTTAAGAAATGGAGAAATGGAGAGTCACTATGCATCAGAGTGTAAATATGTCGACAGTAAACGTGCTTTGAAACCTACAGCACCATGTATTGATTTTGTGTTTAGTCATACTGAGGACGAGGCTATCAATCCATCCCAAAAACTCTAGTCAGATCCCATGACAACCATACTAATCAGAGTTCGGCTGCCTGATTAACATCTCATAATTAATTGCAGCGTGGATACAGGAACACACACACACACAGAGCAACCACTCAGGTCTGTGATGTGTGTGCGTGATCTGTTCTATCTTTATGAGACCGCTTCTGGCTCATTGTCATTCAACAAAAGCAAAATGTACTCTGCTCTCCTGGTGTATACTCACAGCATATATAAAACAGTCTTGGAACTGTTTAAACAATTGTCTTTAGAGCCTCAAGGTCCCAGACAAATACCTGAGATTCAGGCTTTTCTCCATTTTCAGGAATATTCATGAAGCCATAAGCCTATCCCAATACGGATTGAGTGGATGCCAGATGGCGGATTACATCAGTCCTGCTGCCAAGTACTAAAGGATTCTCGTTGCCAGCATACCATAATACAAATGGACCTGACCTTGGTAGAGTAAGAGTGCACATCCTTCACTTCAGACTTTAAGCATTGTCATCCATATTTTAACTTTTCTTGCTTTGCACACCTGACGGTAGAACTTTTTTAACTCACACGTTCAACTCAAATGTCTAAACATGAAAATTACTGTCAGGCATGTTTTTTTCTTCTTTTTTTTCTTAAGAATTAGTTCTTTCATATTATGCATGTTCAGCTCTTACTCGAATGAATCTGTCAAGTTTGCTTTCAGTGAAAATAAATGTATTGAGAATTCAGCATGAAGCATTCTTCTTGGCTGATTTGTTTGTGTATATGTGTATATATATATATATATATATATATATATATATATATATATATATATATAAATACATATATATATACATAAATATGTAAATATGAAAAATATATAAAATACTTCTAAACAGTTTTTTGCCACTTTAGCAGTGCATTTTAAGGGATGGTGATGTCAGTCCGTCAGTCTGTTGGATATATTGACATGTTTTACATACATCCGTCATCTACTTGGGAATATGCCCCTTACTGACTTTGGTGTTCCTGACTCTTATCCCACTCATCAGGTTACATATATTCATTCATATTCACAAACATGTCATCTTGGGCAGCCAGCAGGTTGAAAGTTTCCCATTCCCAGTGAGGGATCTCATGCAGCGCTCCCAGTGGATGAATCCTCGACATTTCCTCCAGAGCCACCATGATGTCGATGTCCATGTGTGGCTTGGTTTACAAATGATACAGACATTCATTGTTTGCATGAACATTGTCGACCCTTTGACTTCTCATACAAAGCCATCATGAGAAGAAATGGTAATTGATCCAAATCTTTGATTTATCAATCAAATTTTTTTATCTCGAGATTCATAAAAGATGGATCAGATTGTTGCACGTCCACTTCTTGTTCTTATTAAGTTGTAGTTTAGTTCTTCAGAACTTCTTGCACCTTCACTTTAATTAAATGTAATGAAAATAGCAGCAAACATACTTTTGCTTTTTGTTGTGACCACTGCGAGGCCTCGAAGGCTAAAATAAATCCACTGATTTCAAGAAATGAACACTGAATGGTGCATGTTTTTTTTATATTGTAACATGCAACTATAAGCACAAACAAGTACAGACAACTCCCAGCTGTTCCTCATTGAGGACATGTGAGTAATAACAATCTTACCGGCATGAAACTACAGACATACACTAAAGACAAAGGCACACACACACACACACACACACACACACACACACGTTCTTTGTTTGTCACTGTTGAACTGTACATACACATACATGTGGAAACACTTACATGGCCTCCGCTCGATCCAGTGAGCCGAGAACATTTCCATGCGTAACGAGTCTTTGTCACCTCTGAATAATTGATGGTAGAAAATGGATTTGGGAATACATTGTAAATCCTCGTCTGAGCAAAAGAACCACCTTCCTAAAACAAGACGATGCTAAAACATTTATACCGGAGGGAGGAAGTCAGAGATGTTGTGTGTGTGTGTGTGCATGTGTATGTGTGTGTGTGTGTGTGTGTGTGTGTGTGTGTGTGTGTGCGTGTGCGTGCGCGTGTGTGTGTGTGAGAGGGAGTCAACATGGTTTAGTGTTAATTAAATCAATATTCACATTTACCTGAAGCAACCCAATGTTACCCTTCACGCTTCCTGCCCACCTCTTCCTCTCTATCCTCTGTGTTTTATTAATCCTCTTCCTCCTCCTCTTCCTCCTCCTTCTCTTCTCTCTATTCTTCTTTACTTCCCCATCTCTCATCCTCTCTTAGGCTCTGTAGTGGCGTTCTAATGCAGTTAATAAATACTGCAGTTATGGAGTCACAGAGCTCATCCACGGTGAAGCGAAAATAGATTCCAATGCTGATATTAATATTTCATACCCATGGTATTCAATCTCAATATTATCATTCCACTTTTAAAACCTCATTGATACAAGGTGTGTGACGTCTGGCTAAATGAAGGTAGATGACATTGACATCTTCAAATTTAACTAAAGGAAATCATTCAATGTTTTAACCCTAAAGTATGAACAGAAAAGTATGAACAGCCCCAGCTTTACATTTTCATATTTAGCTCCAAAAAAAAGATTAAACACACTTTTTCAGCAGAGCCTGAAACCGTGAATCAAACTCATTGTCATGTCTCGTCGTTTATGTTAAGTTTTAAGTTTTAGTCCTGTTTTCCATGTCCGCTTTTATTTTGTAGTTACTATCCTCTCTTATTCCAGAGATTTTGGCCGTTTCTCAATCAGCGTACTTGTGCGTCCTTTCCTCTACTTGTGTCCTCGTGGACTCGTGAAACGTCATCAGTCTCAGCCCGAGTTCATGTTCCAATTCAAAGTTCGCTTCTCTCAAAGCACGGTCAAAATGCCCGGATGTGACTTGCTCCTCCCACTTTACCCAGGATGCATCACAGGAGACTTGTGCGTACTCTGGCCAGCATATATCCCACAATGCATTTCACCAGCAACCGGAAACAATAGCGGAGGAGAAAATAAACAACTGACAGATGACTTTTTATAAATACTACTGTTGTTGAGTCACAGAATGTCATTTTAGGTTGTTTCGTTTATTCGACTGTAAAAAATAATTTACACTGAATAATTAGAATAAACTCAGGAGCAAGAACAGCTGATGTGGTGACGTCATCAAATAAGCAGCCGTTCCAATCGCAGAAAGACCGTCCTCCCGTTGTCCCGTCCTCCCGTCCTCCGGAGTCTGGGCTCCCGAGACCAGACTCCCAAGACCAGACTCCAGAAGAACACAAGTCTGCAGTCGTGTACTTTGAATTGAGAAACGGCCTTTATTTCCTGCCCCGGTGTTTCCTCGTTAGTGTGATTGTCTGCTCCACCCCTGATGGTGTCCACCTGTTCCCCATTTCCTCATGTATTTAAGTCTGTGTCTACCTGTGTCTTGTGTCAGATTGTCTTGTCTCGTGTCTCTTCCGAATCATTCTTGTTAGGATAGTCTTTTGTCCTGGTTTGCTTTTTCAACGTTGAGGTTTTGTTTTGTACTTTGTTCAAGTTTTTTCCAGTATAGCTGTAATTTTCTGTTTACTATAAAACCTTTTGATTGACCTAAACCATGAGTGTTTTTTTAAATGATGTATGTCACGGTTTCAAAGTCAGTGTGTTGAAATCAAAAAGCTACCTCTTGTGGAACTGAAACCTCAGGACGTTGCTTTTCCTCGCCGAAGGTTACATCAGATTCTTTCAAAGAATAAAAACATCACGGAAAATTCTCGAAGTTGCTTGTTCGGTTTCTCGTACGATCACCTGTTTTGACCCTCACGCAACGAAAGAATGCTGTGATTTGTGCAGCAAATGAAGTGTGTTTGCTTTACATTCAGTGTGTTTACATGATGGTAAAATTTGAATCTTGCTTTAGTGGGACTATGCTATCTTTTGGGGAATCTGCTATTATCCCAATATACATGGCAGTGAGTACATGTCACCTCCGATACGCCAGGTGGCCCTGTTTTCACTACAAGTCCTGTTGTGTAGCCCATTTCCTTTTTTTGATTGGCTGATAAGCGCCACGTCACAGCACAACTCCAGGAAGCGTTTGTTTTCCCCACGGGGAGAGCGGTTGGGCCGGCTCATGTTGTCGCTATGGCACATTAAAACATTAAAGCCCCACTATGTAACTTTTCCACCTTAAAATAACAGCTTGAAAAAAATGGTGCCGCTACAATGACTTTTAATATGTTGATTTGCTCCTCCGCCACTGCCATCGGGGGTCCGTGGCCAGAATACTGCTGAATGTAAGATGGTTGGGACCGACCCGGTACTTCCGGCGGAAGTAGTTCAACTTGCTGTCTGGCAGCTTTACGCAACGTCTTATAGTGCCAGTACACGCTCACAGGTGACTTTTTATTCAACTCTTTATTCGAGTCGCGTTCAGCGGCAGCCCGGTCGCGATCAGCTGGGAGCAGACAAGCCGGAAGAGCCATATATGGCTCGAGACCAGACGTTAAATACCTGAAGGGGGCGCTACATGGGAAAAGTTACATAGTGTCGCTTTAAATACCCGAGAGTTGTTTTCAGCGTGAGGAAATACGATGTGTGGCGGGAGTGCGGGAGTTAAGACCGTAATGTGTGACACTTGAGAGCCCTGCAACTCGTTGGATGCTCGTGGCGATACTCGTTGCGCTTGCGTGCGCATGGGCAAGGAGGCAAAGTTCGGCTCCTATAGTCCAATTCACCGCTACATGCCGTGATGGTCGGATTATCAACCGGATCGGATCGAGTAATCCAGGGTTGTCAATCGGACCGTAGTTGGACCGTAGTTGGACCGTACATAGTCGAACAAAGGTGTTTACATGAACCGGATAATTCGATTTCAGTCCGACTAAGCCAGTTATTCGAATGCATGTAAACACGGTGACAGTTCAGAAAGCTGTGGATCTTCATTATAAGCTTGATACAAAATGCATTGGTTCATTTTGACTTTTGCTAATTATCCGTGGGAACAACAGCTGTAATGACCCACGGATAATTCCCTTCCTCTTGTTGTACCGTCCTCTTCTTCAGTGGTTTA
The DNA here is from genome assembly GCA_036178185.1 of Liparis tanakae. Taxonomy (NCBI): domain Eukaryota; kingdom Metazoa; phylum Chordata; class Actinopteri; order Perciformes; family Liparidae; genus Liparis; species Liparis tanakae. The sequence continues at coordinate 13,087,453 of CM070093.1, forward strand.
ACGAAAAGCATCAATACGGCCAGTCAGTGGCAGGGGCGTGGCATGCAGAAGAAGCAGACCACATGATCGCATGTAAGCAACAAGGTGCAGCTGATATGGGACCCCATTATGTTTCTCCACTGTAAGGCACCATCAACGGCTCTTTATCACAATTTCCCCTGGACTGGAGTCTTGGGCCCACCTACTCCTCCATCTCAATGCACCGACCCCTAATACCTGCATAATAGTAGTGACAAGTAACAGGCATTCATTTGCATTTCTTTTTTCACACAAAAAATTTGTTTCAATTGGTGACCCATTCAGATCTAAACAGGCCTCCATCAGCAGCAGGGAGAGCAGTGATGATCGCGGTCATTTGGCATATAGGACGGTATCTGCATGTGCGCCAAAGAAACCTGGTTTCGCCTGTTACTGAGTTTTACTCTCAAGATTTTATACAGACGTTCTCAAACGTCCAATGCCGGAATCCAAATGAACACTGGTTAAGATATTCTCTCTGTGATCCAATAGCTGAGGACCACGTGGCAAGAAAGTGACGATTGGGCACAAAGTACCTGATGCTCTTTGTAACCGTACAACTTTCAAGCCAATTTGTGTAAAAGTGCTACTGTTTTTCCCTTTGATTGTTTGCCTAGTACAACAACCACCACTATCTTCTGTCATCAACACTGACTGTGCATTCATGACACGTCTTGTCTGAAGATCGACTTCACATTAAAACTACGAACTCTGCAGAGTCAGACTGGGTGTGGATCTTTGGGAAATAAAACAGCTTTTGTTTTACATTTTTTTAGTACTCTCTAGATGTGGCTCTTCAAGAATCCATCATTCTTGCAGTGGAAACAGATTTATCAACTTCTACTCCTCGCGTCATGGGGAACATGAAAGTGTCCCCAACAGATGTTTAGGTGGAATTTGTTTTGTGTTTAACTAAAAAAGGTAGATCGGGTTTCTTTGCGGTTGGTGACTCATAACTCTAACTTTAGAAGGATGTGGAAATATTGTTGTGTCACGGGCTGTCCCGAGTGCCGGCTAGGGTGGGGCAGTGCAAGGGAGTAAAAACAGACACAATTGAAAGGTTTAAAAATGAAGGGGAAGTTTGTTCACTTACACAAGTCGAAAAAGTAAATTACTAAACAAAAAGCATCCCAGGGGAGAAAAGGGTTTCTTAAACCCAAAACATTTCTTATCAAAGTCTGTGTTACAAATTCCTCCTTTTTGTCCTCGTCCTGGAGGCCCTTCCACTCCTGGCTTGTCCAGTTCCTTCCCTCCCTCTGCTCTCCCCTTCGTCTCCTCTTAAGCTTCCCAGCCCTGCCTCAATTAGATGCCCTAAGCACCTGCAGCTGGGAGAGTGGGGAGGCAGTCTGGGAGATGTAGTTTCAGCCAGAGAGGCCATTTTGTAGCGTGGCCGCTGACACCGAGTGGTAATATAGCATCCCTCCACAACCTGTCCCCTTGGGATGCCACAATATATTATTTCAACTAAAGAGGGCCAAGCTAGCTGTTTCCCTCTGCTCCCAGTCTAGATGCTAAGCTACGCTAACACCCTCCCAGTGTCTCTCTATACTTAACACACACGCATGAGAGTGCTGTGGACTTCCTCACTCGGCTTTCAAAGTGAAAGCAACAAGCGTTTCAAGGAAGCTAAGTGACAGAAGCATGAGCTTGAAACATCTACAGCTTAACAGTACACAGTTTCTCTGTAATGTCTCTGCGTGCCGACTTCATTTTCAATTTGGACACAACATCTAGATTGATATTCCGCTATCATCGCCAGCAACATCCCAGGTGGCGTGCGGCTCCTGCCAATAACTGTTAACCTCTGACAGCCGTCACATGGGAAACACCGATTTCCTTTTCCAGGCAGCCGAATTGAGCAGGTGAACCTTTCAATCACACACTCATCCTGCTCAACTAGCCAAGTGCTCTGAATTATGTAGGAGGGGGAGACAGAGAGAGACGAAGGGCGCCGGCTAGAGAGCGAGCGGGAGAGAGAGAGGGAGAGTGAGTTGGACATTACGTTCCTGTATGTGGCTCTATATGCCCGAGACCCATGTTTAAATAAACATCAGAGAGTCGTGCAGGGTCACACTTGGAGGATATTCGGCTCAGCGGACTCATACATTATTCTTCTTGGCTTTGAGTACATCAAGCCCTCCTAATGCATTCTATCTCGGTGGCCACGTATAAGTCCAGAGGTGGAGATATTCATATATATATATATATATATATATATATACCTCCCGTAGATTTCCTCCGCTCTCGCGCTGGCTTGAGTTTCACTGTGCTGATGGATGTTAATGATACACTGTCCATCTCATTCCTCCCTTGCTCTGAATATAGCAGCATGGGGTCTTCAGCCCAAAAGGTGGACTGTGTGAGCGACTGACAGAAAGAACAAATCAGCCTTTTCCATCCTGAAGGTGACAGAAAAGGAGACTGAACGTGGACATTAATGATCACCTGTATAGCCTGCTTTTGTATGATCTATTCTCTCTCTCTCTCTCTCTCTCTATATATATATATATATATATATATATATATATATATATATATATGGGGCCTGAGGTTGAGCATTCACCACCTCCATCTCATGGATTCCTGTGGTCTGCAGGGTAATGAGTGATAACATGTTTTATAGCATGCTGGGACTTCTCCCCGAGGTCTGACGCCGAGTTCACCCGCTACATCCTAGTGGAAACATACAGCGGCTGAGACATGAGACCAGTGACTTGCTTCACCAGCTGGTTGTTAACTTTACTCTGTGAAAAGGGATTATTCGCAATTCATGTGGGATGAAGAGAGATGTTTTTTGAAAAGTAGGTTATGTGCCAGCAAAGGCCGACCCTGTGAGTGAGCATGGGAAATAGTCCAGGTCGGAATAAACAGCTTAACAGCTTCTATTCCATTTGTGTGTATGAGCCCTCATGCCTCCCCGGCGGACTTATTCCTGTCAATATTCATAACCGGTGGGAATGACCAAAAGGTGATTGTGTGCCACGCTTGGTCAATTCAGCCGTGAAGACCATCTGCGGGGAGGATCATAAATATGAAATTGATGGGTTTAGATGCTCCTCGGAACTATATTATTCTTGAAGGACCAAAAATAAAATGAAACCTTTTTCTCGATCGACAACAATTCTGATGAACTCAGACAAACTACACAAAAATTTCTCCTTTTCACGAGTGCTCCCACCTCAACTATACAACGTGAAAAGCACCATGATGTGTTCAAGCCACTGATTGTGATGCATTTATCACCTAATTAGTTCATGAGTGCATGAGTGTGTGCCGTCTTCGGGGACATTTATTTCAGTGTGCTTGGGGGGGAAAAATAATCTAACTCTTTCCAAGCCATAATTTTAGCCACCTGTCAAAATGAGAGCAGGTCCATTAGAAGCACTTTAAAGATTGAAATCACCCAACTATCCTCAATGATTTCACATTAGCCGCGTCGCAAGCTTCCACCTGTCGGAGAGGTTCAAACTCGAGGGGTGACCAAAAAAAAGCTCTCGGCTTCCAGCTTTTCATTAATTCGTCGTTCAGCATGTAAATTCTCATCATGCAGAGGAAGCCAGATGTGTCAATGGTGCCATGAGTGATGCAACACTCTGGACCACTTAAACTCATTTGAATGGGATAGATTTCTCTATAGGAGATGGGGTTATTGCAATATTACGTGCACTGTTCATTCTTTATAATCCCATCTGGATTGCATATGTTCATGATCTGCCAGCCCCCAACCCTAGATATAATTACAGCTTTACCTGTCTACTGTTTTTCTTCTTTTTGGCAAACGCATTGGTCCTCCTCTCCAGTTAGACACATTGTATGAGCAATATTTCCTGTTTCTCATCACAGTGTAACAACTAAAGAAAAGAAGTGAGTGAACTCGGCTAGTCTGCAGCAACATAGATAATGTGTGGTGAGCGACATTCACCTGTACAGTCAAATGCAATCCAACACACTTTTTACGTAACAATTATTGTTACCAGGATCGTAGTGTTCAGTTTTTGGTTGGCATTGTTGTAAATGTCTAAATTAAATTGTGTGTGTAGTGGAAGATTTGCTCTGTCAATCTGGAAAGAAGGAATGAAGTCTCTGAATCAAAATTGCCTTCATCGGTTTTATTCCTTGCAAGGAGGAAGAGTCACAGCTCTCAGGGAACTCTGTGACAAGATTCAACGAACAACAGTCACAGGCTTCTTTATATTCATTCAGGTTACACCTCCATTAGTTTTATGACAGCAGGCTGGTCCTTCCCCTATGTTGCCGCTACCTCAAATCACTCTCACAATAAACTACTGATCAACTAAGCTATACTTCCACATAATATGACATGACTTTATTTTAGCCATTACATTTGTTTACTACGCAGCTCGGAGCATCCAAACGGGTCAAAATGTGAATCTTAAAAAAATAAAATTGATATCCGTAACAACTTTTGCGTTCCCATGCAAGACGTTTATCTGATCCCTGACCAATGGGAACAGTTTGTGTGTTGGTCCAATGTAAAACACTCTTTATATACTACATAAAGACGAGATGTAAACGCTTTACATTGTGCATTTATTGCTCATTACTCCACCTTGATCTCCCGGTTGAAGCTGTGACCGTGGAGATGGTTGGTGCTCAGACTACAGCTGCATTTGCGGCTTAAATCTAAAATGCTATATGGTAGCTAGATACTTTGAGTCTTTACTGCTTCGGCCTGCATTAGGCGAGTAAGCATCGTCACACCTATATATACACATATATACACACATACACATATACTGTACATATATATATATATATATATATATATATATATATATATATTAGGGCTGGCCAACGATTAAAAATGTTAATCGCGATTAATCGCATGATGTCCCCGATTAATCGCGCGATAAATCAAGATTAATCGCATTTGTATAAGCAAAATCCAATAATTAATTCAAAAGTAGTGTATAGCGCTCTTGTATTTTAAATGTTGTGCCATATGAATGAACGAGCCATAACATGTGTCGTCCTGTTAGAGAGAGACACCAGAAAACACTTTCAGGGCAGTTTGTCAACTCCTAGAACTTGACACTTATTTTAAATGTTCTGCCATATGAACTAAAGTGCCATAAAATCTGTTGTGCAAACAAACACTTAACATCAGCATTTGTATAGCAATAAAATAAAATAAATGCTTTGTGTAAATCTCAACTTAAACAATGGTATCAAAACAAACAGAACTAAAGCGTATTGCCACTGTTGAGTGTTGATAAATGTATGGATGCATGTCATTATATTTGTCCAGGAGGAGGCGCTGTTGCGCCTCATATGGCATGACGTCACAATGACACCACTTCCTTATAAGGGGGATGTTCGCTCTCTCTCTCTCTCTCTCTCTCTCTCTGTAGCCTAGGGAGAGAGTTCACCTGCCGCACAACAGCTGATCGAGGTACAGCTGAGGGTGTGGAGGGGGGGGGGATATGTGCGCGAAACACAGCTGATCTCTAATGCATGTTGGCGCCCATGTCGTTCTTGCTAAAGTTATCACTATATTATGATCTCTATGCTTCAACACATGACTAAATAAACATTTCAATGACAAAAAACAAAAAGAGGAGTATCATCGTATTCATGAAGGAAGTTTATGGCGGAACGGTTGCATTGCCTACACCTTTTCCTCCTCATAGTGTGTGATTTATTGCGTATTATATTAGTATAGTTGCTGCTGATGTTTCGATTCCGGGTCTCCAGATGTTTGATGAAACTTGTTATCACGGGCAGTGAGAGTGGCAGCGGAGCCCTCATTGTTGTGTGTGTGTGTGTGTGTGTGTGTGTGTGTGTGTGTGTGTGTGTGTGTGTGTGTGTGTGTGTGTGTGTGTGTGTGTGTGTGTGTGTGTGTGTGTGTGTGTGTGTGTGTGTGTGTGTGCGGTGTGGCTGCCGGTAGACAATGGCAGAGTCTGGACTCCAGTCCTCCCCCTCGTCTCGACCCCTTGTCCTTCCCCAATAATACATAACTGCCAGCGGCACTCTCCCTGATACTGATATAATGTCTCTATTTCGTAGGACAAAAGCCATTTCATGACAGTTACTTTATTTAACAATGAAAATAAGATGAGAAATAATTATTCTCACAATTAGGGGTGGAAGAATACAAGTATGATTGGCTAAATGTAGTAAGGCAGTGGTTTCGGTAGATACAGTATATTTAGTCATTTCACATAGATTATTGTATATTACATTTGCAGATGGATCAATGTGTTAGCATCCTTTTACTGATGCTACTAGGTGCTACTTTATACAGTTAGGTGCAGCTTGTTGGGACATGTGCACTACCATTTCAACTGGGTCCTGCATTATTACATAGTCCTAGAGTACCTTGTGGCATTATTTATAATAACAAAGATACATTAAGCCTGGGGCCAGTTAGTATTTATTACAGGAGTACAACACACAATGAAGAGGCTATCTATAATGTGCAATGGTGTGCAATGGAGAAAATGGTGGGTCCCCCAAAAAGGATAATCCTGCCATGACTAAAGAGGTAGGCAAGAAGAGGTGGCACCTTTCTACTGCACACCTTTTTATAAACCTTGTGTATCTGTTTATAGTTACATTTAATATATATAGTAATTAAAACGTTAATTAGAGAATTTAGTTGTTGGAAATGCTAATGTCTTCTAGACACCTTAAGGTTCAAACGCCAAACTGATTGGAGAACTGTGATGGTACCAGTACTCTGCTCTTTATCAGCAGCACACACTCAGAACACTTTGTTCTTCCTCCCTCAGACTGCACTCTGTATGATGAGTGAAACCTTTTCTGCACATAGAACAAACACTCCAAAGACACTCTTCTCAATTGCAGCATTGCAGGACTCACTCGATACTATTAAATAGTTTGTTCACCACAGAACACATAGACATATAGAAATGTACATATAAAATACTTGAGTAAATGTACTTAGTCACTTTCCACCACCACTTACATCATGGATCTTATCCATAAAATAAGTGGCAGCAATTAAATGCACGGTCACGTATTCACACAGGAGAGAGGTAATATCAAAAGAGGTGTCATGAATGTCATACGGTTAATGACTGAATTAGGGAGGTAAGTGTTTTACAAATGGTGTCAGTCCAATAGTCCCACTGCTGTCTCTCCAACACACAAATCCACAGTCTATGGTATTTCCAAACACTTTGAGTGTGATTCAACATCGCTGCTGCTTGGTCCAAAGTCTTGATAAGATATAAACAGCTTGGCAATCGTACCTGTCTGTACTTTTCAAGAACTCCCTCTGCCTCTCTCTTCTTGGTTGTCCCTCCCATGCAACCATATTTCAGTTTGTAAAGCACTCTGTATATCGATGTTTGACAATAGGATATCATATTGAATGTTGGTATTAGAAGAAACAAAAGAAGGAATGGATGTGTTTTTGATTGTTGTCCACTGGACGTAACATCCGGTGTGGAACCGTTTGCATTTAGGTCAAATGCAGCGTCTGTTACAACAAGAAAAGCGCTCAGTGGGACTTCTAACTTAGTGCTCACCGCGCAATGCTACACGTCCACAGTTGCAATGCTAACATGCTGATGTTCATGCATCTGTATTTAGCCTGTTACCATGCCAACAGTAGCCAATTGGCACTTAACCAGGTAAAGTGAGGTTGATATTTCATTTGGTGCCATGCTAGATCATAAATCAAAGTATTAGACACATTAAGAGTTTGAACCGATGGGCGAGATGAAAAGTCAAAGGAACACCAAGATCAGGATTCATCCTCTGGAGAACATGAATGTTTGGAAAAGATTACAAATCAATCAAACAGCGGTTTAAGTGGTCCAGGCTGACTGTTATATGCAATGCTGGACTAGGAATAAAAATTCACTCGGGATTTGGTGGCACAGTTGATAAGAGATAAGATAACATTCTTGGGGGACATTTCTTGAAGCAGCAGCACACATGTTAACATAGATACACAATACAATCAAATAAAATAGCAAGGAAGGACATATTACATTTAAGAATTTAAATAAGGAAATAAACGTTAAAATAAAATGAAAGTTTATACTCTATACACTTTAATTTGTTTCAGTATAGAGTGAGAATAGTGCAAGGTTTATATATGTTCAATTTGAGGAGCATCTGGCCAGAGGTGATTTATTATACAGACTAATTGCAGTGGGTAGGAATGTTCACCTGTATCAGGAATGTTCTCAGGAATGCACTCCTGTATCAGGAATGTTCTCCTGTATCAGGAATGTTCTTCTGTCTCAGGAATGTTCTCCTGCATCAGGAATGTTCTTCTGTCTCAGGAATGTTCTCCTGCATCGGGAATATTCTCCTGTTCTCCAAGAATGTCCTTGTGACAGCAGAGAAGAATCAGTATGTTGGAGTTCTCCGCTGTCCCTTTAGCAGGTGATGGAGAGGGTGGTCTGGGTTCTCCAATATGGACAATAGTTTATTCAGTGTCCTCCTCTCCATCACCTGTTCCTGATAGTCCTGTTTGATTATTAAACAATGTAACTTTTATAACCGTAAATGAGGGATGTTGGTGGCTTTCTTAAAACATAAACAGAGGAGGGAACAACATAGTTTGAACCTGTGGTTTTAATATTGTAATGTGAAAAAATACTTGACCGTACTGCCATGCATGAACTCAGATTGCCTCTGTGGTTCTACAGCCAAACCAACATAAGTAATGTTCTGCTGCTGAAGGAGCTTGTTATGAACAGAAAGCAACAGTTAGAAGGATTCAAGTTCTTAGCCTAGTTCCTCCATTCCCAACAACTCACCAGGTAATGACACCCCGATGTCCAGAGATAAGTAACACCATCTGTTTTCTTTTCTTGTGTAATCCCTTATTTCTTGTGGACACATTGAAGGGGTCTGTGAATAAAGGTTCTTTTCTGACATAGACACTCCAGAGAGTCTGTGGGTTTGACAGAATGGTAGATAAATGGACCTCTGTACCTGTCTGTCCAGCTGCCTCTCTGGTCATGCTGGAGGCTTTGACTGACACCAGGCCGAGGAGCTGCCTTGTATCAATAGAAATAGATTGAGCAACGGCTGCAGTGACTGACGGATAGAGCCAATATGGACTTGTCTCCGGGTTGATGCTATGATTGAAAAACCGAGCAGGGGAAAGGAAGAGATGGGGATTGATAGGAAATGATCGATGGATTGGATCTCTGAGCAGAGCTATCTTAAACTGAGTAAAAATAGTCAAGATGAAGTCTGATGACCAGAACACTCTCTGAAAATGAACTGTTTCACTTGACTCTATGCATCGTCCATCACTCCCGTCCGCAGCAGACAGAATTACATCATTCAGCTGATCTTTGGGTTACATTGAAGCTCCCACATGTATAATAGCTAATATATAGATCGATTTTGAAAATTAATTTGGCAGCATAGTGAGATGGCTGCCATGTCTCCCGTGGTATGTTTTTTGCTAAGGAGGAGCGTCAGCCGAGCCAGGGAGAGGAAACGTGCACAGGCGAGCTCAGATGCTCCACAGCTCCCAGCGTCAGCTACTACTGGGATTCAAGTTACGAGAGTCCCGGAACAATTTGGATCGCCCCATCATTCACCCGATGTATTGTCAGGGGGAGGAGAGGTATCCACGCCGGTGCCCTGTTATGCTACGGTAGGTTAGCTTTCACACCACAGTCGTTAATTTCACATCTGCTGCCCGATCAGGGGGATGAGATAGTCTCAGCGGACGAGCAAAGACGTAATGAGAAGTAATGGACACATGTACATGTCACCAGGTTGGCTCACTGAGTCTGGTTGAGCCGAGGCGGTCACGCCAGTTTGTTGTCTTGTGGTCACTGTCACGCAATACTGTTGCTCGACTAAAAGACTATTCTTCTGCTCATACATTGAATCTAAAAGGCATCTCCACTTCTACAAGAAACATAAAGTATGTACACCAGCCATAAGGAGTACTTCTCAACCACCACCTACAACCTGTTAAATAATATACTCTGAGTCTCCTCTACAGTACGTGGAGGTTCAGAAAAATGGTAATGTGTACGTTGTTTTGTAAAGAAAACATAACGTTACCCGGTATGACCTGAGAAGCAATGGGAAATATGTCAAAGAGCAGGTAAGGGTACAAATTATTTTCTGCTCTCCAGCCCATATGTTTGCTGTGATTTGAATTTTTGAATGACCCGGTGTTCATGAGGTGAGAGTGCTGTGGTGGATTCTGTTGCAGAGGAAATACTTGTTGCATGGTTGTGTAGTTGAGTAAGTGGCCTTATTGTTCACAATATTAGACTTGGGGATATGTGGCCCAAGTGATTTATAGTGCATTGCCTTGTCTTACATTATTAGAATCTTAGGCCTTTATGACTTCATCTTAACACTCAAGCACCAGTTTATTGTATCATTTCAGATTCAACTTTATTGCCCAGAGTTCAGGTACTGAGACAACGAAATGTAGGTTAGCATCTGACCAGAGCAAAGAAAGCAGACTATATAGAAAAGTGCAATGCAGTATACAGTGGATATATATATATATATATATATATATATATATATATATATATATATATATATATATATATATATATATATATATATGTGTATATATATGTTTCCTCAACAGTAAAGGATTTGCACGTACGACCGTATAAATGGCAAGAGCCACACCAGCACCTGTGTGAAGGGTTACTTAAGCATATTATTTTGATGAGTTAAGTGCTGACAAGCTTACAATTAGCAGGTAGTATATAAGATATACCTTAGTCTACCTAGTTTAGTACGTTATTAGTATTTACTCAAATGTTAATGTAATTAGTTTGGCACATGAATGTCTCAATTAATGTTTATAGAGAGAATGCCTTTGAAATCCAACTTGTTGATGTTTCAGATTGTGGTGGACCAACAGACCGCTGGTATGGAGAAAAACTTCATTTACGTCATTTACTCGGCAGCAAAAGGAATACTTTTTTTTAATCTATATTTTTTAAGGGGTTTAGGACATCGCAAGGATTAAACATATTTTTTTCAGTAATTTGTCTCGTCTGACTTTTATAGTGGTGTAATAAGTGGCCTTCTTCTGCTTCTTTTTCTTCTTCTTCTACTTTTCCTCTCTTCATTTTAAACCAAAGACCACTTTATAGTTTCATAATTCTTCTGCATTAACACTGACCGCAGAAATCTGCAATGAAGAATGTCCCTGCATGGATCCCGGCCTGGAGCAGAGGGCGAGGAAGCCGCCCCTAATGGATGGCTGGCAGCTTTACGGCATATCTTAGATCCCCTACAGCAAGTCATTACATGCACTTGCACTCTAATACCCAACCAATTTACGTCAACTTTACACTTGGATCCAGCTGGGCTCTTAACCGTTCATGTCATTTCCAGAAATTTGAGCAGGTGGTAAGTCATTACATGTTGCATGTGAGGAGGGAGGATGGATGGAGGGGGAGGGGGAGGGGACGGGGCAGTTTCTATTCTTACAATGACAGGCAAAGCCTTATTCCACAACTGTGGGCTGTATCTGCCATAAAGATGCAGGCCCCTGCTTTGTCATCATTAGTCCCAACGGGTGTGAGGGCGGGCCGTCACCAGCCATGAACACCCACAATGTTTAGCTATGCCATCGAAGATGGTCGTTAACAAGCAAAAAAACAGCAGTGTGCATGTGCGTAGGAGTGGAGTCGAATGTTACCTCGATCATTAACTACGGTTAGCCGAGCTGTGCCTCTGATGGTCTGGTCAGCTGGTTGAGCCGGGGGGACAAAAAAAGAGGCGCAGAATTTGAAAATAATGAGCACATAATGGGATATGATATTAGTTAAAATGATGAAGAGATAGAGTTGGAAAACATTTTGCTGTTTATGGAATCAGGTTGGTGGATATACTATCTGAATCCCCTGCAGGATGTGCACTTCTGGTGATAAGCAAACTATCAAATCGTACTTAATGCACTCTTAATGCAAAGAGAAGTTAGTGAAAACCCGTGATATCGATGATCTGATGCCCGCAGGATGCCACCTGTCGGAGAGCGCTGATCATCACTGCTATGTCATTGAAGGAATACCAAAAAAACAATTCTTGATTAGAACATTATGCGCACTGAAAAGCATCATTATCCAGTCAATATACATGGCTCAACGTTGACAGGGTTGCCCTTAAGTCTGAAGATCTATTGTGTTATTGCACCGGCAACTACACCGCTGGGGCTATTCAGTTGTTCGCAGTGGGGAGGGCTATGTTTACTCCGAAATAACCCAGTACTTAAAAAGGAAATGAGAGGTTTGCATTTTCGGAGGGTATGGCCAGAGAAAAATAGGCTGATCCGCCCTCAGGGGGTGGAGCTAGGAAGGCAGAGGAAGCCGGCTGTTGCTCGGTGGCTGGTTAGTCACTGCAGGGGAGAAAAGTAGAGCAAAGGAAGCTGAGCAGGACCCGAACAAGGAGGATGCGGGCGCCCTGCAGTCTGTTCTCAGCGGGAGGCCAGTGCAGTGCGTCTGCTGAGAGGAAAGGATGCATAGTCCCAATCGGTCAGCCCTGTGGCTTGCCATGAAGTTGAGGACCAGCCCTCATGTACTTTAGTTATGTTTATATAACAAACTTTGGCCAGGGTATAAAGAGATGAGTAGAGGAAATAGATCAGAGGGTGTAATGAGAGAAAAATACATAATTTAAGAAAGAAAATGAAAAACAGAGAACTGGCATGAGAGAAGATTCAAAAGTGTATTAAAGAAAAGAGAGGGACTTCGCAAAGGGAGCATGAGATAAAGGATGGAAGAAAAAAAGATAACAAACGAGAAAAGAGGAGGGAGAGGGGAAAAAGGGAAAAAGTGGCGTGATCGAATGCTATCCATCTCAGTTCCTGTCCAGCTGCTTAGGAGGGACTGCAGTGTCTAACACACTCTCTCACACACACACACACACACACACACACACATCGTTCTGCCGATGGCTGACACAGATACTGCAATGCAGAGAGAAAGATAGACGAAGGAAAGGAGCAAGGAAGGGAGGGAGCGAACGAGCGAGCAGGGAGAGAAAGGCAACGAGAGGAGGAGACAGGAATGCGGAGGAAGGAAAGGGAGGAGGAGAGGCAGAGGAAGACAAGGAGGGGAGGAGGAGGGCAACGCAGGAGGTGAGGAGAGCAAGAGTTAAGGGAAACATTAGAATGAAAAGACAGAATAAGGGAGAGGCTGGCATGTAAGTGTACGGCCCGGGTGGACTGCATGTGTTTGTGGGGGAGAGACAGAGACAGAGATGCTGCTCTGTTCATTCAAAACCAAAAAACAAGTGTCTTCTGTCACTGGCAAAATGTTACCATTTTCGAGGATCGTTATAGTCTTTAATATAATAAATAAACAATTGAACTGTAGCACGGCTCTACTTCCATTCAACACATAACAACACCTCACTACCTTAACACCTCACTACCTTCTCACTAACAAGCTTCACATCCCGCCGCTCGGTGTCAAATTGTGACTTTCCGAAAAGGACCATCCCGTTATGTACGATACTCAAACAAGATATTCCACATTCGCAAAGCTCTTGGATTTCCCACTGTGCGACTGTGGCTCAGTGGGGAACCGGGTCGTCCTTTAATCAGAGGCTCCGCTCGCTCATGTCAATGCATCGTAAAGACACTTAACCCCTAATTGCTCCAGTAGTTTGTGTGAATGTTAGCTATTCATGGTGTAAGGAAGCTCTTCCCATCAGTGTGACACGTCTTTATGTTGGGGTGAGGCTCCGGCGCACAGAGACAGGCTGGGATGCAATATGCAATAACAAAAAAGCACTCTTTAATGAGTCAAAAACAGTTCACAAAAAACAAAGTCCAAAGGGGCAGGCAGAAAATCCAGGTTCCGGACAGGCAGGCAGGCGGGCAGGCATAACCAGGAACAGGACAGGAACGAGAGACAACCATAGACAACAATCCGACAGGAGACAAGTGAAAGACTGACACAATATATAGGGGGTGAAACACAGGTGTACGACATCAGACAGTAACGAGACAAGAGTGGCTGAGCAGGTGCTGGGAATTAAACAATTAAGACAGAGAAGACACAGAGGAGACAGGAGACACGGAACACAGGATAAACAGTAACGGGGCGTTACACAGTGTGTGAACGGATTAAAACAATGTGTCAATGAAATACTATAAAAGCGCTACACAAGTACGGGTCCAGTTACCATCCTCCAACATGTTCAAGCCCACTTCACTGAAGCAGACGGAGAAACCACGATACTTATCTTGAACTTCGCCAGGCTGCAATGAGGTTAGCCGAAATACGGTGCGCGGCTACGACGCGAGTGAGCCATCGTGTCCGAATGTTGGCCGATCGTCACAATACATGGATACGACTCACGTGAAGCGCCGAGAAAACCGAGGCTCACAAAACAGCTTGAGCGATCTCCGTGACGATGCCTTCATGTTTATCCGAGAGTTACTCTGCAGTAACAACTGGCTCTGAGGCAGACGGAGTCAGGGAGCACAGAGACGTGGCACTTCACAAATCACAGTGCACGTCTCTCTCTTTATTGTCTCTCACCATCTTAGTCCTGCTTTCCTCTTTCGCTTCCTGTCGCTCGTCATACACACACACACACACACACACACACACACACCATTTCACGTCTTTTCAGGACACGAGGGTGATTCACAGCGTGTGCAATTCTTGCTATTTTGTCGAATATCCATTCTATCTCTGCCTCCATTCTTGTCTCCTCCCCTCCCTCCTCCCTGTCTGCCTTTCTTTCTGTGGGCAATAGATAAAGCTATCAGCCCTCCAGCTGCTACGCGATGAACAATAATCTGACGATGGACCCGAGTACATCACTTTACAATCCTGTGATCACCGCTCGGACTGTGTGTGAAGGCGAGGTTGTCTGGATGTGTGTGAAGCGTGTAGATAAAGGGAGAAATTGTGTGATATTGTGATATCTCTGTGTGTATGTGTCTGTGTGTGTGTGTGTGTGTGTGTGTGTGTGTTTCTGTGACTATGTACAAGATTGATCTCTCGTCTCATAGGGACTGTTTTTTACAGTAATCCACAAGTTTGATTGATGCCTTCCTTTATCTATTATCGACAAATGTGCGTGTGCTCGGATGTGCCTTCCACAGTGCGGAGCTAATATGTGTATATGAAGGTGTGTGTGTGGGTGGGTGTCTCTCATATAGATTTATGAGCTGCGGTATTCTTTGGACAGCAGAAAAAGATGAAATTCTCCACAAGTGCATATGAGACACAGCAATAACTAACTTGGAAAGGTGCGATAAACATTTAGAGAGTGGACAGATGGGACATTTTATCTCCTACAACACATTTTTCCTTTTTTTCAGTTTCATTGAAGAGTGGACCTCCATGCGGCTTGACAGAAAGTGGAACATTCAGCTCAGCTCTAGAGGTACAACACGTTTACATTGTGACTGGAAAGGAATTTGAGCTGCAGCTAAAGCAAAATATAGGATGGGGTAAAAAAGAAAAAGGTTTCTTGGTTGACAATTGACTCCAAGGGGTGACCATGGCTGGACTCTAAGCCAATGGGCCCCTGTGCACAGACAGACCTGTTTGTGTCTCTTAGATCATTGTGTCTCCATGTCGTCGTTGTGGTTCCTCCCCCGTTGCTGGTCTTTATGTTTCTGCGAGACAGTCGTCGCCAGAGGGTCCGTTGTAGGTGGCCGACTCGAGAAAACCTTCATGGAAGTCCCATAATTATTCACAGTATATATTGTGGCAGACCAGGGGGAAAAGCCGAGCAAACAGCGCATCGGAGGCGGATCCCAAAGCTCAGGTTGGGGGAAGTGATCCACGGGACGTACTTCCCAGTACAGGTGCTACAGCCAATTGGCACCTGGGAGTGGTCACACCTGCAGCCCATCAGCTAACGAGAGACAGAGAGTATATCTTCCCTCCACTGGAAGCCATCAGGGGAGAGCTGCCTGAATAGGAAAGGAGAAGGAGCGTGGAACCTCAGGAGAGGAGTCGCGACAGACCAGAGGTAACTGGACCCTCTCACCTCTCTCCTCTGCTCTGCCCATCCAGGAGATACCAACCGTCTCACAGAAGGTGTGAGACTGAAGACCAAAGACCCCGACCGGGAAGAATCCTTTGTTTCCATTAGATGCCCATTCCCCCTTTTTCCTACACGTTTTATTAAAAGACCCTTTATTTTTGCACTGCGTCTCTGAGTCTCCTGATTTTATTCCGAATCTCACCTCCACATCCCCCGGGTTGCCACATTTGGTGGAGAATGCGGGCACGGCGATCTATCGCTAGAGATTCTGAATAAAATAGGTACTCAGAGTCCCGCAGTGCTATGGAGGACGCCCTAGCACAGCTCGTACAGATGCAAACCCAGCAGGCACAGAGCCTAAGAGCATTTCAGGAGGCTATGACAACTCTGGGTCAGCACCTGATGAGACCGGAGAGGCCGACGGAACCCAGTGAAGTGCTCACCAAGCAGACGGCCGATGATGACATTGAAGCCTACCTAAGTGTTTTTGAGAGAACGGCAGAGAGAGAGAGGTGGCCTCCAGCAGAGTGGGCCGGGCTACTAGCCCCGTTTTTAACAGGTGATGCCCAAAAGGCCTGTCGGGACCTCGGCCCCTCCGAAGTAAATAATTATGATGTGTTAAAAGCCACCATCTTAGCCCATTATGGACACAACCTCCAGACCAGGGCCCAACAGTTCCACTCCTGGACATATGACGCTACTGCCCCTCGACGCCGCAGGTTGCAACCCTGATGCGACTGACACGCAGTTGGTTAACCACGGAGCCGGACCTTCAGCCCTGGACCGAGTTGTGATGGACCATTGTGTTAGAGCACTACCCAGGGATGCCAAACTACATGCCTCCCAAAGCAGCCCAAAGACGGTGGATGATCTAGTAGATGTATTGGAAAACCACCAGGTCACCGTGGAGCTGATGCGGAGCAGTCGACACGAGGAAACAATCCCAGGTGGACTAAGGACCCGTGACACCCCGCCGCTACTCCGCCAGATTCCAAAGGTGGGACAGGTTCGATCGCCGCCCAGCGTCGACCCTCGTGAATCGGACCGCCGAAAGTGCTTCAACTGTGGTCAAGAGGGCCACTTGGCTTTGAATTGTCCGGTGAATGACGTCTTGATGCCGACGGCAGGCTCATCTGATCCACAACAGAAGGCCGGCAGCTACCTAACCACTTGCTGGGCCCATGAGGGTGCAAGGGCCCCAAAACTTCCCGTCAGAATAGGCGACGAGGATGCAGAAGCCCTACTGGACTCGGGGAGTGCTGTCACGCTCTTACGACCCGGGCTGACAACTGGCCCCCGGGGGCCCCCTATCCCAGTCTCCTGTGTCCATGGGGATTCGAGGAATTATCCCACCACCCACATTAAGGTTCAGACCACAAGGGAACTTTTGAAGTCATGGCGGGAGTGGTAGAAAATTTGCCAGTACCAATGCTGATTGGTCGAGACTGCCCCATATTCTGGCGGCTGTGGGCCAATAGGATGACCAGCAACAGGAGAAAACCTAAAAACAGACCTCGGAGCACCCAGAATACCAAGTTGCTACATGCTTGTGCAGCACCATCTAGCCCGACTGGTTCATCAGCAGAGCAGACGGACGAGGAAGCCCCGGCCCCAGCAGAGGCCCCAGCAAGGGAAGACCCACCACCGACTGAGGCCTCATCAACCGAAGTGTTTACTGAGTTCCCCCTGGCCGACGAGGAAAATGCCGTCAGCCCAGGACAGTTTGGGACTGCACAGTTGGAAGACCCCAACCTTGAACAAGCCAGACAGAACCTGACTGTGATCGAGGGGAATCCTGCAGAAGGGGTGAGTGTTATCCCCTTCCCCCATTTTTCAGTGAAGAATGGACTCCTGTATAGGGTAGCTAAGCTAGGGGAACTCGTTGTTGAACAGTTGTTGGTCCCTAAACGCTATGTGCCAAAAGTGTTGTACTTGGCCCATTCACACCTGTTGGGAGCTCATCTGGGAGTAGAGAAAACCTATGACAGAATCCTGGGCCGCTTCTACTGGCCAGGCGTGAAGAGGGCTGTCCAGGATTACTGCAGAAGCTGCCGGGAGTGCCAGAAGACCGTGCCAAAGGTACAATATCACAATCCCTTGATCCCGTTACCTTTAATTGATGTTCCCATCCAGAGAGTGGCCATGGATATTGTAGGACCCCTGCCGAAGTCCAGTAGGGGACATCGTTACATCCTGGTCATCATGGACTATGCCACCCGCTACCCAGAGGCAGTCCCGTTACGCACCGCAAGTGCTAAGGCGGTGGCCAAAGAACTATTCCTTCTGTGTAGTCGAGTAGGCATAGTAAAAGAGGTCCTTACGGACCAGGGAACCTGCTTCATGTCCCGGGTAATGAAGGAGATGTGCAAGTTGTTGAAGGTGAGCCAAATAAGAACCTCAGTGTACCACCTGCAGACGGATGGCCTGGTAGAACGCTTCAATAAGACCCTAAAACAAATGTTGCGAAAGACTATTGATGCCGATGGAAAAAACTGGGACCAATTAATCCCCTTTGTCTTGTTTTCAATCCGAGAAGTTCCCCAAGCTTCCACAGGGTTTTCGCCGTTTGAGCTGCTGTATGGACGGAAACCCAGAGGCCTGCTGGATCTGGCTAAAGAAGCTTGGGAACAACAGCCATCACACCACCGCTCTATGATTGAGTACGTGGACCAGATGCAAGACAGGATGGGTAAAATATGGCCTATAGTGCGGGAGCATATGCAGCAAGCGCAACGGGCTCAAGCCCGAATCTATAACCGAAAAGCTCAAGTCGCGGAGTTCCAGCCCGGAGAGTTTGTACTGGTCCTGGTGCCAACGGCGAATGCAAGTTCCTTGCCAAGTGGCATGGGCCCTATGAAGTGGTCGAAAAGGTGAGCGAGGTCAACTACAAGGTGAGACAACCTGGGAGAAGGAAACCCTGCCAACTTTATCACATTAATCTGCTGAAGAAATGGCACGCCCCTGACTGTGTTCCGCTAACAACATTCACTGTCGAAGTCCCCGATCCTGTTGCTTCACAGGTACCTCTAGGCCCCCAGTTGGGGCCGGCCCACCGCAAGACATGTTCGAGCTAACCAGTCAATTCCAAGATGTGTTCTCCGACCTTCCAGGACGCACCCATGTCATCCAACATGACATAATCACCGAGCCAGGAAAGAAGGTGAGGCTGCGGCCCTATCGCATCCCAGAGGCAAAGAGGAAGACCATCCAAGAAGAGGTGAGAAAGATGTTGGAAATGGGAATTATTGAGGAATCTCATAGTGCCTGGTCAAGCCCCATTGTGCTAATCCCCAAACCGGACGGCACTGAGAGATTCTGCAACGATTTTAGGAAAGTAAATGAAATCTCAAAATTTGATGCCTACCCTATGCCGAGAGTGGCTGAGTTGATTGAGCAACTAGGCCCAGCCCGCTTTGTGTCCACTCTTGACCTCACCAAGGGTTACTGGCAGGTTCCCCTCACAGAAAGAGCCAAGGAAAAGACAGCATTTTCTACCCCGGAGGGCCTGTACCACTATAAAGTCCTGCCCTTCGGAGTCCATGGAGCACCAGCCACCTCCCAGAGGATGATGGATCAGGTACTCCGACCTCATCGTGAGTATGCAGCGGCCTACTTGGACGATGTAGTAATTCACAGTCCCGACTGGACCTCCCATGTAAGCCAGTTGAGAGCTGTCTTGGGAAGTCTACGGCAAGCTGGCCTGACTGCCAATCCCAAAAAGTGCCACCTGGGTCTAGAAGAGGCACAGTACCTTGGCTACACAATTGGGAGAGGCGTCGTGAGACCCCAACTCAGGAAGGTGGAAGCCATTACCACCTGGCCGAAGCCAGCAACGAAACGGCAAGTTAAAATGTTCCTGGGACTGGTGGGATATTATCAGTGTTTTATCCCTCACTTTGCTACCATTGCAGCCCCCCTACACGAAATGACAAAAAAGAGCCACCCGCACCATGTACTCTGGAGTGCTGAAGCAGACAAAGCGTTTGAAACCCTTCAGAAAGCCTTGTGCACCGAGCCGGTCCTAAGTACACCAAGCTTTGGGGATACTTTCGTTGTCCATGCAGATGCCTCGGGATCAGGGGTTGGAGCTGTGCTGTCCCAGGTGAAGGGAGGGGAGGAACACCCAGTGACGTACATTAGCCGTAAGTTTCTAAAACATGAAAGGAACTATTCGACTGTGGAGAAAGAATGTCTAGCAATTAAATGGGCGCTAACCAAGCTACGATATTACCTCCTCGGCAGAAAGTTCACCTTGATAACGGATCATGCACCATTAAGGTGGATGTCAACGGCCAAGGACACTAATGCCCGGGTTACACGCTGGTTTTTGGAGTTGCAAAACTTTAATTTTTCTGTTGAGCACAGGTCTGGAAAAGCCCATGGAAATGCAGATGCCCTGTCAAGGAGAAATGAATGCTGTTTGGTTGGACGCCTCCGCCGCCACCTGGAGCTAGTGGAGGTGTGTGGCAGACCAGGGGGAAAAGCCGAGCAAACAGCGCATCGGAGGCGGATCCCAAAGCTCAGGTTGGGCGAAGTGATCCACGGGACGTACTTCCCAGTACAGGTGCTACAGCCAATTGGCACCTGGGAGTGGTCACACCTGCAGCCCGTCAGCTAACGAGGGAACGGAGAGTATATCTTCCCTCCACTGGAAGCCATCGGGGGAGAGCTGCCTGAATAGGAAAGGAGAAGGAGCGTGGAACCTCAGGAGAGGAGTCGCGACAGACCAGAGGTAACTGGACCCTCTCACCTCTCTCCTCTGCTCTGCCCATCCAGGAGATACCAACCGTCTCACAGAAGGTGTGAGACTGAAGACCAAAGACCCCGACCGGGAAGAATCCTTTGTTTCCATTAGATGCCCATTCCCCCTTTTTCCTACACATTTTATTAAAAGACCCTTTATTTTTGCACTGCTGCTCTGAGTCTCCTGATTTTATTCCGAATCTCACCTCCACATCCCCCGGGTTGCCACAATATGTAAAGCAGGAACACTAAGAAGAACCAATGCCATGAGAAATGCAGGATGAATTAACTCATAAAGGACAAAATCTGAATAACAGCCCCAGTCCTGGCTTCCGCTGTGCCGGGCCTCCCCCAGAGCCTCCTCAGGACCACCAAATATGTCCTGACACAGCTTTCACCAACCCCACTACAGGAGTTAATGCCATGAATGTCTCAATAACAAACACAAAGATGAATCTCTCACAGGAACTCAAATTCAAACTCTGCCTTACATGAAACACCAATGAAATATGTTTTAATAATAGCAGCTGAAGACATTGAAGGGCTCATGGCATCATCATTCAATGAGAGAACGAAGGTTAAGTTCACTTATATTATGAACCATTCAGGCTCTGTCTCTCAGTAGAAAAGGTAACCTGCAATCTCGTGAAGTGCACTGTTGGTGAGAAACTTGAATAAATCCAGTTGTTTGAAGGAGACAACATAAATAAATAGTAGAGAGTGAATTATAGCATGTTTACAATGAGCTCTAAGCAGATTAAGAGTTATAAACAGTTTTTATTATCATAAAAGCTTCAACATTTCTTTTAATCCATAAAAGAAATAGTGTTCATATCATTTGAATAAATCTTTACAACAAACATGTATAATGTGTTATGCTTTACACTGACTTCAGAGTATGTCTTCTTTGGCAACGTCCCAAAACAAGCTAAAACGAGATACAAGACTCTTAGCTCTTAAAAAGGCTTGTATATAAGCTGCTTTAAATAAAAATGTACACACACCAGCTGGTATAGATGATCCATATATAAAACAAGTATGTGTTTGGAAATGTCTCCTGTTGCTTAAATTGTGTTTTCCTTGAGATAATCAAAGACATTTCTGGCATAAATTGGTCCATTCGAATTCACCAGAGTGGAGGAAATTAGGTGTTTTTGCCCTGTGTTTATAATGTTAGGGGGAGAGGACCTCTTCATGGTTGTTGCATTTCTTGCTTCGTGGTTTTCTGGGTCTCTCTTACTGACATTTTGCAGGATACACCCAGTGGGAACTCAGACCTTTTGGACCTGTTCCCCGAAGGCCCGTTGAGTCAATCAATGGGTTGACTGGCCGTTCAATCATTTCATCGCTCCCCAAAAAGCTTCTAAAAGTGTTGTTTGCTGCGGCAGTGGACTTGTAAACCGGAGGATCACCTCTTACAGTCCCCATCCGGACCAAGTAGTGTAGACTGGTAGCTATTGGAGGCAGACACTGAACCCCGGACTGCTTGGGGTGCCTCTCAGAGAACAGCCCCTTGCTCCAGCATCTCTCCAGTAATGCACGCGAGTAGGTCCTGTGTGTGCACGCGCAGCAATTAAGGTATGTGTGTGTGTGTGTGTATGCGTGTGTGTGTGTTATCTCTAAGAAGTAACAACACAGTGAAAAGATTGAATTCCCCTTCAGGAATCAATAAAGTTGGTCTTTCTCACCTTCCATATCCTGAGAGCCAATTCCAGCATTTCAAGAAATAGTTGCCCGGTTTGAAAAAAACACATTTTCTGTGAATCCTCCGATTTTGCATTTTCCTCTCCGCTGTCTCTTAATAGATGTCTGATTAAAACCAGCTGTCCTCCCTCGCTAGATATTACACATAACTTTCCACAGTGACGTTCAGTTTCAAATTGCATTCGACTTGCAAATGTATTTGTTTGTGGTATCATCCCTCGTACTATATATTGCACACTTTGCCAGAATAACACACAAGTTAAACTACATCGCAAATACACACAGAAGCCAGTAGAAGTAGACATTGCTTCACAAGATCTCACTATTTGGCTCCATCGTGGAATAATCCATTGTCCTTGTACGCCATTACATTGCACATCTAAAGCCATATATATATATATATATATATATACTACATTACACAGTTTACATTAACAATGAAGTCTTTTTTTCCAGTCAAATGACATTTAGTTTTAATCTAGTATCCAGACAATGGCAAGAAAAACAAATGGTATTGCAGCAATACTCAATACACGTTTGTGCCACTTAACTCCATATTTGGAATGTCACCACTTTTAAAAGATTGTTTACACGAGTGTGCTAGCAGGCGGTAGGCTATTCATACATCCAGTGGATGTGGAGCAGCATTCGCATTTAGTTGTCACGTTTCTGAACATGTTTCAAACTTCACCAACTCTTCAGCTGCTCAAAAGGTGAATACATGAGTTGTCATGGACGCCGTTGTGCACATCCGACAGAGGACATGAAATACATCGCTATAACAAAACTAGGGACGGACTGAATCAATGACGCTTTAATGTGACGGCTCCGAAAGCTCAGAGGTCTCATCACAGGTTAGAGGCCAGAAGAGGAGTCAAGGAAGAAATTGAGGATCAATGAACCCGATTATAATATAAAAGGTTGCGTATCGGCTTATTTATTGGAGCTCGGTTGTAAGGCTGTTAAACAATGTTGATGAGAGTCGTGAGCATATTTAATCACAACCGTTAAGTTTAAAACCTAATTATGTTGCTGAAAGAGCTGAGGACTGAGGCATCGGGGGTATTTCTCTGAGGCCGGACTATGAGCAACCCTTTTCACATTGACCTATTATTAATGAAAAGGTTTGAAGTCTTGCCTTAACATGCACTTTTTACTACTGAGACCACTTTCCCAGCAAGCACACATCAAAGCAACTCCCAAATTACCCCTAACTCTAAGTTAATAATTTAATGGGGGTTTATAAGGAGTTTTTTTACTGATTATTAAAGTGACATAAATTGTGATAATGCCATCCAGTAAGCATGTCAAATAAAATTATGCTCCCTCAGCATTGAAGAAGGGCGAAGCATTAGTTAGTATGTAATAAGGCCTTAATAAGATAAAGATGCTTGTTAGTATGTGTTATTAAGACTAGTAATATAAGCAAGTTTATGATGTTATTATTAACACATATATAGCCTTAACAAATAATGTAGTCATATATTTACAAATAATAATGCCGCTTTTAAGGATTCATAAGGGCCTATATTGACTACTGCTTATGAGAAGGACCATAATACCAGAAAAGAGTCACAGTAGAGAAAGTTTAGTCCAATATCAAGCAGCAACGTAAGTCTGATAAGAAATCAATTTAAAACCACTCCAGACGCCGCCGACTGCTGAGGAGCAAAATCTCACTCGAGTTATTTACTCATTCCTGTGGGGACAAAGTAGTCCATGTGATAATAACATTGACTTAACAGTAGCAGGCAGAGTTAATACGATGTGGTTTAGTGGCTGGCAGTGTGTAATTATTAAGGCTGTGTTTGTGAGGCCAATGCATAACCGATGATCACCTCTTTCCCATGATCCTTTGCACCCAACATGGTCGTTACAACCATCAAAGTGCATCCCTAACAAGTCCATGTAGCCTCAGGGAAATTGTTACTGGGTCACCATGTATGTAAAATGGAGGAATTATTCAAATATATCCAATCCTGGTTTTATAGTTGTGGCTTTAGTTGCTTGAAAAGAAGATGATGCTAAACACAGAGCTACAGAATCTGTATTTTTTAATGCATTCTTCATGATTTATAATACTGAAAACTATGTTGTTTGTTTTTTGACTGAAATAAAACATTTTTAAAAATACAGTAAATATTAAAAGACACAAAAAGAGTTGTTTTTTTGTATTGATGGCAACAACTATTGACACCACAGTGAGAAACTGTCCCTCCTCTGGTTCAAATGTCCACATTTTTTTTTTCTTTACTTAATTAGAATGGAAAATAGGGACACAAACAAGTGAATACACACGCACACGCACACACGTGATGTATCCTTCACATATAAACATAAAAATACATCAGCCACTCATCAATTAAAACAAATGATGAACAGATGTTTGTAGGAAACACACTGGGGGGTGAAGTGAGGCGAGGGATTGGGGGGGGGAGAGAGGGAGAGAGAGAGAGAGAGGGCGTAGACGGAGAGCGAGGTATAAAGAAAGCAGCCCACACCAGACACAGGGAGTCTCAAAGCAAACTCCCACACTAATGAGGGTCATTGTTAATTGAAGGCACTAATTAATCAGACCTGCTGCTAAATATTCCAATTCGAGGCTCCGTGTCAATTCGTCATAATATTAGCTTTACAGTCACACACCCACACACTGTGGAGAATGACCTGCTGCGACACACTAATGCATCATTAACTCAAGATGCAGCTGTTAGTCACCAGCACACACACACACACACACACACACACACACACACACACACACACACGACAAAAGTGGACAATAACAAATTAAAAGATGCTTCCAACTATGCCACTGCCCTGTTGAGACTCCGCCCACTGTTGAGACCCCGCCCACTCCTCCACTACCTCTATCTGCTTGATGGATCGTGGAGGTCTCCATCATGGTACATGCCTACTACCAACTAACTATGGTAACTAACACTGTCATATTCATTGAATGTATTTTAACTCTAAATCTGTCCTTCTGGTCACATGACCAGAAGGACATCTATTCTTCTGTTGCTCTCCTGAAGGTTTCTTCACTTTTCCCCCATGAAGGGTTATTTGTGAGTTTTTCCTGATCCGATGTGAGGTTTTTGGATAGGGATGTCTATGTGTACAGATTGTAAAGCACTCTAACTTGTGAAAATGGGCTATACAAATAAACTGAATTGAATGATGATGCCTTAGGTTGAACCCGTTGTGATCCAAGAAACAAAAACATAAAATATTAATAAATAAACGTACATTTACTGAATTAAACCTTTTTATGAGTCTTTTTTCTGACAACATGAAATTAGATTACTAAATCTCTGAAAAACAAAACATTGATCGGCGCTTTAGCTCCATCCATGTGTTTCAATCGTGAAATGAGGACTTAAATTAATCAAGGTCTTCGTATGGGATACTTTCCAGTCACCTCTGGCCTCCTTTTAAGGTGTCGTATTTATTCAAATTGTTGGAACTGGAGTTTGTTTCCAACAATACCAGACTAAAACAACAGTGATATTGAAAAAAAAGATGTTTTCATAGTCTTTATTCTACATTCCTCTATCTTTGGATCACAGGCATTTTTTGGAAGCGACTAGAAAGTTTGATTTATTTGATATTGGGACTTTTAAGAACGAGAAGCCGCATGTGGAACTTCTTGAAAGGCTTCGAGGGCGTCGCCGAGCCGCACCGTGTTCACGTAACACGCAGACTTACCCGAGTCCGAGCGCAGTGGGGAACACCGGGGAGCGCCAGGCTTTGTGCGTTAAAATCAGTGAAATGTAAATACAGCAGAGCGTCAACAAATATGCGTCTATATTGTTATTGTGACACTTCCTGTTTCGGAGCGGATTATATTGTGCTGTTGTTTGAACCGGGTCGGGATGCTCGGAGCAAAGAGATAATCACCTACAGTGGAATTTAATTGGCCACCAATGTGACAAGAATAACTTGCCTCGAACTGTTTCAGACAGTACTGGGAAAATAAATTCTGTGAGAGTCGCTAATGATTCAGTTTGTGCTTTGTCAAAAAGTATTTCCCAAAAAACTTTCCCACGACAATTTAATAACTATGTCACAATGTATTTGAAGCCGCACGGTATTCAGACCGACGGCACACGGTGAGGAGGGCTGCTAACAAGGACACTTGTGTAGAGACACGGCGGTGCAATTACAATGAGCATTAATGATGTTTTTCTTTGAGCGTCATGAATTGTTACTGAAAAACTGAAATGCAATAAAACAAAGTGGACCGGGATAAAGAACGGACGATAATCTAATAAAAAGCAAACAGGGTTCATCTGAGCAACTCTTCTGCTTCGGCAGAGCACTTCATTCCCTTTTAACGTTGCGGTTGCCTTTACGCAACCACACACACACACACACACACACACACACACACACACACACACATGTTCTCACTGCATTTGCCGCTGGCTCAAAAAGAGTTGGCATAACTCTGAGTGAACATGTTCACCAAAAGATTTCATAAGTTGATCAAATGCCAAACTTTGTGTTTACAGCTCGTTTCTGATGCCTCGGATTGGCATGAAGAATCAATGGACACTGCAGTGATGTTTTTCACTCGCAGATGAGCAGACGGGAGAAGCTGCATTTGCTTTTATGGTTTCCGGAGCAGAATTCGTGCACTCCCAATATTGCAAAGCGCCTAGACACCACTAAACACCAATCCTCAACCAAAGAATTCATTACAGAGTTACAACACATTTAATGAGTAGGACAAAGTATGAATAGTTGGTAGTCGGCATGGACCACGATCCAGACCTCCATGATCCATCAGGCAGATGGAGGTAGAGAGGAGGAGTGGGCGGAGCATCAGCGGCATGGCATCAGACCCAGCCAGGTCCAATGAACCCTATGAGACGTGAAGCCACAAGGACGGATGTCAAAGGAAATATCAAGTCTAGACAGAAAAGAAGCAGCACTGTGATTATGAGAGGAGAGTCTGGTTTATTCGAGAACAGAATGAGGCCCAAAACTCCACTGGGGGTATTTAGGCTTATTAGAGTGTTTTCTTTCCTTTAAGTAATTAAAAATAGCCCAACAACAGGACTGTACCTTTACTGCAAAGCAGACCTATTCAAAAGGTACCTTGGGGACCCAGTTTTAAATCGTTCTTTACCATCTTCTCCTTTCTTACGGTCTTTTATTCTCTCTGTACGCCAGTGATCCTACCCAACCCCCATGTCTTGTGAGTTTAATTAGAGTCGACTGAAATATTTCCCGTCTCGTAATGCTTTTGAAAGCACGCACAGGTCTCACAGTCACGACTGATGCCGCACTCTGCAGTCGACTGCCAACAGCTAAACACAACTTCCACAAGTTACGGACGGTCTGAACTACGTACTATGTACACATCAAAGTGCTCGCGGCACGCATAGCCGTACTTACAGTTGACTTTTAAATGAAACATTCAAAAGGTTGGTCATGCATACACAAACAAACACACACACAAAAAAGGAAAGGCACATTAATCATGCCATATTTAAATATGCACGCATAGATATCTGCGCGCACACACGCACACAGACTCATGTCATGCTACAATACACAAGGATCGAGTGACAATGGGAGACAAGTACAATTAGAAGCCATCTTGTCAACACCGATATTTCATTGCGTCTGTGCATGTGTGCTACTTTGTTCAGGCGTCTGCAAGAAGATGTACAATTAATATAAGGGATTTAGGGTGGCAGCTTGAGTGGATCTACACACACACACACACACACGCACACACCAATAATTCATGTGCATTTTCATATTGTGTAACCTGTGCGTGTCCTCTGTCTGTGTTGAAATTGTACTTGTCACTCTCAATCTCTTTCTTTAACTTTAGCCAATCAATAATACAGGAACCACTCACTGCTCGGCACACACACACACACACACACACACACACACACACACACACAAGCTGTTATGCTGCTCCCAAAGTGCCTCTCATTCAATCGGCATAGTGTTCCTCTTGACATCTCAATGTTCCTCACAAACTTGTAAAGCTCTCTCTTCTGACTTCAGTCCCTGATGCTGCGTTCACACCAAAAGCACTCGCCTACTCGTTTGACTTTTCGTGGCTTTTCGGTTCACTCACTTCATTCACGCCATAGAGGGGGCGGGGCTTATCTCTGTGGCTTTACATCTGTTATCATTTCCATCATCCACCACAGAAGAACTAACCACCGGTTCTGCTTTATACTTGTTGTATATATCCCCCAAATGTCGGAACATCTAACACCCTCGTGTTTGGGTTCATAAAATCGCCCGTAGGCTCGCACAGCTCGGTGACTACCACCGACTACGTCTGGATAACAGCTGCTTCCAGCGCCATTAGAGCAGCAGCAGACAGCTAGATTCACCAACAACATTTCAACAACAGCAGGCACATTTTTCACCATACTAGATACTTTCAAATTGAGGACAATTTCACAACATTTTCGTCTATTGCGACCACTTGAGTCTGTACGTTGACTTTGCATGCGATTTAACCACGTTAAAAATAATTGCGCTAAACGCTTTTTGTGTGAACGCAGTAGTAGTATTCAGCTTACTTATACATCACTTGTATTATGTTTAAAGCTGCAATACTTCTACATTTGTTTTGCCATTTGGAATCAATGGGAACACGCTTTGAACACAAAAGTCAATATATTGTCTTTCTGGCCACGCTAAGAATATAAGTCCAATCTCGACGCTCTTTTAGCTCTGTTTTTTCAACTACACCAATATATTTGACTCTTCTGCTGCTAAATACATCACTGTGTATGGCAGCTAGTCTGTTTTACTGTCTCTCTGCTGTTTGGTGATGAGCAGCTACAGTACAGTGTTGTCTGTCTGATAGAGGTGAGAGAAAACTGAAACCGTAAAGTTGTGGGAGTAATGAGATGAAACTCTTGTCAAGTGTCGTCAAGCCGAGGTGAGCCACAAATAGAGGTAATAATTGTTTGAGAGTTCATTCATTAGTTGACGTGATCCCTTTAAAAGAAATTGTGGCTCTAACAATGGACATTTTGCTCTCTGCCGTTTGACTTGTAAATAACACTCATTATCTTGTTTCTGCATCGGCTGAACATTTGTTGTTCGACTTAGCTGACAGTGTTAGTAGAAATTGAACTGCTGATGCACTGAGAACAAATCTAAATGTGACACATTCAACTAAGCAAGACGGCGGCGCAGGCATTAACTTTACACTGAAAGAAACACAGAGCTGAGTATTTCGGCACAACTGCAAGTCCAAAAACATGCCAAGGAGAAACAAGCCCATAAACATTTGGAGCAGCTAAGTTAATCGGACACTTCTTATGTTGCTCTTTATTCCCATTTATGCTGCTCAGAGAAATCACAGTGACCGACTCTACAGCCAACAGCACGAGGCTCACCAGCTAACGGAGGTTGCATGGACTTATATATTGGTGCATTCAAGCTCTACTAATTAGTACTGTAATGCTATTATGATGTGTTCAAACGTATTATTCAAAAATGTTGTTTTAGTTAAGAAACTTTTAAAAATGTAGTTCTTTAAAAAAGATATTTCAGTGGAGAATAACATAGATGGAGAGTAAATTATGACTTATTCAACTTGCTAACACTAGCTCTCAGCAGTTTAGAATACATAATTAATACTACAAATGGTAATATATGGCATTTTTCTTATCCAAGCAAGAATTAAAATAATAAATACATCTCTTTCCGAATGATATGGGGTTTTGCAAACGTCTATGAATGACGATTTCTTTTTTACATCTAACTCTAATTTTGGAAAGGTGGAAATTATATTTCGGCAAGGTGGTCAATGGTAGTTATTTTACGATTTAATTTAAAAATGTTTGATGTATGCCACGCAAAAAAACTGCAATCGGTCCATCTCTAATTCCATTATATCAGAATGGTGCAGTCATTGGGTTGTGCTCAGCCAGCAAGTACTAGTATGCTCCAGTGTCTTTTTCTTTAGGACTACCTCGAGGAACTGTTATTGAATCCTCTCACTTCTACTTTCTGCAACTTTAACTGAAAGAAAATAAGAACAAAATGAAAGCTGCTAGCAGCATTGAACGGGTCCTTGCTCACCTGCGCTGGTCGGGGGCACCGGCCCGCTTGGCCGAGGACACGGGCGCGCCGGTCGGACTCGACTCAAGCCGTGACTTGTAACAAGCACGACAAGTTTGGGGCCGATTCGACTAAGTCCAGTTTAGCCACTAGCTGGCGCTTTAATTACGTGAATATATTCATGTATCATGTGTCCCTACGTGAAGTGTAGACCATGTCATGTAAATTCAGTGTAAAAAAAAGAAAGTGATGAAAAAAAAGGTGTCTCGTCATCAATCACGCATCTCTGGGTGTAGAGTCAGTCACTTATCATGCTGAGCTATAGATCTAGCTGGATTACAGGCAGCCGTAGGCGCTCACATTATTTGGGGCAGGACAAATTTGGGGCAGATTGAAGGAAGTCCAGTTGAACCAGTAGGTGGTGCTTTGAGGCTGTGAACATATCCATGCATTATATGTCTCTAAGTGAAATGTAGACCACGTCATGTAAATTAAATGTTTAAATTTCTGCCTTAGCCTGGAATCAAAAACAGGTCTCTGTGTCACTAGGCAAGCACTTATTGCTCTGTACCACTGATTAGATGTAATTGCATCAGCTGTAGGGGGTAACATTATTGTGAAAGTGAATAATTTATGGTTCTTTTACTTCATAAATAGTTGTTCCTCTAAATAATGTGCTTCTTTTTGCATGTGAATGTGTTCAGGCCTTGACTGGCATCACGTCTGATTTCTATTGCAAGGATTGTATAAGTTTAATTAATAGTTTTTAACATAAATAACATTTTTTTTAAAAGGTCAATTTCCTACGGACGAAAAGTCAGTTTTTTTCTCAGTGTTCATTATTCAAGTCTTGAGATTCTATAAAACTTATTTTGAGCCGATTCTGTTGGCGTTTTGTGGGAGAAATCCTGAAATGTAAAAATGTGGAAAAAGGTAAAATCAAGCAAAAAACGCAAAAAAACGCCCAAAACCAATTTTGTGAATTATTGTAGTGCCCCCTAGGGTTCAAATTGCACGTAATTTTCTGTGAATGTTCCAGAAGCCATTTTGCACATATCCTGAAAGTCTGTTATTTTTTTTCCATCAATAATATTGAAGTTATGAGCATTACAAAACAGGACAAGCCCCTAAAATGTCTGTTGGGCCATAGATGCTTACCACAATGATATATGTTTAAATAGATTATAGATCCTAGATGATATAGCTTCAATTATCATTATCTTCAATAGGTTTGGTATTAATCGGACCAAGCATTAAGGAGCAGTTGACAATTATGTATTTTTCAGCTTTTAAAGCTTCAAGCTTTTTTGTAGAGCAAGTCCTAGTGGACGTAAAAAAATAATTAGTCAATCGGACATTCTGGGTGAGGGGCGTCGCCGGTCAAACTTTGAGGTAGTGCTAGAGAGCAATTTTTGAAAGCCGAATTTCGAGGTCAATGTCCAACATCTAGTGTCACCAATTTTGACAAGGTTGACAAATTTAGTGAGTTTTGGGATGTGATGCGTACCCCCAATATGCGGTCAAAGAGTAAAAATAGAAAGCGGAATAATAATACCCCTAAGAAACTCAATCGGGTCCTCTCCGCTCGGACCTTAAAAATAGTCGAGCACCATCTGCAGCAGCGAATTAATGAAGCCTGCAAAGCTTACCATCCATATGCGGTGTTGTATACAAATCAGAATATGCTTCCATTGTTTGGATGAACATTGTATTCTGCTTGCAAACATGTTCATCAGTTGGGAATGATTGTATAGTGAATGAATGCAGTCGCAGCAGTTGGTAGGCTACTGCTAAAATGAATCAGTATCCATGTTTGACTTGGCTGCTATTTTCACATGAGAGGGCTTTTGCGGGGATAAATGATGACCGGATAGTGAACAACACAGTATGTGAATATGATAAAGCGAGTATATCAGTCACACGGAGAGCGCTGTATTAGACCTCGACAGAGCAGGGTTGAAATGATGTAGAGACTGACAGTGAAAGAAAAGAGGTCGAGAACGGGGGCAGGACAGCCGTTTGACTGACAGAAGAAGGAAACAGAGGGAAGACAAGGAGGGAAGAGCATGGGAGACTGTGTAGGCGGGGGAGGAGAGAAGAGTGTAAATGACAGCGGGAACAGAGGAGACAAGAGCGAATGGAATGACTTAGTGGGAGAGGTGAAGCAGCTGGATATGGGACACAAAGACAAGAGGATGCAATATATATATATATATGAAATCAAGGTACAAATACTGTCTCTGTGTAGCCAATGTCTTTTTTTTCACTGTGTGTAGAACATTCAGTACCTTAAATAGCTAACGGAACAGAGAAGTGCTAATGATGAGCTCTGTTTTCATTAGCTGCACAGACCTTTTATGTAGAAACATTTTATAGACATACATGTCCCTCTATTTCCAGCAGGTAACAGGTGTCACTATTGGACACGGTTTAACAGTGACTTGCTCCATATCCACAAAACCTGACTGGAAATTAAGAAAAACTAAAAACGGTTGCGCGAGGGTCTTTGGAGCACAGCAGTATATGACCTCGGTCCGAGTGGGTCGATGCTACGACGTGAATAGCCTGGCCGGTATATTGTGAAAATAATATATTTTCGCAAATGTTTACAGCAAAGCAAGCCTTTGCAAAAAAGAGAGGGTTACGTGATCCGTGTAATAGCATGAGCAGTCAATTATGCTTCACTACGCTTCTGGGGAAACATTTCCTCCCACATAACGGTCGCTGTTATACAGTGTAAAGAAAATGCAAGTCTTCGTAGCCATGCTAACCCCTTACACAGACCATAAACACAACTTCACGAAACAGTCTTTAATAACCTAACTTAAATAAATATATCAGGGTCATTAAAGCATATTTTCAGCTGGCTTGGGGTTCGCTTGATCCCTGCATTTGGTATATTTTTGCTACTTTCCATGTGGATTTATAGACTGCCTGTGGGATAGGATGATTGTCAGCTCACTATCCTTGGATGGATGGATGACTGCATGCCATCTATGAAACCGTATGGCGGATGTATGGGAAGGGAGGTGAGGAGAGACATTAAGCACTCATGCTAGATTGATCGGTCTAAATCTAATCCACATTACACTAAAAGTATTATATCAACCAGCGCAGGCAGTTGAGAAAATACACCTGACAATCATCCCTTCCCAGAAGGCCAGCTGCTGTGCTGCTTCTACGAACAGCTGCACAGTGGGGCTATTTTAAAAAGCATATATATATATATATTATGGAGGGCATATACAGATACTGCTGAGCAAATACAGTTATATGGATATTTTAAAAAGTGCAGTGGGAAAGAGTGCACTTTTGGCATTTCTCAAAAAGGGGAGGTGACTTCAGGATTAACGAGGGACAGGTGAAACTAATCAGGGCGAGGCAGGCAATCAAAACTGGCTGTGAAAAAGTGAAATAAATTAATATAAGAGAATTAAATCAAATCTATGAAACCAATAAAAACAACAGGAGTTGAAAATCTCCAAATATTCAATTCAGTGTCAAGCAAAAATCCACACAAAAAACATGACTGTTGGCAGGAGGACACCGGGATGCACGGGCACTACCGAAGCCCGGACTCTACGCACACAAATAGTTGGCTGCATATGCAAAAGGAAAACGGTGACTGGTGTTATCTATTCAGTTTAAGACCCCGTTTACATGATGGGGAAACGCATATAAACGCATATATTTTCATGCGTTTTGGCCTTTCATTTACACGAAAACGTAGGTTTTATCACGGAAAACGATCATTTCTAAAAACTCCGGCCAAAGTGGAGATTTCTGAAAACGCCGTTTTTGTGTTTGCGTGTGAACGAGGGCAAACAGAGTTTTAGGTTGGCAAACGTCACAGTATGCGATTAAAAAGGCTTCACAGTGCGCCCTAACCGCGTTGTGTCGCCAGGGCGGGGATCGGCTCTCGTAAAAGGCGTCAGGGGTCTGCGGCGATGTCGGCAACCCACCCGACCCGTCTTGAAACACGGAACCAGGAACGCAGCGCGAGTCAGAGGGTGAATGGAAACCCCGCGGCGCAGCGATAGTGAGGGCCGGCAGCTCGCCGGCCGAGGTGGGATCCCGGCCCCGAGGGGTCGGGCGCACCACCGGCCCATCTCGCCCGCACTGAGCGTGAGTGCGCGCGATAGTTATGATGGCACCCGGGGGCATATAAACAGGAACTTTTTTGAAAACGACCTTGTGTGTACGACGTTATTTTTGAAAACGGAGGGGCAGAAATATTTGTTTCTGTAAATACCCGGCTATGTGTAAACGTGGCCTAAGTATTGTTTAGTTTAATTTTCACAATCTATTAAGTCTACTGAGAGTGGGAGAAAAGAGCCATTTACACTAATCCTCACCAAATAATACACCCATTTGTATGCAGAATGAGAGGATTTAACGCCAGCTCACAACCACAACCAAACTGGCAGTGTAATGGATGCCGGCGCGTCTGTGAATATGTGCATTCATGACTCCATTAGGGGATGGAGACTGAAAGGGAGGATGGAGGGGGGGTGAAGTGATTATTTCGCAGTCATCTTGAAAATGAGGCACATTGAAGTTCCACTCAACTGTTGGTTTGATGGGACGCCTCGTTTGGAGTGAACCATTTGTGCAATTTGTCTAATGTGTCCGATGTTTGCTCAGTTTGTGTGCACATAAGCCTCTGTTAAATGCTTCCGCGTGCAGTAACTTAACACGGGGGCGTGACACCGGGCGGCGAGGTGGCGTTTCAAGTCTATTCAACCTCTGGCCATAAGCAGCAACACTCACTATAACAACTTTGAAGTTGGATGTCCCATGGATTATTTTTTAGTTTCCTTTGCCACACTTGTTTGTGCTGATGATTTTGGTTAACCCTAACCCTTTCACAAACCAATCCCTCCCAAATAAAATCAAACACAATTATTTTTGTAATGATTTTTAATTGAACTGTTCCTGCTGACACAAATAACTTTTTTTATAAAGTTACATCCCAGGAAACACATGGCAAAATAAAAGACATCTGCAGGAAAATAAAAACATAATGAAGACGATAAATAATCATATTATTATGTTTCATTGAACCAGATGTACCGGTTGGACTTGATTGAGCAGCCATTCAGCCATTCAAGAAGTACATTATAATACAGATAAGATGACTGACATTGATGGAGTGGCTGCGTCTGGTACTCCTACCAAATCTGCCTTGGAGTGAGGTGGCAATAATGTAACATGATGGATAGCTCACAGGGTGGAGGAGTGACATGGAGGAGGGGATCTGGGGTGAAGCGAGACGATAAAGATGCAGATTCCACGTTGACAGATTAACTGACTCAAAAAAAACGGTTCCTTATGTTATTTTTTTAAAGATTCTTATTGCAACCCAGCTGTTAGACGCTCAGTCCCGTAAATGAGCATTTACCAAAAAAAAACTGTTTATCCAATCATAGTCTTAATAAATACTTTATTTAATTCAACCTTAAAATCAAAACAAGCTTCTTTTAGTTTACACAAATTAAGCTAAGGACCAGGGGCCGGTATTTCAAAATGATCCACCAGTATTAAAATTGCTCTCTAGCACCACCTCAAAGTTTGACCCGCCTGGATTAGATTAAATCCTGATCAGATCCCAAAAACGGGTATTTCAAAGCAAATCTGATCCTAAAGATTCAGATTTGGATTTGGTAATCCAATCCTGCCTTTTATCCGGATTAAACACTGCTGTTGAGTATTTCAAAACTTTAGTGGGAAATCCGGATCAGTTTGATCCTAAAAATCAGGATTACCCTGATCCCACCTCAGAGGTGGATTTGAGGGAGATTACATGAAAAGGTTGGGCCAGCCGAAGTGTAACTGCTCCAAAAGTTGATTGTTTAATACAGATATACTTAGACTGCTGTTTGATAAATGTTTTTTTTCTTTGCACGTTCCTTTCTTTTTCAGAAAAACAGTGACAAATTGAAGTTAAAAAAAAAATACAACGTATTCGTTGAAAGTCAGTCAAATGTATTTATTAACATGCATTCAGCACTCACTTAATTTTATAGCCAAAGCTCAAAGGTTACGGCATTTGGAGCAGCTCTGTGTGTTTTCTTTTTCCAGAAACATCTTTAAAGAGAAGACAGGTTAAGGTTTTATCTCTTTTGTTGACAACTGTTTCCTACAAATGCAACTTAAGAGTTTATTTTGTACAGCACATTATCACAATATACAATTTTGCCTCAGAGAGCTTTACAAACTGTACACATAGACATCCCTGTCCCAGA
Organism: Liparis tanakae; assembly: GCA_036178185.1. Taxonomy (NCBI): domain Eukaryota; kingdom Metazoa; phylum Chordata; class Actinopteri; order Perciformes; family Liparidae; genus Liparis; species Liparis tanakae. The sequence goes on from CM070093.1 coordinate 13,124,178, forward strand.
ACCTCTCATTGGAGATATGTACAACACATTTTAAAATCTACACCCAATGCATTGCGAGTAGTAAATGCATTAAAATGTGGACCGCGACGTACAGACGCTAGCCTCTTTACTAGCTTGTTAGCTCCTTAACACAGAAGTCAATGGAGCAGCGTTAGCTCCCTTTAGCGCAAACTCTGCTTTATTTTACTTCGCCGAGCTCTCCTTTCAACTTTGTGCGGATTCACGTAATGTGTTAGCTCAATATAGTGATTGACTCTCATCTCGTCTGAGGACGCATCAACACTGACAATATTATTACTTAGAATTAGAGACGATCGTTGTGCCAGCTTCTCCTTTTTTCCGTAAATGTTCGCTCCACTTCCTGTTAACTGTCCATGATCTAGGGGGCGGTGCCGGATTTGAAAATCCCAATCTGCCGGTATGAGGATCACTCTGATCCAATCCCGCAAAGTTTTAAAATACCGGGATGGATCAGGTTGATCCGTGGCTGAAGAAAGGGGGATTTGGTTATCCGGATCATTCTGATCTGGATTACAAGTTTTGAAATACCGGCCCCAGGACATTAGGAGGCCAACGGGACGCCACAGGCCGAGACCCCCAGGAGGAGCGCTGGGCTTTAAAAGCAAACAATATAGTGATCAAATGGTGGAATTACGAATGGGGAAAAGGGTTGACGATAACGCTATCGCTTTAGTGGTACATCCCAAGTCTCTTAATTGTTATTTCCCCGCTCCTCTCTTGCACCAGAAGTTGTTCTGCGTCAACATTTTGACGGCTGTCCTAAAGCTCTCATTCTGCTCTGAGCAGCCCTTGTTGGAGGTACTAAGATGCAAGTGAGGGAAACAGGAATGCAATTAAGAGACTTGGGACACACCCAAAGAGCCCATTCATTCAAAATCAATATGGGGGAGGTGGGTTATTTTATCCACGGGGGTCAAACCATTTTGGCGTAATGTGTCACTGAGAAACTTGTATCGTAATCAACAGGGCCCTCCTCCAATGTGTCTAATTCACACATCGATGGCGAAGACTCAGTCCTAATGAACGAAGCTCAAACAGAAATTCAGAGAGGAAGATATTCTTGTTCATTCATGAACAGTCTTGTCGGTCTCACAGCGATTACTCCAACAGCTAATTGGGGGCGTATACGATAGAAGAATAGAAATATACATTAGTAATCCCCAAGGGGAAATTTGTTGACACAGTAGCACCAATAAACTAAACACAATAAAATATAAATATAAGAAAGAAAGAAAGTGACTGTGCATAAAGTACACAAAGTGAAATATAAAATACAAAATAAAATAATATATGTATATATATATATATATACAACATATATGTAAATACAGCAATGTAAAATAAAATTATATATGTATATATATATATAGAGAGAGAGAGAGAGACAGTGTGCACAATGCAAAGTGTGTGTACGTGTGTAGTGTAAATGAAATGTGTGCAGTGCAGTTCAAAACAGTGTAAGTTTCTAGCAAGTGCTGCTTTGTTGTAGAGCCTCATAGCCGTCGGCAGGAATGTTCTCCTTCAAGTTTCTTCAACGTCCTCCTCTCCACCACCTGCTCCAGGTGCTCCAGCTTGCAGCCGGTGATGGAGCCAGCCTTCCTAATCAGTTTGTTAAGACGGCTGGCGTCACCGGCCCCGATGCTGCTCCCCCAGCAGACGATGGCGAAGTGCAGCACACTGGCTACAACCGACTGGTAGAAGATCTCCAACATCTTGCTGCACACGTTGAAGGATCGGAGCTTCCAGTTCAGTCGGCTGTCGATGGAGACGCCCAGGTACTTGTACCCCTCCACCATGTCCACGTCCACTACCAGGACACTCAGAGGTGCATTAGCTGTCGATGAATGAACCAATCGGATTCAGAGCAGTTTTTGTAAGCCAATTACAGCGTTGGTTGTTGGCAAACTTTTAAAATATGTTTCTCATTTGTCATTCCAGCTCAAACCACTGCGACCCAGTTCTGCTCATCATTCATCATCGGGTTACAACAACTCTATTCTTTGACACCACCCGTCCGGACTAAAGGGAGGCGGGGGGGATTCTGCCTTCGCAGAGATCAGGATCACCCCTTGATTATTCTAATCCAGGATTGAGTCCAATCGCCAACGTATTTGCACTATTCAAATATATGCAATTGTAATAAATTATTGTTAAACTTTAAATTAAACTGGAATTATTCCTAAAGTAAAACTAATATTCGGCTTGTTTCATGCACTGCACTGAGTATCTTCTTCACAAATGAAGGTATAACAATGTGCCTAATTTCTTATCTGCAGTTCTTTTACCAACAAACTACATAAATGCAGGATGAACATATATTGCCTTCGAGCTATTCTCCGTTTGTCAATAAGCCTTTAATCACATAACTGTTTGTTTACTGCCTATTTATCTCGCTTCTATCTGAACTAATAGATCTGATTCACAGCTGTGTGTGTGTGTGTGTGTGTGTTCACACAGATTGACATCTACTGTATGTTTGAGGTTTGTCTTTATCTTCACCTCTGATCTCTTCCCACAGGCGGATCATTAGACTTCCATTGAACCGCGATGCGTTACACAGAGAATCCAGACGAGGCCTTCAGGACATCGTCTCTAATGCCAAACCCTCCGCCAACACACGTTGACTTAATCAATGCTTCTTATTGGAAATAGGGGCTTGGTATTTCTCACTATTGTGCTGCTGGACACCTGGCATTGATTACGAGATAGCGTCCGGTAGTTCTAATTGCGAGGCCGCTATGATGGATACGTGTGATATTTGCGTGCTTATAGTCGGGAGTTAAACTAGGAATACAACTTTGCGACGGCATACATGGCAGTTGGAACATAAGTTGGCCTGGAGCTTGAATTTTAAATATTAAGATGGTGTCTCTTCTAGTTTGGGGGGAAGGTTGTTCCAAATGGCCTGAACACAGCAGACTGTTCCTGAGCCGCGGTTAATCATTGAAGCGGGTGGTATTTGTAACAGCGCTCCATGAATTAACCATGATAGCCCGCGCACGCCGCCACTGCAGGTCATGGAAGAAGAACTCTGCTGTAAAATATTCATATTTTGAAATGCAAAGTATCTTAATGTCCAAAGCAGGAAGCGAGGAACTGTGTCACATTCCAATAGTTTTTGTTTTGTTTTACCCGCAATAGGATAAACCAGTCGAATACCTTTTCCCACTCCTGAGTATTGTGACAGAAGCAATAATATCAAGTTTTTACCGTCGACCGGTTGGGAATTGGAAGTGTTTCGAGTGATGCGTGAAATAAACCCGGCAGAACAGCTGGTAGGTGGTGCTCCTCGGCCTGCTGCTCACACATCACAGTGACTTCAACTCAGATGAAGGTTCCAAATATAGTCAATGCCCATCCTCCCCCCCCCACACACACACACACACCCTCTTGAAATCTGTCATTAATATCATCCCATATCAGTGCGTCAAGCTCAAGCTCACAGTTAGACTTAGACAGGAAATGTACATGTGGAAATATTGTGTTGCAATCTTGTGTTGGTGTGAATGATTCCGTCAGAACTAAGGTGAAAGTAGTGTGATGGTGTTGATTTGGCACAAAACATCGTGCTGACTAAAGGTCGGGTTGGGGGGGGTCAATCAAACTTGTATAAGCCAACAAATGCCGCAGTGTCTTGGCTAACAGTCTCTGCCAAGCAGGCTTCCATCTGAGCTGCTTGCTGCCTGTTTCCTCAATCCAATGTGCATTTGGATATATTCAGCTGGTTGCTCGTATGTAAAAAGCATCTTCAGAGGCAGAACACGTGATTTCTTCGGCTGATTTAACTCTCCAACTGGAAAAAGGTAGTAAACACCACAGAAAGTTGAGGAGCACCTCCATGGGACGTTTTATATTGTGTTCAAAGTTATATATGAACACATTATATTTAAAGAGAGAAGAACTGACTCAGTGGAAGTCACAGAAGGAAAATGATGGCAGGAGAAGCCCAAGAGAACAAATGCGAGGGTCATAGCGCTAAAGAGAGAGAAGTGAATGGGGTAGAGGGGTAATGATGGATGGCTTGAAAAGTAATGAAGAGAAGGAAATAGCAGAAAGTGATGGACTGAGAAGAAAGAGCCACACTTTGTGGAAGTGACAGATGAAAAGGAAGACGTGACAGACAGTGAACCATCCACCGCTGCAGGAAGAAATACTTCATGAAAAGCCAATGCCACACAAAGAATACAAAAAAATTGTAAATCGGAAAAATAATGGAAGTGGTGGCGCAGAAGAGGTGGGAGAGAGGAGCAGCAATGGGGAAAGACATATACATGACGGGAGAGAAAGAATAGGGGGGGGGGATTAGAGATTGAATGGATGAAATGACAGGAGTTGAGGAGGAAAAGCACTTTCGATATGAAGATACTGAGGATTTTCTAGCTGATGGATCTGGTCGATCAGCATCTTTCACCCCCCCCCCCCCCTCTCTCTCTCTCTCTCTTGCCCACACGCCTTCCCTGTGGTCGGCCGTGTATGGATTGATGCTCCATAGAAGACACAATGGCCTCCTTTGGGGTAGAAAGAGCTTCGCTCAATTTTTCTTTGTCGCCCATTGTGTGCGACTGAATGTGAGTGTGCGTGCACTCGGAACAGAATGCTTTTTTTCAACGCTCTCGGTAGACTAGGAATAAAAAAAAAAAGGAAAACCTACACTTCTGTAGCGCGCCGCAGCGTTGTTATCGAATATGTGTCGATCGGAGAAGGTAAAACAGCTTTCAAAATAACTAAAGATATAAAATCCATGCGTAAGCTTGTGGTATGTCGGGCCCTGCAAAACAGACCTGCGTGAAGTTACACATGTACTTGATTTGTTCCAATACGCTGTCATGATTATAGTCCATAAAAAAAGAATTGAATATGGCCAGACAGAGTCCGGCCATCAGAGTCTTCATCCTGTTGCTCCTGGCATCCATGTTTAGAGACCCATCGCGGCTAATGCTTTTACTAAAAGCTCTTTGCTTCCTCTCCCGCCTCCTAATTGAGAGGCTCCAGGCTGTAGCTTCACAAACACTTTCTCACAAACACATGCATTATGAAGTTATGGGTCCCCTTTAGGCAGCCGCCCTCTGAATGGCATCTCTCAAACATTGGTCATTTAGGCACCGAATACAGCGTCACGTGTCCCGCTCCCCCGTTTAGCCGTCCGATGTCTCTCCAGCACACACTGGTGTCACAGTGAGGCGTGGAGGGCGGAATTATTTCTTGACGTCTCCGGTAAAGATGGAGTGTCACCGACTAACGGAGCTTCTTCGGACTTTATCAAGCCTTCGCAGGCCATCCAAAGTCCTCCTTCTCCCGCCCAGTCATTCCACTTGTCATACAAAATGTGCCAGCTGCCGCTTGATTGACAGCTGTCATGGTGGGGGGGGGGCGTTACTCTCTCAAGTGCCATAACAGTGAGGAAATGGATGGCTTGTGGACATTTTTCTACGTCATGATCAACACCATTGCCTTGTTTTCAAAAAGGTAAAAGTATCATATGTGGGGGTATGTATGTGTGTGTGTATGTTTGATGTGTGTGTGTATGTATGTATGTATGTATGTATATATGTATGTATGTGTGTGTATGGATGTAGGTGTAGGTATGTGTATGTATGTATGTATGGGTGTATGTATATGTATGTGTGTATATGGGTGTATGTATGTATGTGTATATGTGTGTATGTGTATGTATGTATATGTATGTATATATATATATGTGTGTGTATGTGTATATATGTGTATATGTGTATATGTATATATATATATATATATATATATATATATATATATATATATATATATATATATATATATGTATGTGGTTATATCTGACATCTTTGTAATTGTTCTATGTTTATATCACTAAACAAAAATAAAAAATTAAGTGACAAAAAAAAGGTAAAAGTATCATACAATGTATGTATCTTCACACTGCCTCAATTAATTAAAAAAGCTTGAAAGACACAGTTGTTATGCAAAAATACCTTTTGTGGTCGACAGATAAATGAAGAAGAAAAGAAGATAATTACAAATAATTATCAACTGATTAAGTCTCAGGAAGTATGTTTTCTAAGAACTGCAGACGCACCTCTAATATTGCTTTGGTGATGTCAGAGCCCACTTATGAAAGCCCAAAGGCCCAGCCAATTACTTTCCTCTGGCTCCGATCATATCTGTGTGCACAGGAAACCTCTGGGACGTTTAAGATACATTTGAGCTCATGGCTCTTGAGGCCTCCGGGTACTTAAAGCAGTAAAGCCTGAGTCTTTTTAAACGTTGCCTGTTCAATGTACATTTAATTGCATGTCCGACAACGCCAGAGAGCGGTTTACTAAAACTAGGGGAGGGAAGTCACATCTAATCAACAATAAAAACAAAAAAAGGCTGTGTAATTGACCAGAAGGGAAAGGCTTCACTGGACACTGGACATTGATTTTACAGTGTTTATATTGGAATACGTTATCGGGGGAGTAAAGGTCTAATCCGTGGACGAGTACTCCCACACGGCAAACACAAGCAGCTCCGGTTAATCGGGGGCTTCTGATTTGCTAGTGTGCCTTTTAATATCCGTCCACACGTCCTGCCTCTTGCTTGTTTTTAACCCTTCTGTCGGGTTTGGGTCAAATCTCACTGATTTTCAACTTCAGTCGATTATAATTGTTGTGTTTTACATCCGATTGTCTCAAGGCCTTACTCAGCATTTGAACATATAGTTGGAACTTTTTCATCATGCTACACTCATAAATAATTTCTGTCAGACGCATATCATTTGTTGTAGCTCAGTTATTTTATTCATTCTGCACCCATGACATCTATTGATCGATCCTGATCCAATGTGAGCTTCAGGACAAGGGGATGTCGTATGTTTACAGACTGTAAAGCCCTCTGAGGAAAACGTGTAATTTGTAACAATGAGCTACGCAAAATGAATTGAATCATTTTTTACATGTTTGTTATGTTTGTTTTACAGTCACTCGTCACCACATAGGATACCAGCCAGACACTGCAGTCAAGTCCTCTTTCAAAGGGTTCTGTCTTCACTGTTCATTCATTCTGTAAGTTCACGCAGTTCTTCACCTCCAGTGGATGTCTATGAGACTTATCTGTTCTTGACACTATTGGAATTTTCTCTGCTCAACATGCAGTATATTGTGAAGCAAAAAATGTCCCTTTATTATTTGCCTTGAGGACATGCATTAAACAATCATGTATGGCATGAATATAACATGTGCCAACATTCTGGCATATACCGTACAATTACCATAAAATAGTTATCCTACTATCACATACTGTAATCCAGGATACGGTAAAATACAAGTAAAAAAAGGTTACTGCGTCCCTGCTGCCAGGGACGTACGGTAGTTTTAGAGTGTGACCTTTCCTCTTGAAGCAAAACGTCAGCGTGTACACGGGGAATAAAACAGTCTTATGGGCCCGTTGCCATTTTATTACATTTTACATGTTCAGCCCCACTGCTGGTGAGGCTGAAAGACGAGCAAAGTCATCGCAATGACTTTAACAAATATCCAATTTATATCTTAAAGCCACTGAGGGGCGGACAGGAGAGACCTTGTTCAATGCCGCTAACACACGGGAGTCCAGTGCGCCGAGTCTCTTTCGATCCATTTAAGCACAAAGCATTAAATCACCATTGTTCTATCCTACTTGTTTCAATGAGTTTTACATGCTTAGTCACTGGGTACTACACGACAGGATAAAAACAACACGTGGACAGCAGTTTTTCATGTAGACTCCTAGTCTGAGATGGTATTACATGAAATGTGGTGATGATTCATGTGTTTTGTGTTAATGTAAAAGCAGTGCAAGTAAGGGGGGAGGAAGAAACATGACCGGAGGGTTAAGATACTGCTGCCGTTACTCTCTCCGGCGTCCACATGGAATTCTCCTTCTCGAAAGAAACCTCTGTGCTTTACACGATGACAGCTAATAAAGTCTGTGGCGCTGTTGTCTAGAGGGGCGAGGGGGCCCCGACTCGGCTGCTCCTCTCCACTTTCCATGTGTGTGTGTGTGTGTGTGTGTGTGTGTGTGTGTGTTGGTGGCGGGAGCAAGGAGTGAAGGGTCAGTGAAATTGGCTACGACAGGTTCTGTTATTAGATGTGTGCAGGCACGTGCACAGATATTTTGGGGGGCAGGTGATCAAACCAAAAAAAGGGCACCCAATGCCAAAAAGAAATTCAGACAGAGTTGAAGCATAAGCAGCAATACACTGATGATGCTGACCTCGACCTGCGTTTCCTCTGGCAGGATTAGACAGCTATCTTACATTTTCTTTAAGAATAAAGATGAATTATTCTATAGCAACAACAGTACAAGCGTTTTGATTGGCTAATGGGTCGTCACGCCAGTAAGTGTTGTGAGCGTCGCGGAGCATGTCAGGGCGAAATTCTCACAAGAAGTCAAATAAATGCTCCGTCGGATAACAAAACACATTTGAGGGGACTTGATGACAGAGAGATTAACTGTTATCATCAAATACTGATGAATGAAAAGAAAGTGGCTCCAGATAAAAGGGCACTTTTCTCATCATGGGCAAAAGGGCTGGTGCTTGAGCACCACTAGGGCTCTATCAGCGCACATGCCTGGATGTGTGTGTATGTGTCTTTCTGCGAGTACAGTAAATATTGAAGAAAAATGTTTTTTCCTGAGCAAAGACAGAATTACAAAAATATGAAGGTGAGATAGAGAAACACGGAAAGGGATTGATGTGACAGGCAGAACGTATACTAATGATGGGAGAAATTTCACAGGACAAAAAACACTGGAAGGCAGAGGAACGAGAACAGAAGGAAATGAGCAATAATAATAAATGAACGAGCCATTACATCTGGAGTTCAGACATAAATCTCGAGAAATACTCGTGCTCCGGCGCTTTGTGTTCGCCCATCCTGTTCGTTGGCAGAAAAGTGAATAAATCATTCATCCATCTTGCTACTTTTAATTATAAATCTGACCCCCCCCTGGGGCAACTGCAGCGGCTCTGGATACACACTGTTATGCTAAACACAAATCTGAGAGATGTATATAAACTAAGCCAAAGTGTTGAACTTTGGAAAAGGGGACATATCATGAATTACTCACTCTCTTAGCGCTTGTGGAAAAAACATTTAGGAATCTGGAGTCTCTACCGACCTACAAAAACTGAAGTATTGACAGCCATGTCAGGTTTTTTGTTTGTTTGGTTTTTTGGCCTACCTCTAGATCAGTGGTTCTCAAAGGGGGTCCGCGTACCCCTGGGGGTACGTGAAGGCACTCCAGGGGGTACGTGAGATTTTTTTTAAATCTATTTAAAATTAGCATCCATTAAAAAATCCTTTAAAAATAGTTATTCAATAAATATTCAATAAAACACAAGTGTAAGTTTGTTGAGGATGGACGGGAACACACCTGGACGGATATCACTGGAAGAAAACAGCGGTAGACTTTTACTTTAAATCTATAAAGCGTTTAATTAGAAAATCAAGATACAGTTAGACAGACATGCATGGACCCAACGTTCAGAACTGACACCATTCAAGGCCTCAGAGCTGAAGGAAGAGGTGCTGAACAGAGCGCGTGCGGCCATTGAAATACACATCAAGACCACTTCTGATTGGTCTGGAACAAAGAGGGCGGTGTCTTCTCATTGGTTCTTGCTCTTCTGCTTCCGCCGTTGTATGAATATTCATTAGTCCGTTTGGCCCGCCGATGAGAGCATATGTTGTGAAAAGTGTAGGAAAGGAAGAGTTATGTTTGACTTGACACTTTCCTTAGCTTTTCCTACAGAGCTGCGGAGTGTGACACTCTTATCTCTTCCGGGATGGGACACGGCGTCTCCAGGAGGTCTTTCTCAGGAGAGCAATAAAGAGGCTCCCCTCTGTAAATAAGGATGCCCATGAGGGCATGAACGGGTGTGTGTCAGAAAGAGGCCCTGTGGTTGACCTCAGCCACTACGTCTGGACCGTGTCTTATCTTAACTGCGCTCAGTGAAGTTTTCTAGTTGCTTCTCCTTAGCTGTGAGCATATAGAAGTCTTTATTCTAAACATCTCTGAGCGTGAGGTGTGTGGGAAGGGGTGGTACATAGAACACTTTTGTGTTCACTAGTTATCTTCTTTGATCAGTCAGGCACTAGATCGCCCTGCTGAAGTTTCTGACCTTCTCAGTGACCTTTCCACTTTACACATAATATGTATGCACATCATAATAGGGTAAGCTAAGCAAAAGTATATATTCTTTACAAGTTCATAAACTGAATTGTATATTAAGTAGGCAATTTAATTGTCCCCCCCATATCAGGATGGTTTGACCCAACGTGGCACACGCTAACGGTCAAGACCCGTCTATCACTGCCGGCTTTTAAACTCACATCACAAAAGGTTGAGAACCACTGCTCTAGATCAGCGGTTCCCAAACTCAAGAATGCCGCGGCCCAATTTCAAATCTGAAAATCTTCTGCAGCCCACCACGTCCCCAGTACTGCTGCGTCGAGGGGGGGGGGGGGGGGGGTGCTAGTGAGAGTGTGCTCACCTGTATGTGCGGATGTGTGTGCGTGCATCGCTCAGCCGAGATGCGAGTGCACACATCTGCGCATATAGTTGAGCAAATCGGAGCTCTGCCACGCACGAGCCAAGAACTATGAGGATTTGTTTAGTTGCCTATTTTGTGGAGCCCCCTCATTGGAGCGGCGGCGCTGCACGTCCCCGCTACACACCGCGCAGACACCAGTCGAGCCGTTTGATGAACGCCGTTATTTGTGTAGGAGCGACACTATGTAACTTTTCCCCTGTAGCGCCCCATTCACGTATTTAACGTCTGGCTCTCGAGCCATATATGGCTCTTCCGGCTCGTGACTCACAGCTGATCTCCCAACTGATCGGTGCGCGCTACCGGCAGCGTGTCTCCGTAGCCGCAGCAACCCGTTCAGCCGCAGCATGTCACTCTGTCTCTACGAGTCGCGTAGCGGAGCAAATAAAAAGTCACCTGCGAGCGTGGACTGGCACCATATGACGTTGCGTAATCACTGCCAGACAGCAAGTTTAAGTACTTCCACCGGAAGTACCGGGCCGGTCCCAACATCTTACATTCAGCAGTTTTCTGGCCACAGACCCCCGATGGCAGTGGCGGAGGCGCAAATCAACATATTAAAAGTCATTGTAGCGGCACCATTTTTTTCAAGCTGTTATTTTAAGGTGGAAAAGTTACATAGTGGGGCTTTAAATCATAAATATTTTTTATATTAATTTCAAACTTTTCAAAATTGAAAATTAAAAACATTTTATTTATTTATTGTAAATGACCTCTCGCGGCCCACCTGCAGTACCTCACTTTGGGAATCGCTGCTCTAGATCATAAAACATTATTTATTTGGCTTAAATCCATAGGAATACAGGTAAATTCAGACAGGCCGTTCTAGTAGAAACCCAAAGCTATAAGTACAAGCCTGAAAATGAGCCTGCGATGTCCCCTTTAAGTCCGCTCGTACGCCTACGTAACGTTCAGTGAATCCTGCTGAGAGGCAATCGAGGGACTGCTGCAGCACCGGCGTCTCGTTGTGAAAACGAGGGGGGAAACAGGGCTTCACAATAAATAAATAAAAAGGCCAAGCATTTTTCCACCGACACAGATGTGCTGTGTAAGCCGGCCGTCTATCGAGCCTCATTTGAGGGCAACAAAAGCAAAAGCAACCAAAAACATTTATTGCTCTCATTAAAGCAGCGCCCATCGATTCTCAAGAGCCAGCGGTGGCCGCTGCATGCTGTTGTTTTTTACCCATTTACATGGACGGAGAACTAATTTCTTTTCGAGACAATTACTGGAAATCCTTTTGATTCACACACACACTATTAGCAAACAATGCGCCATCAGCAGACGCAGTATAGCTGCAGCGAGGAGTGCCGCCAACTATGCTAAGCAGTGTGGAGAAGGCTCATCCGTAATCTTCAAAGCCGAGTTCTTTTCCCTTCCGACAACTACCACTGCATCGTGAACACATGCAAACCGTTAAATTCACAACTGACCCAAACACGGTTAGGTTTGGCACAGCTGTTGCTCAGTTGGGTACATAACGAGGTTCCTGTCTTGATCCCTACACACAAAGTTAATGCACAGATGTGAATAACGCAAATTTCCATCAACAATGACGAAATTCGCCTTGTGCTATCAGTGATAATAAGATAGTCTAATTGATAAGTTACTTTGATGAGGCTCACCAGTCTCAAAATGTCATCCAGGCTGCCATGTCGATGAGAAAAACACAAGCCATCAAAAGGGAACCGGATAGAAATATAGCGTTGTCCATCAACCGCTTATCCTGGACAAGCGGATTCCACAGAGGCACGGATGAAATGCCCACAATGCGTTTAATTTTCAGCAATCGGTTCATTGAAAAGTTGGCATTTATTATTTAAAAGTTAAGGTGGAGAGGAACTTAAAATAAATCGAATTGCAAAAAAAAGGCTTTGGATTACATTGGCAATCACACGGCGAGCGTGAGATGGCGCTTAAAGGTGCCACAAATCCCCTCGTTTGGAAGCTCCAAATATAGTGACAGACTGCGGTGTGCTGAGCTTCTGCCGAAAAATCACATCTCCACAGGAATCAAAACACTTTGCTGTCCCGAGAGTGAAGAACGTATCCGTTCACGGTCATGCAGACAACAGAGCTACCGCTTAACTCTCTCAAACAACCTCCTGTTCGCACTATTCAAATTCCAGGAATTACTATCAAAGTATAAATAAAAGGGGACACATATTTTGTTCTTTTTGTTTGAGATTCTGTAAATTCTGGAGGGAAAGCTCTCTCCCACAGTGTTTGATAAAAAGTCAGAAACTGCTGTGTGGCACCTGCTTAAGGTTTTATAATGTAGCACTAACTCTGATAACAAGTTTGGGATTAAAGCCCAGATTTTCCTCACGTCGGCAACTTTTGGAGACGACCAATGGAGGCACTATCTGAGAGACTGGGTCGCAGATGGCCAAGATACATTGGACATCAGTTGTCCATTCATATATTTGAGCTGTACTAAAAACTCCACTACACTAACACAATTTCCACCAGCCTCAGTCATGTGGCTAATAAACAACCAAATCAAAAAATCTGCGAGTGGTCTTGCGTCTTTTCCCTCGTACCTCCAAACATCATTTAGATACCAGACCGACTTATCGGGGGTCTGAAATGCCATGCGTTGCCGATCATTCATAATGCGAAAACCGCAACCGACTTATATACCTTATCGTGTAATATGACCGCTTCAGAAGAAATACAGTGTAAATACTTTGTGATACCGTTTAATTCACAACTGAACCAAACACAGTTAGCTTTTGGCACAGCGGTGGCTCAGTTGGACGCATAAAGAGGTACCGGTCTTGATTCCAAAGTTAATGCACAGACAGGAATAACGCAAATTTTCGTCGAAAATTTAAATCTGCCTCATGCTATCAGTGAGATGATAACATTAGGCGAATAGACCAGTTGCTTTGATGAGGCTCACCAGTAGCCAGTCGTGATGAGGTTCCGCCTGCCATCACGACTTGTGACTGATCAGCCTCCGTGGATATTTCCTCCGTGGTGGATGTCGGAAATGATAACTCGCTTTGCTTTTGGTGTGAGCACGACGTCTAACTTTCTGCTAAGCTGCTAAGATGAAGGCTTAGTAACGCAGGACGAGGACTCAAGCCCAACCTGCAGACAGACCGGGTGAGGTCAAGCTTACTGAAGTATACTAGCTTGTTGAGCAGTGTTCCTAAAATGGCAGGAACAGTCGGGTAAAAGTTCAAAAGTGATGGCATGGATAAAGACAACGAGGCGGGCAGGATGACAAGACAAAATAAGGCCGTACCATTCCAGCACGGCTGGCGTGATAGACAATCTGATGTGGCTAAAGGGCAGGGATATGTCCTGAAGGGCTGATGGGGGATTCAGGATGCTGGTGTGCAGCAGGGAGATCAAGGAAAGGTTGGAACACATGGGGACAACTGATGGACAGGAATGAAATGGTCAGTTCTAACAAAAAAAGTCACATTGAGTGAAAAAAAAAGAAGCTTTTGACTGTCACTGAACACAGTCGATGGACAAAAATAAGTCGCCCTGATTGATACATACAACTAAAATAGAAGGTGGCCACATAGTATGCCCAGGATCTAGATGTCTGCGGGTCTCTAGCTGTTCTAAGGAATTCAAAACAGTTTGACGAACACAAAGCGCCGGAGCACGAGTACTTTCTCGAGATTTCTGTCTGAACTCCAAATCCAGCTCATCTGTAGTGCGTTCCACTGGAGTTAGGAGCGCACCGTTGGGATGAGACCACTGCAAGCCTTGGGCGGACAGGACTTGTTCTTGGAAGAGTATCAATTTTCCTCGCTGTTCATCAACTGAAATATTAACAGCCACTTCAGCGGCCCGGGCTGCTTTACAGATCACTTTAAATTTTGCTCACTGGTCCAACATCGTGTCGCCTGGAGATGGAGCTCCTATAACAACAAAAACGCCTGCCGTCTTCCTCCGGATCAAACAGAAAAGGAGAGCTGCAGCAGGAAAATTACGTGTCAGATGATGAGAAATAGGATAAAAATTCATTTGCATCGGGACTTGGAGCCTTGGATACGGCGGGATCAATCCGAGTCAATCTCAGAGACAAACAGCGGCTCTCAGTGGAAGTGTCAGAAGCCCAAGATGAGAGACGAGAGCCAGCCAAATGTCTGTGCTGCCAGCTGTGTGTGTGTGTGTGTGTGTCTAGTCTTTGGCTGGTGTGTTGTCACTACGGGTTTACAGCATTTTGCCAGGGACAAGTGGGGTTTCCACGATGCCATGTTTGTCTCTATTTGAACACTCAGGCGGATCAAATGAGCACACAGAACATCACTTTAAGCATTTCTGGCGGGGAGGGGCAGGCAGATCAAACACTCAGCACAAGGGGAGGGCTGATGATGATGATGATGATGATGATGATGATGCTCATGATGATGATGATGATGATGATGATGATGCAGAGCACTGATAGACACTTATTCATCACATCAGCCTTCCAGCGACAGCAGACCAAGGAGCAACCTCGGGACACTTAACCGTTTTACTCCCCGGCTACTGTTATGTTCAGATTTAGATTCAGGCTGTTTCTTTTCTCACTCTTCCGGGCAACATTAGATCTCCCATAATTCATAGCGACACCGTTTATTGCAATACATATTGCGTTTTGTGCCGACAGCGCGAAAAAAGGGCCTGATGATTAATCGCTGGTGAAAACAAAATCATCTTTATTATCTTCTCAACAGAGCCGTGTGGGCGGGGAGTGCTGCTTGCAGTGATCTTCATCCATCGCCCCTTGACTCCAGGGAAGGGAGGAAGAGTTTGGAAAACATTTTGTGTGAAGCGCCATCAGATAGATGCTTCTGGAGACATGCAGAGGACACACCCACGAACAGACAGACGGACCAAAATGACTTTATAGTTACATTATTAAACTCCAATAAAATGATAAAATGGCTGCAATCTGCTTTTAAGAACCCTTTGTCTGAATGCATTTATAATATCTTTTTTTAATGTTTAATCCTTCATGCTATGTTGTATAAACTGGATCCGCTCTCTGCCACATCTGCAGTGAGCCGATAAGGTCTCTGAGGGATTAAGAAACCCCCCAAAAAAGCTCAAAGCAGCATAGTCACACACAGACATTATTTTTTTAATGCAGATTCATTTATTTTATGATATGAATGCAACAGAATACTCAAGATTGTTTTGCAGTCTACAGCAGAAGAAGAAAAACTAGGGCTGGCTGCTTGTATTCACTGCCTTTGATACGGCTCGTGCTGCAATGCGACAAGCAGATGTTTTGCCAATTTCCAAAAATTGTGATTAGAGGAGATATTTTGATTTTTTGGACCGTACGACACATTGCATGACAATGTGCCCCGTCAATGTTTAGAAGCCCCCACTAACCTGCCAAAACACACTGAACTAAAATGAAACAACTAAATTGTATTATAAAAAAATGCAGCCAGTCAGTGAGGCAGAACGGGACCACCTGACACGAGCTCTCCGAAAATGCCCCGACTTTCAGATTAATAACAAAGTGACAGTGAGAGAAAGAAAAGGGAAAGACAGGCGAGAGAGGAGGGAGGAGAGCGGCGATGGAAGTAATTAGCAGTTCGACTCGGAGGCAACTAGAAACCATTGTGACTAATTGATGCTCGTTTATTTACCAAAGAGCGAAGGGGAGGAGATGACGATAATTACTACGGCTCCTTCTCCTCGCTGCTTCCTCGCTTCCTCTCGACTCATTCCTTATACTATCAATTTCTTTCCCAGCTCTGTTTGTTTATTGTTCATCCCCCCGCCGCCCTCCCTCTACGTAGCGCTGTTATCATCTTCTCCCCTCACATCTGTAGGAGGAGGACGTTGCAGCTCTGCGTGAGTTTGGGTAATTCCACAGTAATTATTCATTATAGCAGTGTTCAGAACACAGACGTCTTCATTTTGACACCTGAGTTTGGAGTTCAGAGTGATGTCACTTCTGTTTGATTTATTTATTTTGACGTATTTCAGCAATGTATTCACTCTTCTACTGTGTGTGTTTTTTACGATGACTTTTAATATGACTTCCTGTATCAACAAGCCCGGGTGATTAAATCATATTCAGACAGGAGATCGGAGAACAAATACTCGACAGCCACAACAACAACAGAAGTGTGCACTTGTTCTACCTCCTTGCCAAATAATTCCACTGTCAAAGCTGCGAGTATAAAGTACAGCTGTGGATGCTTTGACATGACACTCGATCAAAGCCTGGTGTTTAATATGTGTCATAGGGGAAGTTGTTGGTTCAGGAGGATCTGACCCACTAAACGCATCTGTGTTGTGGTTCCAGTGGAAATTCCATTTAATTCAGTTCATTTTGTATAGCCCATTCTCACAAAATTACAAATTTGCCTCGGAGTGCTTTACAATCTGTACATCCCTGTCCCAGGACCTCACATTGGATCAGGAAACACTCCCAAAAAAACATTTCCGGATGTACAGAAGAACAGATGTCATGTGCACAGATGGAATCATTACAGAGTAACAACACATTCAATGAATATGACTACCATGAGTCACTGGTGATGGAGACGCTGATGCTCGTCAACATTCATCTCCACGCAAACTAGTCGAGTAACGATGAGGGCCACGACGTCCTCGGCCGCCTGCGTCCAGTTCTCTGTAGTCTTTTTGACACCATTTAAGTTTTTTTTTTATATGGGAAGGTTCATTTTCCTAAATGATTAAAAGTATATGATCCATGGCTCATTTTCAAATGGATGTTTGAGTTTTTTTTTTATTTTGCCGACAGATTGGATGCGTAACTAAAAGTACACTTTTATTGATCCACGTCAGGATCTGGAGTTTGTGTCTTGTTTTATGACTTGTTTTGAAGTCTGTGTCTTCTTGTCTCCCTGTGATTGTCGTGATCCTGATCGTTTCCTCCTGTGATTGCTGGCCCCGCCCTCATTGTGTCCACCTGTGTCTCGTTCCCCGTTGTCCAATCCTCTCACCTTGTCTGTGTATGTAAACCCTGTTTGTCTCATTCCCGGTGTGGCTTCGTACTGTTTGGTCCAAGTTTTTGTCGTTCCTGTCTGGTCTTTGGGATTATATATATATTAGTTTGTGAAACTATGTCGGCATTTGGGTCCTCTCTCGTTGCGACAGCCGTGACACCAAATCGTGACATCTTCCCTGCGTTTGACCCCTCCTTAGTTATTCATTAAGGAGCAGTGAAGCACTCAGCGAGTAACCAGGGGTTCAGTGTCTTGCTCAAGGACATTTCAACATGCAACCAATGAGGAGAGCGGGAATCAAACCAAATACCTTGTGGTTATGGGATGACCACTCTCCCCCATGAGCTCCTGCCGACCCCAAAAAGGTCAAACGCTACACCCATTCTGAATGAGATGTCGAAGACTTCCTTGTGTCATACCTGTCCCCGTATCCACCTTCCTCATTTACATTAAAATATAAAGGGTCCAGCATTTGTATGGATATGAGAAGAATAAGTAAAGACGGTTAAGTATTGCACTACAATACAAGTAGACCACAATCCATTATATTAGTTTAATATATATATATATATATATATATATATATATATATATATATATATATATATATATATAATGAATGAGAGACAAGACATAAATGTGCTAGCAGCTGTACTGTCAAAAGAATGCATGTATTCGTAATGAAGGGCTGGCATCATTAGTTTTTTTTGTTTTTTTACAGCTTTTTGCAAATGATAAATCTTTGTGTCGGCAAGCAAGTTACATTTGCATTGACTTATTTTGGTGTCGGCTTCTCAGACGTGCTTCTTTCCAGATGAACCAACAAGAGTCTTTCATTTATAAAGTATGACTGGATGCAGTGTAAGTCTGCAAAAGCAGTAGCCTTAATAGACCATAACTGCAATTTTTTTTTATTATTATTTTCAAAATTAGAGAAGAGGGCATCAAATACATGTTTGGGTCTTTGTTGTGACTGAAGTGAACAGGTTTTTCTTCTATACTTTCTCACAACAAAGTTGTTGTCTCTGTCTCCCGCACATTTTCCATTGACTTATTGGCTGTCAAAAAATATTCTCGGGAATCCCTCAGTGAGGCAGAAGTAAATTTGAGAGGGTGTGAGGGATATAAAAATAAAAAAGCAGTGTTAAATCGATTTCTTTTCAATGTGACGCCAGGATCCACCTCCACAGTTACGCCTTCCGGTCGCCTTCAAGCTCCGTTACTCGCTTTCCCCACTTTGGCCTCCAAGGGTCTTTGACTTCTATTTGATTTGTCTGTTGCCGAAACAAATTGGGGGAAGGTTTTTGACCTTCTCCTGCTACTGTCATGAAGCCCTGTCATCTTTCTCTCAGCACATGGTGATACAACGTACCTGAGAAACGTGGAGTGAGCGCTTGAGAGTCTGTCAGGGGAAACCGAAGACCAATCTGGCAATGTGCGTCTTCTTCTTTTTGGGGGTTTTCAATGGCAGATCGCAACCAACTTTCCTAGATGCATACCGCCACCTACTGTACCGGAGTGTGCAGATACATGTAATACTGTTCTAAATACCCAACTACATTCGACGCCTATAGTACCGTTTTCGTGAGGAAGCCCAACAGAGCCCGGTAGCAGTCACCCCCATCATGGTCCACCTCCATCGCATCTGACAAACTTTATCCTTCAATCTGTTTCTTTCTGCATTGAACCTTCGGCACTTCGTAATTACCTGTTCTACATCGCAACAAACACCCATCTGTTCCAACCTTTGCCAATAAAAACTGTGAAGTTCAGAACCGTGTGGCCGAATCTTTATCGTGGAATAATTACTTCCTCTCTTCAACACTTCCCTTTGCATGATTTCACATTCATGGATTTTTTAAATGTTATAATAATTGTCTTCCTTTCGCAGTTGTCCCAATTCCTCTGCCATACCTCCCTCAATAATCGCTTTCGCTTCTCCTTTGCCAAAAGGAATATTCCATATTTCCTCCTCTTTAATTTTTAAGATTTTCTTAGCGATCCCATCTGCTCTTTCGTTTCCCTCTACACCAGAGGGAGCAGGAGCCCAGCAACATTGTACACTGTGTTGTACATTGTGGCACCAATGCCCAGTCTTTGGAGTCTCAACAGCAATGTGTGTCTTCTTCTTCTTCATCTATTGCTTTTTATGGCGGTTGGCATCTTTCGTGTGCATTACCGCCACCCACTAATCCGGTGTATAAACATCATGAAAGTATGTATCTGAAACTAAAAACCAAACATACATAACAATAAAACAATGTGTGTCTGGGAGGCAGGAGTCCCTATAGGGCAGGGGTCGGAAACCTATGGCCCGCGGGCCATATATGGCCCTTTCGGTGACGGCATATGGCTCTTTTGAGTAAAAAAATAAATAATCTCCGCCCGCCCACCTGTAACTTTCTCTATCGCGCCAGATTACAGCAGCAGTAATGTCAGATCCCTTTTATTAAAGACGTCTTTGTTCTTTCATTAAACTAAACGTCTGTTATTGATCGTCTCCACAGCAGCATGTCATTCTGTCTCTACGTGTCGCGTCGATGCTGTCTCGCTCGCGCATCGGGGCAGAGCAAATAAAAACTCACCCGCACCCTCACCCCCCCATAGCATCATGCAGCACCAGAAGTCGCATAAAAATTATATGTTACTACTTACTTATATGTATACTATATGGCTCTCAATGAAATATATTTAGAAATATTGGGCTTTTATGGCTCTCCCAGTCAAAAAGGTTCCTGACTCCTGCTATAGGGGCTTGATTAGTGATCAGAAGCAGGTGAGTGAACAGGTGAAGGCAGTTAGACGGACGAGGAGGGAGTGAAGCTGAACTGTGACACATGTTGCACCCTTGGACATCCAGGCGAGCATGGCTTTAAGAACAGTTTTTACTGAAAGCACAGAAATACATCACCCTCAGTAACGCAGCAGCATGCTGTAGGCCAGCAGTCCCAAACCTTTTTTTGAGCCACGGACTGGTTACGTGTTCAAAATTATTTCATTTTTAATTTTTGTTTTGTTTCACTCATGTTCACTACCTCGTGGGTTTGTTAGCGCTTGTGCTTTATTTTTCCATATTACGTGACCTCTTGAGATTTCTCCCATATTTCGTGACCTCGTGAGAGGCTCAGACGCACTGTCACGTCACAGGCTGTCCCTAGTGCCGTCTAGGGTGGGGCAGTGCATGGGAGGAGTAAAAACTTGCAAAAGTGCAATGTTTAAAATGAACGGGAATGTTTATTTATTCCAGCAAAATGAGAAAAAATCCATAACTCCACAAAAAACATCCAGGGGGAGAAAAAGGTTCCTTAAACAAAAATGTATCTTAAACAAAGTCCACTTAACAAAGTGCTCCTCTTTCTCGTACTCTTTAGCTTCCACTCCTGGCTTGTCCAGCTCCTCTCCCCCTTCTGCTCTCTCCCGGGTCTCCTCTTAAAGCTTCCCAGCCCTGCCTCAATCAGCTGTCCTAAACACCTGCAGCTGGGTGAGTGGTGAGGCAGTCTGGGAGCTGTAGTCTCCGCCCGAGCGGCCATTTTGTCCGGTGGCTGCTGTACTGGAGTGGGAACGTACCGTCCCTCCACTACCTGGCCCCTTGTGATGCCACAGCACACACAAGTGTATCCGGTCCTTCTTCAAAATATATATATTTCTTTTTTTCCCCGACTTTTAGATTTATTTATTTTTTAAATCGAGGGAGTTGGGGACCGCTGCTGAAGGCTGTTTTAGTCTATCACTAGCTCATCAAATGTAACGTTTTCCCTTATACCTATACATAGAACATCTCTGCTTAAACTACCACTCAAACTACTTCATTCACTCTAGCGACATTCTGCACCTTCACACAACTCTCATCCTCACAGGTTACAGGTGGTAACTACACTGTTTCTCATTCACTAGCATAACTCGGTGATGCACTATATCCCCTCCGACACATCGTAACATTACCTTTGCACAACTCCGACATACATTCATATTCACATATTACATATTTGGATTACTGACCGTTATGATCCATATCGCTACTTTCATACCATTTATCACTTTTACCTGAAAGCACAGAAAAACATTACGATCAGTAAGGTAACTGCAGGCAGCAGGCTGTTTTAGTAAATTACTAGCTAATAACACTAGCGTAGCGTTTTGCTTGTACCTGCATGAGCTTTACTCATCGTAACCAGCATTAACCTCTCACACAGGTCAAGCCTCCATTGCAGATACACACATGCCAGGTGAATAAATGAAACTATTATCAATGAAAATAAGAAATACATTAACTTATTGGAGGGTCAATGTCCAGTTCCTGATATTGTGTCTATTATTAAGGATGGCCACACACACAGACGCCTCATATTAAAGTTGCTGAAGTGGAAACGTGATCATTTGTGGTGATAGAGACAGAAATAATACAGTTGAACATGTTGCACTACTGTACACGTGGGAACAAATGGAACAATGGTAATATAATAAATAGAATTGTGTTGTGGACATTACAGTCTGATGTGCCCGGTCGATATCTCGACTAGAACTCAAATAAAAGCATTTGCTTGGCTGTCAATGTAGATTTCAAAATGTCAAAGATAAGCCCAGCAGTGTAAACAGGAAGACGATGTTGCTTCATGCTCCGTTACTGTCGCTTGTATTCCGACGCCTACGCCAGGACCTTTTGGTAAAAAGGCCACGGGCTCAGCAGATGGAGACACTCGCCCTCATGGCGACCATTAACACATCCAGAGTGACAGAGCAACAGAAGAGAGAAAGCGAGGCGCAGAAGTGACCAGCGTCTTTTTCCCCCAGCAGTTCCCTCGTCATCTCCACCCAAAGATGATGACACACATGCACTACCTCATTTTCTTTTGATGCCATTACATCCTAGACAAGAAACATGGTGTACAGTACCTCTCTCTCTCTCTCTCACTTTTTTTTGCTTTCTTTTGTTTGTCTGTTTTTTAAACCACTCTTGTAAATGTATTGTTGCTTTTTTAATGATTGTATTTCTTCCGTCTTTGAAGATTTGGTGTGTGTAGTCTTGTATTTATCTATTTTTTTAAACAAAACATTTCTGAAAAAATTGTAAACATTTTAAATATGTGAATAAAGTGTTGTTTTTTTAATTAAAAAATCTTTCTCTCTCCTTCGATTTCCTTGACACAATTTTAGAAAATAAATGTTTTCACAGTTTAAGTTGAAGCGATTAACAAACTCGCACAATCAAAAGTACGGCAAAACCATATATTAGCTCTCTTACTTTCTACTCTATTTAGTGTGTGTGTGTGTGTCAATGAGAAGGAGGGATGGGATAGCAAGAAGAAGGCAAGAGGGAATTACGTGGTGTGAAAAGATAAGATAAGGAGTGTGTGTGTGGAAATGTAGGACTGGGTATAAGGAGGTAATTAGTTTGGGAAGTACAGGGCCCGGGGGAGCAACTTAGCTATAGCCGTTGTCTGTTTTTACAGGACACAATGTAGGGCGACTAAGGAATGGCATTATGGGATGGGCTTTACAGTCACCACGAATGAGAACGAGAGGGAAGGGACAAAGGAGCGGGGAGGGAAGAGAAAAGGAAAATGTAATGCAGGTAGGTATGACACGGGAGATAAGAGAACAGAGAGGAGAGTGGAGGCCTTGTGGGAGCACTTGATAAACAGTCACAGATACAATACACTGACGCGAAACAAGGGAAAGGGCCTATTTTAAGCTTAAAGAAGCCGTTTATTCGGGCTGCAAAGCCGTGATTTAGAAATTCCGATGGGCTAAGTGTGCGCCAACTGTACCGCTTTGGCACCCAGCTAGCACCAAGCACTGGTGTGTGCAGTGCAGTTTGCAGACTCGTCCTCGTCGGCAATGCTGAGAACGAAGGAATCCGCAACTAATGGCATCAACGTTGTTCTTAAATGTATTTGCAAGCCTTTTTGTCCGACATCCCCGAAAGCCGGAGACATACTGGCATTTTGTAGTCGTCTCTAGACAACGTTTCTCTTTTTTGTTCCCTCCATTTTGACCAGCTTCACACCTCCTCCTTGTCTCTTTTCAAAATCTGTAATGCGTAGACGTACCAGCGCTACTACCAAAACGCCTATCTCACTCAGGGTGACTTGCAATACTTGTGAGGTACTTGTTGTGGCGCCTGAACAAAATCAACCCTCTTCAGCAACGCCAAAGATGTCAAACAGAGACGATGATGCGCCACATGCTCCGCCAGTGGTGATCTGCAGCAACGAGGTGGCTACTTGCTCCTGGAGGAAGCTCAGTGTCATCGGCCCTGGAGACCACTGATCCCTGCTCTGCCACAGCCGCTGTGTTAAAAATAGGATTTGATGAGGGATGTTTGGTGGCATCATCCCTCTCAGGTCAGCCGGAATTTCAAGCCAGCTTTTAAAGTTGTGACCCCATGAGGCCCGGAGCTTTTCTGAGCCATCTGAGGCTTTTATGTCCGCTACTTCTGCCTCATACGGTTTTGTGAGAAAAACACAAATCGGATTATGTGAGTTGTTTTGTGAAATAATTGCCTTCCTCTGGAAAATATCGCTGGAACTCGTTTGGTGTTTGTCAGATGCCAAGGACACGTATGTGTGTACTGGTGAGAAATGCTCAATGCACAACTCCATAGGTTGCCTTCGGTTTCCCATGACAGACTCTCCAGCGCTCTCTCAGGGTTGTCTCATAGCTAGCACAGTTTCCATGGAACCTTTATTCGAGTTTCAGAAGATATCCGGGCTGTTTCAGAGTTTATAATGTGTGTGTGTGTGGCACAGAATGTCCGGATCTAGAGTGGCAGAGCGATTTGCTCGAGTGAGTACAAAATACAAATATACAAAAATAAAACGGATTTTGCCGCAAGTCTGCCAATTGTCACTCTTTTTACACCATTTATGGATCAAAACGTAGAAAATCTTGTGCCAATGGAATAAACTATGTTATACCACTTTTGTCTGGAGGACCCTCAACGAGAGAGCAAGTCAAGCCCTGTGCCCCATTCGACTCCATTATAAACCGAGGCATATTTTCTCTTTAGAAATGAACAAAAGCACTTTGTGAACTGCGGAAGGAAGGAAGGAAGGAAAAGAAAGGATGAAGGAAGAAAATGAAAGAATGAAGGGGGGAATGAAGAAAATGATGGGAGGAAGGAAGAAAGGAAATAATAAAGGAAAGGAAGGAAAGACGGGAGCAAGGAACTGAAGGGAGGACCCCCTCCCCTTGCGCTCTTTATGTCTATTCTCCCTGCAATCTCTCTATTCTTCGAATCATTCTTTTTTCTTCAAAGAAAATTGTCTTTGCAAATGTTTTCTATGAGAAAGTAAATGTATTCATCACGTTGGTAAGATGTGTTTTAAACACTGAAAGAAAAACAGTTTCGGACTGTCTTCCGATTTCCTCGACGACAGTTTAAAAAACATTTGCCTCTGGTCTAATCGATAGCTCTATTTAAAGCTATGAATGTGGCTATTGTACTTAAGTGGGCTAATACTGAGCCCAGAGGAAGCGTGTGGGAGGATAACAAACGTCTTAAAGAGCAGTGAGGTGCTCTATCCTCTTGTGTTTGTGTATTCTCTGACATTTAAACATAAAAGGACACTGGGGACAAGTGGATGTGTCATATTCTAATTGTCACATCCTTCAACACCGATGAGAGAAAAAAAGTGCAGTTTGCCCCAGAAAAGCCGACATGGCGAAAACAATGAACAATAACTTTGTCTTGTATGCACGCACACAACCACAGTCACACAAGTTATGCACAGACAGAATCCAGCAAATCTCCCAGGAGTCCTAACTTTGGGAGAGGTTAACAGGCTGAATGGAACAACTGTAAAACAGGAGAAAATTGTTACGAATAAGAAGGAAAGGGAGAAAACAATAGTTTGACAGCCTAGCCATTAATTATTAAGGAGTTGTGCAAAAAGAGGAAGATGATACCTGTACATTGGGGGCTCTAACTTGATCGCTGGCCAAGTGTGTGTGTGTGTGTGTGTGCGTGTTATCTTTTTGTCTTCCATCTTTTGGAGAAACCCTGCAGTAACTTTCATATTCCCATAACATCGATCAATGTTTGAAGGCTTTTTGATGTACAACATATCCACAAATGCTGTGAATGGGCTGTGTGTGTGTGTGTGTGTGTGTGTGTGTGTGTGTGTGTGTGTAGGTGTGTGTGTGTGTGTAGGTGTGTGTGTGTGTGTGTGTGTGTGAGAGAGAATGAGTGAGCACTTAGTGCTTCTTTATTGCTTTTTCATAAAGCAGGTCATGGATGGAGAGTGGCAGAAAGCAGGAGAGACAAGTGGAGAACAACCGAGGGAATAAACAGATTTCATGTGTTTAAGAAGTCTGAAAAGCACAGGAAGAGGCTGTTAATTAAAATCCCACCACATGACCAAATGCAATTTAGGTCCCTTTGTGCCGAGTGTCTGAAACATGTTCCTGTCAGCCAGCCAAACACTGTCAACACAAATTAGACCTCTCATTTAATAAAACATTCTCCCATTTGGGCCCTAATTAGATGAGGGTTTTTTTAAAGATATATTTCTATTTTACAGGCGAGAGGCACGTTGGTAATAATGGAAGGAGAGAAATGAGTGGGACATGCTGAATTTAACTTCTGAGATGATTGCCGTTTAATTAAATCTGATTTTAATTGAACTATAAATGTTGCTGCATTTCCCATTAAGGACCTCTCGCTGCTCCCCAGAATGCTCTATTCACTGTACGCAGGGTTTGAAGAATTCATTTGGAAAGACAAAATAACAAATGAAAAGAATCCAAAATAACAAATGAAAAGAATCCAAAATAACAAATGAAAGGAATAAGTCAAAAGCACCGCCTTCCTCAAGTCAATCCAACAAGGAGCATTGTGATGCCGGCTCTTGTGTACTCACTGTAGTTAGGGATGGGTATCGTTTTATTTTCTTTCGATACAGGTTTTAAACCGGTACTTTTAAAACGATATCGGTGCCTGAACCAATACTTAAAAATAAAAGCACAAAATGACACTTGACAATGACCTCTTCTTCCATATTACCTGTAAAAGCCGTTCTCATGACCGCACGAGCTAGCTTATTCATGGTTATAATGGCTAATTTATTATTTGTTGGCCTACTTTTATGAATGCAAGACTTGCAATCAACGTTACGGTGCTACACTGAGTTCAGTCTGCTCTTGTCACCATTGGTCTCCACGTTTTCAGGGGGACCGTCTCCCCATCGCGCCCAGCCTGACGCTGATATGCGGGGCACATATTGGCACTGGTTTTCGTTACCCAACCTAACTGTAGTATTTTATCACATTTAGGGCGCCACAGTTACAGTTATACCCAGTTATACCAATGCGAAATAACACTCCAACCATACACAAACCATACACTCCATAGAAGAAGTGGGCGGAGCCATAGTGTAACTTGTGGTCATCGTCAAGATGAAATCAAAGCAACTGAACGCCTGAATGTCATAGATGTTGCTTATCAATATCAATAATCAGAAAGTATGCACTGGACAAACTTCCACTTGAGATGGTTTGATTTCTCAAAAGTGATGGTTGCATAAAGGCAAGGCCTCAATCCTATGTTCACACTCATTTTAGAGATTTTAATCTTGGCATTTATTTGAAATGCAGGGAGGAAATCTAACTCCAAGGAAGAAAATAATAATTCAAAGATAGCTGGAAGTGTGTTTCCTGCCGAACTAAAAGGTTTTCACTAAAGCTTCTCATTGGAAAATATTGAGAAACAGTAGACTGCTAACGCTGCACTGAATTTATGAGACGCGTCTGAACTGTTTATTCAATAAAGATGAATAGGCTCATTCAGAATTTCTTTCGATACTTTCGTGTTTGTCTTCACCTCTCTATGTCAACTATTTATCTTCTTCATCCATCAATGTCACAGTCTGTCAAATAGATTATCTTTATGAGCTAATCTACTTACCAACAGTGTCTTAATGAAAGGAGACAGAAAGTAATACAACAGATGTTGGTAAAAATGTAAATGTATCAGGCTATGGTGGATGGCATATTTTTTTTAAAGACCACACTATTCATGTTCAGTCAGTAGCAACTATTTACCGTCCAGCCAGTTGTCAAGATGAATGAAATGTGCCCAAAATGAAAACAATATCCTTCTTTATGAACTTGCTGGAAAGCATTTAGTATTTAATTCTAAGAGTTTAGTATGAACCTTTACAAAAATTCACACTGGTTCCTGTGGATTTTGTATGTTACAATATGAATATATATATATATATATATATATATATATATATATATATATATATATATGCATGTTAGGATACTGAGGACAGCGTAACCTAAGAGCTCCCCCCTGAGGAAGTATTCAAAGTCTGCTGAGTGTAAATGAGTCCGTGAGTGAATGAGAACCTTGTGTGTCAGGTGCACTGAATCTAATCAATATTCAAGTATCATCAGAATAAACATCTGGTTGTACTGTGGCATATTTTTTTTACATTCAAGTGCATACCACCCACACTAGAGTATCATCCAACCATCTCTACTGTATTCAGACAATGAATGAGAACTAGTGAGACTAGTGAGAGTGCTCTGTCTGCAACGGAGCTCTAGCGGCGCGAGCCGAGAAGGGTTGAAGACGGGGTGTGTGTGCTAGTGAGAGGCTCACCTGTGTGCGTGTTTTCAGCAGCGTTGCTGCTACGCTTCAACCACAACTTCATGATGTGAGTTTAAAAGCCGGCAGTGAGAGACGGGTCTTGACCGTTAGCGTGTGACACGTTGGGCTGGGTTTTTAGGATAATTCAATTAAATTGCCTACTTAATATACAATTCAGTTTATGAACTTACACTTGTGTTTTATTGAATATTTATTAAATAACTATTTTTAAAGGATTTTTTTAATGGATGCTAATTTTAAATAGATTTTTAAAAAAATCTCACGAACCCCCTGGAGTGCCTTCACGTACCCCCAGGGGTACGCGGACCCCCATTTGAGAACCACTGTGTTAGCGAATGTATCTCTCTGGGTTTTGTGCTGCTGGTGAGAAACTTTGAAGGCCATGACAATCCGGGGTTCAGATCAGGAACCGGGAGCAGAGTTGTAGTTTAACACCCTTCTCTGCTCTTCTTGTCGAGCAGTTACCCATCCATTACTCTAGAATAGAGACTGTGAAGACTGTGTCTGTCCCACGGCCACTTAAATTAAATAAATCTAAAGTAAACACAAGAGGAGTCGTACACAATAACCTTATACAAGTTAACACCATTATTTCAGCAGTGCAACAAAACAGGACTATTAAATGTGGTCTCCTAAATATTAGATCTCTGTCATCTAAAGCTGTGTTACTAAATGATTTAATGACAGATAATCACATTGATTTATGTTGTCTAACTTAAACCTGGCTGCGCCATGAAGAATATGTCTGCCTAAATGAGTCGACTCCTCCAAATCATATTAATACTCACATTCCTCGAGACACCGGTCGAGGAGGTGGAGTAGCAGCCATCTTTGACTCTAGCCTTTTAATAAATCCTAAACCTAAATTAAATTACGTCTCATTTGAAAGCTTTGTTCTTAGTCTTTCACATCCAACCTGGAAAACATTACAGCCGATTCTATTTGTGATTCTGTACTGGCCACCCGGTCCATATTCAGAGTTTATATCAGAATTTTCAGAATTTATATCAAGTTTGGTTGTTAAAACTGATAAAGTTATTATTGTAGGAGATTTTAATATTCATGTGGATGTTGATAATGATTGCCTAGGTACTGCATTCATCTCATTGTTGGACTCGATCGGCTTTTGTCAGAGAGTACAGAAACCCACTCACAGCTTTGGCCACACGCTTGATCTTGTTCTTACATATGGCGTTGACATTGAGCATTTGAAGGTCTTCCCACAGAATCCTCTTCTGTCAGACCACAGCCTTATAACTTTTGAGTTTATACTATCGGAGTGTACACCGTTAGTCAAAAGTTTCTACACATCTAACTGACTGTAGCTAAATTTAAAGAAGCGATTCCTTCTGCACTTGATTCAATACCATGTCTCAATATAACAGAGGACTCCTGGTCTAACTTTAGTCCGTCCCAGATTGATCATCTTGTTGATAGTGCCACAGGCTCACTGAGACTGACACTGGACTCGATAGCCCCTCTGAAGAAGAAGACAGTGAGGAAGAGAAGGTTTGCTCCCTGGTATAACCCTCAGACCCGCACATTAAAGCAAACGTCACGAAAGCTTGAAAGCATTTGGCGTTCAACTAATCGGGAAGAATCCCGCTTAGTTTGGCGAGATAGTCTTAAAACTTATAAGAAGGCCCTCCGTAATGCCAGAGGAGAATATTACTCATCAGTAATAGAGAAGAATAAGAATAACCCTAGGTTTCTCTTTAGCACTGTAGCCAGGCTGACAGAGAGTCACAGCTCTGTGGAGCCCAGTATTCCTATAGACCTCAGTAGTAATGACTTTATGAACTTCTTCAATGAGAAGATGTTAACTATTAGGGACAAGGTTAATAATCTCTTGCCCTTAACCAGTGCCAATCTGTCCTCAAGTGGAATGGCTTTGGAAACCCCTGTATGTCCTGGTGTATATTTAGATGGCTTTTCTCCCATCAACCGTGACCAATTATCTTCAATGGTTTCTACTTCTAACACGTCTACCTGTCTCTTGGACCCTATCCCGACTAGGCTGCTTAAAGACGTTTTGCCTTTAATTGGCAGCTCTCTTTTGGATATTATTAATGTGTCTTTGTTAACAGGCCACGTACCACATTCCTTCAAAGTAGCTGTAATTAAACCTCTCCTGAAGAAACCCACTCTGGATCCAGAGGTTTTGGCTAACTACAGACCCATCTCTAACCTCCCCTTCCTCTCTAAGATTCTTGTGAAAGTGGTCGCAAATCAGTTGTGTGACTTTCTACATCAGAATAGTTTATTTGAAGAGTTTCAGTCAGGATTTAGAAAACACCATAGCACAGAGACAGCACTGGTGAAGATTACGAATGACCTCTTAATGGCAGCAGATAAAGGACTCATCTCTGTACTGGTCTTGTTAGACCTTAGTGCTGCATTCAACACCATTGACCATAACATCCTATTACAGAGACTGGAGCAGTCGATTGGTATTTCAGGCACCGCACTAAGTTGGTTTAAATCCTATTTATCAGATCGATCTCAGTTTGTATTTGTAAACGATGAAGCCTCGATGACCACCAACGTTAGTCACGGAGTTCCACAAGGTTCTGTGCTTGGACCAATTCTATTTACCTTATACATGCTTCCTTTGGGCAATATTATCAGGAAACACTCTATAAACTTTCATTGTTATGCAGATGATACTCAACTATATCTATCGATAAAACCAGAGGAGACTAACCAACTCACTAAAATTCAAGCATGTCTTAGTGACATAAAAACATGGATGACCGGCAACTTCTTGATGTTAAACTCAGACAAAAACGAAGTAATTCTACTCGGCCCTGAGCACCTCAGAGATCAATTATCTGGTGATGTGATTTCTGTAGATGGCATTACTCTAGCATCCAACACCACTGTAAAGAATCTCGGCGTCATCTTTGATCGGGACTTGTCCTTTAACTCCCACATAAAGCAAATCTCAAGGACTGCATTCTTCCATCTACGTAATATTTCAAAAATCAGGCACATCTTGTCTCAAAAAGATGCAGAGAAATTGGTTCACGCGTTCGTTACTTCGAGACTGGATTACTGCAACTCCTTATTATCAGGCTGCACTAATAAGTCTCTTAGGTCCCTCCAGTTGATCTAGAATGCTGCAGCTTGTATTCTCACTAAAACTAAGAAAAGAGATCACATTACTCCTGCACTAGCTGCTCTGCACTGGCTCCCTGTAAAATCAAGAATCACTTTTAAAATTCTTCTCTTAACTTACAAAGCCTTAATTGGTGATGCACCATCATATCTTAAGTAGCTTGTAGTACCGTATCGCCCCACCAGAGAGCTGCGCTCACTAAATGCGGGGCTACTTGTAGTTCCTAGAGTCTTAAAATGTAAAATGGGAGCCAGAGCCTTTAGTTATCAAGCTCCTCTTTTATGGAACCAACTTCCAATTTCAGTCCGGGAGGCAGACACAGTCACCACATTCAAGAGTAGACTTAAGACTTTCCTCTTTGACAGAGCTTATAGTCAGGGCTGAATCAGGTTTGCCCTGGTCCAGCCCCTGGATATGCTGGTATAGGCTTATAGCTGCTGGGGATGTTTAGGATGCACTGAGCACCTCTCTCCTCTTTTCTTTCTCCTATGGATGAATCTTCATCCCTCAATCACACATGACTAACTCTGCTTTCTCCCCGGAGTCCTTCTGACTTCACGTCTCATGGGGTCATCGGACCCTATGAGACGGCATAGATCCCATCTGCTGATGGACCATCGATGGTTGGATTGTGAGTTCCTGTCACCAGCTGTGCCACTGCCCTGTTGGGACTCCGCCCACTCCTCCCCTTGGGAGGTCTCCAAACTCTCCATCGTGGAATATGCCTAAATATGAACTATTGATAAACTCTGTCAGATTCCTTGAATGTATTTTAACTCTAAATATGTCCTTCTGTACACATTACATCTATTGCATCTGTCCATCCTGGAGAGGGATCCTCCTCTGTTGCTCTCCTGAAGGTTTCTTCCCTTTTTCCCCCCTGAAGGGTTATTTGGGAGTTTTTCCTGGTCCGATGTGAGGTTTTGGGGCAGGGATGTCTATGTGTACAGATTGTAAAGCACTCTGAGACAAATTTGTAATTTGTGAAACTGGGCTATACAAATAAACTGAATTGAATTGAAAATCTTCCACATTTTACCAACCAACTAATTAATTTGAGGAAATAAGGGGCAGATTAATCGTTAATGACGGAAAAGCTCCCACCAGGTCTGACCCGGTCTCTCATTAGCTGCTCGTGATCACAATAACGTTGTAATCGCTTTTCTTTTTTTATTATGATGTTTCAGAGCGTCACATGGGGAGAAGGGCAATGCAGAGCTGGGCTTTGAATTCTTATTCAGGTCTTCCAGATGACCAGGTATCGCTACAGTTGAATGAGCGTAAAGGGAACATTTTCTAAATATAGAATGCACTTAGAACTGTTTGCTTATTAACACATTTAATCAAATTGGTCTTGCTGCACAGCATCACTTTAATGTGCAGCTGTGCAGGTTCCTGTCCGTCTCAAAGCTGGAGGCGGGCAGATCGCCATCTACTGTAGGTGAAAGGCTGCTGTGGAGAAGGGTTTCAGACAACCCACATATCCCTTTAAGTCCTTTTCAGGCTTCATCAAGTTATTTATAATCCCGCGTTGCACCAGCATGTGAAATGTTGTTTCATATCTCTTACTGATGTAAGTCAACGAGGTCCATTTCTTATATTTTGTGTTTACGGTATTTCTAGTTTTGTGTGCATACTAACTGTGAAGGGAGGAAAGTGTTCGTTTTTCAGTTGGAAAAGAGCACTGTCTCTTTAAGAAGGGTCCGTGTGTAAAACAGGTACGGGAAGTGACTGAAGAAAACAGTGCATGCTTGCTTTAACCGGGAATTTGTATAATAAATGTTGCTAAAAAGAAAAACAAAGTGTTATTGAGGAGTTCATGTTAAGGGTGCAACATCATTTTGGTGTTTTCGCCCGGAAACATTAAAAACACAGCTGCACGAAAAGCATTATGCTTAATTTGCATTCATTCATCAATTCTAATTGCACGGAATGAGAAATTGAATTTTATAAGGGAGCGACTATTGTCATATTGCTGGTGAGGTCCTCCCCTCTGGTTCACTATAAACTGATATAAGTGTCTCAACGCCTTCAATATCGGTGGTGGCGATGACCTCAAGCGCTGACCTGGAGGTTCGTTCATTCAGCTGCATATTCAAAAACGTAGGCCGGAGAAACGCCCCCACTTGGCATTAAGCAACCAGTCGTAAACCAATCGTTACGCATTGACGGTTCAGATCTTTACGAAACTCAACATCTTTTATTTAAATAAATGCATTTGCATGTTTTATGTTTTATGTGAATTCAAGAGAATCGACTTGGACTGAATTGAATGTGAGATATTTATGAAGGTCGCTAAGAGAAAGACGGTGTGACGTGTCGCTCCAGGTTAAGTGGGGGTGCAAACAGTTCTGTTTAACAGAGGCTTTCCAGCTGTGTGTGTGTGTGTGTGTGTGTGTGTCTTTCTGTGTGTATGAGCGAGACAGACAGACAAGAGTGTGTATGTAGTTAGACAGAGAGGTTGATGAGGGTCTAAAGGTCAGTGTAAAAGTCTAGCCTTCATCCAGAATGATGCTGCTGGCATTTAGACACACACTCACACACACACACTTACGCACACACTTACGCACACAGATACATAGGCACCAGTGGCGGCTGGTGAATAATTTTTTTTTTTTTTTTTGCGGGGGGGGGGGGGCGACACGATTAATTATCACTCCACAATGAGAGGGGCAGCGCCATAGCGCTCTATATGGACGCACCGCCACTGATAGGCACGCACATACTCACACACATACACACACATACGGACACACATTCTCATACATGCATATGCACACAAATACGCGCATACACACGGACATACTCACACACATACTCACACACACACATACACACACATACTCACACACATATACAGGCGTACACACATGCACACACATATGCACACACACACCACGTCAAATTACATTACATTACATTACATGTCATTTAGCAGACGCTTTTATCCAAAGCGACTTACAAGAAGTGCATTTCAACCTAGAGTACAAACTAAGAACAACAAGAATACAGAAAGTAACATTTCCTCAACATAGTCGAACTACAAAAGTACCATAATAAGAGCTATTCAAGTGCTACTAAAGTGCTGATCTGTGTTTTATTCGGCCAAATGCATGGTCAAATGCAACCATGCTTAAGTAGAGGTTGGATGGAGGGTGAAGAGAATACATCTGATGTTCTCAAGGTCATGTGATTGCATGAACGCGCTGCAGCGAGAGCAAAAGAAACCGACATGAAGACAGAAAGACACATTTTAAAACAAACACAGAAACACAGGAAGTAGAAACAGAGCTGGAGGGATAATAACGTTCCCTGACAGCCTCAACATTCTTTCGGTGCTTTTTACAGATTCATTTATAGAAGCAACCCGCACTAACGAGGGACTCTGGTGTACATGGACTGTAGAAACCAGTACCTCAAAACCAACAAGAGATATTCTGTTACTGGATTAAATGGCTCCCTCTAGAAGTGAGCCTGAGCCGTCGAGTCGCCCGGCATCGGCCGTCTCATCGTAAACGGATCACATGAAGTGATCGCGTGTCTTTCTGTTGGCTTCTGTAGCCTCTCTGCTCATCCGTCTCGCTCTCTATAATAACCCATTCCCACTCTGTCTCTCTCCTTAATCTGTGATTCAATCTCGTTTTCCTTTCCCCCCCCCCAGCACTTCACGTGATGTTGATGATCTCGAAACGCGACTTAATCTACCGTTGCTCTCGGGGTAAGTAGCTGTGGCTGACGGCATCGTCTGTACGGCTGTAAATGTAATGTAACAATAATGCATGTGCACATATCAACTGTCGTGAGCTTAAATACTGTCATGAAATACAGCCGGCAGAGCTAACGGATGGATTTCTAAAGAAGGCTTACATGAAAGCGTGGGCAGATACAAATAGTCCAATTATTCTATTACACGCACGTGAGGCTTGTCTTATTGTTTAATATTATGGCAAATTGACTTAATGAATCCCCATGGTCCATTCTATTAGTGGAGGTTATTGGGGTCACCGCCATGTAGATGGATTTCCTCACACAAGTTCTACCTTTTCATTTGGATGTACTGCATGGACTAAGCCTTCCAGTCAAAGACCCCCCCGGTCAAGTAATCTTGTATTCATATTAATCAAACACTTTTGTCATATGATCCGAATCAATCCATTGTTCTTTACACAACGTGCAATGCATTCATGTGTTGGTTAATTATGTGCACGATAATGTTAATTAACATCTTAGTTTAGGAGCAGACCTGCTGCTACATCAAAGGAATTCCCCCAGGCCGCGTGAACGTGTTTGAAATACAAGAATGAGAATAACCTCAATCTTCTTTGAAAGTTGTTAATAC
Organism: Liparis tanakae; assembly: GCA_036178185.1. Taxonomy (NCBI): domain Eukaryota; kingdom Metazoa; phylum Chordata; class Actinopteri; order Perciformes; family Liparidae; genus Liparis; species Liparis tanakae. The sequence continues at coordinate 13,159,782 of CM070093.1, forward strand.
GACATCCAAGGACACCCGCCGCGCATACACACATATATATATATATATATGTACACACATATATATATATATATATATATATATATATATATATATATATATATATATATATATATATATATATATATATATATATATATATATATATATATATATATATACCAGCCCTGCTGACTTATGTAATGTTGCACATTCATATGTATGAAATACCTTTTTTTTTTTCATGATGCAAGCCTGTCAAACTGTGTATTAGCATGCAGGGGAACGTTGATGAAAGTTATGCAGCGGACTCAAAGTCACCGCTGAGACATACATATTTAATGCCAACTTTGCTAGGCTTCATTACAAAACTGCAGTGAATAATTTAAGGTTAGCATTATTCTGATTTTTATTCCCACTCTTGACACGCTGCTAACGTCACGTCACGTCAATGAGGCGTTGAGGCTTAACTTTATGTGACTTTTGGAGGTGGCACATTCGCATATGAAGTCAATGCAAAGATATTTTGTGCAAAGATGATAACTTGTTGGAATTGGTGCAAATTGGGGAGAGCTGGAAGTATTTTGTTTTTACATACTTTACATATTTATTTCTGTATACTTTGTTTTTTTATTAAAACAATCGGTGTTCCTCTATGTTCAGTTCCAAGTGAGGCCCAAAGTAACATCCTGAATGTTTTGTTTTTTAATCTCAGTTAGAAAAATCTCTTTAGATTTTTGTATTTATTTATAATGACACTAATAGCAACAACAATATAGCTTGCTTAAGAAAGGATGAGAGTTGTTTTCAGAGTATCTCTGTTTTTCACTTTTTTCCCATAAACTCTTCAGACGTGTTTCCGGCGTAGACATTTTGAGGCCACAGATATCGCAGCTAGCGGCTGGTTAACTTTGCTGAAACCACAAAAGCATTACATTTCTAAAACAGAGAATGCCGAGTTAGTCGTCTCTCAGTATGTGAAGAGAAAAAAACAAGAAACAAGCTTTGATTCCAAAGACTGATCAAAGAAACGCTGAAAGAGTGATGGAATTGAGTAAGAGAAGCGATGTGATGCGGGGGATTTGACTCTCTATAGGTTAAAGGAGATGATGTAACCACCAGAAACACCTATGAATATGACAGCTCCCACTCATATCTTTCCCTTGTACTTAAGATTCTGGTACATTTATTTATTTATTTTACTCAAATACAGGTAACGTAATATTTTTGATTTATTTCACAATCATTTAAATTCATAGAGGTTATAAAAATGGAAGATTTTAATAATTAAAAGCACTTATTCTAATAATTATTTTTGGCTTTCTCCACTTCTGAAAAAGACAAAATCAAAGTCTTTGGGTAAGGCCAATAAGACAGTTTCGTTACACTAAGGCCGTGACAGAAATTTAAAAAAACAAATCCACAATTTGCCGGTTTGTTTGACTTTGATACCACACTGCACATCTTCAAGGGCCCCAGGCCCCTTTTATTCCTCTTAAAGGCTGACGGGGGGGGGGGGGTCAGTGGGGAAAACAAATCAGTGTGTTTCCCCTCCCCGTGAAGAAAACATTGCTGGTCTGTTTTCATGTGTGTGTGACGATAATTAATAAACGACATCCCAAACTGAAAGCTTTTCTTCCCCCGCAGGCAGAGCAGCCCGACGCGTCCATGCTGGCGTGTTTGCATTAGCCGACTACAAAGGATGCTCGGCCCGTCGGAGACCGCCACGCACAAAGAAACAGCAGCACAAACAGCTTATCAAGTCCGCTGGAAATGACTCAGGAAGCACGTCAGCAGCCATGAAAGGGATATATTCTTTCTTTGCATTGTTACCCGACTACAAAGGGAACAGGTAGACACACTGACAAGGATGGATGGGACGAACAACGGATGGGAGACAGACAGAAAGGGAGAGTCTGCTGCTTTCTCTACGACACATGTCCGCTCCCCCATTGTTCTCTAACGCTGCCGGCGAGCACTTTTACAAAAGGATGGTGCTGCCGGCGGGTAACAGGAGCTGGCTCTGTGCTTGAGAGATGTGTCTTTACTTAGAGACGCTGGATGGAAATGGTACATAAAAAAAGACAACAAGTTCTTAATCGCTCATGAAGTGAGGGAACGTGTTGTCTATAACGAACATGTGATAAATAGTGTGATAAATACGGTGGGGAAAAAAGCCTTTTTGAAACCAAAACGCTACCAGCAAAGAAACACCATTCACCATTAAAATGCAAGTTGATGTAATTGGCCATACATTACCTCATCTACTCCATAGTCCTTTGATGTCATAACATACTGACCCTGAAGACATTCATTTGCTAATTTTGAATTCTAGTCATAGTGCCACCGAGTGGCCAAAGCAAATCAGCCTAAAACACATTGATTCACGTGTAATTTACATGACATGGTCTACACTTTACGTAGATACACATGATGCATGTAGAATTTAATTCAGTTTATTTTATATAGCTCAATCTGTACACATACGGCAACCCTTTCACAGGACCTACAGGTATACCGTATCACCAAACGACTTTGAGATGGTTACGATCCATCAGCTTCTGGACCAGACGATCCATTCCTGAGCAGCTGGACACACTGTCAGGGAGACGTCTCATTGGTTGACGGACGATCACTACGGGTAACTATAAACTCAGCCCCCGCTGATTGGTGAAAAGCAAACGATATCAATGCTGGTTGGAATGGCAATATGGCTCAATAGAATGGATTTCCGTTCAAAAGCCCACGTTTTTGTCCTCCAATGACTAATTGACTCGTAATTCAGCATACATGTCCGCTTGGTCCTGCTCTACAAAACATTCCACCATTTTGAATTTGGTAAAAAACACATTATTTCTAACTTCTCCTACACGATAGGTGCCATTCATACACAACTTGTCGTGATTTGTTATTGGTTCAATTCCATTAATAGTCTTTAAAAGATTGTTGATATCTAATTGCATTCAGAAAATATAGTCCAATGAACGTCTACAGGGTATGGTCTGATATGTAACGGGACATAACTTCCAAATCACATTGCCTAACCTCATTACTACACTATGTCCACATGGCAAAACATATTAAACTATGCGCCATATCCGGACCGGCAAAGAAACACCATTCACCATTAAAATGCAAGTTGATGTAATTGGCCATACATTACCTACTCCCTAGTCCTTGGATGTCATAACATACTGACCCTGAAGACATTAATTTGCTAATTTTGCATTCTAGTCATAGCGCCACCGAGTGGCCAAAGCAAATCAGCCTAAAACACACGATTCACATGTAATTTACATGACATGGTCTACACTTTACGTAGATACACATGATGCATGTATATGTTCACATCGTCACAGCGCCACCTCTTGGATCAGCTGGACTTGTCATGCTTATTACAAGTCACGGCCTGAGGATATCGACAAGCCTATTTCCACTCAGAGTCAAACCGCCACTTGCAAAATAAAGTCGGTGTTGCATGACAAACAGTAAGAGGCCCGAACGGCCGGCCTGCGTTCTCGGCCAAGGGGGCCGGCGTCCGGCCAGGCCCCCCGACGTGCGAAGGAGGAGCGAGGACCCGCACATCGCTGCTTGCAGCTTTAATTTATTTATTTATTCTTGTGGTGTTGAAGTTGGAATGATAAGAAATAAAATCTCCCGTCACTAAACTATATAAGCATTATTGAAGATAAGTAGTTTGTTTATGAATCTGAGGGCACAATGGAGAACACTTCAGTAAATACAGAGAGACAAACCCATCAGAATGAAAGTAAAATTCTATTCCGAGGACACAGAGCCAAACACTGGAGTAGTCCAGCGGGAGGAGGTGACGGAGCCCAGGTGAAGCACAATCTTCAATACAGCTGCAGACAGATGCTCCCCATCCCAGCTCCACTCATCTCAAGACACATTTGCATCTCAATGTGTCACACTGCTGCAAACCAATTCCCCCCCAAAAATGTATCAGTTTCTTCTCATTCATCAGGTACTTTGTGAAAAATATATTATATATGTTTTACCAAATCTGAATTTTGTTATATTTTGTCTAGATAACCGCTTTTCAATTGAAATGTATTTGTGCAGAGTGCTTCACGTAAACCCTAAATATAATGGCCATGGCGGGAAGAGTGGTCGTCCTAAAACCACAAGGTCGTCGGTTTTGCTACACACATTAGTTGCATGTTGAAGTGTCCTTGAGCAAGGCACTGAACCACCAGCTGCTCCTTAATAAATAAGGATGGGTTAAAAGCAGAGATTACATTTCATAGAGGAGAATAAAGTATTTATCCTATACATACACATGAAAGTACACGTACATAAACAAGCAGACTGAATGAATAGTTTATTCTACCAAGAAAATGTTCTTGAGAAAAGGAAGGTCTTCATTTGTGATTTCAAATACCTGGGTATTGGAGCGAATCCAAGATCAGCAGGCAAACTGTTCCTTTTGAATAAACACTGAACGACATCTCAACTACCGGACTGAGAAGGTGCTCTGGGCAAATGGAGGAGATTTCCACCAAATCTGATGGGGTTATAATCTGCATGTCTGATATGTACCGAGCAAGTAAACCCAAAACAAAATGGAGAATTCTGAATTGTATTTTAAACGCAACCAGAGTCAGTTTGTGAAAGAAAGCCTGTTAAAGTCTAACCCTAGTCCAACCCTAGTCTAATCCTAGTATAACCCTAGTCTAATCCTAGTCTAACCCATGTCTAATCCTAGTCTAACCCTAGTCTAATCCTAGTCCAACCGTTGTATAATCCTAGTCTAACCCTAGTCCAACCCTAGTCTAACCCTAGTCCAACCCTAGTCTAACCCTGGTCTAACCCTAGTCCAACCCTAGTCTAACCCTAGTCCAACCCTAGTCTAATCCTAGTCTAACTTTAACCTTAACAGGCATGTTGCTGCTGATGAGTTCACCCTCTTCAGTATTTTATATATTTTTGTAATTTAAATTGATAAATTGATAAATTGATTAATTTATTTTAAATAAAAAAATCTTTTTGGGGTCATCTGGACTCCTGATACTCCGTCTCTGAGATTTTGGACCCACCTCTAATGTTCTCCCAAGATGAAGCAAGTGTGCCGCCATCCAGATGTTTATTTCTTCCAGGCAGCTGAACAGGGAGTTTATAAGTGTGAAGTCGTCAGTGGTTAGTGAGATGAGAAGCTGCGTGTCATCGGCATATACCGGTAGCCGCTCCATCAGGGCTGTATCGGCGAACTGTGCTGCCTGCAGCTGCGTATCTAGAGATGCTGAGAACAAGAAGATGACGACGCAGCGAGGGGAAAAGTTTCCACTTCACGCCGGTACATTCATTCACGCCTGAATGTTTTAACGAGAAGACATTGCTCCCTTTGTTTTTAATCTGTATTCTCTACTACTTATGTAATCTTTGGCAAATAAGATATCAGAAAATGATTTATTAAAAGTAGGTAAAGTTATTGCTAGTTACAACAATTGTTAATGGGGACCCCATGAGGTCATTTTCAGTTTCATACTTTTAACCAGTGTGCAGCGTAGAGATCGTCAGGTGTGCTGTGGGAAATTATCTAATATCACCTAATTAAACATTGTATAAAGCAGAACTAGTGGTTAGTTATTCCGTGGTGGATGAAGGAAATGATAACGGTCTTTATGGAGACGAGACACAGAGTTAAGCTCCGCCCCTCACGGAGCATCGCAACGCTTATGGCGTGAACACGACAAATGGTCGGGGGAGTAAACTCAGGCGTTTTAAGCAATGCAACAAATCACGCCGCTTTTGGTGTGAACGCACTTTTATTGCTCCGCACGGAGGTCCGGTGGCTGTCGCGCGGCAAAGTGATGGCCCGTGTGTTTGAGCTGCTAGAGGAACTTTTCTGACAAAAGAGAGGTCCGATTACTCAAAGCTGCTTGCAAGTGATGAGTGGTGTGCAAATCTGGCATACCTGGCTGAACACCCGGATGCAAGGACGAAATGAAAACCTGCTTGCTAGCACTGATCAAATGAACGCACGCCGTTTAAAGGGGCAGCATGGCAACCTTGAGATGTTCCCACTCACCGAGAAGCTGCATGATGGCAACACTGCTGCAATGTGCGAGGTGATTGGCACACATATAAAAACTCTTGAGTAGAAGTTGTCATTGTATTTCTCTTCAGCCTTGACTGGGTGAGAGACCCATACAGCTCAGCATCCGTTCCTGGAAAGGACTTGACTTGAAAGGAGCAAGAGGAACTCATTGAACTGAAACACAAGCGTGGTTTAAAGCTAAACTTTGCTGATCTTCCTTTGGACGTTTTTTGGTTATCTGTTGCCAAGGAGTTCCCCATTCTGGCCAACAAAGCTATTTTGACATTGCTCCTTTTTTCAACCACATATCTGAGCACAGCTTCTCAAACTAGACTGTGATAAAAACTAAAATCAGAGAGACTGTTGAGGAAGAGCTTTGTGTGTGTCTTTCTACCATTACTGCCAGGATATCCATTTTGTTAATCGAAACATATACATTTAGAAACTATATTATTAACTATATGTATTGTATGTACTGTGTTAGAGTGTCATTTTGTGTCATTTTGGTTGGTGGTGTACCCCAGGATTTTGTAAATGTAAAAAATGTGCTGCGGCTCAAAAAAGGTTGAAAATCACTGCACTAGAACATAAAGCTTTATTCATCTTCTGTTTCTTGGAGGTCGCCACCCCGATGGAGTCCATGTCGCCTGCAAGAGAAATAGGGAGCAGCTTCACAAAGTCAGTTCTCAAGAGCTGAACGAGAAATGGAGACATTCAGAGGCTTCGGTCGGACTAAACTGGATAAACAAATATGAATTAGCAGTCAGCTCACGGCCGCTCCGGATAAGAGGAGCTGAAGGAGTTCATCTCCAGCGGCAAAAGACAAGGTTTCACCTCACAGCAGCAGAAAGACCAGGGCTACTTCAGTCCGGAGCGAGTCTCATTGCTGTCTTTCAAACACAAGGACGCAGTGCAGAGGAAACTGGAACGATCCCAGGCTGTCCATCAAGCCCCGATGGACCAACAGGGAAGTGTAAACAGGAAGGAGACTGGCTGCTTAGTTACATTCAAAAAAAAATTGTGATATAATCATCTTTAATAATGAGAGGCAGCCCTTAATACTACGTCTTCCTCTTAAATATTTCCTCTATGAATTAAAAAACACGTTTAGTGGAAAGTTTTCAAAGTTTTCTTTTTCAGACACAATTTACTTCAAAATGAAAAGTTAACTTGATCATGGGGTCGATAGATTTGGTCAGCAAACGTCTTTCTGTCACGGCCAACACAATCTATGTGTGTGTGTGTGTGTATCGCTTTTCATAAATAAAAATATAATTATTTAATAAATCAATCATTTAATTTTTTCTGTCGCTGGGTCCTAAATAAATACTTTGTTCATCTCTGAGGCAGACAGGTGATCTTTGCGTTTGGTTGGCGGTCTTCTGGCGACGCTCGTGAGCCGGCAAGAGAACAACGTTGGCGTCGTCCGGCTTCCCTCGGGTCCACATCCGAGTGCCAAACATACACAACAGAGAGCTACTGTGGGCAGAAATGCATACTCATACGACTTGATTGACAGAACTAGCAACAGGGGAAGGAGAGTGCGACATCTAGTGGCTGAATGTTATCAGGAGTGCCTTTTTAATTAGATTAAAACCGTTAAACTAATTACATAACCTCTCCAGACCTTTAGGGCTCTTCCTGCATGCCTGTACAACAATAATAAACCAGCATTCTAATTATTTGTTATCCGGCAGATACTTATTCGTTTTGTGTCGGATCATGGCTCATGCACTTATTCAAGTGATTAAAGGGGTGGATATACAGAGGAAGGGGAGATAAATAAAGGCAATTAAATTACAGATGGAGAAAGAGAAAGAGAGAAACAAAAAATGAACAGTAATATTGTTGAATTACTTTTTTCTCCCTATACACTCATATATATATATATATATATATATATATATATATATATATATATATATATATATATATATATATATAAATATAGATAGATAGATACTTTATTAATCCCCAAGGGAAAATGTGTCTATATATATATTAAAGAAACTGAAAGGCACAATACGTTGTGCTATAAAGACAAATAAAGGAGACGCATCATGCTCACGTCAAGGTCCATACCTGTACTTTGGGTTTCTACCTGAACATGTTAACATGCTTCAAGGTTAAAAACAACTCTTTATTTTTCTCATACTGCCCGTCTGAAGATATCGGTGTTCAGCTTCGGTCTGAAACGCTGCGTTTTCACGTTTCAACAGAATTCTGTTGCTTCCTGTTAGCCGATGTAATTCGAATTCCACGACAACGAGTAATAGGATGGGCCTCATTTAGAACGTTCACATTTAAAACCTTGAACTGGTCTTTACTGCACAATATTGAATGAATGAAGCCCAAACAATGTGCCGTTACTCAGCTCCGTCTTGGGGTGGAGGCTCCTCCTGCAGAGAGCCGGAGGTTTCCGGGGAAACGCCGCCGTGGCCTTCAGCAGTGACCGATGCACACTGTGAGACATCTCAAGGGCAAGGTGACATTTATTAATCCATGCTGTGGTGCACCTCACCGTCCACACACTGGCAGATGCCAACGCCCGCAGTCCAACATTACAAAGTGTACTAGAACCGTACTTTAGGGGAGGTAAAGGCGATGCTTAACACTCCGAACCCCAAGCTTTTTCAGGGTTTTTCTTTTTCTTCTCCTGTCAAATTTTATTTGCTGTGGCCTTTCTCCGTAGGTTATAAGTCCTGCACCTAAAAGAGAAATAGCACAGTAATGTCAGGAAGGAGAGAGAAGTCATAAAACAGTCATGATGCCATATGGCCAGCAGAAAAAAGACATCGCTATAGAGACCCAAGCTGGATTTCTTAGATATTTATTTTGAGAAACAATGGAAGTATGCAATTAAACAGTTTTTCCAAGTGCCCACAAGGGGATTCATTGCCATTTCCCCGTTAAATGAAATGTATAGCATCACCCGACTAGTGGTCCATCTCCAGCGAGCAGTTTGTCTTTTCTCCATCCTCCATCTCTCTGACATTTTCTCCTCAGCGCTGCTCATTGCTGGTGACAACGGTTACACCCCCCAAGTCTCTGAAAGCTAAAAAGTAGGAAGCGGCTGTATTTTGTCTCCCGGCTGCAGGAAGGTTACAGACACACACACATGGGCATCCATAACACCTCAGCAATGCCACAGGCTGATTGCCTCCATGCCACGCCGCTTTGATGCAGTAATCCGTGCAAAAGGATTCCCAACCAAGTACTGAGTGCATTAATGGACATTTTCAAAAGTTTGATTTTGTTTTGCTGTTATAAATCTTTTTTTTTACTTGGTCTGAAGAAATATTCAAATATTTAGAGATAGGATATTTGAGTTTTCTTAAGCTGTAATCCATAATCAGCAATATTAAAAGAATAAAAGGCTTGCAATATTTCACTTGATTTGTAATGAATCCAGAATGCATGACATTTTTGTTTTTTTATTTGCATTACAGAAAATAAAGAACGTTATCACAATATTCTAATTTTCTGAGACAGTCCTGTATATGTTGCTATTTGGTTCATCTGAAATTAACGGCAGCGCTCTGGAGTCAGCACCATTGTATCCTGGAACTCAAACCTACATCATCATTCAGTCCAAAATAATATAATATGGACATCTTTCATGTGAACTTTTGTATTCTAGCAACTGTCATTACCCTGAGGTGTTACAGATTTATTATCCCCCCGAGACAAACTTCTCTTTTTATTTTAACACAGGTATAAACCAATAAGCTCACTTATTCAATGACGCAAGTGTTTCAGGCCTTGAGTTTTATTTAGAATATCAAGAGAAGAAGTGATGTTGACGCTCCCAGAAGGAGAGGCAGAGCTGCTGCTGAGGATTTGACTGCATCAGGAGGTTTGAGTCAGAGCTGCATCTGGAGGAAGATGCTGACATCGCCCGAGAGGACCAGCCTGGGGGGGAAAACCCCAAATGTGGTTTCTGTAGAACATAAAATGTTAATTATGGGGACAGGATGGACAAAAAAATTACTTAAAACGCAAACTAACAGTTGTTACTCACTCCAGATAAAAAGAGTGAAGGGGAAAACGTGTGGGTTTAATGGTGCAATGCATCACAACACATGCAAATCACTCCTCTATGAATCATCTAAAGCTGCACACACATATGTATATATACATATATTTACACACATCTGTATTACTGCAAGATTGTCTGGCCCCGTAACCTTAAATTAGTTTATCCTTCTTTTTATACCTTGTTCTTTTGTATTTTGTGGCAGCAAAATAAGTATATGCAATAATCATGTGTTGTATTTACAATGGATGCATCATTATGTAATTGGGAAGGTATTACACAACAGAAGTAAAGAGAAGTGAATACAAGGCTCACTTCATCTGGAGGGAGACACAACTCTAATGCTAATGTTCCTTCCTGGATGTATGCATGTATTACTGTTTGCTAATACATTAAAATAACAATTCTATCAATTAATAACATGTCGCTGCATGGCAAAGGAGAGAAAACAAGTTGTTTGACCGCAAGTTTAGATTTTTAAATGCTGAACACCAACACATATGGATTGAAGCAGAATATTCTGTTTGATTCAAGCGTGCTGTGAATCTTTCTTTACAAGCTCCTGAGTGCAGAGATGAGATATTACTTTATTCATCCCCAGGGGGAGATTTCATGAAGCAGCAGCAAACATGTTTACAAATGAAAACAATACAATGAAATAAAATAAAATAGCAGGGCAGGACATATTACTTTCAAGAATTTAATTTGTAAAGGAAATGAAAATGTAAAAAACAAAACGAAAGTGTTTCCAGTGCTTCTAAAGTATTAAGTGAAAGTGGTGCAAGGTTTATTGATGTTCAATTTGAGGAGGATCTGAACCTGTTCTCCTCCACCGTGTCCTCTTCCTCCTCCATCGTCTCCTCATCCTCCTCCACCTCCACCGTGTCCTCCTCCTCCACCATGTCCACGTCCTCTCCTAGAACTCAGCGGTTGTGGCAGCAGCAGTGGTTGGATGGTGATGAATACTCTGGAGAAGTTAAAGAGAGTGAAACCGGTTCCATCCAGATGGTTCTGCTAGTGGATAAAAAGGAAACACTTCTTAATCAGGCTTTAACACAATTTGATCCTGTACATTTTTTTTAATTAACTGTACAATCAATTGCATTTAAACATGGTCTTCTTGTAGTTTATAACAGTTTATAACAGTCGCCAGACATGTGAAGTCGCGCTGATAGACACTCATCTCCCAATCTTGGACTCATGTCTGATTGTCAATCGCTTCCCTCCAAATGACTCAACTAATGGCAATGCCCTTGCCGGTTAGTTTTCCTTCCAGCCACGTTATGCCTCATCTTCCTGTGAGCGTGGAGCGTGTCATCACGCGCAGTCCAGAGAAAATGTATTGAACCCCTGTTATGGTTTGATGAGCATCCACAACCACGTCGTTCAGAAGTCAAATTTGCATGCCGCAACGCGACTCAAGGAATTGAATTTGGCGCTACCGAGACATTGGTGCTCTCTGGACGAGTCGCCGTGGAAATTGTCTCCAGCACTCACCGATTCTCCATCCACGGTCCACCGGGTGCTTCTTGTTGCAGTTCCAGAACATTTGTTGGTTCTCTACCTGGCATCCTCTTGGTTCACCTTTTCTTTTCATTCGTGGAGTCGATAAGTGTGACGGACACATGCCAGCACCTACACACACACACACACACACACACGCGCTCGCGGCGCCTAGAGCCGATGTCTTTGCAAATTTTAGCCCACTTTTTACACTTTTTGCTTTTCCAATAATCACTCGCTTCAACACGGCAACATAAATTTTACACATCAAAAAGGGTAGTACACAGTAAATATATTTTTATATATATATATAAATAAAACAAAAGGTCAAGTCCTTTGTGTCTCCGGATGAAGTGGGTCAAAATCATTCACTGGTGGCATTCATGCTGGTTCAGGATACAGTTAACTAAATTTGGACCCACAAAAAAACTAAGAAAGTTGGGATATAATTACCAAAATGTTCTTGCACAACCTCCAATACCTCCAAATCTAACAAACCAGAGTACTTTGAGTTTAAGTTTAATGGAACATTAAAGATTTTTAATGAGGTTTTTCTTCAGGTTTACAAATCAGTTCTGCTAATTTACACCCAATTCAGTGTGGTTATACACACTAAATCACAATGTATTTATCCGTCATTCCTTAGAAATAAATGTGTTTATTCATTATTATATATATTTTTTTCATTTTGCCTCTATTATTTTTTTTTGCTATTTTCCTCTTTTACAATTGTAATCTGATTGAAATATACACACCATAAATGAAAGTACTTGTTCTTTGATCACTGTATACCATATGTTGCATGATCAATAAAGTATATATATATACATTTAAATAAATGTGTGCATGGAGAGATGAAGAATAAATTATTTGCCTTGGTTTTGTTTTTTCAGTTTGAAGTCTCCGTTGTCTCTTATTCCTGACTTTCACCAACGTCAGTGTGCTAAACAATGAGACCGGTAGCTGTGATGCCAAAGGAAGCAGGTCGACACCGAAACAATAAGCACGAGAAACATCTTCTCCTATCACTCACATGTGGATCGTTGTCTTATTGTCAAAAGTTAAATACATAAGATCGATGGATTTAGAGGAGAATAAGCTTACACACAAGACCACGAGTGAGAAACGTGTGCTGGAAAGAAAAGGAAGCGCCACAGTGGTGCAAAGGAGAGCGTCACGAAAAGGGCAACACATAAAGACAACATGTACAATCTTACTGAGGAGTTCCTCTCCCATGAGCTGGAGACATGTTCACTCTGCAGCAACACTCCAGCCACACCATCGGACTGCAGCTTCCAATGAACTCTTAACGAGGTTAATGAACTCTTTTGCTTTCATAAAGAGATGCAGCCAGCCGGGCTGAACCGACCCCTCAACCAGCTCATCGGGACTCTGAATGGGCTGTGAGGAGAAGGGCTGGAGCAGGCGGGGTGACAGCCGACGGCGGAGAGGACCCCGCCGGTGCGGATCACAATGGGCGTTTCTCAATCAGCGTTCTTGTGCGTCCTTTCCTCTACTACTTGTGTCCTCGTGGACTCTCAGTCCGAGTACATGTTCCAATTCAAAGTTTGCTTCTCGCAAAGCACGGTCAAAATGCCCGGATGTGACTTGATCCTCCCACTTTCCGGTGGATCAGAATCAGATCAGATCAGAATCAGAATCAGAATCAGTTTTATTTGCCATGTAAGTTTTTACACAAACGAGGAATTTGTCTTGGCAGGGTTCGCCGAGGCAGCCTATAGGTGCCCCTTTAGAAAGAATACAGCATAACATGAGGGGAGAGAGGAGACAAAAAAAAGACAACCCCCGGCCTATGCCCCTAGAGGGGTACAGTGTGGGGGCAGACAAAAAAACACCTCAGCACATAAGCACATACAATTTAAACATGACATGCAACATGGAGGAGGGGAGGGGAACCAAAAGACTGGGTTTCTAAGCCCAGCCGTTGGGGGGCAGAAGGTCACCAGCACAGTCAAGCAGTCAGCCTGACAGGACCGGCAGCCAGTACACAAACGAGGCCGGCGCCAGTCGAATCACAGACTCCGTCTGGCCACACTGGGGGAACGAAGCAGGCGAAGGCGTGGGATGGGGGTGAGGGTGGTGAATGCATATCAGTGTGTTGAAAGTTTGTGTGTGAGTGGCCTGGTTTGACGTCCTCCCCTAGGCCACAACAGACAGAGTTCTCAGTCCGCAAGATGGTCGTTGCTATAGAGATAGCCTTGAAAGGTCCTGGGGAGACAACAACAGGTGTCTGTGGAGAGGGGAAAGGGAGAGAGAGATTCTCACTTCAGAGAAAAAGATGCATCAGAGGAGACTTGTGCGTACTCTGGCCAGCATTTATCCCAGAATGCATTTCACCAGCAACCGGAAACAGTAGCGGAGGAGAAAATAAGCTACTGACAGTTGCCTTTTTATAAATACTACTGTTGTTGAGTCACATAATGTCATTTGAGGATGCTTTGTTTATTTGACTGTAAACATTTTTTTACAGTGAATAATTAGAGTAAACTCAGGAGCAAGAACAGCTGATGTAGGTCATCAAGTCAGCTGCTGTTCCAATCTCAGAAAGACCGTCCTCCCGTCCTCCTGTCCTCCGGAGTCTGGACTCCCAAGACCAGACTCCGGAGTCCAGACTCCAAAAGAACACAAGTCTGTAGTCGTGTACTTTGAATTGAGAAACGCCAAATGTGTTTACCAACACACAGGCTCCGCCATTATAGAGGACTTCAAATTGTCTTAAGTATAACTTATATTTATTTATTCCTGTACACATTTATTTAAGCATTTATTTATTTACACTTATATTTATCTTCCTTATACATACATTTATTTAATTATTCCTGTATTTATGCAAGCATTTATTTAAGCATTAATTATTTATTCCTGTATTTATTTATTTATACATGTATTCAAGCATTCATTTATTTATTCCTATATTTATTCATACATCAATTTAAGCATTTATTCATTTATTCCTGTATTTATTCATTTATTTATTTCTTTATTTAGACTTAAGACATTTTAAGTCCTCCATACTCCATGAGCTCCATCTGTGACTATTTGTTTTCATTCACGTGGACCTATCCAGCGTGAATAAAGACGGGAGAAACATTCACATTTGACGAGTTCTTCATGAGGCCCTTCAGGGCTAGCGCAACAAAATGAAAACACACACAAAAGAGTCGGTCCCTTTGTGCGCCCCGTGAGGAGGGACGATGTCGGGATGATGGTGTTCTCCTCAAATGCATCTCTCTCCCATCGCATCCCGTTGTTTTCTCTTTAACTGTGCACTCTCTGCAAAAATAAAAAATCAATATCTGTGATCGGGCTTCAGCACAATTCATACAAAGAAAGCATTATAAATACACACACACACACACACACACACACAGGGGTGTAGTTTAACTTTCCATTCAGGTTGCAGGAAACAATGTGCTGCCATAAATCAATAACAGTTGTGAAGGCAATGAGGCAGAGCCCGGGACAATGGGAGGCTGGAGACCCAATGACTGGACAACACACACACACACACACACACACACACACACATTCTCTGCACCTGTGTGCTCTTTTTAAGGTATTTTAAAATTGGAGTTCATGGGAAACATTTCCATCCACTGTAGCCGTTTGAACTGTTTGGGTACCGGCTCGGGGGACGAGCTTGGTCCTAAATATGAACTCAAGTCCTCTGTGTCGGCTGCTCCCATCACCTCCTTTCCACTGCACATGCGCGGTGGCGGGGCTTTGTTTGTGTCTGTCACACCGAGCGGAGGCCGGTGATGCATGGCTGTCCTCAGGCTCGTCCTCCGCTATGCGTTTACATCACTGTGCGTGGGTTATATCCTTTTGACGACTCACTCGGAGTTTGATTTAAGGGGCGATGTCGACGTATGGCCGATCACCTTCAGTATGAGCCCTCTCTTCCAGGCCTCTTACCCCCGGAGGGAGGCCCTGTGCCAGGCATACATATTCAGCGCTGACAGGCCCTGCATGGTGATGGCTTGTTTTGCAACACAAATCCATACTTACATCTCTGTCCCCGGCGGGCCTGTTCTTTCTGATTCACCGTCATCCATAAAACTGGCGGCGATGTGGGAGGGGGGAGGATGAAGGTAATTGAGCGGTCTTTGACGTAGTAGACTGACTTGTCACATTATGTCTCCATCGAGCACAATGACATTTTTATTTTTCTCCGACAGTCTCTGAAAAATGTTTAAATCTCACCCAAACCCAAGGACATCGTCGTACACTCGGAAACGGCCTGCTCGGCGCCTCACGGCCTTCGATGTCAGCATTTTGTTGGAGTTTAGTGTGTCAGAGACTAGATACGAGGCTTAGACGTTCCCAAAGTTATCACAAGTCCTACTTTTGGGGACACGGAGGTAATGTTAGGGCTAAGTAGTTAAAGTTGGGAGCTTAAAAAAAAAAATATATATATATATATATATATATATATGTGTACACACATATATACATATACTTATATATACATACATATATATAATATATATATGTATGTATATATATGTATATACATATATATAATATATATGTATGTATGTATATATGTATGTGTATATATATATGTGTACATGGATGTTTCACTGATGAAACAATTTATCATACACAATATTAAATACTTCGCTGGCACTTTATAGGTAGGAGCCTCTTTGAAAACACAGCTCTATGTGAAGTTGTCTTAAAAATAAATTACAATTAAACAAGTGTCTAAAATACACGCTGTCCGAATTTAGTGATTTATAAGAAATGTTTTAATTGAGATTTAATGAATTTCAAAATCTGCGATTCATTAGTAAAAATGTTTAAATCTATTGACAGCCCCAGTTTCTTTAGTTGTTTTTATTTGAGTTTTAATGAATATACAGGAAAACTTTCAGATAAAAGAATAGTGTTCTCCTGGGAGCGCTGCAGTTGACTGATTTCAAAATTTTTGTGAAGTGTCGTCTACATGGTAATATGAAGCGAGTTCTTCCCCAACACATCGCAGCATAACCTCATTCAGCCAACTGGGAATCACAGATAAAGTGCACATCTGAATTGACTGGAAAGCAAAATATTTCTTTTTTCAGGGAAATCTTTCTGAGCCTTTGCACTCGAGGGTCCTCTGAGGAAAAGGACAACTTTACCGTGAAGTCTCATGTCATGGACGCCTCGGCCAAATGGACCGGACAGACTCCGCTGCTTTAAAGTCTCATGCAATTTGATTATTGGATTGAAGGCCTCCGTTCAGCGGGACACCAATCAGTTCTGCCCGAGTCGGTAATTTTATCTCTTTTAGCGATAGCAATCAGTCCTCGCTCCCTCCTCTCCTCCCGGCGACGATTGGTATTCTCGTCACCTCTCCTCGGCGGCTGGGACAATTATCCCCAACTCCAATCAGACGGGAGAAAATCTCGTTTGACTGATTTAGGGAGGCCTCTGTTGACGATCAACACCGCGGAGACGATAAACACACAGGCACACTCAGAAATCTCTCGGCTGTTAAAAAAAATCTACGTTGCGCATTAGCTCACACTGCCAGGCACTTAATAAAAGAGGCACTTTATAATGTGGAATAAAATAAATAAATCTTAATAGCAAGTCTGGTTATTGTACATTAACAAATCCATCGCACATCTCGAAATTGGATACTTAAGAAGTGTTGGAGCTCGATGTGCTATCCAACTCGGCAACACTTCCGGGCAATTTGGGGCACGCTGTTCCCGTCAGGATGGAGCGTGAGATTGTAACCGCGGTAACGAGCCCGGATGCCAAACAACGTGATGCATGTTGCCATTCTTTGTGGAAAATGGAGGCTGCACTTTGCCGCAGTCACACAGAGTGAAGACGAACAAATTCCCTCTCCCCGTTTGGAATGTGGTGTTTTAAAGAAAGTGTCATAAAACATTAGTTATGACTCTGTATGCGTTATATGGATGGAGTAAAGCGGAGTCGTCGGGAGGAAAATACACAGTAATGGTATTATCCAAACCACTTTGAGGTTTGTATGAATACGTATGTGACCCGGTGATATAGTAAAGAGTAAACTGGAGCCAGCTCCAACACGGTGGTCCCCTTTCAGCCAGCACAGACCCCCGCATGCTAAAATAAAAACAGAAAGGCCCATGCAATTGACCAACTAAAAAATGACAGTAAACAATAAAAGACCTGGGAAAAACAGTGGTTGCTTCTTTAAGGACTGTTTGAAAACCAAAGAAACATTAATATAGAAAAGGAACATGCACTTACACATTTCATAAAAACATGTGTCGGGAGAGTAGATCTAGCCCTCTACAGACCCTCCCCCAGTTGGAAAACATGCAAGTGAGTTTTTCAGCCACGCTAACGTCCCTCACCAAACACGAAGACTGATAAATACATTTATAATACGGGTAGATGAAATCAAGCATTCTGATTGGTTGAGAGTGAGTCACTGTGTGGTAAAATCAGCCATAATGTACAGTACGGCCTGTTTACATTTACCTTAAAGGGGAGTGTTCCATATCAATGTGCACTAAAACTAAAGGTTAGCTTTTGCGCGACCGGTAGTTGTCATTTCAAATAAATCCGAAAGCTCCCTTCAAAGCTATTGGGTACCAAATCTCATTGATAGACAGCGTTGGAGTGAAATCCTTGCTGGAGACGGCACTTCCAACACGGAGCCATCCGCAAAGAGAGAAGAGTGGTCACACCCTTGAACACATACTTTATTGACGTTACAGTACTGCGTCTTGTCCCTTATTGCTTAAATATGATTTAGTACAATGAACTTCTAAGATTAAATCGTATTTCTACAATCATGCTTTTAGAATATGCACAAAAAGAAAAGAGAGCTTAACAAATGAGTCCCACAATAAGCTCACAGGTGTTTGACTACCCAGGAAGAGAAGACCCAGGTGTGCTTCCAGACCCTTTTTATTAACTCCACCCCTTTTCATTCAGTCCTTAATGTCAGGCTGCCTGTGGCCTGCCTTACCACAGGTAGATGTTAGTGCCTGGTCATACAGCCTCTGTTTCACCCAAAGGACTTGACCTACATTATTTTAATTATTTCAATAAATTAAGAGTTTACAAAGACGAGATCCAAACCCACTTCTTTCCCCAATGCCACGTTGTGGATTTACATCTCTGGATTCCGTTGCAGTGGAGGAGACGGCTGACAAATGTCACATGCTTACAAAGCACAGGACGTAGTTATGTTACAAACCTTTAGGCACCCACAGCTGGTCCCATGTTGGATAATGAATGCAGGGAATGAATGTATTATTTGCTGTATAAAAGCATCCTCATTTGCAACCAGACAGTTATCAATATTAATTAGTAATGGTGCAATATACACATTGAAAGAAATTAACCAATATTGTATTCAATACATTTTTATCTTGTTGCTGTAATATACGGTGTTACATAGAACGTGCTTAGTTTTCATAGTTGCAATATGAATGCTAATATATCAAGCATTTCTTTAAAAATAATCTATCTATTGTTTATGAAGGAGATTTGGTCATGAAGCTAGTTTATCAAACTCAAATGAGGCCCTGAATGCAATGCAAACAGCCTGGGAATGATATATACTGTATACAGTGCATCCGGAAAGTATTCACAGCGCTTCATTTTTTCCACATTTTGTTATGTTACAGCCTTATTCCAAAATGGATTAAATTCATTATTTTCCTCAACATTCTACACACAAAAACCCATAATGACAAAGTGAAAACAGTTTTTTGCAATTTTTTGCACATTTATTAAAAATAAAGAACGAAAACATAACGTACATAAATATTCACAGCCTTTGCTCAATACTTTGTTGAAGCACCTTTGGCAGCAATTACAGCCTCAAGTCTTCTTGGGTATGATTCCACAAGCGTAGTAAACCTATTTCTGGGCAGTTTCTCCCATTCTTCTTTGCAGATCTTCTAAAGTTCCATCAGGTTGGATGGGGAGCGTCGGTGCACAGCCATTTTCAGATCTCTCCAGAGATGTTCAATCGGGTTCAAGTCAGGACTCTGGTTGGGCCACGCAATAACATTCACAGAGTCGTCCCCAAGCCACTCCTTATCCCGGCTGTGTGCTTCGGGTCGTCGTCCTGTTGGAAGATGAACCGTCGCCCCAGTCTGAGGTCCAGAGCGCTTTGGAGCATGTTTTCATCGAGGATTTCTCTGTACATTGCTGTATTCATCTTTCCCTCAAGCCTGACTAGTCTCTCGGATCTTCCCTCTGAAAAACATCCCCAAAGCCTGATGCTGCCACCACCATGCTTCACTGTAGGGATGGTATTGGCCAGTTGATGAGCAGTGCTTGGTTTCCTCCAGGCATGACGCTTGGCATTCAGGCCAAAGAGTTCAATATTTGTTTCATCAGACCAGAGAATATTATTTCTCATGGTCTGAGAGTCCTTCAGGTGCTTTTTTGCAAACTATAGGCAGGCTGTCATGTGCTTTTTACTGAGGAGTGGCTTCCGTCTGGCCACTCTACCAAACAGGCCTGATTTGTGGAGTGCGGCAGAGATGGTTGTCCTTCTGGAAGGTTCTCCTTTCTACATAGAACAACGCTGGAGCTCTGTCAGAGTGACCATCGGGTTCCTGGTCACCTCCCTGACTAAGGCCCTTCTCCCCCGATCGCCTAGTCTGGCTGGGCGGCCAACTCTAGGAAGAGTCCTGGTGGTTCCAAACTTCTTCCATTTCCGGATGATGGAGGCCACTGTGCTCATTGGGACTTTCAATGCTGCAGAAATCTTTCTGTACCCTTTGCCAGATCCTTGTCTCGATACAGTTCTGTCTCGGAGGTCTATAGATAATTCCTTGAACTTCATGGCTTGGTTTATGCTCTGATATGTACTGTCAACTGTTATACCTTATATAGACAGGTGTGTGCCTTTCTCAATCACTAGCCGGAGCGCTAGTTGGCATAGTATATGGTCGGAACTACGACGGTATCTGATCGTCTTCGAACCTCCGACTTTCGTTCTTGATTAATGAAAACTATCTTGACAAATGCTTTCGCTTTCATCCGTCTTGCGCCGGTCCAAGAATTTCACCTCTAGCGGCACAGTCCGAATGCCCCCGGCCGTCCATTTCATCATGGCCCAGTTCATGAAGAAAACCCACAGTTAGTTTGCCTCAGCAGCTGCTAAAAGAAGACTAGGGGACCTTGAGATTGTATCATGGTGGAGTTAATGGTTGACAAAAAAGAGAAACATGTTCTGTTTAAACATTCTGTTTAGGATGAAGATATATTAATCGTCCATATGGAAGAGAACTGCTAAATAACTGCTGAGTTGCAGCACCATTGTTTTGTTTTTTATGAATAAAAAAAATATGTATAAATGTATATATCCGTCTTTTGTCATGAACCTTTATGTTCTCACAAAAATATACAGAGAATATCGGTAATATGTGATTAATCATGATTAATCCACAGAAACCCCTAATATACACACATACATTTATACACATACATATATATATATATATATATACACATACATATACAGTATACATATACACATATATACAGTATACATATATATATATACAGTATACATATATGTATATATATAGCAACATGAATATATATATATATATATATATATATATATATATATATATATATATATATATATATATATATATTAGGGCTGTCAATCGATTAAAAAAAATTAACTAATTAATCGCACATTTTGAAATTATATAATTATATATATATATATATATATATATATATATATATATATATATATATATATATATTTGCGATTAATCGCAAATATCGGGGGGGTTTCTTCTAAAGACTAAATCTTCTAAATGAAGCAGTAATCCCTTCAGACAGCGTGTGTTTTAGACACTTGTTTGATAGTATTTGTTGTTAAAGACACCTTACACAGCTGTGTCTCAGAGAGGCTCCTACCTATAAAGGGCCAGCCAGGGATTTAATATTGTGTATGATAAATAGTTTCTTCAGTGAAACATCAGATTAGTAAACAAGGTGCATACACCCGACACGTCTGTGTGTCTGTGTCTGTGGAGCGGAGCAGCAGCCGGAAGGGAGAAGGCGCAGGAGGAAACCCGATTTATTAATCAGCGAGTTTAAACTAATTTCTGCTCGGTATTTTCGCGGAAAACTCATAGTTTTAAAAACGTAAACAGTGTCAAACACACTGCCGCGGCTTGACACTCAGAAAAGTGCAAAAACATCAACGAACACCGAAAGTAAACAAAGTTGCGTTAATTACTTTAAAATATTTTAGTGTGTTAACGCGGCCAAATTAATCGCATAGAGTAACGCGTTAACGCTGACAGCCCTAATATATATATATATATATATATATATATATATATATATATATATATATATATATATATATATATATATATATATATATATATATATACATACATACATACTTTTATTCTCTCTTTTGCTGCACACCTTTACCAGCGTGAAGAATGAGCTTCTTCCAAGCCACCCACTGGAGCTGCCGAAGTAAAAACGTCATTATGAAGTGCACACTGTGGTCCTTTTTGACAGCAGACATGTTGACCGGTTGCAGTGGACGGCTGCACAGTGGGAACTCTTCATACTTACCTGAAGGCGCCAGCTTAAAGCTGATATAATTAAGTAGCCGTGTTAGTTTATATGTTCGTCAGGGACACGGTTTCCCCAGCGAACACTGGATGGTGACAACAATCAACACTTAATGTGACTATTTCAACAAACAAATTCGAGGGGAAGCTCAGAAAATGTTGGAACACAGCTGGTAAAAAAAAGAAAGCAAACCTCCTTCCTCTGGGTTCAGCCTATAAAAGTTAACCTGCTGGCGAGCACCCTAGAGGGCGTGGCCTTCTGGTGTTGAGCAAAGCTTTGAATGTTGTGTTCACCAACAAATTATACTACTTTTGCCTTTTAATACAAATATTTAAAGCTCAAGCTAAATATAGCTTTATTTTCATTGCCAAAAAAGCAGGTGACGAAATGTACACTGTTCCGTCCGTATCATGGTGTGATAATTAAATATACTTTATTTTATATAGCCCAAAATCACAAATGTGTGGGCTTTACAATCTGTGCACATGCTTGTGAACAAATCAAATTACTCTTTATTTAGTAGTCACAGCAGTTACACCTTTGCTTGTGTTGGCATTTTAAGAAAATAGAAAAAAAACATTACCTTCTCCTGAGGAAAAGAGATAGAGAGGAATCAGGGCAAGTCTCAGGGATCAACAGTAGACGACACTGGGGAGATGAAGAGTGATGAAAATATGACCGATTAACCAGCTCCAAAACTGGTACGGGTACTGGTGAGAATGTGTGCTCACCTGTGCTAAACGCGGATGTGTCGGCGCGCAGCACGGCAGAGCGATGCGAGCCGTAGACTGAAATAATATCGCCGTTATAATTATTATAACTATGAGGGTTGTTTTAGTTGCCCCCCCCCCAGGACGTGGTGCCCTACGCGCAGTGCGTAGTGCGCGTTATGGGAGCTGCGGCGCTGATTATAACATCTATACCATACCTGCCATAAATATCAGGATACCAGATACAATACTATAACAACAATATGATACCATGAATAAGAGACTGGTATATGTATCTATAATAGTAATAAATACAATATCTGTATGGTTCACTTCTTACCAACTTGTTCCAACACTAGTAATATTAGTTTTAGTCTACAGCCAGATATGAATGAA
The DNA here is from genome assembly GCA_036178185.1 of Liparis tanakae. Lineage (NCBI taxonomy): Eukaryota > Metazoa > Chordata > Actinopteri > Perciformes > Liparidae > Liparis > Liparis tanakae. The sequence continues at coordinate 13,183,048 of CM070093.1, forward strand.
ACTACATGGAGCCGTCATACATTGATTATACACTATGAGGCCGTTAGTCTGTATCTGACCAGATGATACACAGTTCATCAGGATGCGCAGCTGTAGAGTTACACAACTTTACAGACTGTCTGCATTGGAGACAAAGTACTGAAACATTTCACTTCTGGCATGTTTTTTTTTTTTTTTTTAGCCGAAGACGGTCTCAAAAGATCCGCCACGTTGCCCTTTGTTTGCCTCCCTGACGAGAAGATCACGATCAGGTGCGTCTCTTCTCACACCTGACCCCCATGCTCTCCTTAACGAGTGGGTGGAGCCTTCTGGCTGTAACTAGACTCCAGCAACCACGTGTCCCCTCAGGCCCTTACAATATTAAAAGTAGATGGAAAAAATTAATAATTTAAATGATAATTCTGTCGAACAAACGAAAATAATTGTAAAAGCCTGCGGTTTAATGACAGCCTTACATAGAGTTTAGCTCAAATGTAGTGTTGAAAAGTGAAGAAGGCAAGGTGTGTGTGTGTGTTGCTCAAATGCGCTACTGATTAAAAAAAGAAAGAAAAGAAAAGCAGCCCACGTTAACGGGGAAGTCTGGGTTTCGAGATAACTCCATCTCTAGCTGCTAGAACATGGAAACACACATACAAATACACACACAGTGGTCAAGCACATCAACAGAGAAAGCACAGCTTCAGAGTGCACTTATGAATCCAGGAGAGGTAGGTGGAGGGATTCATTTTGTAAGTCAATCCAAAAAAATAGCGTATTAAAGCAGCAACAAATGTTTACACATTAAGAATAATGCTACCACGTGTGATGTGCAGGAAGTGGCCAAGCTTTAAAGTTGTACACTAACTACAGAAATAAACAGCCTAAACACTATTTGGAGACTGCAGTGGTAAAAAGAAAGCTATTAAGTATTTTCCCGACTGGCGAAGTCAGCCCGAGAGGACCTATTTAAATTGCTAGGGGTCTGACTGACATCTCTCAGTGGATGTCTGCACACCACCTGAAGATCAACCCTGACAGGACCGAGCTACTGTTCCTACCAGGGAAAGGTTCCCCCACTCACGACCTGACCACCACCTTCAACAGCTCCGTGTTGGTCCCTACCCTGACTGCCAGGAGCCTCGGGGTGACGCTAGACAGTCAACTCTCCCTGACGGCCAACATCGCTGTGACATCGCGTTCCTGTAGGTACATGCTGCACAACATCTGGAGAATACGACCTCTTCTTACCCAGAAGGCAGCGCAGGTTCTGGTCCAGGCTCTGGTCATTTCACGCCTCGACTACTGCAACTCCCTTCTGGCTGGTCTACCTGCTAAGGCCATCCGGCCTCTGCAGCTCATCCAGAATGCAGCAGCTCGACTGGTCTTCAGCCTCCCGAAATTCACCCCCACCACTCCGCTCCTCCACTCTCTTCACTGGCTACCGGTGGCGGCCCGTATCCGCTTCAAAACATTGGTTCTGGCGTACCGTGCTCTGAACGGATCGGGCCCGTCTACATCCGGGATGTGGTCACACCGTACACCCCGGCACGTTCGCTCTGCTCACAAGTCACCTCGAGCTAATCACTTGAAATCCAGACTGTTTGCTGTCCTGGCTCCTCAGTGGTGGAACCAGCTCCCCACTGACATCAGGACAGCAGAAAGTCTCTACATCTTCCGCCGAAAACTGAAAACGCACCTTTTCCGACTATATCTGGATTAATCACAGACTTGCACTTTGGTAGCACTTGAATGGCTCTTATTATGGTACTTTTGTAGTTTGACTATGTTGAGGAAATGTTACTTTCTGTATTCTTGTTGTTCTTAGTTTGTACTCTAGGTTGAAATGCACTTATTGTAAGTCGCTTTGGATAAAAGCGTCTGCTAAATGACATGTAATGTAATTTTGGCAAGCAGCTTGGAGCCTCCGGAGGAGAGGCAGCACAACGAGGAGGAACACACAGCCAGAAGAGGTCCACTTGGACTCGGGGAAAGTGTCTTTACTAAATGTTACGTGTGTTACGATGTCCGTTACGTGTGCACGGTGCTGACTAGTATTGTATTTTACAGAGAGGATTCACCAGTGCCTGCAGCTCCACCTGCCCGGCCAGCAAAGAGGTCTTGTGACACGATGACATGATGTTATTTTAGTGAAGCCATATTGTAAATAGTCTGTGTCAGTAGTTGTTTTCTATTTCTCAACATGTATATAATGTTGAATCTCTTTTTTAAATGTACAATAGCCTACATATTTCTTTAAAAAAAAAAATGTAATGGTCATTTTTTTATTTGCACACACCCCATTAAACTTTATCTGCAGTATGAAATCATTTCTCAGTCCCATCTTTATAATTTTGTTGAACGTGTGACCGATCACATCATTTCTACTCAAATAATGATAATACAAAATGTGGTTTTCTATATTTATTTACATGTATCTAGGGGGGGTGCTAGTGAGCTTTTTCTGATTGGCTGTTGTGCCCATTTCTTCTTTTTGATTGGCTGATAAGTGAAACCTCACAGCAGAACTCCAGGCGCTTTATTCCTCCACAGTGAGAGCGGCTCATGTTGGCGCTTCGGCACATTAAAACATTAAATAGCCAAGAGTTTTTTTAATTGTGAGAAATACGATGTGTGGCGGGAGTGCGTGAGGTAAGACCGAAATGCGTGAGTCTCACGCTCAATGCGTGAGACTTGAGAGCCCTGCTGAGCCGATTGAAATTGAAAAAAACTATTGTTGTGAACTTCTCTGGTGACTCCGCCCTGTCAGCAGGTTACGATAGCCATCATATTTAAGTTTGAGAGAGGCAAGCACCGTGTGTGACTACGTGAACCCGTGCCGAGCACACCAACGTCAGGCTGAGTGCGACGGGAAAACCGTCACCGGTCCCCCTGAACGCATGGAGACCGATGAATAAAAGAGCAGCCTGAACTCAGATTAGTACCGGAACGTTGATTGCAAGTCTTGCATTCATAAAAGTAGGCCAAGAAATAATAAATTAGCCATTATAACCATGTTTAAGCTAACTCGTAGCTAGCACTAGCTATGAGCTACGAGTGTGACAGTCTGCTAGCAGATGTGTTGTTGTACAGCTGTATACCCGGTGTTACCGGGAATATAATGACGGAGGAATAAAGAACGTGGGGCAAAACTTTATTCGTCATTTGTCATCTTCAGTACCTCTAATTGGTTGTTCTCTTTGCCCATCAAAACAGTGACAAGATTAACCCTATAAGGTCTGCACATGACAATACATATCACATCATATAATGGAGAACATATATCGTCTATGTTAACAGTCTGATATCCATTGTTTGTCAGTGCTCCATGATAACGGCTTCTACAAGGAATATGGTCAAAGAGGTTTTTAATGTCCTCATTGTGCGTTTAAATTTTTTCAGTTTAGGCACCAGTATCGTTTTAAAAGTACCGGTTTAGCACCGGTATCGGAAAAAAACAACACGATACCCATCCCTAAACATAAGCACTGGCTTTATAACCCAGAGACCTGTATCACATCCAAGCCAGGGCTAATTTATTTTCATTTTTTCTTTGTTTAGATTTAATTTACATAATGTGGTCTACACTTCACGTAGAGGCACATGGTGCATGAATATATTGACATATTCAAAGCGCCACCTTTTGGCTCAACGGGACTTGCTCAAATCTGCCTCAAACTTGCCTCAAAAAGTCACGGCCTGGGGATATCGACATGGCTAATTTCACTCAGTCAAAGCTCCATCTACTGACGGAAGGAAATCAGTGTTACATGACACGGTAGAACGTACGACTGGCGGGCCTGCGTTCTCAACCGGCGAGCCGACGTTCCGACAGCGCCCCCAACTGGTGCGGATGAGCGAGGACCCGTTCATCGCTGCTTTAATTATTTTCTTTTTTTCGTCAGCAAATACACACTCCATCATTCTAAGAAATCATCATACATTATAGTCATGATATATAATTACCATCATTTATAAATCCTAGTGGGAAAATTGTAGAAATATAGTCTTTGTTCAAAACTTTCATTTTTTATTAAATTGAGCTTTTAAAAATATTGTATTTAGCAGTGTGTGTGTGTGTGTGTTCTAAAACTACATTGATCAACTACAGCCAGCTTGTTTCTTGCTCCATCATTAGCTGAACATATTATATAATTAATAGCACATTGTTAATGGCACACATTCATAAACCTAATTCATTCCTCCTGACCTGAAGTGTAAATCAAGATGTGTGCACGTGAGTATGCACGTGAGTATATGTGAGTATATATCTTGTGCTGTCCCCCTATTTACACTGTTGAACAGCAATTTTAGCTTCAAATGCTCATGATATGGCTTTAGCGTGCTTCTCGGCAGGTGTAGGAAATGCTGCTGTTCCATGTTCCAACCTCACATGGTTCTTCATACAGTGAATTTAGTCGCTTCTTTGAAGAGCTGCGAAGTAAACAGATATTTCAGTTATTTTTTATTCGTCTTTTACAATTTATTTTGACTTCACAATGTTTTCTATTGAGGTCAATGAGGAATGACAGCGTGTCAGTCTGTGTTATAAAGGCTTATTTCTCTCTGATGCAAGGGTGAATCAGTGTGTGTTCATGAGTTGCAATTGTGTGGGGGAGAACACTCAATTAAGTGGCTGATTTTGTTTCATTCTTTTGCCCCAAAAGAAGAAATCCATGCACAATCTCTTCTATCCATCGAGTGCTCAGTACACCAAAGCATTGCAGTGTTTGATCATCCACAACAAGCACAGCTGTATTGTCTTGGTTGAGGAGAACCAGGTTTATGAGGAAGGCACCACATGGCATCGTCTCCCCGATAAGAAACCGAATATGAATGTTCTTTTGCAGGCTCTTGTATCAAAATATATCAGGTATTAAAATATCATTTTGTACACAAAGACTTACCTTGATACCAGACACGTCTCTAGGATTTTGATGAGAGAGAGAGAGAGAGAGAGAGAGAGAGAGAGAGAGAGAGAGAGAGAGCTCACCCGTGTGTGCATATGTCTGCATGGCAGAGCTGCTGTAATCTCAGCAGCTGGCCGCTCTGACCATTCGCTCGCCTCACTTTTTTATTTATTTTTTAATCGCAGACTTTTTTTTGTTATTATTTTTAATTAACATTCGGGGCTAATCCAAAAACATCCAACAACGACAATGTTTTTTAGCCTAGCGACGCCACTGCTTGATACTCCAGGAGCCTTTGACACTATCTGCGATACACTCCGTTGTTAAACCAGCAGGGGTTCTCACCTCCACCTCCTTAAATACACTTACTCAGTGCAGAAGCATTCTTTATCATCCGTAGAGGAAACACTGGGCTTTTGAGTACTTCCAATGTAATGTAAACTCATCTATATCATTAATAGATGTGTAGAAATGTATGTTGTATAAAGAACATGAAACAGCAGAGGAGAATGTAAAGGTCAAAACAACAGGACCTTCAACCTGGAAACCGCTGTTAGTGTCCCATATGAAACAAAGTTAAAGTTGTGGTTTTTACTGTAGTTTGTTGTAAAAAGAAGTACCTGAAAAATAGCTAACAACACAAATATATAGCCATTCAAAGTGCCAAACTAACGGCAAACATAGTGGGCGCTTGTTTTTAGGGAGGCTACAGGTCTTTTTTTGGTTGGGCTCAGGAGACAAAGATGACGACTCCCTCATTACAGGAAAGCAATCTGTGCTTTTATAAGTAATGTCCTGAAAAGGAATAGAAACCAAAGGTATAAAAATAGCACGCAACGTTATCCTGGACAGTGAACAGATTTCTAGGCAGCGATGTTCCAACACACCAATGATGCACCCATCGGTCTTGAGTGAATTTAAAGGCTAATTATATACAATGATCTTGTTCGCTACATGCAGGACGAGGTGTAAAGAAGAGTTACGTGGTGACAAAATACTCCGATGAAGAAAAAGCCAGAGACGGAAAAAAAGGAGAGTTCAGTTGCGAAAGTTTTAAGAAAATCAGCTGAATGTTCCTGTTGCTTCTGAGCTGTACTGATTATGCTCGGTAGCCAAAATTGCTTTGTGTGTGTGTGCGCATGTGTGTGTGTGTTTGATAAGAGAACAATAGTGTCTGATTGACCCATCCTCACCTCCCCACGGGTCCCCAGCCCCGGACTCTACGCAATCACATCCAGTCTCCTTGCGCAACCATTCATCTAGAATTAAGTGAATTACAGTCACCGGCTTTCTTAATAAGCAATCTTGATAGAGTCATTATTTATCAAACCCAGACGCAATGTAATGATACATTTGTTAGCCGGGGTGATTATATGTATGTAATTCTTTGTTACAAAGAATATTGAAACACACACACACACACACATCTGCTTAGATGAACCTCAAAGAGAACCAGTTATTAATGGATGGATATGTAGAAGATATTATGCAGTATGGTGCATGAAAAGACACTTCAGCTGTTCAGCTAGCCTGTTTGAGCATAACGGTAACAATTTTTCATGAAGTTTCATGAATGTAATTATACTTTCACTTTGATTTCACTTGTGAATATCTTGAAAGACTACACTTAAAGAAAGAAAGTAACTGTTAGCAGCAATAAAGAAAGAAATATACACCTTTTTTTATCTCCGTCAGGAAATTATTCTCCAGTTTAGCACATCACAATCAGATCATATATCAAAGTATTTTTCCCAAGTATTTCCCTCATGATGAAGGCGCAAGAAGAAAAAAAAATTATCCCCAAAATCATTACAAATTAAATTCTGCAAGGTAATCCATCCAACAGCTGTTGGGATGTGTACTTCCTGACCAAAGCGTTAGTTTAGTGTGGCTAAAAGTTAATCCTCTAAGTCTGCGTAGTTCCTGCAGCGCCACCCTCGGTACCACAGGTTATTTAAAATAACCAGATGCAGGATTATCAAGAATCCCAGAGATGCTGACAGCTAAAGCCGCGGCCACCAGGGAAAATATGTTTTGAGAGTTCACTCCTTCTCTTCCTGTGCATGATTTCCCATATTTGATACCTTGTTTGGCTGGCCGCTTGTGGCTGGTGCTTAGCATTACTAATGGCGCCGCAACCAAATGGATTACATTCCTATTAACATGTTGACATTGTGTCCCGCAGGCTTCATGACAAACAGGGAAATGGGAGAGATGGGGTTACAGACAAATACGAAGGGAGAGCACAGGCTTTTTGGATGAGAGACATAAAAAGAGAGGGGGAAACTACCAACTACCGCCCGGAGGTGGATGGGATCACGCTTCTTCAATGTCGCATGGGAGTCAGGAACTGTGGTGTGGTGTAGTGTCTGGGGTGGTCGTTCCCATTTTCAAAAAAGGGGACATATGGATGGATGAACTTAGTTACTGTTGTCATAATATAACCTCCTTAGTCACCCGTATACTCAGTTAAACACTTAAGTTACATGTTGAAATGTAGTCTAGTAAAATAAATATGTATACAACTGATTCTCTAGCCCTTTGGTCTAATAGTACACTTTGGAATTTAATCCGCAGCAACAACAAAAAGCTCTCCGGACAGATAATATAGTCGACATCTGAGCATAGTAAAGGTTTAATATTATTAAAGCATTTTCGCTGTCCAACTTAAGTCCATCTCCTCTCGTCCCACCTGCTTTCTGCGTTGCGGTCCAAACATAAAGTAATGCTTCATCCGGAAAAACAGACAAGAAAAAGTTATCTCCATTTTATGCCCATCTGAATTATTGTTAAAATAGATCTAGATACAGGTTATTACTGAATGTAGGAAACATTAAAGACTATTTTAAGTAACAGTGACAATGAAAATATTATGGCCTTCAATGTTTATCAGGCATGAAAACGGGTCAGGGTGAAAAAGGTGAGAAGGCTGGGGGGGCGGGAGCTGATGACTTCCACGCACATCAATGTTGGACGTATGGTAATCTATAGGTCCTCCATTCTAATTCTAACACCAAGTCAGCGATCGGGGCCTAGGCTATAATAATAGTAATATTGTGTATAATATGGTCATTCATGAACCAACTTCCTTTTTTTTGTTGTTGACGTGAACAGAGGCTTGTTCTACCTCTACCTGCTTGTCACGATCTTCTATACCATACCTGCCATACATATCATGATACTGATACAATACCATACAAACAGTATACCATAAATACGATACTGGTATATTTATCTATAATAGTAATAAATTAAATATCTCTATGGTTCACTTTTTACAAGCTTTTTCAACACTTAACAAATGGCAGTGATATTAGTATTAGCCTACAATATATGAATGAAACTACATGGACTGGAGCCATCATAGCGTTGATTATACACTATGAGGCCGTTAGTCTGTATCTGACCGGATGATACAGAGTTCATCAGGATGAGCAGCTGTAGAGTTACAGAACTTTACAGACAACATTCCACTTATTGCATCTTTTTATTTAGCTGAAAATTCCGCCACTTAATGCCCCTTGCTGTGAGTGCTGCGCAGTGCGTGCAAACATCTTGAGGGCACAATCACACTAGACGCGATTCCCTCTGGTACGGCGCCACTTTCAGACGCGCCGTACCAGAGGGAATAGATGGTTTTGCAGGCGACGTGTTTTTGAGAGGCTCGTTCGGTGTGATTGTGCCCTGACATGGAGCAGCGCCTGCGCTCTGATCCCGCGCTCTTTTAATGAAGTATCGATAAATGTGCTAAATAACCTCGCTCGTGACAGCAGCAGATGTAGCGGGCTAACATTCAAGCTAACCTAAACTACCAAACGCTGAAGACATCTTAACGCTGATTGGCCGAGACGCGATGCGTCCCATCAAAGATGTTTTGTTGCGAAGAGGACCACGCCACATTTTCTCCGTGTCTCACTCCAATCTCATAAACGCTGGCCGGCCAATAGACCCCCCCCCCCAAAAAAAAAACTAAAACTCTTCGGATCTACACGATTCACGTTAGTCACCTATTTTGTTTTCAAAACGGCGAATTTCGCCGAAAGGTGAGGGATTCTCATGCCTGGTTTATGCACTGTAGGGAATCAAACCCCATCCCAGTTAACCAGGAGTACCATTACCAGTTTATTTTGCTTTTTGAGGCTACATCAGAGGTGAGTGTGTGTTTGTGTGTCCGGCCTACATCCAGACGTCTGGTCACCCTTAGTGCATGAGACGTGACATCAAGTAAAGTCCCTGCCCGTCCCACCGCCCGGTCTACATGGCTCCCCCTCCCAACAAAGGTCCAGGAGGGTGCCCCGGTTTCCCTTGTCTAAGCGAGGTAGCTAAACCCCCTTTGGCTGCTATCCATCAGTTTTTTGAACCACTCTTGGTCTGGACCCTCCTCCGAGACCTATGTGACTGGGGAAACCCGACCAGGGCCCCCGACATCATAGCTCCCAGGATCACTGAGCCTCTTAAACTCCTCCACCACGTTAAGGTGGCGATTTGGAGGAGACCCACCCTCCCAGGTTATGTAAATTAGTAAGGAAAAAGTAACTCAATTACTCGCATAACCTGCACCCCCCTTCAGAAAATAGATCATCTAGATCAGGGGTGCTCAATACGTCGATCGCGGCGACCTGCCAGTCGATCGCGGCCTAGTATTGGTAGATCGCATGACATTAAAACAAATTGGCCCGCCCCCGTGTAATTTTCTCTATAGCGCCAGATTACAGTGTCATTTCTGTCTCTCCGTGTCATATTAACAGTCCTCTGCTCGCCGTCTCGCGCGCCGCACCGCTCCGCGCATTGGGGCGGTGCAAAGAAAAAGTCACTAGCACTAATGCTCTTCAGGGCTTAGAAGGCCACCAATAGCTGACGTGCTATGGGTCGGATCTCGTTGGGGGTCAGTGGCATCCGTCTTTGAATCACAAAATCCCAGAGAATGGTGTTGAGTATCTCGAAAGTCACGCAGGGAACACCTTGAACGTTGAAACTGTCGATGTATTTCAACAGGTTGTTCTTCTCTGGGTTAAGTGCCCTCAGTCGCTTCAACATCTTGACCTCTGCTTTGTGATCAGCATATTTTTTAAATAGCTTTATAGCCATCGTTTCTGTATTTTTTAAGTTGACACATTTGGCAACATAGCGAAACTTTCTTCTCAAAATATGCCCAGCACCTGATATTGGTCTGACCCATTGAAGGTTTATTTTTCTTCCGACTCAACTGTGTCCCCATGCTCAGGGTTTATTCCTGAGGATGCTTCGATTAAGTCGGTTGATTGCTGATCACCATGGGAATCAACGTATTGATCCAGGTCGTACGGTGGGGAGACGATCATCAGCTCATAGGCAGCTTGCACGTATGGGCCTGTGTTCATGCGGTCCGTCATGTGACCAATGTGATGAAGTCGTGCAGGTGTGATTCTCCTCTCTGCATTTGGACAAAGCAACTGCTCCAGCAGGTTGCAAAATGCCATTGTGTCTGTGATCTCTGTAGCGTCCGATGAAAGTGAGAAGGACTTGACTGCCTCTTTCAAACTTCCACAGGTGTCGAAGCACAATCCTGCAGTGCTGGGCCAGACGTTGGTTGCATGTTATGCTAATACACATGAAAGCCCATCTGATTTTTAACTCAATCCTCCTCAAGTTAAACATCAAGCCATTGACTGCAGCCCAACACAGTGTTTTTCCCGGTAATCCTTTGTAGCTACAACCCATACCACGTCTGATAAAGTCGACGTATGCCCGCATGGTGCTTACGAGGTCAAGTTCTTGGCGCAAACTTACACCGCAAGGATTTGACAAGCGTCCGATCTCGGAGCTCATCTGACTGTCGGACTGACGATGGATGAGTCGCCAGGACACGGGGAGCAGGGATCGGCCGGGGTGCCGATAGGGAGCAGGGAACGGTCGCCGGGACACAGGGAGCAGGGAACGGTCGCCGGGACACAGGGAGCAGGGAACGGTCGCCAGGACAAGGGGAACAGGGATCGGTCAGGGCGCCGACGGGGAGCTGAGAGCCGAGCCCTAGGTCTGTCCATAAGCTAATCAGCGATTTACCTGCCTGAAGTAAAGTCTTTTGTTTTATCTGACAAGCTCTTCTCGAGTCTGCTCCCCTGTGGCTCCCAGCTAACAAAACATGGCACACAGCCATGGGTGATTCTTCAGCTGATCCAGGGTGAAATGAATATCCGGGTCCGGATATAAGCACGCCTTAAAGAAATCTTTGCCATTTTCGGAAAGCCAAGGGGTATTACTCAGCTCCAGAAAGGACATGCCCTTTTTATACGTCAATTTGTGTCGCATGACGAACAGGACCACTCCGATCTGGAATACTGACGCGGGTCCGGCTTGGTATTCATTCCGACTGTGCCATTCTGAGGGAATGTAAGTACCGTAAAAGTGGCTAAAGGTGTCTCCTTCGTTGTAGAAGCAGTTCAAACCGAAGTCGATGAGGCAAACTCGCGCCAACTTGTTGCATGCCTCAATAAGGAGTGTAGATTGTTGTCTACGTGGATACGCTTGATTGCGACAGGCAGATTATCCACTATGCGGTAGCTACCGCAAATTATTTCTCCATGAAAATACGGAGCAGAAATAAATTTAAACTACTGGATTTCCTCTCCCGCCTCCTTCCTTCCGTCTGCTCCTCCTTATTCAGAGAAAATAGGGGTGTAGATGTGTCGGGGACGCGGAGCGGAAAGTACTCGTCACACGAAACCTTTCACCATGATTTGTCAATCTGTTTTTCTGTCAACTTTGGCAAAAAAAACAACCAATGAACACTCATAAATCTCAAAGGACCTGCCCACCACATAGGTGAGGCTCATTAGAAATGTGTCAGTCAGAGAAGCTAGAGAACACAGGGAGGACGGACTTCACAACAAGGAAGGAGCTGCAGCGACTTTGGCAGCAGCGAGCCTCCGGAGGAGCTCCAGAGCCACGAGGAGGAACACACAGCCAGAAGAGATCCACTTGGACCCGGGTAATTGTCTTTACTAAACTTTACGTGTGACAACTTATCCTCGAGTTTTTAAGTGTCTATTGTCTCACACAGTGCAGCAGTGTTGACATCTCCTTGCCATTTCTGGGTGAGGGGAACATATCAAGAATGGCACTTTCAACATGTTGCCAGATGTGCACTTTTTTCCATTTATTTTGTCTGTGCTTGTGAGCAGGTTTTGATTTTGGCCTTGCATCTGTGTGTTCACGTCATTCAGGTGCTGAAACATATCTGCCATGTATGACAGCCTTGCACAGCACTCATCACTGCCGAGCAACTTTGCATCATCGCACCTCTCATCAGTCAACAACACTTTGAGTTCCTCCCGCAGCTCGTACACACGGGCCAACCATCGGACTTCTGTTTGGAGCAATAGGGCGTTACACTCCGCTCCCATTTCCTCACTTAAAGATGCAAATATGCGGCTTTTCAGAGGTCTTGTCCTCACAAATACTAACCATATACGGGCTCACGCAGTCAAACACGGTGCACACCTTCACTTTCAAAGTGCAATGATGGGCTCGTAACCTTCTGACAGGGCAGAGTCACCAGTGAAGTTCAAAATAATAGTTTTCTTTTCAATTTCAATCGGCTCAGGCACCGAAAGGAAGCACCGAAATGTGCTCTGGTGTTCTGGTCCGTGTGTGTGTGTGTATGTATGTGAAACGATGTATTAGTTTGCATGCATATAAGTGGAAGTTGAATGGTAAATCATGTTTTATTAACAATTCCCAAATTATTTCGCAGATTTTCCAGATACCTGCTCTTTTTGTTTGATGAGAAGTAAATACGCCTGTAAATAACCCCATGAAGGGTTTATTGTTTTGAGTTGTTTGACTGTTTAGTATTTCCCTTATTGATTTTGAAGTATGCCTTTTATATTGGATTGTTTGAATAAATATAGATGTTTTATACTGCTTCCGCTTAACAGATAAATCTGACTTTTATGTTGAAATGTTAAAAGGAAGCGCACATTTTCTTTAGGTTGAAATGCAAACTTTATGGTATAGATTACGGACAGATGCGCATTTTATAAAAAAGTTGAATAGTTGATTAAACCCGTATAAGGCTAACTCTGTTAAGGTGCCGATAAAGTGGTAATGGTTTACGAGTTTTAATTAATGTATTGTCACCTAAAGAAAGAAAATAAAGGAGTGACACCAGCAGTAAGTCTTCACGCCAATTCAGGGATCCATTACAAAGCTTATTGCTGTCATAATACGCAGTCAAAACAACGTATAAAATAATAATAAATAAGACTAGAGGACGCTTTTTCCATATAACAGCATTGTAGAAAAGAGAGACAACAAACGGCAAAGATACGTTGATTAAAGACGTATTTGTAATTGTGATACGTCAAATACAAACTTATTCTGGAGAGAAATACGTTTCAGTCAAACGTAACTGCAAATTGCAATTTAGGTTATTTTTGTGATACAGGGTGCATCATTGACACATCTACTTAAAAAAGATGTGAAAACAGCCATTGTGCATAAACCACTAGCTAAATTGAATTGAGTATACATGAAAAGCAAACGGCTAAGTCTCTAAAATACTGCAGCTCCTCTGACGCTTTGAGCCTCGGGGGACTTTGGGTAGCAGCCACCGAGCCTGCATGTAGTCTCAAGCTTAACTTTTCCCCAGTCGGGGTAAGCTTGTCTTTGTCCACCGTTTCAACCTGACTGCCAACATAAAAAGGTCAAACAATTACTGGCCCACCTTTCTGTTTCGCATTGCTCTTTTCAGCTGGCTGTGCGTGTGAGCGGTCGGGCTGAATGTCAGCGTGTAGGTCACAGATTGCTGTTAGAACAGCGTTTGAAAGTGGCCCTTTTCCACTTTGTATCGTATCTCTCTCTTTGTTTCAAACACTTTGGCCCCGACGTAGCATAGTTCACCTTTCTCAGTTCAGAACTTTGTTATCTTTGAGGCGTTTCTGCTTGAGTAAATGTAGAGGCGCAGGAAATATAAAGTAAAAAGTGGGATAACATGATAAGGAGGCATAACCGTAACCCTGCTTACAGTATTAGTAGTTATCCCTCTTCCTATACAAATTATTATATCTCATGTCTGCAGCAATCAGGCTTCAGAAAACAACTATTTTCTAAAAACTGTGATCATTTCTCAAATGCATTTGTATACTGATGATACTGTAATACATTCTCATCAGTTCTACAAACCCTCAAATTATTGCCTTTGGTTTGTATTTTTTGACCTTCATCTGATTCTGATAATCTGCAGTTTATGTTGTTTATAGTGTTACAACAATGATAAAGATCTCAACCAGATTGAAGAGAACCAACAACTGGTACGTGATATATTCTACCACAGGTTTTTGGGGTTTTCATTCGGCTGTAGAATCCGTGACGTGTTTGTGGCTTTCAAATCCAATTTCCGGCTCGCCACATACTGCCTGCGCAACATCAACCACGGTGACACTAACTGTAGCGTTCCCAGCACCAACCGAAGGGAATCACACTGACTGGACCATAATCCATTTTTAATAAAAGACCAATCTGCGCCCCATGTATCGGCTGGCCCCGAACTAATGTAAACTTGCTGTTCTTTAATCCAGGTCCTCGGGACTCGGAGTCCTGCGGGTTTTCGTTTGAGCAAATTAATCTGTGACTGATTTACACCTGGCACACTAAAGCCATGTAATTACATGGGCTTTTTGCCTGAGTGGACACCTCGCAGTGGCATTGTCCATGCTAGGAAAGCTTGAAAGTCACAATTTATAATTGCAATTTTTATACTAACTGTATTCAATGTGTGTGTGTGTGTGTGTGTGTGTGTGTGTGGAAAAAAAGAAGAGACTGCATGGATATTTAATAGCATCAGCTATTAAGTTAATTTTCAAATTTATTCTTGTTTCCACATTTTCTTGTTTGCCTCTCTTGCCTTCCACACAAAATCTTAAGGCAAATGAGATATATATATATATATATATATATATATATATATATATATATATATATATATATATGATTTTTGTGCATATATAGCTTTGCAGTTGGTTGTTTATTGGGCATGCTAAATGATGCCGGGTATCTAAGGCATCATTACACACACACACTTCACATGTAATTGGCTGACTGTCTGGTCGGTTTACTATCTGATGCACGACTGTTTGCCTGAGTGACTGGCTTAGCAGCTGACTGATCCACTAATTGAGTAGCTGGGTTTGTGAGTGACTGGCTGGCTAAACACTTTCGACAGTACTGGGTGGCGGTGAGACTTGCTGGACTAGTAAAAACCAATATGGGTTGTTCTTGTCGAAATCCAACTTTTGAGAAAGCAGGGGTCCATTTCTATGTCAACAGAAGATGCTCATTGCCTGTTGCTTAATTAAAAGTTCAAATCCAAAGTCCCCTCCCCTAATTCCTAGTATAGCCTTTTTCTTTCTTTTTACAGCCATTTAGACACGTTATTGCAGGGGGAAGTCTGATGTTCCGATTCTATTTAGTGTGTCACAATCATTCCAGTGAGTTAGCATTGGTGATACCAGGGCCCTGGCCAACCCAACCGGAACAAGGCTATAATGAATGTCATTTACCCTGCGGTGACAAGTCCAAATTAGGGATGTCAAAAGAACCGATACTTACGGTACCTTTCGGTACTCAATATCAAAATACCGACGATACCTTTTTTTTTAAGTACCGTAAGTACCGCAAGTACCATGAGCGCCGATGCCAGCTGTTGGCATCGGCGCTGCGCCTCTTCTGGAGCTGATGGGGGCTCGCGCTGCGCTCCTCGGAAGCTAACGTTAGCTAGCAAGCTGTCAAGTGGAGAGGTATTATATATATTTTTGTAACGGCGGCGGCGCAGCCTTTTCAGTCTTTACGGTAGTGGTTTAGCGGATGTGGAAACGCGCAGACCAATTGCATGCGAGTTAAGCCATCCCACGTGATACCACTCAGCCAATCAAATCTATGCATTCTCGGCGGTAAACATTACGTCTCAACAGATAGCGCTGCGCATATGAGAAAGTTAGAGGCAGGTTACACATTGAGACGGTAGAAAGAAAAAGAAAGATAGCGATACATTTAGAAAACAAAGAGAGAGAAAAGGACGACTGTGCCGGAGAAAGTTAAGAACAAGTCGAGTGAGACAGCGAAAGGGAGGGAAACGGACAACTGCGCCAGAGAAAGTTGAGAAAAATGCGAGTGAGACAGCGAAAGGGAGAGACACATAAGGAACAAATGTCGCTCTCCAAAAAAAGAAAAGTTGACAGAGAAAATAGAGCATTTAATCCGGAATGGACAGACTCTTTTCTGTTCATACTTCCCACAGGGAGCACAACACCAGTGTGTCTTATATGTTCAGAAACCGTGGCACTTATTAAAAGTGGCAATGTGAAAAGCCATTATGAGACAAAACATAAAGGTTTTGAACAAACAAACCCACTCAAATCCGAAGTGAGATCACAGAAGATAAGTGGCCTTACAGCCCAATATGAAGTTTAACCAGGACCCTGAGCCACACGTTCACTGCCCAACAACTCATGGGTGTTCCCTCAGAGTTGCTTGGATTTTGGGGCAACACAAAAAGCCATTTACTGATGGAGGGCTTGTCAAAGAATGCATGAGTGTCGTTGCTGAAACATTACTTGATGGATACCAAAAGAAGAGCTTTGTGATAAGATAAAGCAAATACCCATGTCAGCATCATCTGCCACAAAGAAAAGTGAAATATTAACTCAGGATGTGCTAAATGAAGCCATACATGTATAGGCTTCCAAAAAATTGTACTTTATTATGTTGTGATATGCTCTGTTGCACATGTTTTGTATGTCTTGCTATTTTTCAAATATTTAACATATATTGTACATGGATATTTATTTTTTTTACCGTGGTATCAAAATTGTTATCGAGAATTGTGTTATTTTACTGGTATCGGTATCGACTACTGAATTTTTGGTATTGTGACACCCCTAGTCCAAATGGCTGCTGTGAAAAGGGCCCGGTTGTGATTCATCACTGTCCCTGTAGGTGCCGCTGTCGTTATTGATCAAAGTCAAATCGGTCAATCTAAACCTTCACGCGGGCAACATTAATCGCAGTAAGGCTTGCCCAAGGCAAAGATTCACTTAAAAGTTCAGAGCCTTCAAAAGATTGCTGACCCCAGACGTAGTTTTACATATACGTACATCACAGGTACTCTTTTTACAGTCTCAAATTCTGACCATATGTTATGAGCTAGGATCCCGTTTCCTCCTTTATAATGTATAATGTGTTGGAGTGCTGTGCTGTTTATTTGTATGTCTTCATACTGGTGAGAACCCTGGATATGTCATTTCACAAGTGTCGTAAACTTTCCAAACTTGTCCCATTTGATTTCCTGCTATAGTGTATGTGAACTTTCACAAGCTGACAGCAAGTAAACATGGACCCAAGCTGTTGACTATACAATTATATTACAACACTATAGGCTGCAACCAGGGAGGCACGAACCTATGACTTATTAAGTGGAAAGAGAGCACTGGAGGACGAGATCAGGTGGCTGGCTGCAGCGGGAGGAAGTGACAAAGAGTGAACGGTTTCCAGCTGCTTTCCAGGTCTTTCAAGGAAGTCTGGTCACATCCCACTGCCACACTGCCAGCTAATCAGCATGACGACCGTAGATTAAAAGACACAATTCAACAGATCGATCAATGCTTAAGATATGGTCACAATTATGCATTGGCTAGAAGAGGGAGAATTAATGCGTCATTCTCTTCAGGGATTCGTCGGATCCTAATTAAAAAACTTTCTTTCTGTGCTTTTTGTGCCATAAAGAGTCTGTATTTGTTTACATATTAAGCATGCTCTTATATTTCTTTTTGTCCATGATCTGGCCCATCTTAAATATTGCATATTGTATGTTTATAGAATGATCTAGCTCACCTCAGGTGATACACATTTGGATTTTACTGCTTCAAACATACAGAGAATGATTTTCTACCATTTGTAAAGATATTTCTATAAATATCTATATATATATATATGTATTTCAAACGGTTTAGATTGCTATATAAACTGGGAATCCTAGATGAATGATTCATGGTATATACTTTAGTCAGACTGGGCGGAATAATAGCCAGAACGGTTGGTTCCCTGATTGAACCGCGCCTGAAAGAAAAAATAAAAGTGGACAAAACAAATGTTTCTTTCTCTGATTTCTCACTCACAGGGTTCTGGTCCAACTGAGACATCTGGCTTCCATTTTATGCGAAATGCAGCCTGTGATTGGCTGTCCGTTTATTCTAAATGGTGGGCTCTGACCGGTTTGACATTTTACTCTGAACAACAGGCACTGATTGGTGAGGGAGCTTACACCGGGTCCGGGCTGATATCCAGCGTGCTGTGAATGAACGCACACACAAAGTCTGGATCGACAAAACCTGATGTGCACACACACATAAGAGTTAAAAAAGAACATTTGGTCATGACTTTTGAATGTGCAATGTGTGGAAAGGGAAAGAAAAACAACTAATATAATCTACCTATCTCTATGCGTTCCCATTAAGCATTCACTACTCTGTATTGTACTACCTTATTTGCATATCTACATTTTGTGAGATGAGGAGAGGGACGGGAAATGAACGAAAGAGCTGATTTGGTATGCGAGCGCAACAGCATCACAACAGAGCAACAGCATCACAACAGGGCTAAATTGAAATGTCATTTTGTATTCATCACAATGCAGCGATGGGTATGCAAAAGTGTGTGTGTGTGAGCAATGGGTTGGATGAGTATTATAGTGTGTGTGCGTGTGCGTGTACGTGTGCGTGTGCGTGCGTGCGTGTGTGTGTGTATGCATGCAGTTTCCTTCTTATCCAGCGATGGACCTCAGGTTTGTTACATATTTACCAACAGGAATCGCTGACCGTTCCACTGCTGTATATGGAGGTCCCCTTTATTATAGATAGACATGGCTCAAGGTTGTATGCCGCCGTCCCCCTTTTAAATACAATAGAAGAAATACCTAAAAAATCAATTGTTCTCTTCTGTTTATGATTTGAACAGGTGTGTCTGTGTGTGACAGAAATAAAGAGTGTTTTTAAGGCTTTAGGACCTTTATGTGAATTCATTTGCTAAAAATCTAACATTTAAATTAGGCTTGCAATGTCTTGATATATAGTAGAAAGCATTTTTTGCTCTCCTTAAACACAAGAACAAAATAAGAGAAATGTAATTTGTTGCTTTTGAACAAATGAATAAACAAAGTGAAAAAAGGTGCCCTTTTTTATATATATATATATATATATATATATATATATATATATATATACATGTATATAAAATAGGCTGTTCAGAATCAATTGGTATAGCTATTAACACCGTGCACCTACTGAACCGTTTTACCTGAAATAAAACCTGCTTTCATCCATCAAAAATGTCGATTATTTTTCCTGTGAGATGACAAAACATTTGATCCTGCAGAGCACTGACAGAGCAATAAGCAGCTTTGGAAAGGATGTGACAGATAATATTTTTTTCATACATCAAACTAATAAATAAGAGATGGATATTTGACAGTTCCACAAGACACGGTGTGTGTATGCACTGACAAGCTATGAAGAAGAAATGTCTGCTTTGCAGTCCCTCATAAATCACAACATATTACTATCATCGTATTCCCATGTCATCAAATATTGCAGCTTGATCAGCGATTCTACACGTCAACATTAGGGATGGGTACTGTTTTTTTCTTTTTCTGATACCGGTGCTAAACTGGAACTTTTAAAGAGATACCAGTGCTTAAACGATGCCTGAACCGATACTTGAAAAAAAAAGAGCATAAAACGAAGATTGAAAATGACGACGTTAAAAACCTCTTCTTCCATATTCTCTGTAAAACCCGGTCTCATGGAGCACTCACAACAAACAGATATCAGACTGTCTCGCTCTACGAGCTAGCTTAAACATGATTATAATGGCTAATTTATTATTTGTTGGCCTACTTTTATGAATGCAAGAATTGCAATCAATGTTTGTTGAGCTGAATCTGAGGACTCTCTGCGTTTCTCAATTCAAAGTACACGACTACAGACTTGTGTGCTTTTGGAGTCTGGTCTTGGGAGTCCAGACTCCGGAAGACAGGACAACAGGAAAACGGTCTTTCTGCGATTGGAACAGCAGCTGACTTGATGACGTCACCACATCAGCTGTTCTTGCTCCTGAGTTTACTCTAATTATTCAGTGTGAATTATTTTTTATTCAAATAAACAAAACATCCTAAAATGACATTGTTACTCAACAACTTTAGTATTTATAAAAAGTCAACTGTCAGTACTAGTTTATTTTCTCCTCCGCTATTGTTTCCGGTTGCTGGTGAAATGCATTCTGGGATATATGCTGGCCAAAGTATGCACAAGTCTCCTCTGATGCATCCTCCGGAAAGTGGGAGGATCAAGTCACATCCGGGCATTTTGACCGTGCTTTGAGAGAAGCAAACTTTGAATTGGAACATGTACCCGGGCTGAGACTGATGACGTTTCACGAGTCCACGAGGACACAAGTAGAGGAAGGGCCGCACTGATTGAGAAACGTCGTTAGTCTCATACAACTACATTTCCCAGAGTACACCAGCAGCAGCAAACCAGCTGCTTGTCACCAGATCAATCAGTGTCACTGATTTGGAGCACCTGTGGGGACAGGAAGGTTCTCATGCATTGGAACAAGCAAACATCCGAGAGAAGAGCTTCAGGTTCATCAGCGGTTCAGTCCAAAGACGGCAGTGGTCGGTGAAAAGGTTTATTTACTTTGATGGTGTTTAAAAATGCTGCTTAATATGTTTAGCTGCTGTGTAGGTTGGTGAAGAAACACATTGCAGCGTTAAATGCATTGATTTTGTATTAAAGGATTTGTGCTAAAATATTTCATTTTGAGTTTGGAAAAAATTCAAAGTTTAAGATATTTAATTAAATGTTTAAACCCATTTAAAATTCAATGGAAATGTTTAATTTACATGTTTAATTTAAAAGGTAGTTCCTGTTCTCTGTCTTTAAAGGTGTACAACCTAATTCACCGACAGACCAACTAACAAAGCCAAAAGTAAAATAAAAGTGATTGAGTTGCAACTTTGAGTTGTCCTTGTGTCCTTTGGAATGGTGAACAAGAGTAGGACTTGACAATGTTAAAGGCTGTTCTTGTCATCATCGGTCTCCCCATCACGCCTAGCCTGACCGCTGGTGTGCTCGGCATTGTAGTCTTGTAGCTGCCTACATTACAAAAGTTCATACTAATCCAATCCACTATATTTCCCAAAACAGAACCAAGTATTAGTAATAGTAAGAGTTTTGTTTCCTAAACTTAAATCGTTAAATTTTATTTTGTTAAGGTAGTGGACGTGTGTAACTAGTGGAAAACCTCCGCTTGCGGAACTGGCCACTAGAGGGCTGCGAAGAGCGTCGTAGTTTGGATCGTACTGCCATCGACTGCGTGGACGAGAGGCATCGAAGTGTGTTGAATCTTTGGTGTACATGTGTGTTAAGGATTACTGTAAATCCACATTTATATTCATAGATTTACATGACAAGAAATGAAATGCGAGTGAAATGAGTTAGTGTGCTTCCTCCAGTCATCGGTGTAAAATTAGGTCGGATGAATTGTTTCGGTGGATTTGCCTTATTTTCTCTCCTCCCTGTCACTCTGCGTGACAAACAGCACACAGCAGGAGAGCTGTGGCGGAACGGAAGGGGAAAACTAGTCATGGCACCCGGCTGGTATTAATACCAGCATGAAAGAGAGGGGAGTTCATGTCAGTGAGAAAACAATGCAGTCCAATGTAAAAAAAGAAAAGTGCTTATGACTGAGTGACAATTGTATTCACAGTAAAAATCATGATTTTAGTGCTTTATTATGGATGGCACGAGAAGTCAGATTTAAAAAAAAAAAAAAAAAAATGTTCAACTAGGGCCTCTTTTGTGTCAATCTGGTCCAAAACTAAGACTGAGAACCATCTAGAAGACCTTTTGAAATACCACAGACCATCGATGTGATCTAAGGACTCCGAAGATTGGGTTTATTGACCACTCTTACAAAAATGTAATGGTATCAGTGGGCGCTAGTAGTTACTAAATAGTACCTGTACAAAGACACGTATGCTTTGGCTACAGCGCTGCCTGCTTGTTAAAATACTGACGGGCCATTTACAAAAGGATTACGCACCCAGTGCATTATTTATAAATCAGGCAATGCCGACCGTAAAAAAAAGTTGTAGAATGTATTCACGGAAAGAATCCAAAGCTCAGTGCCTGGCGGACAGACAACACCGAGGGTGAAACTGAACCAGAATGTCTAAATAATACTGAAATAGATAAGCAATGATGTAACACATTAAATGTTACATTAAATCCGTAATACCCCCTCCGTCACATTTAAAGGTCTTCTACTTTACGCTCTGTCCCTCGGCCTTTTCTCTCTACGCCAGGGGTGTCAAACTCATTTTCACCGTGGGCCACATAGCTGCCTCTTAAAGGGCCGGTTGTAACTGAAGCTCTGTATAAACTACTCCAGAATATATTGTTAAATAACCTTTCTTTGCATTTGATCATTGTTTACTTGAGAGTAGGAATATTGTACACAAGAATATTCCTATAATATAGGAGAAAAAAAATCCATTTGATTTGAAACCTTCAAAATAAAAGCACAGGATATAAAGGTGATGTGTCTTTCAAGCAGTCAGGGGCCACATACAATTACGCGGTGGGCCGCTTATGGCCCGCAGGCTTTGTGTTTGACACCTGTGCTCTACGCCATTGTTCTGCCCACTGGACGTAATAAAACTGAATTTCCCTCCGTGTGGGGATGTTTGCTGTAACTGCTTTCTCCGTTATCCCGTGAGTCGGACTGAATGGAGGCAGCAACACAGAAGGTTACAGTTAACGGAACCTTTTATTAAAATGCACTGCACAGGCGACCGAATGCGACTTCTCGCCTCCCGCTCCTCCTTCCCTACTGCTCCTCATTGGGGACAGACACTCACACAGATTAACCCCAACTGAGGTTGATTAGACCTCGTCCTGGCACCGTTCCCTGAACCATCCCCGCTCCACCCACTCTGCAGCTGAGCCTAACCACAGCCCGCTGCCACATTAGCGCTGTCTCTTTTGTGGAGTGGACCTTGAAATGAGGCCGATAATGGTTGCTAGAAGAGTTGCTACAGTGTGTTCAGCGGCCAAAATGCATTCTTCTCGAATACCTTATTCCCTGGTCAATATGTTTGCCACAAAGAAGGATAACTTGTTAGATTTTTGGGGTTTTCCTCTCACTTCGAAACTGCTTGACATACTTTTCATCCGCAGTATTTAGTATGCGCAGTACTGTAGCTTACTGACACCGAAGTTGCATCTTAAAGTTGTCGTTTGATTATAATGAAGAGCAACGATCAAGTGACATTCTGATAACTAAATTGGGATTCTTGAGCATCCAAACACAGTTTGGACAGTGTGGGATTCATTTATGTCTAATAATTCACTGCATAATAACATATTGTCGTAATTCATTGCAAAATATTAGTAACCTCAATATTTAAGCGCATGAGTGAAAGTTGCGACTGCGTGTAGGATGACATTGACAAAGTTGGGGGTTGAGTTTGTTAATACAAATGCGTCTTTCCTCCCACTGTATTTTTCTACCACGTCTGTCGGGAGCCTCGTGGTTCTGACCGTGGAGCCAATGTTCTGATAGAATATTCTATGACGTCCGCCCACGCTGTCACGAGCCGGCACAGACGTATGAACGGACGAGAGAATGAAAGGCGCAAACTACACTGATGGATCGCCACATTTCCCTCTGTGTGAAAAATAAACACACCTACATGAGTTCACGCCCTCCCTTCTCCCTGGCTCCTACAGACCTTTCCCACACAGAGTGATCTCCACTCTCTGTGCTGTTGTTTGTGACAGTCCCCTGGCTTGATTGCTTGTATATATGTATGTGTCTCTTTGACGCAAAAAAGGTCCTTGGAGGTATTGATCCCTCTTGCTGGGGGGCACCTGGGTTATGCATTATTGCTTTGTTCCCATCCATGGAACATCTATTCATCACACCGCACTCAGCACTTACCTACGCCACTGATTTCATCGCTTCCCTTGTCTTGAGGTTAATTACCATCAACAAAATAAATTACTTGTCTCTGTCTTGCCCAATGACTGTCTTATTGTCCTTATTTCTCTTAAAAAGCATGAGAATAGTTCCCCGATCTGTTCACTTTGAAAAAGCGCCTCACTAAACTATGTACATTTATGTGATTTAGAAAGTCCACCCCGTGAAAAGGCCGGTTACCTAATAGTACAAATTCCCCCCACACACACACACACACACACACACACACACACACACACACACACACACACACACACACACACACACACACACACACACACACACACACACACACACACACACACACCATTACTGCAAACCACCACATTAAGCCCTAATGAATGTGGGCAGGCATGTTTAAGTTATTCTACGCATGGCTAGTTAGCAGCTTCTCGCTGGCCAAACAAGCCCCCGGGGAGGTGAAGGATGCTGCTGCTGAACTGGTCTGCAGTGTGGAGCTCGGCTCAGCCGAGAGGACTGCGGAGGCAGAAGCTCTGCTTGGTATTTGGCATACCCCCTTTTTCAGCATTTTTCATTTCTTCCACATAAAGCTGATCAGGTTTGAGGGAACTCTTCGGCAAAGTAACAACTTCTTTCCCTGTGTCCCTGCTGGTGGGTGGACATAGTGTTCTTCACGGCATTACATGATCTTTCACTGAAATTGGCGTTACCCTCACTGTGAACAGGACTGAAATCCTGATGCTGCACTAATTCATTGGATCAAAGTATTATTTGTTATTTGAAGGTTACTGGTCACAGGTACTGCTCACCTCTCTCCACAGAGAGATATCCTGCAGTCTGAAGCTCCACGGAGCATTTTAACATCTTTCAGCTCGTTATTTTGGTTTTCCAGTCTGCGGCTTTAGTGTTTTGGTTCAGCTTTACCAAAAAAAGAGCAAAAAAGAGAAGTCATTTCTTATGAAGTGGGCAAAGAGTACCTGTGCTGCTCCACATGGCAGATAGAGAAAGCAAGGGACTAGCTGGTGAGGATAGCGGGTGATGAAGACACAGATATATGTGTCAGGACCGAAGCATTGCTAATACGACTGTAAATATTATACTTAAATTCATCAGGGGGCTATTTCACTAGAGCGGAATAAAGAAAGAGAGGCTGGTGAGAGCATCCTGGCGTATACGTTTCCCACAAGCTGAGCCGGGTTGAGGAGGTGTGACTAGATTAAAACTGGAGGAAGTAATTGCGTGACCTTTGCTGGCTTCCTTTAACCCACAAGGTCGACTACATATCTACTGACGCTGAAGTGGAGAAGAGGCACTTTACGACTGACGGGAGGAAGCGGAGCATACAATTTGTTGAAACGGAAACCTGGTTGCTGTAATTAAACGGTGAGATAAGGCGCGACCTCAAACATTCATTTTACAAATCACTGCTCTTGAAACTGTCATATTTATAAATGTAAAGAATGAAAGTATCTTACCATTTTGCACAAATTAACCGCAGCGGAAGTTAATATATTACTCAGGAACTTGACTATGGAAACTATATAAATGAATTACGACCACTAATCCACACTGCTTGCATATGTGTATGTCTACAGTTATTTTTTTGTTTTGATTGTTTTTTTAACCCTCCTGTTATGTTCGTTTCTTACATACAGCCGTGATGTTCCCGGGTCAATTTGGCCCGGTTAATGTTGAATTACCCAAAAGTGGTCCGAAACAAAAAAATCTAAAAACTACAGTTTGTACCTCATCACCAACACATCACTAACAATTAAATCAGTTTTTAGGGGAATTGAGTTATACACCCATCCATAATGTAATGTTGTAATTCTCAGCAACAATTTTGTATGTTTGGCCCCTCCCCTGATAAATGTGGGTGGAGTTTTCCCCGCAGGTAAAAATGAAAGGTTCCCGTCAAAATAGTATCTTTATGTCTCTCACAGGTGGGGTCGTTAGAAAGAGAATGTGTGTGCGTCTGGGATGAAACGGGTGTGTCTCTCCCAGTCAGACTGTCTAATAGAATTACTATAGTACACATTTATTAGGAGAGACATGAAAGGAACCCTTACTTTAGTGTCCCATGTCCAATAAAGGTTTATTTAGGGGGAACATTGTTTAGTTTGTAAAGTGTGCTTCTCATGTCGGGTGATGGGCACACAGCACGATAGAGATGGTTCCCATAACAACCACCTGGTTCTTTTGTTTGAAGTTTGAAATGTGTACGACTTTATATATATGAGGCTGTGAACAGGGGTGTGTGTGTGCTGATGTTTGTGTGTGTTGGTGTCTGTGCGTGTGTTGGTGGTCAAATTTATCTGGGAACATCATCTCTCTTATATAAACCTGCAGGGGGAGGTTGCAAATACATTATGTTTTTTTGTTGTTTACAGAAGATGTTTTATACAGAAAAAGTATTTTTTATTGATTTTCAAACTTTGAAACGGGTCAATTTGACTCGCAACATAACAGGAGGGTTAATGTGTGTTGGACAGAAAAGACAGTTTTGGAGTCCTTTAATACACATAAAGGTGTCGTGCCAGTCTCATGGCAGTATGTATTCAGCCCATAGCAGATGTCAAGTCAATGACGTGCTGCTCATCGAAAGCATTAGATTTGAAACAGGACCCAGACGGCGTACGTCCGGAGAGCCGATCCGGCAACATGGTGAGCATTCAAAGTCAATCGACCTGCAGGCCTTGGACCTAGATATGGAAATAAAAAGACACTGAGAGGGTTGGATTGTTATTATTTCAATGGACAGTGTATGCACGTCTGTAGCACAATGCATTCATCAATGTTATTGAATCTCTCCTACACTCCCAGCAGGACACGTAATCCCAGTGAACTTGACCTTTGACCCTTTTTCAGCCATTTCTCAACAAGTGCAATAACGTATTTGTTTAACCATCCAATAACAATATGAGCATTTAAACCGTCAGAGTAACGGTGTCCATCAGATGAATAATACAAACTATAATAATGGTCATAATGTTGCAATTATAACAGTATTCAATACTGTGATATTTTGGAGGAGGCTAGCTGCACAGAACATCTCCATGGTAACTTCTGTGCCACTGCAGGAACCGAGTCACGGCAAAATTCAGCCGGCACAACTTCCAAATCCCCCGTCTAGGGTTTGTGAAGTTTCCCCAAAACACACCCATTAAAAAAGTTGTTTTTCTTTACAAATAAACTATGTTTTTGCAATAGACGATTGAACAACATTCAATTGTCTATTGCAGACTGTGAAACTGCTCACCATAGAAAAATATGAATCCTAAATTATTTTTTAAAAGTATGACAAATACACTTTCTATTGGCATATAAAAAGGTTTAAATGTTGTAGTCTGTGTATCTCAAAAGAATGGCCCGATTGTATCATCTTCAAGGTGAGAAAATAATATATAATCAAAATGTCCGAAAGGTCCCAAACAATAATTACTTAATCTGTAGATAGTTCAAATCAGTGGCAAATAAACTATTTATTTATTTATATATATATATATATATATATATATATATATATATATATTTTTATTTTTTTTCATGGAGATTGAAATGTGTCCCACATTGATAGAATTGCATTCCTCCATTGAGTACTATTGGACCAGGAGCTTGCCAAATACTCACAACCGTCACACTAAACCAAGTACAACAGATGAGAAGAACCGGGCCGAACCAAAGGAGTAAATTAAATATCTTACAGGAATATATTGCAACCAAATGCGTCAACTGATGAATACAGCTGTACCCCCCCCCCTCCCAGTTCCGGATCCCATACTGCAGATCTGAAACCCATTTCTATTGTGGCCGCGGCGGCTTTTGAAGATAATCACACTCCCTCAAAGGCATTTCATTTCAGCTTTTTAACGGCACTGGAAATACATTGGAACCAAAGCTTTCCACTTCAACGTCGTACACGGGCCCCGCTCGTGGGAGCGCAATCAATCCTGGAGAGCTTCTTGACACTTTGAGGAGTTTATTAGCACCTGTGGTCAGTGGAGACTGAATGAATGTTAACGGCCGCGATGAATCGCGTCTCGTCGCCTTTCGCGGAAGCATTAGTGTAAATTCTTATTAAAATGCAACACTTATTAAATACATGCAAGCTACGTGAGGGAAAGAACCCTCGTTGGTCGTCTCCAGACGACGTTCGTCTCTTGACGACTTTGAAAGACTTTTAATGCGTTTAGCCGCCACACTGATCTGACAGTTATCACTGGTGGGTGTGGGTGGCGTAGGGGCGCTGAGGGGTTTGGGGGTCGCTGGGGCGTCTTGCTGCAGATGGACAATAAAAAAAAGATGCAAAAGCTTTTCGCGATGCTCTGTGATCATTGTGGAATCTCTGACCTCCTTTCCTTTGCCTCTTTCTTTCCATTGTCACTGCAAAAAAAAAAAAGGAGATGATATATTTTTTTTAAAGAGGTAATTAAATCAAATTATTTGCATTAGGTCGCTAAACAGTAGTCAGGCTTAGAGTTTAAGTTATTAAAACAAGTCTTCTTTTATATAAATGCTCCTGAGACGAGGAAAACAAGACATGGATTTGATTTATTCTGATGCAGATATCATTTTGTATATAAATAGTATACAGTACATACAACAAAGAAAGAGACGGGATTAAAACTGAAGAAAATATCTCTTTCATTTCAGTGGGTCATTATCTTGACAAAATAAACAATGACCACGCCAAACAAAGTCAGATGTCCGAAGACACAAACATCTCGTGAAATTTGAATACGAGATTCAACCTCATCGGCCTGATTTCCTTGTTACCGTCAATAGATGTTGTTGTTGTTGATTATTCAGAGATCACAACAGTGTCCATCTCGTCATCCGTCAGTTATCGTTTTAGAAGATGACTGAGGGTTCGGTCTTGGCTGGACCCAAGCGCCGCCACGAGGACGTCAAGGTCGGGTGAAGGTCATGGGTTTTATTGACAGAACACTGATGAGATGTAGGACCGGAGCAGGCAGAGCGGTGAGGCACGGGAATCCTGAGCAGAGAGAACGGGGATAAGTTATTTTTATATGGAACTTGGCGTCTGAAATAAAGAATAAATAAAATAATAATAAGTAAAGTTGTTTTCGTTCTGAATGACATAGTGACTTCTAGAAGATATGCTACGTGTTTGGTACGAACAAAACAGCACACACCCCGAGATTATCTTCACACAAACTTTGACTTTGACTTTGTTTAAATCACTTCTTAAAACCCATTTTTAAAGAACAGCTTTTAAGTGATGCCGTCCTTTTATGCAGTTCTTGATTCCCCTAATTTAGTTTGTCTGTTTTTTATTTTTATTTGTTTCTTACCATTGTCTTTGTTTTGCCTTGATTCTCTGAAAAGCACTTTTTAAACTTTATTTTTAAGTGCTATATCAGGGCTCCAGACTGCGACCAAATGGTTGCATTTTGCGCCTAAAATTAGACACAGTGCGAGTAAATTTTTCATCAACTCGCGCATGCGCGACCAGTAAATTAGCAGATTTATTTAATTTTTTTATTAAATATTTTTGTTGCTGACAAACTTGTTCTATACTTCAGCCCACTATAGTTAGCGGTAATGCCCGAATGACTGGTTCGCTAACCGACATTAAATCGAGAAGAAGAAGAAAGGAGACGAAAACAGAAGAAGAAGAAGAAGAAGAAGAAGAAGAAGAAGAAGAAGAAGGCGGCTGGCCTGTGTGTGAGAGCGGGGCGGGGGGGCACGGTTATAGGCTAATGTGTGAAAAGAGGCGGGTCTTGGGGGTTATCGCGTGAATCCAAAGAGTCTACATAGCGGTGTCTCTGTAAACAACGGACCATGGGAAGCGGACTGTCAGTTCGTACTTTCTTCCTCAACCTCATGATGTAGAGAAGACAAATCCCCAGAATGAGTCCCACTCAGATTATGAGGAAACGGTCGCGGCGAAAAAAGGCAGAAAATTCAGCTTTCGCGATGAGCGGCTGTGCGAGTTCACCTGGCTCAGGTGTTTCAGTTGTTCAATGAACCGTAGTCTGCTGTCGATCCCACAACATGAACACGACATGTGCTGATAAGACTGGCACTACACGATTCAGCTCCGTGAAAAACTAGTGTCAGTGAGCAGTTTGATTCATGGACGTCAGTGACGACGGGGCTTTCACAACACGCCAAATATTTCACCAATGTAGGAACATTTCAACTGCCGGGAATGAGACGCCAGGAATTTTCTTTCTTCGCGTCTGTGCGTTATGTTTTCATACTCTTGGTGTGAACGCAGCATAAATGCTACATTGTAGGGACTTACCTTTTTTTGAATAGTTGCTGTGGATATCATTCATGCCAATGTGAAGAGATGTTTACGTGGATTCGGAAAATAAAACGAATACATATTCAAAGGATGTAGAAAGTGTTAGAATTCTGAATAGAGTTTGTTGTTGCTGGAAGTGGGTAGATTGGGCAAAGCCAAAATAAACACTCAATCTAGAAAGCATATTAATTATGTATGAAATGTCTCGGATTTGTGACAAGATCCTTTTAATCACAGATTTTGGTTGAAGCCCACCTGGAGAAGTCGCCGCAGAGCGCGTCATCACGTCGGCAACAATTTCTATCCTACACTATTCACTGGTACTCACTTTAGTCTACAATTATTAAAAATAAACATCTCTGGATGTTGGACTGTTTGCACAAAACAAGATATTTGGAAACCTAACCGGTTTTCTGACAAATGCTAAATTGATCTTGAACAAAAAATTATTGACAGGTTAACCCAAAATGAACATTAAGTGTGATAACTAATCCAAATAGGGCGGGGCCTAGAATGAGCTGAGCCCTGTCAGACTTTCCTCCGACGTAATGCACGTCATAATAAAATGGCCACTTTCACAACGGGCTTCTTAAAGGACGCTTCGGAACCCGGCAGTCTAGCGGACCCGACGGAGGCGGAGAGCCAGATGTCAAAGTGCGACGCTCTTCAGATCACGCTCAGCGGACGGGACAGCGCCACAGAGCCTGAACTCGGGGGCGTGAGCGGTCAGCTGAGAGCAGCTAACACGTAGCTGAGTGACTCGCTCGGGTGGATGAACACGATCGGCCGAGTGAACAACGTGCGGTCCTCTGTGACTGTCACCTCGAGTTCTGAAAGAGACATTCTACTCACTCTTTCAGAAGCCTCTCGACATTGAGAGACTCCGGTCCCGCTTATTAGTCCAAGCACTTTCAATTTGATGCAAGTATCTACAGCCAGTTCCTTAATGAGCATCTGTTTCATGTCGACAGTGTAATGATCTGCAATTGGCTCGACACAGATGCCTTTACAGACATATAGGCGTTGATATATGATGATTGCTTATTAAAATATAATGATGTTGCACTAACATTGTCACCATCTGTTTGCTATTGACAGCTCATTTACCACTGCCAGTGTTGATACACCTCCACATGCAGTGGAGTTCATTTGTCGGTCTGGAACGACAACACCTCCCGTAATAACAATAATAACGCTTTCCTAATCAACATTTGTCAGTGACAAACGTCAGCAGCTGAACACATTCATCATCCCTCATTAAATCGTGATGCGTGGGACGCGTAGAGACGCATCTTACTGTGGTTCAAGGAAAACATTTCTCGTACCTGCAAACTTGTTACCTTTCGGCGAAATTCACCATTTTGAGATCAAAATAGGTTGTTCACGTGAATCGTGTAGATCGGAAGAGTTTTTGTTTTGTTTGGGGGGGGGGTCAACTGGCCCGCCGGCGTTTATGAGATTGCAATGAGACACAGAGAAAATGTGATGTGATGATCTTCGCAATAAAACATATCTGATGGGAAAAACAATACGATTTAGCTCCGCTCCATGTTATGCTGTCTGCAGTTCTTTGAGTAAAATTAAATTAAATTCAATTCAGTTTATTTGTATAGCCCAGTTTCACAAATTACAAATTTGTCTCAGAGTGCTTTACAATCTGTACACATAGACATCCCTGTCCCAAAACCTCACATCGGATTAGGAAAAACTCCCAAACAACCCTTCAGGGGGGAAAAAGGGAAGAAACCTTCAGGAGAGCAAAAAAGGGGGCGGGGCTGCCGAGCGGTCGCACTGAGTGGCGTCAAATGACGACCGTCTTCAACTTAAAAAAGAAGTGAAAAGTACTGACACACAGACATGAAGGACTGGTCACACAGACATGAAGACTGGTCTCTGTACTGACATACAGAGACCAGTCTGCAACGATTGTTTCAAAGCCACACAGACCAAACACACATCTGTAAAGTTATATAACTACAAAGGCCTCATAGTGTATAATGAATGCTATCATGGCACATGTAGTTTCATTAAGATCTTACTGTATTAATACTAATATTACTGCCATTTGTTAAGTCTTCAAAAAGCTGTTTAGGAAGAAGCTGGAAAAATAAACAAAAAACAAGTTTTATTTATTACTATTAGATAAATATACCAGTATCGTATTTATGGTATCTTGTTATCATGATATTTATGCAGGTATCATATCAAAGATCGTGACAACCAGGTAGAGGCAGAACAGACTCAAGGAACAGACGCATGGCTCAGAAGAGCACGCGAGTCCTGTGGTGTCACCTTTCTTACCCCTCATGGGTTTGCAGGTATGATTTCTAAAGAAGGTTAACGGACACGAACATGAGGTCAGCCGACTTCAAACACACACCGGCTGGTATAGGGATGTAGTTTTGCTCCAGGATGAGCAGACACTTTTTTATGGTGATATAATAGTGTTTGTCCAGGATATATATATATATATATATATACATACACTATGTGTAGCAGTTTCGTACTCTCTCGCGTGCGTTGTGTAATTTCCACGTAAACAAACAGTCTTGACTTGGCTTAATCCGGCCGTTTATTCATTCGCCTGGTCCAGTAGCACTCGGCGTTAGCTGCCTCATAGCCTGGTAGCCTCGTAGCCTCTTAGCCTCTTAGCCTGGTAGCATAACAGAAAACACATAAATGTCCACGGCCCACCTCGTACAACCACGTTGTTGAACGGCAACAACAAACAGCAGACTGGGGAGAATACATAACATTTTGACATAACATTTGGATATAACATACCTGGTAGCATAACAGAAAACACATAAATGTCCACGGCCCACCTCGTACAACCACGTTGTTGAACGGCAACAACAAACAGCAGACTGGGGAGAATTAACGGGGCGCACCGCTCAAGTCTGCAGGGGCCCAGCAGAGGGCGCTAATGTGTGTTGTACTCAAACAATGGCCAGTGATGGCAAGTGGAATCATTAACACTGTTACATATGCAGTTGACAAAGTAGAGGCATGAAAACATTCTCTCTTCATAATGCGCTTTCCAAGCTACCAGCTTTGGTGGAAATGTATTAATTCTGAGTAAAAAATAAATATAAAATCACATGCTGTGTCACGCTTCTTATGTAAAGTCAACTTCCCTCTCAGTTCCAACGGGCTGCGTTTGATATATCCACCCTGACAGAATGGGAGTTCCTCAAAGAGGCGAGGTAGTAAGAATGTCGCACATCAAACACACCTGAAGGATTTCCAGAATTTAGGCAATAACATTCAGTGCGTTTACATGCATTCGAATAACTGGCTTAGTCGGACAGAAATCGAATTATCCGTTTCATGTAGCACCTTTATTCGACTCTGTGCGGTCCATCTACGGTCCAACTACGGTCCAACTACGGTCCGATTGACACCCCTGGATTACTCGATCCGATGCGGTTGATAATCCGACCGTCGAGGCATGTACCGGTGAATTGGACTAGGAACCGGACTTTGCGTCTTTGCCCATGCGCACGCAAGCATAACGAGTATCGCCACGAGCATCGCAACGAGTTGCAGGGCTCTCAAGTGTCACACAGTTCGGTCTTAACTCCCGCACTCCCGCCACACATCGTATTTCTTCACGCTGAAAACAACTTTCGGCTATTTAATGTTTTAATGTGTAGCAGCGACAACATGAGCTGGCGAAAAGAGTTGTGCTGTCACGTGGTGCTTATCAGCCAATCAAAAAAAGGAAATGGGCTACACAACAGGAGTTGTAATGAAAACAGCGCCACCTGGCGTATCGGAGGGGACATGTTTTCAGCCAATGATTCGAATTACTCACTGCCATGTATACTGGGATAATAGCAGACCCCCCCCCAAAGATAGCAAAGTCTGACTAAAGCAATATTCGAATTATACCATCATGTAAACACACTGACTGTCACTCCTCTACTTTCCATACTCTGGCCGATCTGTTTTAAGGTCCAGTACGTCTTGACCGAAGTCCAGCTGAGAGCTGATGGCCAACTCAGCATTGGCTTCCCACCAATGAGTATTAGAGGGCCAGATGTTGGACTTTGATGAAGACAAACTTGAGTTACATCAGTGAAATCAAATACACAAAAAGAGTGCATCGTAATAATCATTACAACTACCAGATGCGCTAATCTTTTAATCCCAAAGACGGGCCTCACCAGCAGCAGCTGGCTCATGATTTGGCCTTTCAAAACTTTTGATATTATTATTCCAAGTGCCTTTAAACTTATGGTGTTTAATTAAGCAATAAGGAACGAGAGGCATTACTTTGACGTCAATAAAGTACGTGTTCAAGGGTGTTGTTAGGCCTGACGCCTTGAATAGTACTTTATTGACGTCAAAGTAATGCCTCGAGTCCCTTATTGCTTTTATAATACGGTCACCAGCGACATTATAAATAGTAAGTAAATAGTAAGCTGCCTTTCAGCACAAAATAGTTGTTGCCAACAAAAGTTATACATCGGATTTCAGTAGCCGAGAGAAAATAGTCCCCTCCGTGTGAAAGTAGTCCCCTCCGTGTGAATGTAGTCCCCTCCGTGTTGCTATGCAACGGACAAACAGCATTGTGAACATCACGTTCGTTAGCCTAGCTAAAGGAGGGGAGATAGTTAGCTAGTTCTCGCAACATCTCATTTATTCAAATTGCTCATTTTATAAAAGTTGCCTATAAAATAACAACAATGACAATGGGACACGTTCAATAAAATAATATTTAATTTAAACATTAGGCCTACATTCGGCTGTTGTTATGGTTTACAAATGTTGATCTGGATATCTCCATTGACCGTGCATCCGTGGAAAACGTGTTTAATGACCGCTTCGTCACTGATGACATCGCCTCCGACCACTCGTGCTCTCTTTGCGGGCGGCTTGGGGTTTGAAGTGCCTTCTCCAGCAAGGATATTACTCCAACGCTGTCTTTCTTGGAGATTTGGTGCCCAGTAGCTTTGGAGGGAGCTTTCGGATTTATGCCCACTCACTGTCATGATTTCTCTTGCTTCCAAACCAGCATTAGACAGCGTTTGCACCAAGGTGCTGCGCAGGCAGTGATTGGTGTAGATTGTTGTGCCCGCCGCCTTGCATATCCTGGGCAACATTGTTGCGAGATAATTTACGCCCATTGGCTCCATTCTGTACCTGCGGCAGAGAAAAATCATTATTAATAATGCGTGTTAGGGTTGGCTAAAGCACGTAAAGAGTAGCCTACTAAAGCCAATACCTACCAAATGTCATCAGAAGAGGCAGCGCTCTTCTTTGGATGCAGGTAGAATGCAGGTGCGTTGGGAGGTAGGAGTGATAGATATTTTTCCAAGGAGGCGACAGGACAGCGGGGGTTTCCTGGAAGAGAATACATGTAGCCACGCCGACTGTCCTTCTTGCGCTCCTGTGGATCTTTGTGATTTTTTGTCTCCTCGTTGAATGTCATGCTGGCATACTTCTGTCCATTCTCATCAGCGAAAACAGCGAACGATCCTGTGGTTAGCTGGCGGTTACCCTCCTTCCCTCGTCGTCCAAAGTGTAGTTGGATATCGAACCAGACTTTTCTAACTAGACCCTCTGGTGTGGTCGGATCCAGTGAGGCCTTTATTATGGACAGATCGCAGGCTGGTATTGATCCATGAGATTTTGTTTTGTCGTGTCCCTGTCGTCTACGGGTTTTTACAACGCCAACAAAAACGTTGTTTGCGGACATGAACGCGCTGTCCTTCATTAGACACCAGCACCGACTCAACGGTGGATCATTTAAATGTCTGTTCAGTCCCGAACGCAGGCAGACGTAACTGCTGATCCCGTAGTGGTCACCCTTTCCATTGCGCACAGTGCCGTAGAAATCCCGCAGGATGTCATTCATTACTTCCCTGGTTATGGTCTTCAGGTCCACGGCTTTCCCCATCTCTTCGCACCAGTTGGTGAAGCAGTTAACTGCCCACTTAGTTTGGTTGACAGTGTTTCTTTCGTTGCGCAACATTTCATAGTCCTCAATTTCTTTTTTATCTATAATAGCATGACGCCCACCTGAATGATCCTCTTCGGCTAACCACTCATCTAAAGTCATTCCTCCCAAAAGATCAAAGTTTACACGAAACATGTTTGCCAATTGTCAAGACAGAAGATGTTTAAATGATAACCAACGGTCGCGCAAGAGTTACCCGTTATGTTTAGTGCGCATTGATATGTAACGCGCCTCTTTACTGTACATTATGGGCTGAATATAACACACCCCGTGACTCACTCTCAACCAATCAGAATGCTTGATTTCATCAACCCGTATTATAAACTAAACTAATCTGCCAGTTCCAAAATATATTCAATGATTCTCATCGAATGATGAGTTTCAATGAAGCAAATTCTAAATTGTGCTACTACGCCAGATCGTCCATTAGGGCTGCCTGTAGGAGTCATCGTTAATTTAGAGCTAATGTCACACAGGGGTTTGACAAAGATACAGTTGAATAAGTCTTTGCTGAGATTGAACCTGTGGATAACCTCTGATGAAGGATGAGTGGAGCTATGCCCGAGGTTTATACTGTGTGTCTGAATTAATATGCTATCTGTTTCTCTCTCTTTCCACACACACTCTGTGTAATTATTATGGCCTTGCCCGTCCCTGCATAATCCTTCTTCCTGTCTACTGATGTGGAATAATCACCATTCTAATATCATATATATATATATATACATACATATAGTTCAATATATGTATATATATATATATATATATATAAATATAAATATATAGTATATATACATTTATAAATATATATATATATATATATATATATATATATATTAGTATTGTTCAGCTGTAATATTGCTTCGATCCATTAATTATTATTATTATAATTTCCACTGATCCTTTCCTAGGGTTTCACTTTTGAGTACCCTCCCATAAGCAGTATAATTACTATAACATGATAGATAATGAGTTATAAGCCTTTTTTAAAGTCCTGAGTTACTACTGTCTAATTTAAGACCATTGTATATGCTTCACTGGGAGAACCAGGATTGCCATTTATTGAAGGCTTAATCACCTGTATGGTTTCACAGCTAGAGTACAGTAATTTGAATTAGTTCAATTCAAAGGACTGTAAGTCTTCTACATGAATCAGAGACGTATAATATTGTGATTGCAAAGAGGTCTTTGTCATCAACACTAGAACAATAACTCAATC
The DNA here is from genome assembly GCA_036178185.1 of Liparis tanakae. Classification (NCBI taxonomy): domain Eukaryota; kingdom Metazoa; phylum Chordata; class Actinopteri; order Perciformes; family Liparidae; genus Liparis; species Liparis tanakae. The sequence goes on from CM070093.1 coordinate 13,220,427, forward strand.
AATTGTTCTAAAAGGAGCGTTCATTATCTATCTGAATGATGACGTCACAGCACATCTTGTATAAAATGATAAAGTACATATATCTGTATTAACCTTTTTAGCCCCACCCGATTTTTGAGGTTTCTGCTCGAAATGACATACCCAAACTGAAAAAGGTGTAGCTCTGCAACCACAAAAGCTATTTGAACAATGTTGGTGTTATAATAAAGGCAACATATGTGAGATAATAACACAACTTGTAAACACTCTCTACAAAGTATGACTCAGGAAAAATAAAGCCGAACAATAGTTGGAGAGTTTTTAGTAAAGAGAATTTAGGCGAGGTCTCTTAAATTTGCATTTGGGCACATTGGAGCGCCATCTGTGCCATTTGACTTTTCTCATGTACCAAACCATTTATTTCACTTTTACTTTTGGTGTTTAATACATCCAAATACATCATTATGTGGCTTTAAAATAGTAAAAGAAAGATAAAAAAAAAAATCAAACAAAGTGGTGCTGTGCGCGTTTTTTGGATCCGTCACAAAGAAGCTGTTATGATTATGATAGTTTAATTAGATGATACTCGTAGCCCAAGTTGTCAATATATTTGCTTATGTTTATTATAATGTTATAGACAGTTTCTAACACAATATAAAAAATGCACCCAATTGGGTGCGTTGGGGCTAGATTAATCATGCCGTATTAATTTCAAAACACAACAATATAAACATGTGTATACAGTGCATATTATACTGTAACCTTGTATGTAATATAACAACAGTTAACAAGTTATTTGTTCAAGCGACATCAACCACACATCCAATGTGAGAGAGGAACTTACCCCACTTACTCTGCCACAGGAAGTCACTTCCCAATAGTTCAGGATTGGCCAAAAAAAAACTCCTGTGTTTATTCGCAGGGAGTTTTGAATTTGCCCAAATCACAACTGAGGTATGAAATTCCTTCAACATTCTTGGTAGTTTGATTTTTGATTGCAAAAAGTCAATAAAGTGTTGAAGGAAAAAGGCAAACGCTCATAAATTGGTTTATACGTAAGAAAAAACTCAGTGCCTCATTTTGAGTCATTTAATGATGATCAAGTTGTCTATTCCGATTCATTATTACAACCCTGTGACTATAAAAACTAAACCTCGTAATTCCAATGTTTAATACGGTACAGTCTACAGTACGTCAACGGTTTAAAGAGGGAATGTCACAATATGATTTAAGGTTCGTGAAACGTCATGATTATGGTTTCAAAGAACGTTTATTGATTGCAGGTAGGTGGGGGTCTGGGAAACGAAGCCTGATGCACCCTGAAGTGCACTGCAGGTCATCCTGCATGGACCCGTAACGCTGCCGACGGCTACCAGGCCTCCCCTGTCACATCCGAGTAAAACAGCTTTGTTTGAGCTCGACCACCTTGCATTTTTGTAGTTCGTCCAAAGGCTCTGGAAGGGTTTCACATGCCCCGGAGGTTGGGAAAAATTTGTCATAGACCATGAAAACCGTCCACTGGATATTAAACTGAAAACTCACCAACACGGAGCTTCCATCAGGCTACCTGCCGAGTGTTTGTCCATCCGGCAGAGTCAGTTGTGTGTGTGTGTGTGTGTGTGTGTGTTTGTGAGACATTGACATGCCCTAATGATCGCCCAGTACACTGCAATCAAGTGACAGCATCACTTTGAATCATTTATGAGGTCAAGTTAAACGTAATCACCCCCCCCCCTGAGAAAGAGGAACCATTAAGACAAGGTGAAAACTACTTAGTGAAGGTCATCACAAGGGCAACTTCAATCTAGTTCAGTAATGGGGGGCCCATTTGAATACACCGGCCTCAATGCACAAACCACCGGGCGGTAAACTGTAATCTGCATGCCATTTCCCCAGGATTATTAACCACATGTAGGGGAACGGGTGTGTCATTGCTGTGACCTTCAATCAGAGAGGGGACGGCACTCTGAGGGAGTGAGGACAGGATGAGGGGACCATGTTAAAGAAGAGAAAGACACAAACACAGATACTTTAATGACATTCAGTGGAGGTTAGACTAAAACAGTGGTCGGCAACCCAAAATGTTGAAAGAGCCATATTGGACCTAAAAAAATAAATAAAAAATGTCTGGAGCCGCCAAAAAATTAAAAGCCTTATAAGCCTTATAATGAAGAGACAACAGATGCTGTATGTATCTATATCAGCCTACTATCAAAATAACTAACTTGGCTACAAATACATAATGAGCCTTCATGATTAAATGTTTATTTTTCCTGCGGTGCATCCTGTGTAGAGAATAACGCACCACGTGACTCTCTGTTGTACGATGCCTCCTCAAGTTTAAACATGTCACCTCCAATACGACAGGTGGCGCTGTTTTCACTAAAACTCCAGGGCTCAAGTTTTGAAGACATTGGTTCATTGGTTGCTGGATTAAATGTTGACAAGATACAACAGATAGTTTTTTTTCTCATTGGCTATTGTGTAGCCCAGCTCTTCTTTTTGATTGGCTGATAAGTGACACCTCACAGCTGACCTCCAGGGGAGCGTTTGTTTTCCCCACGGGGACAGCGGCGGGGCCAGCTCATGTTGGCGCTGCGGCACATTAAAACATTAAATAGCCGGGAGTTGTTTTCAGCGTGAGAAATACGATGTGTGGCGTGAGTTAAGACCAACATGAGTGACACTTGAGAGCCCTGACACTCGTTGCGCTTGCGTGCGCATGGGCAAAGACGCAAAATCCGGTTCCTAATCCAATTCACCGGTGCTGACAGATTATGCAGGGCTCTCAAACCTCACGCATTGAGCGTGAGACTCACGCATTTCGGTCTTAAGTCATGCACTTCCGCCACACATCGTATTTCTCACGCTTAAAAAAACTCTCGGCTATTTAAAGTTTTAATGTGCCGCAGCGCCAACATGAGCCGCGCTCACTGTGGAAGAGTCCAGCTCCGACCCACATCAACAACGCTCGCCGTGGGTCACTTTCCTATCGCTGGTCATGTAATGTCACACTTGCCTGTCTTCAAAACGTGAGAGCCCTGCGGTCATTAAGGCAATCCTTCCGCATTGGCAATGAATGCAAATTAATCGGTTTAAAGCCCCACTATGTAACTTTTCCACCTTAAAATAACAGCTTGAAAAAAATTGTGCCGCTACAATGACTTTTAATATGTTGATTTGCGCCTCCACCACTGCCATCGGGGGTCTGGGGGCTGAAAACTGCCGAGAGAGCGCTGCCGGTAGCGCGCATCGACCAGCTGGGAGATCAGCTGTGAGGGCACGTGACTGAAGAGCCATATATGTCTCGAGAGCTAGACTTTAAATACCTGAATGGGGCGCTACAGGAGAAAAGTTACATAGTGTCGCTTTAAGAAACGTTGAATCCTCTGTTCTCCTCAGTTATGTTTCGCTGTTTCCCTTTCGGTCCATGGCCCATCACACAGCCACCGGTATATAAACCGCCACCTGCCCGGCGTCCCGCCCTGCTGACAGAAACGTGTCGCAGGCTATGACGCAAATCTTCGTTGACAGAAATTTTGAAATGTAATATTTATTCGACACATTTTTACAGCATTGGAAAACGTTAAGAATGTTTGTGTCGCGTTTGTCCTCCTACACCTACAGAAACTATATTAAAACAAACAAAAAATATTTCCCTCCCCCATCTTTTTCCATTTTCAAACATTTTTGAAAAACTCCAGGGAGCCACTAGGTAGCGCTAAAGAGCCGCATGCGGCTCGGGAGCCGCAGGTTGCCGACCCCTGGACTAAAAGATGAACCAAAGAGTGTACATTATATTGTAACGCTAAATAAGCGAGTGGAGCGGGGGGGATTTGAGGGGTTGGATACACAAGGCACTCTTCAAGGGCCCTACTGCTTGACTATGTATCTACTTGTGAATTCAGCTCCAAACTAATTGAACCCCTCGCCGAATAGAGTGGCGTTGCTCTCAGCTGACTGGATGATGCTCATGGAGTTCAAGATAGAGACTCCCCAAGCAATGTTAGTAATTACACCCAATCAACTTCAATATCACCAATCTTCACTCGGCCACCGTGGTGAGGTTATGTGGTGACGGCAACACTACGGTGAAGGCTGAGTCGGGGTTAACAGGCCTGGTAAATGAACAGGAAGGAAGCCGCCGTGACCAATCAGGAGCTTCTAAAACACACGCGGGAAAGAGAGTGGAAGCTATGAAACATAAGTCAGACTGGTATATATATATATATATATATATATATATATATATATATATATATATATATACACATTTATTCTTTTATTCCAGACTCATGAGTCCATAAAACAACAAACACAAATCCAACAACAATATGTCAATTATTCAATTTAATTCAGTTTATTTGTAAAGCCCATTTTCAAAAAATACAAATTTGTCTCGGATTGCTTTACAATCTGTACATATAGGCATCCCTGTCCCAGAACCTCACATCAGATCAGGAAAAACTCCCCAAAAAAACCTTTCACAGGAAAAAAAAGGGAATAAACCTTCAGGACAGCAACAGAGGAGGATCCCTCCCCGGGATGGACAGAAGAATATATGTCATGTGACCAGAAGGAATCATTACACACAAATTACAAATTAAAACACAGTAACAACCCAATCAATGAGTATGACGGAGTGTATGAATAGTTGGTAGTAGTCATATTCCACGATCCAGACCTCCATGATCCATCAGGCAGATGGAGGTAGAGAGGAGTGGGCGGGGCATCAGCAGGGCCATGGCATCAGATCCAGCCAATGGACCCCATGAGACGTGAAAATACAAAATACAATACAATACGAGGACACAGGTCCAACCATTGCAGCTAAAAAGTCACTTGTGGTTAAAAAATATACCATTGCTTCCAGAAACAAGAACAAATAGCTGGTTTGACTCAGTGCTGGGTTAGCTAAGGCTTTTATATTAAATTCTCTGAGACACTCAATCAACATTTTAATTTATATATAAACTTCCTCAAAACAGCCTGGAAAGTGTGAATATTAAGGGTCACAAACATCTGACTTGCACTTTCCATTTATGATTCTGATGAAGCTAATCAAGCAGTCATAAGGGAAGGAGCGAGCCCACTTGAAGCCCCTGAAGTGTGCGCTGACTTAAGACCGACATACATTATACCTATACATACTTGGAGGATCGAGCTCTAAACACACCGTTGACGTCAATGTCTGAAGATGGCAGAAGGAGACGCTGAGTGAATACCTTTCTTTCACTTGTGTAAGACACTACTGTTGAATAAAAATGTCTTTTTTTATTTTATTTGTGCGCCTCATGACTTCCCGATGTGTACAGATGTGAATAAATCACAACAAGCTCGACATGCGGCTCTACCCCGCGTTCATATCAATGCTGTTTGTCGTCAACCACCGATGTCTTTCAGCACAGTCTCTGAACCCGTGTGTGTGTGTGTGTGTGTGTGTGTGTGTGTGTGTGTGTGTGTGCACTTCTACATAAGTAAATGAATAATGTATTATCACTCCCAGGAAGATATGTCTGTTGCTCTTTATTTTTCATCTGTAAAACAATCTGTACATAATGTGGAGCACACCCACAACCTCCTGTCACACACACACACACACACACGCGCGCACACGCACACACACACGCTGTCTGAACGTGTATCTGCTGCTGTTTGTATGAAGCCCCCAACAGTCAATGTATTTTCTGGGCTTGTTATTTTATATTATATTTCAACTCAGTAATAAGTTGGGTTACTTTGAAGTTGAAGGTGTTGCCATATTTAAAAATATTTTTTTTGTTTTTGTTATTTCATTATAAAGCTTACGAATGAATAATGAAAACATGGCGTCAGAATCCGCTCCAAATATACCTTAACTTAAAAACAGCTTTAAAACTGTCAGTGTTGGCACTGCAGCTCACTGTAATGTGAGTTACGCTGCTTTTAGACAGTTTGTCATCTTCTGGGTGAATCAGGCAGCGGCGATGAATTATTCAGATTCAGAAAACAACAATGTGGCGGAGAGGGAATAAAATAATACATTTCTTTCTTGTTTAAAAGACACAAGATCGCGCAGTGGACCAAGTCCACCGTATAATTAATTCATGGTCTCTTTCCACAGATGGTCTCGGTCAATGAGGTTTCCATATAGAGTGAGCCGGTCCTCGAATGCAGCATGGATTCCTGCTGCTCAGTGACATCACATATGTACATAACTGCATGTAGAGCAACGTCCTATTCATAGAACGGCTCCTACACAACATGCTTCTGATTGACATTAATGTCGGTCCGCATGATACAAATGAGTCACTTGCTGTTTGTATGACCGGTGGGACCAGACTTACCGAGGAGGAGGAGGAGGAGGAGGAGGAGGAGGAGGAGGAGGAGGAGGAGGAGGAGGAGTTGTTGATGTGGCCCCTGGTTTCCACTGAGTGTGGTCAGCACCTGGTTGACGAAGGCAGAGAGCTGCTTGGTTTCCATGGGTTCGCAAGGTAGTGATCTTGATTTTAAAATACACTAAAATAACCAACTCTACCTGAGAAAAACAGTTTATGGTGCCTTCAATTTTAGCGATTATCTATTTATTAAGAGGCAGAGCTCATCTTAGAGCGGAAAACCACGTTTGAGTTACGGAGGTGACATAAAAAGCATTTATCAAATGACATGGGGAGAGATATATCAACACGGTAGATCTCCTGAGATAAGAGCAGTGGCGTATAGAGATGAAGAGGGGGAGGAAGAGAGGGAGAGAGGGGAAGAGAGAGGGGGGAAAGAGAGGGGGAGGGAGACGCAAAAGGCAATAGCAAGGCAAGACGGACTATGGTAACTCCACCTGGAGGTCGGCGGGCAATAGTAGCCTGTAGAATGAGTCTGGAGGGATGTTAGAGTTCATTGATGGTCAAATGAGACAATCTACTCAAGTGTGTCCACAGTGATCAGAGGTTGTGCTCATTTAAAAAAAAAAAGCTGAGTTGCTTAATTTTGGGCATTTTCAGTTTTTTTACTTTATTTAATACGCACGCAAAAGCTGCAGCAGATCCGTTTCACAGCGTCTATCGAGGCCGATGAAGGACCAGGATGGAGTGAGTGTAGAAGTGATGATGTGTAGTTGAGGTACAGGGGAGTGCTTCATTTTGTTCTCTCAATTTGCTGTTTAAAAAAAATCATCATGCAAAAAGTTGATCTCATTGCTCCCGATCCTATTCGTGTTGCATGAAAACACATAACACCATAAGGTCTTTAATACAATGTATACAAACTTTACAACATAAGAGAAAAACAAACGCAGTCGCTGAAAGAAATTTGTGCTGGTTCGACTGCAGCAAGCATGCACTTCAGAGAAAAGTAATTGTTTATAAAAGTAATTGTGTTTTTGGCGAGGAGAGTCGTGTAAAGCAGGATTACCCAGATGGAAAGTTCCTACGGGGCCCATAACTCCAGGTGTGAAGACTTAAAAGGCCTCGAGGTGCCAGATCTGGAGGATAATCAGAACCGAACATGGACTACTCACACAGAATATCTGTATCACCAACACCTCGGCAATCCACTCTGAGGACGCCAGGTGAAGACTTGCAAAGAGAGATGTAGGCGGTACGGTTCATTTGTTGCAATATGCTCCCTCCCCCACGCTAAAGTAACATTACTGAAGAATCTTGTGTGTGCGTGTGTGTGTATGTGTGTGTGTGTCTGTGTGTGTTTGAAGCCCAGAGTATTATCGATGGGCTGGATTTGGCTGCAAGGCAGAGACCAACTAAGTAGGCTTTCAGAGTCGAAGTGGCGGGATTTAGGAGAGAGGGATGATGGGAGGTTTGGATGAAGAGAGAGAGAGAGAGACTGGTGGGTTAATGTCTCATTTTCACGAGCAAGCGGAGAGCTTCACCGAAGCCGGCGTCCCCGAGAGAGTGAGGACAGGACGAGCGCAGGTCTGTTGTAATGGTGGAAACAGAACGGATATCAAAATGTTTAAATCAATATTCGATTGTGGGAACAAAACAACACCAGACTAACAAGTCAATCAGTTGTTAGTGGAAAGGAGTTATTCAATTAGGAGTTATTCAATTAGGATAACTCACTCGTTTTCTTAACAAATACACGTTCAGCCTATTTTTTCTCGGTACATTGGAACATCCTAGATATTAATGCATTAGTCAACCATAACATGCATGTTTTCCTACATTTTATTTGTATTTCTAAACTTTTTTTCTGTCATGGGGTGACGTAGATAAATAGAGATGAGAAGCCTCTGAGATTCAGGGTCCTATTGATCCGCTCACTGTAAATCAAGCCAGTGTAAACCTGTTAAATGCATCGCTGGAGTTTGTATTGCAGGATGACCAGATTGTTATGCCATATTTTGCCGGTTTGGAAGACATGCGTTGTCTGAATGGGCAGCGACCTCTGAATGCCAACAACCTTTCATCCACTGTGACATAAATAATTATACTGATGACAAAGAAGTTCAAAAAGTTAAACAGAACAACACAGCCCTGGATAAATGAAGCCACCAAAGAACTTAAGAGGGACTGTAGGATAAAGGAAAGAAAATGGGAAAAAAACTGCTCTGCACGTATTTTTTCAAATATAGAAAGATGCATTGAACAACTACCAAAAGGCAGTCAACCTCCTTCTCCTCCAATTTAATTCAAGAGAATCATTCAAACCCCAGTATTGTATTAATTATAAATAGCTCCCTAGCAAGTGGTACTTTCCCATCAACTTTTAAACATGCTATCTTACAACCGCTTTTAAAGAAATAGAAGCTTGATCAATCTGTTGTTTCTAATCTTAGGCCAATTTCAAAACTTCTTATTTTATCATAAGTTTTAGAAAAAGTGGTTTCAACTCAACTTTTAGCTTTTATGAATCAGAATAACTTCTGAGAAATTTCAGTCAGGTTTTAGAGCACTTCACAGGACAGAAACTGCCTTCCTCAAGGTAACGAATGACCTTCGTTTAGCAGCAGACAGGGGGAGAGTGCAGTTTTAATTCTCTTAGACCTTAGTGCAGCTTTCGATACTGTTGATCACGCCATTTTAATTGATCGCCTCAAAACATGGGTTGGCATCAAAGACGATGCACTTGGCTGGTATTCCTCGTACCTTTTAAATAGATCTTACTCGGTCACCATAGGTAATCACTCGTCTTCCACTACTCATTACCTGTGGTGTACCACAAGGTTCAATTGTAGGTCCGCTTTTATTTTCAATCTATATGCTTCCACTTGATAAAATCCTCCAGCGACACGATGTATCTTTTCATTGCTATGCAGACGACACACAGATATACCTTCTACTGAGACCAGGTGACCCAGAGAGCCTATAGCTGCTGTCTCAGATTGTCTCTCTGACGTTAACTGCTGGATGGCGCAACATGTTCTTCAACTCAATAACTCAAAATCAGAAGCCATATTATTCAGTTCCCCAAACAATAACACCAGTCTCATCGAGAGTGAACTTGGTCCCCTGGATGCCTATTTAACACCTGTTGCCATAAATCTGGGTATAATGTTTGACTCGCAATTGAACTTTGAATCACAGATTCTTTTAAAAGTCCAGTCCTGCTTCTTTCAATTACGAATCATTTAAAAAAAATCATTCATGCACTCATTTTTTCGAGACTGGACTACTGCAACTCCCTCCTTTCCGGCATTAATCAAAAATCCACCTCCCGCCTTCAACTAGTCCAGAATGCAGCAGCTTGACTTCTTACTGGTTTTAACAGACAACGTTACATTACCCCAGTCCTGGCCTCTCTCCACTGGCTCCCTGTTCGTTTCAGAATTGATTTTGCTGATCACTTTTAAAGCACGCCTGGGTCTGGCTCCAAGCTATATCTTTGAGATGTTAGCCCCTTATGAGCCAGCACGCAGCCTTATATGGGGCCCTTCTGGCCGTTCAGGAGTCGAGGCTTAAATCAAAGGGTGACCGTGCTTTTGCCGTTAGAGCCCCTCGACTTTGGAACGACCTACTGGAGGGATAAGCTCGCAGAATCAGTAACTTCTTTTAAATCACTTCCTAAAACCCATTTTTATAGAACAGCTTTAAAGTGATTTTGTCCTTTTTATGCAGAACTTTGGTTCCGCTAATTTAGTTTTTTATTATTATAATTAATTTTCTGATCCTGCCTGCTTCGACCCTGCCTGCCTGCCCGGGCCGACGATCCTCTGGCTGCCCCTTTTGGACCTTGTTTTTTGTGAACTTTTTACTCATTAAAGAGTGCTTTTTTGTTATTTTATATTGCGTCCCAGCCTGTCTCTCTGCGCCTGAGCCTCACCCCATCACAAAGACGTATCAATTATGAATCCTACAGTAGCATATTTATTAGGAGAGCTGTGAAAAAAACCCTTTACTTTAGTGTTCCCAGTCCAATACATGTGTATTTAGAAGCAAGTGAGAAGATAACAAACGTTATGTACTGTGGAAAGTGTGATTCATGTAGGGTGATGGCCACATAGCAGGATAGAGATGGTTCCCATAACAACCACCTGACTCTTTTGTTTGAAGTGTATATACTTTATATATGAAGCTGTGAACAGGTGTGTTTGTGTGTGTGGGTGGGTGAGAGAGAAATGTAGTGAAACATGGTGGGAGGGAGTAATCAAAGAAATAGTCTAAACTTAACATTTCTGATAACTTTACTACATCATCTCTAATATAAACAGCAGGGTGGCATTGCAAAGACAGTTTGTTTGTTTTAAATATTTTTTAGACAATTACGACAGCCCCGATGGAGAGTTATTAAAAGCTGCTCTTAACAAAAAGATTCTGAAACAAAAAATGATGCAGTGGGAACAAAGCCAGATATTCCGGGACAGCGTAACAATTAATTTATTATTACATAATTTTTATAGATAAAGACGCGTGCAGAGTAGTCTCCCCATGGGTCATTATTTTGGTCGTAACTCTTAGTCCACTTCCTAATGAAGGGTATTGCATAGTCTTTACATCTTGGATGTAAGACTCATTTGTTTTTACCAGGCGCTAAGCTTTTCTCAAATTGATTTAGAGGAATTGTGGACGACAACAATGCAAAGTGCACTTCAATAAACGTGAAACAGCTGTAGAGAAAGGAAACTGGTTGTCGTGTTTATTCGTGCGAAGAAATGCAGGAGTCACGGAAAACAAGCGCGTGCTACTTCTTCAGGCAAAAAAAACACTTTTTATACCTGGCCCATAAAAATACAAATCTGTTTTCAACTGTAAAACTGCACATTACAAAACCCCTCGCTGCTGTTCGGGCTACCCCCAATTCCCAGCTGCTATTGGGTGCTCAGACTTAAGTGTTAAATCTGCACAATCCATCTTTTCTATTTACAAAGGAAGGAAGAGAGGATATTAAACTATATTATAATGCTGAACACATTGCAGCATCGACTCCAATCTGAGCCGTTTTCATTGTAATGGTAGTTTTCTAGCTATATATTGCCATGTGGCGGATGTGGTCCATTTTCTTCCGGTCAGCCGGGTTGGGTCGCGGTAGCAGCAGACCCGGCAGGCCGAACCAGACTTCCCTCTCACCCGCAACTTTCTCCAACTCATTCTGGAGGATGCCGAGGTGTTCACAGGCCAGTTGGGAGATGTAATCCCTCCAGTGTGTTCTAGGTCTTCCCTGGGGTCTTTTAGGGGCTGCCCAGGAGGCATCCTGATTAAATGCCTGAACCAATTCAGCTGACTTCTTTTGACGAGAAGGAGTAGGACCTCCACTCCGAGCTCCCTCCTGATGTCCGAGCTCCTCGCTCTGAGGCTGAGCCCGGTCCCCCCTACAGAGGAAACACATTGTGTCCCCTTATGGACGCAACCTTGTTCTTTAGGTCACTACCGGGTGAGGCTCTCAAGCGCCTCGATAACGATGTGGGAACTCGCTTCAGCCGGTCGGACCGTTGCCGTGGTGAGGATCAAAAGTCTTGACAAGCAGGAGCTTGAACATGAAGAGAGTCCTGCTCTCATCTGTTCATGAGGGGGCTTGAGTTTTGTTGGTGTGTGTGTGTGTGTGGTAGCTGTTTTCTAAAAGAGATCGATGCACATGAAATGATGCAAGCTGATGAAGGACAGAGAGTACAAGAGATAGAATTATGCAAATAAATTTGAAAAAAATTGTGAAAAGTAAGCCAGTAGCGAGAGTTGAAAACAAAGAGGACAAGAGGAGTGAAACAGACACAGAGGAGGTCAGGATTTCTAAAATAGGGTTTCTCTTTTCTCTTATCACAACCGAGCTACTGTCTTATGGTGGGGGGAATGTCGTTTATAAAAAACAGCCAAGAGAAGAATTTATTTTAGATTTGTTATAATGAATTTGATCAAGTTGGCAAAATCATTCATAACTATAAATATAACAATTTAAAATAAATATTGTATTTTTTGGTTTTCCCAAAGGCTGTTGAGCAATATGTGAAACTACTTTCAGCATAAAGACGCAGCATATCTGTATGTTTTATTATATTGTTGTCAAGTGTGATATAAATCCAGCTCCTTCATTTAAAAAAAAGAAAAGCCAGCCACTTTATGTATTATGTTGGTAATAAGGAAAAAAGTAGCCAACTAGTGTGACACACACACTCTCTCTCTCTCTCTCTCTCTCTCTCTCTCTCTCTCTCTCTCTCTCTCTCTCTCTCTCTCCTCTAGGCTTTAGTACTTTCTGTAATATCAGGGCTGAGCAAAAATACCTGACAGCTTTAAAAAAATCTTCTCCCATTTCTCCAGCGCTCCACCTCTTCCACACGAGGAGAATGTTTCTAGTCAGATTGCTGGATATTCTCCGTCTTCATGTCGTTTCTTAACCTCAGAGCTCTCCTGGCCCCTGTAGGCTTTATGGTTTGATGAGGAATATTTTCTTGGTTTCAGGTAGTGTATAATTTAAAAAGTCCCTCTAGATAGTTTGAACACTAACACACTCGTCAATGCGATAGATTTCTGGATACAACCGTTTACACTGTGCAGGAATGACATTCGGTAAACATTTCTGCCTTTTTCCTCTTTAGAAATACAAAAAAAACTAAATGAGTTATTACTGACTGACCTGTATAAGAGTTACATTATGAGGCAATTCATACAGCATATCTCCGATTTGTAAAATGATAATGTAATGGAGCCAACATTATTATAATAATATATACAGTAACTGTAAGACCTAGTCTGTTTAACATTGAATGTTTTTACAACCATTATATTAATTAACCATAAGACACTCAAACTGTGACAAAAGATTTCACTTCACTTAAAATCTACCATATAGAATACAACCGTTAGGTGACAGTTTCCTGGGTACACATTTCACAAACTAATGCAATCTAATACATCAGCCCTGCAATAAATCATACGTATTGAAGCTTATAATGTTCTGATTTTTTATTTATTTTTATTTTGAGTGAGATTTGATTCAATCGTGTGATTATTGTGGAAGCTGCCTTTTGAATTGTATGACTTTATCCTGACGGGTGTTTTTATATTATTGACTGAACCCTGTTAATATCATTGGGGGGGGGGGTTAATAGTGAAAAATACATAAACACTTTGATAGACTATATCACAGGTGTCAAACACAAGGCCCGCTGGTCGAATCCGGCCCGCCGAATATTTTATTGTGGACCCTGGCGGCTTTAAAGACACATGATCACCTTTTCTTAAAGAAATTAAAGAAACATATTCTGTGCTTTTGTTTTGAAGGTTTAGGATTAAATGGATTTATGTTGTAAAATTAGAGACATTTTATGTAAAATATTTCTACACTCAAATAAAAAATAATCAAATGCAAAGAGATATTTACCAATATGTTCGACGAGTTTATAAAGTGTTTAAGAGCGCAGCCATGATGCCGATTTGGCCCACGGTGATGAGTTTGACACCCCTGGCCTATACGGCATGGTCTCTTTTGCCTTCTGTATTTTCTGAAACGAAAGAGCACTTTGTAAATGTGACGCCCACAAACGTGTGTGTGTCATGTGTGTTGTGTTCATTCACTAGTATAGTGAACATTATATTATCTAGGACAGTGGTGACATGCTTTAGTTTTGTATAGACCGTACATTTCACTCTACAGCCAGCAGGGGGCAGCGTAGTGCTCTACTTTACGTCAGGCAGGTTTTACGACAATGTGAGGAACAACACCGTCATGACAATGAGGCGGGTAGGCCGGATGAATGGGCCACGAACACAGGACTTCACCCAGGTGGTGGCAGTTCATGTCCCTTGTGTAATCAAAACTCAACATGTTGACTTATTGGCTACGTTAACGTGATGTTAAGTGCTTAATATAAAAGGTATAAACATTATTATGTGGTATCTTTGTTTTCGATTCACAACTTCAACCACATGGAACCATCTCTTCTTCCACAACGTGCGGATAGGCGCTGTTAGAGGCCTTGCAGTAGTAGTTTTAATGATTGATGACGTCCATGTAATGGGCTGATGCGTTGCAAAGTGTGTGCAATGCAATACTCATTACCAATGTGAGGTTGAAAGTCATTACATATATATAGATTTCTTGTAGCCTTTTCAATATCTTTGTCAATTGAGAAAACAATGAAACCAACACATGTGATATGGTTTATAATTATATTTTCAGCTATAACGATTACATTATCAGTCCATTTGAACCGTACATGGCGTGATTTTAAAAACGCCACTGAAAAGCAACAAAAGCATTGATGTCATTACCAGTGACTCATTCTGTGTGGTAAGTATTGCGTTTACGTTTGGACAAACTATTCCATTCGGAATTTCTGTACGAGTTTGTTAAAACCTGAAAGTTTCTCCTCCCTCCAATTCCAATGTTAAAAAGGAAAACAGAATGCAACAATCCCATTCAGGGAAGGCCTATACCGCCTCTAGAAAGAAACACCCCTGATCCTATGTATAATGTTTTTGTATCTGTAGTGTCTGGGTTATAACTGACAAGATGAACATATAAAGTGCTTTGGCCACGTGGCGTTGTTCAAACAGCGATATGTGTTGCATCCATCTCTTTGTGCTACTAATGAAGGGCGAGCGGTTGATGAGGGCGTTCGAGAACAGCTACGTCTTCAGGGTTACTGCACCGGCCGTCTTCAGGGTTACTGCACCGGCTTTATTGACAGAAGAGAAATGCAATTTCAATCTTCTGTATGTTTTCACATAGGAAATTGACAAATAAAACTGACTGACTTTGACTTGACTTTTGTCAGTTTTATTGAATTAAGCCTTGAGCCTCTGACATCCCATGACCAGATTCCATCAAACCCAATGGCGTGATGTTTAGCAGGAAGTGTGTAGTTCACTCAAGTCTCCCTCACCAGATTCATAAAAAAGCATGTGTAGGAAAAGTTCTTAATGTGTGAAGAAAGATCTCACACTTGCATTTTACCCATCTGACCCAGCAGTCTGCTCGTACACGCCCCTTAAACGTCACGTGTGGTCAACATCGTCCCTCTGAAAGGTCCGCCTAACCATTGCGGCAAAGTTCTGCTCTTTCCACCGCAGGACTGTATTTCTAAAAATAATGTGTTCGGTATTAGCAAGAAACAATTAACTCCTTTAATCCTGATTTAGAAATGTAAAAATATCCTATGTGTAATTCATGGCAGAGTTGTATTTGTCTTTGTACATATTCACTGGGAAAATAAGTTCCCCTGGGGGATGCTGGAAGGGGCGGATCTTCGCCTCTCTTCAGAGTTATGTGTTGTGTTGTTGTGTTATCAAAGTATAAAAACTGAGAAAGATAAAGAAAAACCTAAGCAACCATGCGAGACGCCGCGCTGATCCTGGAGCAGGCTGCACATAACGTCCCTGCATGGTTACTGGCGTTTGTGTTTTATCTCTCACTTCCATTTTTCCATCCTTGATTTATCTTTTTTTTGTCGTTCAAAAAGTTAAAATGCGTGAATGGGGAAAGGCCAGAATTGATGACTGTGCAAAAAAATAACTCTGGATATCTTTTATGGAGCCGCAAGGTGCTCAGTGGTGCAATGAGAGAAATGAAATGGCAGTGTCATGGTCAAATTTAATTTCTGAAAGATTACTTACTTGGTTTAAAAAAAGAAAAGGAAACAAAGTAAGTAAGCTAGAAAGTAGAGGGAACAAAAGTGGGAAAAAGTACATAAAAAGTGAATAAAAGAGTTGAAGTTGGTTTGTCTTTAATTTAGAAATGAGTTCAATGAGGGATTTGGTGGTATGCAAGGTCAAATGAACTCACAATATCAAGCACATGACACCACATGCCATTTAGCAGATGCTTTTATCCAAAGTGACTTACAATAAGTGCATCAACCATAAGTACAAACTCACAACAACATGAATCAAGAAAGTACCATTTCTTCAAGAAAGCACAAGATGAAATTGATGAATCCAACTCAGAGCAGATATAGGTGCACAGTTTGAAGACAACGCGGTGTTCCTGATAAATGAGTCACCAGAACTTGAACAGAAGAAACTACCACCACCCTGTCTGACCCATTGTGTGTTTACCACTGTTCCCCAAGCCTCCTTATCTCATGTATTTGTCCTCCCTCTGTTTGTTTTGTCATCATTGTCTCATCACCAGCAGTTTTTTTGTTGTTGTGTGATGTCATTAATTGTTACGTCTTCTAGCCCGATAGCCTCCACTAACGCTCTGTCCCTCTCCTCGTCTGTAGAGTTCCTGTTTTTTTCCGCCTGCCTCCGACGTCGAAGCCACGGGACCCACGTCTGTGCAGGGCCGTTCATAGGATTAAAAGGGGGGGGGGCGGGGCTAAGCCCCAAGGGGAGCTGTGTGTTTGGTTATGCATGTTCTGTTTGTGCATGCAATGTTTTGGGGGATCCTGGATAGACATCATTTGTGGTGGCTTTTGTTTTCAAGGGGGCCCCACATTGGGTTCCAGAGTAACAGGTTCTAGGCCCCCCCAAGCATCTATAGGACCTATCTTTACTTTCATCCGCCTCAAGTCAAGCTAAATGTAAACAGCTAACACCCGTTAACTACGGACTACATTATTTAACTACCTGGATTTATAAATTTGTAATTTGAAGGGAGAGAAAATACACAAACCAGAATGCACTCAGACATGCATGTTAGGGTTTTAAATAACGTATCAATGTGAGGAACAATAGTTTAATTGAATCACATCCCTAAAATAGGCCTAACGACGCCCCTGCTGCTGTGCCTCTGTGTCGGACCTCGGGCTCCACGCCTCCTCAACTTTCCCAAATAAATTCCATCACCTGACTCTTGTCTCCTGTGGTCTGCCATTGGATCCTAACCTTGAGCTCCCCTGTGACACTCTTAATCTTGTACATCCCTCCATTACTGCTGAACCCCTGGTGTTTCCTCCAGCATCTATTGTGTGTGTTGTGCGGCCTCTTTGAACCGAAGTCAATAATTTACGATAAAAAAAAAAAGCAGGTTGACAACCGTATGAAACAAACATAGGTTTAACCAAATGTGAAACGATGCAATGGGATTGTGCTCCACTTAACAAGGGCACGCAGCTCTTCTGATTCTCTCTGGACACTTTCAAGGATGTGATTTTAGAAAGACTGAATATATAAAATGTGAATGAAAAGGAAGAAACCTTTCCTCCTCCATCCAGCACTGTGTTGTAAAGTAAAAAATAAACTCCCAAAAGGGCCGAGAAGAAGCACTTTGGCTGACACACGCTGCTCCTGCATACACACTGAATGGGTTGGAACAGAAGACGAAGACGAAGGGTGAAAGGACAGAGTGTACCACTCGGTGTAATCCCCAATTTCATACATCATTTATTAAGTTATCAACGTACACAGTTGCAAAATGCACACAACCCATTTTCCTCTCGAGATTAATTCTGCTCTTCTGATCGATCAGCAAGTGTGTGTGTGTGTGTGTGTGTGTGTGTGTGTGTGTGTGTGGGGGGGGGGGGGTATGTGTGTATCGGTGTGTGAGTGATTTGTAATACCTAGTGTGTGTTTCCTGTTTGTGTGTGAGACGCGTATAAAACAGTACCAGGTCGGTTGCACAGCTGTTCACATATTACTTTCTTCTCTGAGACCACACACAAATAAACACACACACACACACACAGAGGAGGTCATTCTCAATAATTGTTTGGCCCCTCTGCACCACCTCTGCTCTCTCACTTCAGGCAGGATGGCAGAGGTGGAGTTATGAGATTGAACAAAGAGAAAAGAATGAAATGAGTGCGCGCGCACCCACACACACACACACACACACACACTTTTGTCTCCGTCTACAGGTGCTCCAAAGAAGGCGTGATACACCTTTATCTTATAGCTGGCGGGCCGATGGAGCAATTTGACGCGTCATCTGCACGTGCGGATAACGAAACGGATGAAAGAAGCCCGCGGTGTCACGGGAGCCTGGAGTGGGTGTCATGGTGCCGGAGATCACGTCGGTTCTGGAGGCGGTGAATAAAACATGAACACATTCCTCTTGTGGCAAATACTCAAAAGCGAGAAACGTGACAAATGAAATGCAGCGTTCCAACGTCTGGAAGTGGGTCTTACAAGAACATGCACATATCGCATGAATAACATGAAGTGGTGCCAGCGCTTTATTTCCCCTCCTAAAATCAATACAATGCACAGACACATCAAGGTGGATAGTGTATGAAACTTTATCTTCTAAGATTGTGGATATAATAAAATGGCTTGAAGGCTGTACACATGGTGGGATTTTCTAACATCATTAGACTGTTCCAGCTCTTCTATCATTGCATTTACCCACTTATACATTATATCCACATTATCATTAATTATTTATGGGAAACATCATCGTGTAAATATTCAGTGAAAGCACAGATGGTCGACAACATGTTACTAATATTGAGTGTCCAGCCCCAGATTTAGTACACACTTCAATTTAAAAGCAGCACTGATCCATATTTTAATGTTATCCATGAAACTGTGGAATGAAAACATTCATTAAAAAATCCTGTGCTAAACACACCATGGGCTACGAACCCAGCACCCGACAGGCAGCAACTAGATGGAGAACATGGCCACACATCACTCAAGTGTCAGGACCACAAGCAACAGAGGAAATAATACACTTTATCTCATTGCTGCATCTCTTTCCTCACTCTGACTGCTGGCGACCATTTACTGTGTGTGCATGTATGTGTGTGTGTGTGTGTGTTTGTGTGTGTGTGTGTGTGTGTCATAGGTTACAACTACATGGAAGAACATAAAATCTGAGCTTTTCTCTCCGTCAGAATTAACGCTCCAACAGTTAGTGGAGGAATCAAAGTGAAGTAGATAAAGAGGACACACACACACACACACACACACACACACACAAAGGGTCATACAAAGTGTTATTACAGTGTCTAGTAGGGGTATCTCAAACGCCGTGGGCCACTGGAAGGCTGTTGATGCCCACAGGAACCTAACCAGGTGGACTATTGAACAGCTGGTAGGAAGAGATAATGGAAACGGTGGGTGTGTGCGTGTGTGTACACTTTTCAATAAGTGTGTGTTCCCACAGGCAGAGTTGAAGCATGTGGTACTTTAAGTCAATTCCTTTTTTTTCACTTGGGTTTCAATGCGTGGAACGTGTCACTGGCATGTGTCCTTGTACCGAAATGAGAAAATAAGATGTACATGCCTTATCAATATGATAGATATGATATAAAAGTAATTCTCTTTTTTAACCTTAGACCTCTAGTAAATATTGGAGAAATGGTATCTAGCTGAAATACTTCACCGGCAGCCAGTCTCATCAGGCCTACCTCCAAATTTTCCCCTAGGCAGTGCGTCGCCCCAATCGCCCTTATGGACAAGCCGCCCCTGCACACAGTGTGTAAAACAGCCACGGCCGTAATGGTCCGTCATCACCACAGCTGAATCTCTTTCACGATGGACCAAACACTTATGAGACAGATATTTGAAATGAGACAAAAATAAAAGATAGCCGGTGCTCCCCCGAGACAAAGACAACAGGCGCTCAGCTGACAGTAATCAAAAGGAAATGTGGCGAAGTGTTTCTCGCTCGTGGGTTCACAGTGACTGGAGGGAGACGTGTATGTTGTGGCAGCTGACAGTATGACAACCAACAGATAGGGAGACATTTAGAAACATTACACCCCGGTTAGATAAAAAAAAAAAAAAGTGCTTTGATAAGTTTTAATTGTAGACTACCGGTCTAAAGTATTAGAACACCTCAGTTTCTCTAAAGAAAAGATATACACTGTTAAGGGTTATAATTGTCTGTCTTCCTGATTGATTTACTTTTTTTCTTGCACTATAAGAGTAATATATGATTTCCTGCAGTCCAAAACTGTCCACATAATGCATCAGAGGGCGTAGTAATACTGTGTGTTCCCACACTGCTTTATACAGACAGGTTTGGGTAAGTAATCAACACAAGTGGAGACACCTGTAGGAATTGTTAGCATCAACACCCAAGGCTTCATTTATTTCTGGAACAGCTGTGAGTTGTTAACCCTTAGTTAAATGTTCCCTGAATTGTACATCGTTTCAGTTTTTGGTAACCTCAACTGCCAGGCGAGTCAAGTCCATTTGTTTTTTGTATTTTGCTACATTAGACTGCCAACATGGAAGAGGATTATATATCTAAGCTTAAAAATGTCTCAGAACTGGACTTTCAGTCAAAAGTGGACGTGATTAACAGGTAGACCAACGCCGGAGTTAAAAGGTTTGCTTCAAACCTTTTCTTACCTTTACATATTTGTAATATGTACTGTGTGTGTGTGTGTGAAGAATGCTGATGACATATGAAATAACTAGTAGCCAATTAAATAAGCTACACTTTTGGGTTTATATATTTCTAAATCTGACACTAAAGGAGTCAGTGCCTCAACAACCATGAACCTCACCGCACGTCACTGGTTACTAGCATCCATTTTTTTTTAGCTTCATTCAGTGACTCAGGCAGAATCACTGTGGGAGGGGTTAGGTCCTGTTCAGGAGCTGCAGAATCAAGTAGATCGAAGGGAAGCCTTTTCTTTTTCTAAGACAAGCGCAAGACTGGCATTAGCCAGGTTGACTTGTTCCCGTTTCTGAGTCCGGGACCTGTTGAGGACACTGACGCAAAACACATCTGGATGACTTTTCACTGGATTAGTAATATGATTATTCACCACATCAGCACTACTAATACCCTTGGCTTACATTCCTGGTTGAGGCTCCCGTTTGCTCTTGAGGGTCAGGCAGTCAGCAATGACATGACCAGTGTTGTGGCAATAGAAACACTGCTTGTCTGACTTTGAATAAGCAAAGGCCTCTCTTAAACGCTGGAAAGGTGGCTGAAGACTTTCCAAGTCAGGGGACGTAACAGATGGACATACTGTATGCTTGCTGGGGTCCTGCAGTAGTTTAGAGAATAAATAAGCAATCTGTCCACCCCCTGAAGTTGAAATGAAACCTGTCCCCCTGCTGGTTAATATAATGTTATGGTGAAGGCCTTCAATTGACATTATCCCCAAAAATGAAGCCCCCCCCCCAAACCCCGCCACAGTCCACCCTCTCCTGCAGGTAAAACCTGTTCGCCATAATTGTCGGCCGTATATCTCTCAGATGTCTTTTAGTGACACTGTGTAAGCTCGACAGCTCCGCTGCTCCTATCAAAGGCTCAGTGCCCGTCTGCGCTACATCGTAAAGGCTATACGCCCGCGCCCTCCGTCTTCTCGTTACCCTTCCCCCTCATCACTCGCCTTCCTGCGACTTTCCCTCTCGTTCCGTCTCCCTCCTCTTGTCTCTTCAGCCCCGCTTATTAATTCGCAACCTGCAGCCATGTGAGAGCAAGCTTAGAATGAAGAGTGTAAAACAAGAGGAGCTGAAATGACAGGAATCTCATGAGCTGTGTGTGTGTGTGTGTGTGTGTGTGTGTGTGTGTGTGTGTGTGTGTGTGTGTGTGTGTGTGTGTGTGTGTGTGTGTGTGTGTGTGTGTGTGTGTGTGTGTGTGTGTGTGTGTGTGTGTGTGTGTGTGTGTGTGTGTGTGTGTGTGTGTGTGTGTGTGTGTGTGTGTGTGTGTGTGTGTGTGTGTGTGTGTGTGTGTGTGTGTGTGTGTGTGTGTGTGTGTGTGTGTGTGTGTGTGTGTGTGTGTGTGTGTGTGTGTGTGTGTGTGTGTGTGTGTGTGTGTGTGTGTGTGTGTGTGTGTGTGTGTGTGTGTGTGTGTGTGTGTGTGTGTGTGTGTGTGTGTGTGTGGATTGTACTTCATAAAACATCATGTTTTATAGCCATTTGTTTCAGTAAAAATAAAAGTTTAGAAAAAAGTATTTACAGAACAATGCAGCATACGACGTGAGCAACTTTGAAGCGACGGCCACGGCTCGCAAAAAGGGACGAAAAACCAACATCGTAAAGCAGCGACGCAATGGCGAATACTCTGACGCGACCTGGAAAGAAGTTTGGGGACTTTGCGGTCGCAGTTCAAAAATTAGGACCTTTTTCAGCGTGGCGGACAAGCGCTAGTCCTAGCATTAGTCGGCGAGAATTGGGAGGTGCTACAACATAAGCTACGTTTCAGTTCAGACAGCTGGGTCTGAAAACATGCAGGGAGCTCACTCCCGAGGACCGGAGTCTTCATTGTTTCCCTCTCTTGCCGCGCTTCTGTTTATTTGGTCCCTTTTGCTGAAACATCTAGAACTCCCTGTGCACACGTCGGCAATAAACGTGTACCCATTGTGTACACAGACTTCTAATGATCGTGATATTCGTCACAGTGTTGTTTTGTGACGTGATAGAATGGTTTGTTTTTTTGGCCTGAGGTTCAAGAAAAAACAAACTGCGGGTCTAAATGTCCGCTTCTGTGAGGCAGTGTCATTTGGCAGACGGCCAACACGTCCTGAGGCGAACTCGGCCCCTTGATGAAGGCCGGCTGATGTATCAGCCCGTTACATGGCTGTGTGGTCAAAGGTGGTCGCTATCGCACATCCCCGTGACCAAGCTCGCCGAATACCCACGCTAAGGTCGGCGGCCCTGAGCTGAAAGCCGTGCGCTGTAGGTTGTCCTCTAGTGGCCGTTTCAGCTCATGACATGCATACAGTGGCTGTTGTAAACACAGATAGGTTTAGGAGAAGATTGTGGGTTAAAATATATATATATATATTTTTTTATATATATATTGTTTGTTATGTAACATTGTTTAGGTGGCATTAAGTACGGAAGTTACATAAGAAAAGTACGGTGAACAGCGTTTACTTGTTTATGTCAAACTGGTCTCCAGTCCAAGATGGATTTGCACACAATTTTGTACAGATATGCATTGTGCCTGGACAATAAACAAATTATATATATATATATATATTAGGGCTGTCAATCGATTAAAATTTTTTTACTAATTAATCGTACATTTCGAAATTCATTAATCGCAACTATCTGGGGTTTTTCTTCTAAAGACTAAATCTTGTAAATGAAGCAGTAATCCTTCAGACAGCGTGTGTTTTAGACACTTGTTTGATAGTATTTGTTGTTAAAGACCCCTTCACACAGATCTGTGTTTCAGAGAGGCTCCTATCTATAAAGGGCCAGCCAGGGATTTAATATCGTGGATGATAAATTGTTTCTTCAGTGAAACATCAGATTAGTAAAACAAGGTGCATTAGAGACCCATTGGTACTGTCATCTTTACCACTGAACAGCAGAACCAGTGGCTTTGGAAATTGACTCGCATTCAAATGTGTCACGTTGACCCTCTGGAGGCGGGGGGCATTTTATACATTTTACAAAAATATTTAAATTCACCTTTTAAAGTCTTTTGTATATGACACACAACCCCACGTGTTCTACATGAAACCGTCCAGAACAATCTCATCTCTATATATGAGTCTCATTGTCCTCCTCGTGTTCTGTCTTCTCTGACTGACGGGCTGCTAATGAGCCTCACCTGGGAGGTGGGCGAGCCTTGTGATTTACTGAGTGTTCATTGGTTGTTTTTTTCGCAAAATGTTGACAGACAAACGGATTGACCAATCAGGCTGAAGGGTTTCGTGTGATGAGTTCTTTCTGCGGCGCGTCACCCGACATGTCTCGCCTCTGTGTGTCTGTGGAGCGGAGTAGCAGCCGGAGGGAGAAGGCGCAGGAGGAAACCCGATTTATTAATCCACAAGTTTAAACCGATTTCTGCTCCGTATTTTCGCGGAAAACTCATAGTTTTAAAAACGGAAACAGTGTCAGACACACTGCCACGGCTTGACACTCAGAAAAGTGCAAAAACATCAAAGAACACCCAAAGTAAACAAAGCTGCGTTAAAATATTTTAGTGCGTTAACGCGACCAAATTAATCGCATAGATTAATACGTTAACGCTGACAGCCATATCTATATATATATATATATAATAAAAAGTTGCAGTAAATCATTTAATAAACTAGAACAGGCACTCGGTAGAGCGCATACCTTCACATATCACAAGATTGGGCATTGAATTATGAACATGTTGGCATTAGTTGCATTTTTCATGACCTTGACCTTTGACCCGATCAATCCCAAAATCAAATCAAATAGTCCCCTAATAAAAACCAATCATCTCACCAAATTGCATGCGATTCGGTTTAAAGCGACACTATGTAACTTTTCCCCTGTAGCGCCCCCTTCAGGTATTTAACGTCTGGCTCTCGAGCCATATATGGCTTTTCCGGCTCGTGAGCTAACAGCTGATCGCGACTCGCTGCTTCGATCAGCGGCAGCGCGTCTCGTTCAGACCCGGCCCGGTGTTCTCCACAGCAGCATGTCACTCCGTCTCTACGAGTCGCGTAGCGGCGCAAATAAAAAGTCACCTGTGAGCGTGAACTGGCACTATATGACGTTGCGTAATCACTGCCAGACAGCAAGTTTAAGTACTTCCTGTTCCTCAACCGGAAGTACCGGGCCGGTCCCAACATCTTACATTCAGCAGTTTTCTGGCCACAGACCCCCGATGGCGGAGGAGCAAATCAACATATTAAAAGTCATTGTAGCGGCACCATTTTTTTCAAGCTGTTATTTTAAGGTGGAAAAGTTACATAGTGGGGCTTTAATACTTTTTTACTTATGTGAATAACACGCACGCACATATACAAATACACAGCGATCAAAACATTACCTTCAGTATTTTCAATGCAAAGGTAATAATAATAAACTAATTACTTTTTTGGTTTATGACTATGTACCAAAAGGTTTGATATTGAATTCATACATATCTGTAAAAATGGGGGCTATACCAAATAACTAAATAAAGTCATTTGTAAACACAACTAATGAGGACCCTAACCCTCATAGGACTTATTGTATTATGGACTTTTATTTCTTAATTCCATTTCTCACATTGTCATTCATTATTTGATGTCACTTCCTTACAGCGGTGTTGTCCCCACCCCCTAACTTTTCTACCGATCCCTCGTCTCCTGCCTCTTACGATAGCGGGTTCAACAACTACTGTAGTTTAAAATCATTCCTGATCAACGAGCTAGCTTCTTATAAAAAAGATTATTCTCGCCCCTATAATATAATATTCTAGAGGATAATTTACCCAGACGTTATCGTCTCTGTGTGTTCGTGTCCCAGAAGGTGCTTAAAACGTGCCATGTTTATCCTTTTCTTTTTATTAAAGCTATATCAGGACTAGGAGTGTTCGTCAAACTGTGTATGTGATGTCTTGTAGGTCTGAGTAACATCCCCTCTTTCCACTATAGTCGCCTCCTCGTCTTACGTCTTCTACTTTACAGTTTACCCTTCTCTCGCCATCAACCTGTCCTCTGCTGCGTCACTGCACTTTGTTCCTAAAATATAGCCCGATGTCTTCTTTTTTTCTTTGTTTTTCATAGTTACAATCAATCACGCTAGTATTGTATCTCTATTTTCTTGGTTGTGTTTGTTTGTATTTGCATGATTTAGTTTTGTACGTTTTTGATGAACAGTATAACTGTAACCTGGTTGAAAAATGTAATCTCTCTCTCTCTCTCCCCTCAAGGTTTATTTTCCCTCCGGTACTCCTCACACAGTTCAACCCTCTCTTCATCCCGCCTTCCTCTCCGTTGCATTCCTTCCCTCAGCTCGGGGCCTCATGTTCTACTTGTTATCGTTACCTCCGTTTTCATTTGTTCTCGTCCATCCTTTATATTGTACAATAAAGAGGAAGACAGTCCATGTGTAGAAAAGAAAAAACAACATTGGCAAGCTCCGTAAAGCGTTTCTCATTTCTGTCCGATAGCCTTGGCAACGTTCAGCTGGCTTTGCTTCTGTGTTCCTTCTTGGATTTAAAAGAAGAGGCACCATGTGGTCCTCCGGTACTCAGTCGGATCTGGCTGGCACACAAACATGTCTCTGGTCTTTCAAAAAGATGCATGTGGGATTAATCCTCCCGCTCGGGTATTAAAATAAACACAAAAATGTGAGTAAATATCTTTCGTAAATTGAATGTTTCAATGTCTGATACCTTAATATTTGGTCTTCTCATTTGAAGTGAATAGCTTGAACAAAAACAAGGCCCTCAGTACAGATACAAATTTGAAGTCCCGCTCCTCAGACGCTTGCTGGCCTATTGCAGCGCAGCACCGGCCACCTCCGACCTCTAGACCATAGTCATTTCCAATATTAGCAAAGTGTCAATTGACCTGAAGACAGTTTGGCTCCAAGTTAGTGAAAGGGAGGAAATGAAGAAATTAAGTGGCTGCTTACTCTTCTTCCTCATCCCCTCATCCTCTCTCACTCCTACAGGGCTCTGCTTCCTTTGATTAATGAACTTTCCAGCTCTAGGGTACATTTATGTAACACACACACACAGCTTTATCTCATGTCTTTATGCAGCGGAGCTCCAACCCAAGCCCAGACCAATTTCTTGTGTGTACTGTCTTCCTCGTTACGTCGTGAAGTTTTCCCATCAGTCATGGCAAACGAGATATAATTCAAAACATCCATCACGTCCTACAGTAATGTTTCTTAATCACAGCCAGTTCCTGGTTTGCTGTGATAGGACATGTCTGTGGCATCACATATATCCTCCATAACATTAATCATAGCGTTGCATGCAAATTAAAGTATTCCAAGTCTTTATCACTCATCTGAATTTATTAAACATAACATCAATCATAGCTTAGTATATGAACTTTGAGGTAATTTGCGTGTATATATATATATATATATATATATATATATATATATATATATATATATATATATGTGTGTGTAGAGGATCAATCATACATGATTAGGAATGTTGGATTTACGTATCTTTATTGCTGTCATACAGCACTTATTATGAATGATGAAGGCGGGAATTAACTTTTTGTGTTTTCTAATATCAGTAGAAAACTACTTGGTTTATCTCTTTCAAGAATGTGTGCAGACATCAAAGGCCAAGAGGAAATTCAGAAGCAGAGAAAATGTGTTATTGAAAGTGATGAAGACGAGAAACTATAGTTTGAATCACTTGTCATGTTACTTTACTGTGAATTAAAACTATTTTAGCTGAACCGTGTTGTCCGTTTTCTACCAGATTGGTCGTTGTAAGACTGGAACAGACAAAACAAAGAGATAACACATAAAACACATGAGGCACACGGACAGCATGACACCCAGAGCTAGCATTGTTAGCATAGTTTACCTGCTATGTTCTAGCTGTGAATTCTCGTGACATTTATAAACACACTTTCAACATACTTTTGAAATTGTCTAAATGGCATTTATACAATATTTTGGGAACCCAAAATAATTAAATTATATTTTTCCATTTTACCTGTTGGCATTATTAGCAATCTAGATTGTTTTGATGTGAGTTGTGTGTCATAGATATCGTCCGTAGAGTTGTCTGTCTTCTCTTCAATATAATGCTACATGGAAATACATTTATAATATTGTAATGGACAATAGTATGTAGTGTACACAGTAATATAGCATAGTAATAGCAAAGTGTGCTTTCTTAATTGTAATAAGCCAAATGTGTAACTTCTAGCATAATATTACCATATTATGACAATATTATCATATTTATTGTGCTGCCCTCAGTATATAAGCCATACAGCCATACAGTCATACACATCGGCAGTTAGATAAACTCCTTCCAGACATTACGACTCTGAAGACTCTTGTTCGGCGTCCACAGGTTTAATAACGTAGGAAAGAGTAAAACGAAAAACACACAAAGAGCATAATGAATACAAATGAAATGCTTTGTTAATGCTTACACATACACACAATGTAAATGTACTGGTACTTCAATTACAAATAAACATTAAGTCATAGCGGAGTAAACATTAACTATAATAACTCGATGTGCATAAGACTTCTGAAAACTAAACATTGTCACAAAAATAATCATCTGCAATTATGTGTAACAATAAAAACAAACCAATACATACCAACGATGCTATCAAAAGGCAGGATGTATACAGATTCAACTGGATTGTACAACTAATGGAGACAGTGGCTCTGAGCCATGCTCTTGTTTACGTCCTGATACAAAATTAAAGCTGCCTGAAGTTTCAAGACATTTCCGGTTTCAAAATAAAACGTATCAACATGCGGGTTTTCAAAATAAAACGTATCAACATGCTGGTTTAATAATTGTAACAGAACATTTATAATATACAAAAAATTAAAATGTCACTCACTGCTGGATGTATAAAGAGCCAATTGTCTGTTTACAAGATCACTATAACAACTTAAAAGGTGGAGATATGTTAATATAGGTTTCGCAAATTCTGCTGCCCCGAAGTGAAAACTTTCGTTTCTGCACTGTAACAAAACGATTTGAACAATAAGTCACGATAACGTCGATCTGTAATTTACTTCAACATATCATTAAGATTTATACAATTACAACTGAGTTTAAGTTTTCGGTAGTCCAACTCAGGTTTTAAAGCCAGTTCAATAAATTGTAATTTTCATGAAGTCAATTGAACTTGATACTGTGAGTTATAATTATGGTTATCAAAAACTGCTGTTCCTCAAACGGCCACTTGAGAATTTAAAAGCGATTGCATTTCCATTGGACCCCCATTAAAATCTAAAATTCTAAGTAATCCATTTAAATTGTATTGAGCCTTAAGGTTATGTATAATCGGGCCGTACCACCCACTCCAGTACATCGGTTCAGAAAACCAAGTGGTTGATTGTTTCCTCCTGTGTGATTACTGGCCCCGCCCTCATTTTGTACACCTGTGTCTCGTTCCCCGTTGTCCAATCACCTTCACCTTGCCTTTGTATTTAAACCCTATTTGTATTATACCCCAGTGTGGTGTTGAATTAGACTATTTACTAAAGCGATATGTAAATTAGGATTTACTAATATACCATAACTTCATAGATGTTGTTATAGAATGTGTGTTATTGTTTAATAATTTACAATATTGTTTGGTAAATGTCTGTGGATTATTATTGACTGGATTACTGTCACTGGTAAAATGAATCTCATTCGGTGCCAAGAGAGATCAATTGCACCAAGGGATTCCCCTTTCCCCTGACATGGAGAGACCCTTTCTGATGCGGATTGGGGCCTGGAAGGAAGGTCCCACCTGGCTCGGAGAGTCTGAGGAGCAGACTGAGAGGCATTCTGAAGGACCCCTGCGATGCCATTCAGAACGACCACGCAGAGGAAGATGAAGATGACTTCAAGTGTCAAGGGGCGTGGACACACTTTCCACACCGACGGACAGACGATTCAGTCAATGAGTCGATTAGGACTAATGTTTTACCTTGACTGGTTAACCAATGAAAGAGTGAATACCTCCCCTGGGACCGGGACGTCCGGGAGGTATAAAGGCAGATGGGTTCCAGCAAGACAATGCTTTTTGACCTTTGGGTGACGGAAGAGATGCACTGCATGCAGGGTAGCTGCAATGCAGGCCGTCTATTCTGTGAAGAAGCCCTCGGCTGAGGATTAGATTTACTGAGCTTGACTTACTGTTAGACAGTTAACTGCTTTGGCGGTCTGTGGACGCAGTGATTCATGCTCCCTCAGCTGAATTATACTCTGTATCTGATCAGTTATTAGTTATTATCAACAATTGGTAGTACTTTTATTAAATACATTTTATTAGAACTTTTCGACACCGGACCTTTTCTTCGGTTCAGCACCAGGGGATTTTTGAATACTTAACAGTGGCTTCGTACTGTTTGGTTCGTGTTTGTCGTCCTGTGTTACCTGTAATTCAGAATAAAATATTGGTTTGGAAGTAGTGTCGGCATTTGTATCCTCTCTCGCTCTCGCTTCGACAACACATGACAAGATGCCACGAAATCCTGAAACTTGGACACATTTGTTTCTACTGTTTTCTTTACTGTTTACATTGACCTTTAAGGTTTTTCTCTGAGTGAACTTTTTGTTAATATTTTGTTTAACTACAGTGTGGAAGTTGTTAGGGATCTGCATGTTTTTATGTAAACTTTGTTTTAATGCAATAAATATGATTTGTTTGCCACAAAACATGGTGTTTCTTATAACTAAGTTAGTGCTTACAATAATAGATTGGAGTCCCCATTGATAATTGTGGTAAATTAGAGGCCTTTTAATACATTACATGTATGTATACTATGTGTAGATCTGAATTGTCTGTTAAACATGTTTTGATTGTGTCCATAATGCAGATATTCTACAAGTATTATTGTTTTTGTCAAAGAATTTGTCAGATATAATGATCCTAAAATGTGTGTGTTCTGTACGAGTAAACGGTTGAATCCACCAAGTCTGGTTTATGATACAGTGAATATCATAATAACCTTTTATTTAACCCTCATGGTTCATTCAGAGCCGAATCATTATCAAAGATGAGTTTAGAATGTGAAGCTTCGGAATGGAACCATAGAACGGAATGTAGAGCGCCCAAGATGGAGGGACCAATGTTGTGATCAGACCCTTCAGAAACCCAGAGAAAGAGAACAACCTTTTACCTGAACCTCCAAACCTTCACTTTTGAACTTTGAATCTTCAACCATCTCACATCCGTCTGAACTTGTGATAGACATGCATTTACACATTTGACGGAAAAAAATCCCACCAGATCCCATCCCTTGTACCATAATCTTCATCAAAATGTTATTGCTGTAGAGTTACATTGTTACTAAATGTTGTGTGCACAACTGCATTGCTCTCAGCTTTGAGTTCCTGGCACCAGGTGTCACCTCTGGTGGCTTTAACCATGGCTGACGCCACATCCCATCAGAACCGGTTAGTCACTGGAGACTTGCTCAGTTCAGGTTCCTCCAGTTACCAGGTGGAGTCTGTCCTCGGCCAGGGTGCCCTGGACAGACGGCAATGTTTTATCAAAAAGGCACCGTGCACTTATAACAATGAATACCAAGCAACCTCAACCACATTGACGATGACACGTTATTGAACACAACAGACACTTCCATGGTTGTTTACTATACTGCTCCACCGACGTTTACTGGATGGAGTCACGATCGTTTACTGGATGGAGTCACGGTCGTTTACTGGATGGAGTCACGGTCGTTTACTGGACGGCTCCAGACTTTGGGGTGAAATCTATGTGGGTTTTTTTTAATAAAAAATAAAAAAAAATATACTATTTGAAAACTATAGTATTGGTGTAAGAGAAGCCATAAATCATGTTGGCCTGGGTTTCTTTGTTTACTTGATGTATCCTCAGAAATCAAAATCAACTTTTGACAGTGATTTATAGTTTATAACCGATAGAAACGGGACTTTAATAACAACAACAAAAAAGATCATTATTAACAGCCGTGTTTAAAAAAATAAATATATATATATATATATATATATATATATATATATATATATATATATATATATATATATTTTAGCTCACAGATTTGATGTCCTGAACAGGACGTACATTCTTTATTCTGTCGATTGCTTCGCCTTGCAGATTGAAGTCCATTGGGATTTCCACGCTCGGAAGTCATTATTCATGGTACTGCTGGGCAGACTCAACGTTACGTTTTCTTTTCTTTCTTTCTCCAACCTAAGGGTGTTAGAGGCGGTACAGCGTCGGTGATCACGGCAACATACTTCACCACACTACACTCCAGACTGGCCTTGTCACAGAGAGCCGAGGCAGAGATGATCTATCATCGGTGTCTTGATGCAGAAACAGACACTTAAAGTCCCAGGAGGGAAACCCCATATGTCTTCATAAAGACAGATCCCTAGCCAGCCACATCTCTTCAGCGCGACTGTGGGACTGGAGTGGGAGTTTCCTACGCCGAGAGGAAACTGGCTAAGCCCATTAGCAGAAGGAGCAGTCCATTTTTTTTAAAGCTTATTATTTACCACTTTCTACAGGGACGCATTAGAACCCGGGCCACCGTGGGAAGGACTTAACATTTAACATTCCCAGTGTGCCATTAGTTCCATTTGGGCCTTTATCTTGTGTGCCGTACTCAATAACCATATATGTCATTCATGCCTGTGTGCGTTGCCGAATGATAACAAGACCGTTTAGGGTGCTTCTGTTTCAGCGCCGAGGAGAGGGAAGGAACTCAACTGCCACCACATCTGTCACTTTTCCAAGGAAAAAAACGGGGTCAAAAATGTTATTTGAGCTGTCGTGAAATGTTTGAATACATAATTCACAATGTGTGAGGATG
This sequence comes from Liparis tanakae, assembly GCA_036178185.1. Classification (NCBI taxonomy): domain Eukaryota; kingdom Metazoa; phylum Chordata; class Actinopteri; order Perciformes; family Liparidae; genus Liparis; species Liparis tanakae. Next base: position 13,252,838 of record CM070093.1, read on the forward strand.
AGGAGTCCCGTTGCCCTTTCAGTGTTGTTGTTTTCGTCAATGTGAAAATGGACGAAACTATGACGAGCCGTCAGAGAGGTCATGTGAGGAGTCAGAGGTAGAAAAAAGCAACTTGCTGTTTACGAAGCTTGACATTTCAGCAGCCATTGAAATATCAAAAAGGAGGAATGCAAACACGTGCAAACGAAACTCATAAGGTATGGGGAAGCAAAACATGTCACAGAGATATGAGAAACTAAATGAAGACGTAAGATGTTTACACAACAGTGGTTGCATAGGATTGTGATCAGATATTTTGTATTTTCTGTTTGCAGAGCAGAGTCACTTTACATTTATCTATCATATCTCATTCCTAGATTCCACCCCAAAAACAACAGTTGTAGATATTACTGGATTTTTTGTTTCATTTATTTGTTTATTCAGCTTCACTGGGACACTGGAAATCCCAGTCCACCTCCTTTCATGTTTTTCTCATTTGCAGAGAAAAATAAACTGTGAGATGAACATTCAAGCAGTGACAAAAAGATGTCTGTGACAAATCATCCACTTGCCATCATGTCCTTGTGTCAGGTCATGACATCACGCTGCAGCGCACATGTATACACACACACACACACACACACGCACATACACACACTTGTCATGCTGTCATAGAGCCCACGTGTTTAAGATGACAGTGAGACAAACAGGTCATACAGGGTAATTGTCGGAATGTTTCAAAGATGGCAAGCAATTATAAAGGTGTGTGTGTGGGGGGGGGGTAGGGTGTGTGTGTGTGTGTGTGTGTGTGTGTGTGTGTGAGTGTGTATGTATAACAATGTGTCTGATGAGGTGATCTACAATCTCAAAGGGAAACTGACTTTCTAGTGTTGTGCTCAATGGGGAGGAGAGAGAATAAAAAGGGTGGAAAGAATAACATGAAGAATGGAAGAAATGATAGATTGGAGAGAGAAAGGAGGATGCTTACTGACACTTCATGTACATTTATCTGGAAGCCTATTGTAGATAATAAAACCGATCTCCCCCCCCCCCTCTCTCTCTGACAAACACACACACACACACACACACAAGAATTGAATCAGTGAGGCTGTGAAAGACATCAAGCGGTCTAATGTAAAGTGATGGCAATTAGAGGAAGGACATAATACAAACAAAGTGTGCGTGAGAAGCATAGCAAAACACATGCTTATAAATAGAGCTTAGAAAAGCAGATAGAAGTATTATGATTTAAACGTTTAATAAAAAATGTGGAGCAGATGTTTTCTCTATGGCTGCATTTGAGTGTTTATCACACACTTGACACATAACTCATAAAATAACTTTCCTTTCAACAAAAACATTTTTTAGATTTGATATTCTATTTAGGTGTTTTACAGAAATACAACCTTCAAAAGTAAGAATGCATAATAATTATAAAACCTAAAAATAAATAAGAATAAAGTAAAAATAAAACAACATGAACATAATTATAAATAAGGAAGCAAAAAAAATCAAAACAGCCCCGCAACACTCCACCAACGTTGTCATAAATTCTCTTCTGACAAGTTTTAAAACGCAAAGTGGAAAAGTTATATTAATATATTATGCATTAATTATACGTTTTCATTACAATGATTTCTTTCAGGCATCATCGCCTACATCGTCAACTACATTGAATATAGGAACGTACACTGGTAGTGTAGATATGAATGGTGATGACACAGCAATAAAAAGAAGAAGAGAAGAGACCGTGTCTGTGTTGTCAGACGGGTCGGGGGGCTCAGACCCGTCCAGGCTGTAAAGCTGACACGGCACGAGTCACAAGCAACACACATTTGGGTTTCCTGATCAAACTGTGGCGGGTCACAAAACGCCACCGTCTGGGTCGGCATGGAAACACACGCTGTCAATATGAAATCCCCTCTGTGTACCTGACACGGACCCAGATGTGTTGTGTTACTTATTTAGTGTTTTTGTTTAATTTATTTATACGTTGTGAGTCAAATCTGCATCACAGGTCTCTGTACGGTAAATGTAGGACTTTGATGTTTTCCTCTGAAGTAGAGCTACACGGTAACTAAGATTCGAGTGAGATGCGCATTGGGTTTTTCTGCAAGTTATTTCAAAGGAAAATTACTTAGAATAGTGAAATAAATAAATCTAAATATAATCTAAAGTTGTTTAATGCATCTTAATAAATGGGGTTCCTTGGATTGGCTACAGCCTATACATAACGTTTTCTCCTGGTGTTTTGTTCCTGAACACAACTCCTATGTCAGGTGTGTTGCAGAGGAAGGGAGCTCCAAGTAAACCGCGAGCAGCAACACCACAGGCCAAGAGTTTAGTCCGTCGTTAATGGGCTTCATACGTTCTCCTTCTGAATGTCCAGGACATGAAATAGAGTGACTTTAATCAGCAAACATCAAAAGGTCCAAAATCCCCATTTCTAAGACCGACTCTCAAAAGAGAGAGAGAACGTTGGACTCAGCTGAAGAGAAAATTCCAGAGTTGACACAGGAAGTAGATCAGAAGCAGGGCTCCCTCCCTGCGCCTCTTCTTTGACATTTTTAATTTTCCCTTCCCACTTTTATTTAATTTAATATTATTTATTTATTATTTATTTTGCACAATTCAAACAATAATACAAAAATAAAAATCACAACGGAGATATATGAATATCACAGTGCAGGAAGAGACAAAAAGCCAACTAGGCTTATTTGAAGCCTCCCCCTAAATAATATTTAACATTTTAAAAAATGACGAGTTGTTTAAGTTACCCCTCCCTTAAAGTCAGGAGTGTGATGCTGCAATACTTTTTTGGAACGATAACTGAAACATCACACACACACACACACACACACACACACACACACACACACACACACACACACACACGTGGAGCCGACAATCAGCTGTTCACAGGCGTCCCTTCACTTGCCGGACATGTTCCCTCTCTAATCACAACCAGGAGAAGCTTCGCCGCTCGCCTCCCGAAATACTGTGACCCCGCTTCGGGCACCGCGGCCTCCACAGGAGTTGGATTAGACATCAGAGCTCGGGAGATGGGTTTTCCGGACAAGTACCTCCCACAACAACAACAACAACAACAACCAACCCCTTATCTTTTCCTGACGCAGGAGCTCCATCATCCAACTCTTCCTCTTTCTTTTCTTCCTTTAGTCTGTTTATTCATTCGACCTGTAATCACACTACTTTCACTTCTTCCACGTGCATAACATCCGTCATTTTAACGGTCGCGGGTAAAGACCCAAACAAATTGACGTACCCGTCAAAATTCCTAATCGATAATCAACGTGCCACGGACGGAGGAAACAAAGGTCATAAACGAAGGTCATGGCCCCATAGTTTAGTTAAGTGATGCCGATTTTTTAATAACCCTTGTCCTCTTATGTCATATAGTGCAACTCCTTCGATACACCATTTGTGTACATTGAAGACAGGTTCAAAGGCGGTCACGGGACACCAATGATGACCGACGTGTCCCGGGTTGGTCTTAGTGGACACGAGGCCAACATGATGGATGATGGAGGCGGTGGAGAGAGACGGCCTCGTCCTATCATCTCTCAACTTCAGTAGATTAACCCTTTGCACATTTTAGAGACCTCGCCAAAATGCTCTATACTAAAAACTCTCCAACTATTATTCTGCTTCATTTCATACTTTGCAGAGAGTCAGTTCACGAGTTGTGTTATTATCTGGGTCATTTTGCTGTGCATCCATCCAGGAGATATTCATCCTAAAAGTGCTTTTATTTTGTAGTCGAACCTGAAACTTCTATTTTCAAAGACGTTTCTTCTTTATTTACTCTTAACCAGTAACATATATACTAATATTTACAGATCTGAACAAAAGCTTACATGTGTTGCCTTTATTATAACACCAACATTATTCAAATAGCATTTGTGGTTGCGGAGCTACACCCTTTTTAGTTTGGGTATGTCATTTCGAGTAGAAACCTTAAATCGGGTGGGGTTCAAAAGGTTAAAGTACTTTGGATTCCTCACGAGGTAACGGAACATTAACCAGTAAAAGCTGTTTATCTTAAGAAGTTCCTGAAGGTACCTACACAACTTTGAGGGAGGTATGTGCTCCTGTGTGAAATGGGTTATGATGACTTATTCATGATCTAAAATTATCTTTATTTTTATTTTTTATATTATCTGTCACTGTTTTGTGTTGTATGTCTGAAGCTGTGTGTAATGTGCTGCTGCTGTCTTGACCAGGACTCTCTTGTAAAGGAGATTTTTAATCTCAATGAGGCATTTCCTGGTTAAATAAATGTAAGATTTAAATAAATAAATGTTAATTACCGCAAAGGCACAAATCAGAAGGTGTTTAGTGGTGGGTTCACTCTAATCTCTTTAATCTACAGGAGGTGTTTTTCTATTCACTTACAATGCAATCAAACCTCAACACACACACACACACACACACACAAACACACACACAAACCAGTCTAAATGCATACTCAATACTACACACTGCAATGGATGCAAATAAAACCAATCAACAACGATTGTCAATGTTGCTAACAAAGTTGTGGACTTTTCCAATTACCTGGATTACAAACACACGCACGCACACACACACACACACACACACACACACACACACACACACACACACACACGATCAAACACTCCAGGTGGCAGAATTAAAAAGCCCCACTGCAGACAGTTTCCTCCTCTGGACAGCGTTACCCATCACACACTTCTTCACGTCGCTGTGGCAACCGTTGTAATGACAGGCCAGCACCGTCGGGGTCCATTGATCCTCCACAGGAGAGGATACCAGGCGGCGACTCCACTGTTGCAACGTTGTGTCCTCTGGTTAAGGAAATGCTGAGCAGAATGAACTCAACCCAGCGAAGGTAAAGAAGCGTTGATTCTCATCTTCTAGGATTAGATAGTATCGTACTAGTATAATTATGAGATAGAAAGTCGAAATTATGAGATACTATCTCAATATTATGAGAGTTATTCGGAATTATGAGATAGTATGTCATTATTATGAGATAGTAAGTCTAAATCATGGTATCTCTTATCTGACTGACGGGATCCTAATGGTTTTCTCACAGTGGTGAAACGGGCCTCCGTACTTTGCCGTGTTTCCCATTTCTTCGTCACTTAAACTTTCCGATAACAGTTCTGAACTCTGTCACCTGAAGTGATGTGACTGTTGCAGTGTTTGTTTTAGAGATGTTGCCAAACATTCAACTCTGCGTTGACATGAGAGCAAAGAGATCAAAGTATACGAGACATGAGGCGTTGAGATGTTTCTAAGGCTCAGAAAACTAAAACCAGTCAGGTGAGGTTTGGATGTCTCTCACTGCAGCAGACACACCTTATTTGACTAGACTTCTCATTATTTGCCACTACTCAACACATTTTTTGATATTGTATCTTTTTACTACATTTTTAATTCCCAAGATTATAAAAAGTAGTTTAAATAAATTATCCCTATATAGCAATTATACATTGTTAAATAATAATAATAACCCATGACATGTAGACAGTGTCCATGTACACCAAGTACAACTAAAAAAGAATGGCTTGTGTGTTTATAGTGTGATATAGTGTAGTTTACCAAAGCTAATGATCACAACACTTAGCGCATGACTTCTGAATGAGGATGTATTTTACCGGGTCATGCTGTTCCCTTCAGAACCTGTTTGCACGAGAGACAATCAGTATCCACGATCTCTTTCTTCTTTATGACTCATACATAGAATAATCAGTACACATTGTTTGCGATTGCTAAATACAGGATATACTTTAGGAACAAAAGCCAGGAAGCTTGTTTTTTTTAACACTTTATATTTTTCTTTACACCACAGATAGAACACATATACATAGAGACGTGAAAAACAAATAATAACAAGAGCAAGAGAAATTAAAATAAATAAATAGAAAAGGGATCTGGTTTGCTCCGTCCTCTCAAAAGCTAAATATAAAGATAAATCCTGAGAAACATTCACGTGTTCTTATCTGGTGTTATCGGTGATGGGTGAACATCGTCCATTTCTCCCACTTCTCACGACATTGCTCCTCTTGAGCCGTCACGATGGTCAGACATCCATCTTGTGATGGCGGTTCTATCGTGTCTCTTCGTGATTACCTTTTAACTGGCTGCTAGCATAATGTTCATCAGATACCCGTCTTCCTCTGACACAGTATCTGTTGTCTTGTTGTTAAAGTAGAGGAACATACAGGTCTCGGTGTGTTATAGCCCAGAATTTTAACAATAACATTATGGATATTTACCCAAAACTGTACATTGTGTACAATTTCCGGGGATAGCCAAAATATATGAATAGTCGACATTTACTGCCCAACATTTCCTCCAACATGGTGGAACACTAGACAGACATTTGCTTATAATTTGGGGAGTTATAAATAATTTAATTATATTTTTCCAACAATGTTCTACCCTAAATTTTATTTCTCATTAATGTTCACTCAGCACCCCATCTTGACAGAAAAAAAAATGTAGAAATGTTTTCACATTTATTAAAAAAGAAAACTGAAATATCACATGGTCATAAGTATTCAGACCCTTTGAGTAGAGTATTGATTAGAGTTGAGAAATAAAACTTTTTTTATTTTAATAAATGGCTGCAATGAAGCAAAGAGTGAAACATTCAAAGGGGTCTGAATACTTCCCGTACCCACTCTAAGTTCAATTGAATCATTTGATATATTATGAAATAGGCGGCATTTTTTCATTTAACATATTTTCTATCAAGTGGTATAGTTCAAAAGAAGGAGAACGGTTTAATGAGTTTGTTTCTGCCCCTCAGGTGTTACAAACACAAATCGTACCTGTCCTACAACTATCAAACTATCATATTTCAGAACATGAGACACGCCCCCTTTCTCCACGAGAAGCTTTATAAATACCGACTGCACACATTCAACACAAAACATTTCGTCCCCACCCAGATAAAGACGTTCTACCGCAGCAGTCAACGAGGAAGCATGTCTGGTAAGTCTCTCGGATTCATCGATACATTCCTTCATCGATGATTTGAACTGCTGTGTTTGCCGTTTTTGACTTTGTTGTTGTGTCTTTCCATCACAGCTGCCAAGTCGGTGAGTTGGTTTCCTTGCAGAACTGGATGCATGTGACAAACAGCAGGGAAAGAGGCATGCTTATGAAGTGGTTTGACTCTCCTAGGAAAAGAAGGGAAAGGAGCACCAGGGCGAAGAATGCCACGAGCACTCAGGCGAGGTGAGACATCTCTTCTGCTCCTCATCGCAGCTTCATGCTGCTTTTCCCCACTGGCTGATTCAGTAACTTTGTGGTGCTCCTATTCATTTCCCATCGTCTTCTACAGGAATGAGGAGGACACGGTTATCACAATGTTTTTTTATTCAAACTCGACAACCAGTCACCGACCGTTGATCCGGTTGTTTACAGGGAAGGGGACACCGAGAAGGACATGGTGGTGACCATGGCGGAGACTGTGGGGGTGAACATGGAGGACATGGGGAACATAAAGGATGTGCAGGTGACCGTGGCAGTGACCGCGGAGGAAAGAGTGGCGGAGACCGTGGAGGCACTCATTGAGGACGCTCTTCTAAGAGTGATGAGATGAATTCAATGCATCTTCAATAAACTATTGCATAAAAAGAAAAAAACTGGTCTATTTTTTATTCACTTATTAGAACACGTTTTTTTAAACAGATGCATAGGAACGCGTCTATATCATTTGAGGATGGTAAATATTGTGGCGGCTGGTGGAAAACATGTTTGGTGGGGTCATCCAATCAATTTCATTCAAACATCCCAGAATGATTCAATGCATATAGAATCAAACACGCATTATTACTTTGTAGTGAAATATTATTAATTATTTACAACACTGGCATAATAAGGACAGCTTATTTGTACATATATAATATAAATATGCATATACATACATATAAATATGCATATATTTACACATATATAAGAATATATAAAAATATGAATATATAATTCTATTTACCTTATACATGCTTCCTTTGGGCAATATTATCAGGAAACACTCTATAAACTTTCATTGTTATGTAGATGATACTCAACTATATCTATCGATAAAACCAGAGGAGACTAACCAACTCACTAAAATTCATAAAAGCATGTCTTAGTGACATAAAAACATGGATGACCGGCAACTTCTTGATGTTAAACTCAGACAAAACCGAAGTAATTCTACTCGGCCCTGAGCACCTCAGAGATCAATTATCTGGTGATGTGATTTCTGTAGATGGCATTACTCTATGGGGTCAGATCAGTCTCAATAATCACAAATGCACAGAAAGATTCACAAATGCACAGAAAGATTCACAAATGCACAGAAAGATTTACAATAAATGTAAAAAAAAACAAAAAACAAATATATTTCTTCATTTGTATGTATTTATTTGTGGATCGCACTGCATTTGTTTGTGAAAAGCTCCACATTTATGTGTTGCTTTTTTGAGACTCCTCTGCCGTGCCTGGATTCACAAACGCAATAGCGCCACATTTACGTGTGGGTTTTATGAGACTCCCCTGCTGTGGCTGGATTCACAAATGTGTTTTTTCCAGGCCCCTCCTCCCCCTTATTTTCAACCAATCACATGAGTGCAGCTCCCCTCCCCTACCAACGAAGGGTGGGGGCAGTGTTGCAGGTACTACGAAATTTGCGGAGCAAGTCAGAAGTCAAACAATGGCGTCTGGTAGCGGCGGGGCTCCCGCTTCAAGTGTAAGTGAAACATAATTAATGTCACTTAATCACTTACACTTGTAGTGGGAGCGCCGCCGCTACCAGACGCCATTGTTTGACTTCTGACCGGTATTACGGTTTAACAAGTGACCGTGTTAACTGGAGACTTTCAGCCAATCGCGTCCGTTGTTGTCGTAGTTACGGCAGCTGTTTTTATATCATATATATATATATATATATACGATTTGACACTGTTTTGAAATATTAAACAATACGGAATTCACGAGGACAGCTACGTGTTCTGTTCCTATTTTCAACAGCTGTCGTAACCAACAACAGGCGTAGTCGGCTGAAAGTCGGCAGTTTAACACGGTCGCTTGTTAAATCGTAACACTGGTCACCTCCGCAAATTGCGTAGTACCTGCAACGCTGCCCCCACCCTTCGTGGGTAGGGGAGGGTGGAATCATGTGATTGGTTGAAAGTAAGGGCGAGCAGCAGGGGGAGGAGGGGCCTAGAAAAAACACATTTGTGAATCCAGCCACGGCAGGAGAGTCTCATAAAACCCACACGTAAATGTGGAGCTTTTCACAAACAAATGCAGTGCGATCCACAAATAAATACATACAAATGAAGAAATATATATATATATTTTTTCTTTTACATTTATTGTAAATCTTTCTGTGCATTTGTGAATCTTTCTGTGCATTTGTGAATCTTGCAATTATTGAGACTGATCTGACCCCATATTACTCTAGCATCCAACACCACTGTAAAGAATCTTTGCGTTATCTTTGATCGGGACTTGTCCTTTAACTCCCACGTAAAGCAAATCTCAAGGACTGCATTCTTCTATCTACGTAATATTTAAAAAATCAGGCCCATCTTGTCTCAAAAAGATGCAGAAAAATTGGTTCACGCGTTTGTTACTTCGAAACTTGATTACTGCAACTCCTTATTATCAGGCTGCACTAATAAGTCTCTTAGGTCCCTCCAGTTGATCCAGAATGCTGCAGCTCGTATTCTCACTAAAACTAAGAAAAGAGATCACATTACTCCTGCACAAGTTGCTCTGCACTGGCTCCCTGTAAAATCAAGAATCACTTTTAAAATTCTTCTCTTAACTTACAAAGCCTTAATTGGTGATGCACCATCATATCTTAAAGAGCTTGTAGTACCGTATCGCCCCACCAGAGAGCTGCGCTCACTAAATGCGGGCTACTTGTAGTTCGAGAGTCTTAAAATGTAAAATGGGAGCCAGAGCCTTTAGTTATCAAGCTCCTCTTTATGGAACCAACTTCCAGTCCTTCAGTCCGGGAGGCAGACACAGTCACCACATTCAAGAGTAGACTGAAGACTTTCCTCTTTGACAGAGCTTATAGTCAGGGCTGAATCAGGTTTGCCCTGGTCCAGCCCCTGGATATGCTGGTATAGGCTTATAGCTGCTGGGGATGTTTAGGATGCACTGAGCACCTCTCTCCTCTTTTCTTTCTCCTATGGATGAATCTTCATCTCTCCATCACACATGACTAACTCTGCTTTCTCCCCGGAGTCCTTCTGACTTCACGTCTCATGGGGTCATCGGACCCTATGAGACGGCATAGATTCCATCTGCTGATGGACCATCGATGGTTGGATCGTGAGTTCCTGTCACCAGCTGTGCTACTGCCCTGCTGGGACTCCGCCCACTCCTCCACTTGGGAGGTCTCCAAACTCTCCATCGTGGAATATGCCTAAATATGAACTATTGATAAACTCTGTCAGATTCCTTGAATGTATTTTAACTCTAAATATGTCCTTCTGTACACATTACATCTATTGCATCTGTCCATCCTGGAGAGGGATCCTCCTCTGTTGCTCTCTTGAAGGTTTCTTCCCCCTGAAGGGTTATTTGGGAGTTTTTCCTGGTCCGATGTGAGGTTTTGGGTCAGGGATGTCTATGTGTACAGATTGTAAAGCACTCTGAGACAAATTTGTAATTTGTGAAACTGGGCTATACAAATAAACTGAATTGAATTGAATATGTGTATATATACATACATATATATATATATATATATATATATATATATATATATGTATATATACAGTATGTATACATATATTCAATACAATATATATATATAGCAGGTTTCGTACGATTATGGAAAACCTGGAAAAAGTAAAGGAATTTTAAAATGGTTATTTCCAAAAAAGTTTAATGAAATGTCATTGACATTTGTAATATTCACATGTTCATTTACACTGAGTTCAAAATAATTAATATGATTTTAAAAGAAAGACACTCAAAATAGAAGCAGACATACGCTCTCATTTTGGCAGGGGGTGTGGCCAGCCGCCACTGGACATATGTATATTCTTGAAGTACTGTCAAGAGTACAAAGGAGAAACCTATGACCTTAAAGGTGTACATATAGGCATCCTAATACTCTGCCTGCACAACCTTATGCCTTTAAGTTTTGTCAACAAACCGATAAATTTGTTAGGTAAAAAAAGGAAAAAGGTCGACGTTTGGGGCTTACGATTAAAACTTACTTTGCAGAAATCCCTGAGTGCAAACTTTTCTCATTTTGCTCATATTGTTTACAGCTAGTCTTGAACGGATGTAAAGCCGTCCCGTATAATGAAAAACGAGCCTCTCCGGACGTCGTGTCACTGCCTTGCTCAAAGGTCCCAAACCTCGCCCTCAGCAGCCGTCCACGGTCCTGAGCCCACAGGCACGGAGGATTCGGTGTTAGCCGGAGAAATGGAGCCTCTTTAATAATCAAATAGACTCTCTGGAGCGGTTAACGGCTCCCTTATCTGTTCTCCGGGTCGGTGAGTCACTCTCCAAAGAGAAGTCCAGAGCTGTGTTTTTTGTTTGTTAAAAGTGTTGGGGGAAGAAGCTTCCATTTGAATGCATTACCTGCATTGTGTTTCTAGTATATTTAATATTTTAGTTGACGATTAACTGCCGTACAATCTTGCGGTGTAATTTTATGTTGATTTGAGGCCACAGAGAGTGGTTCTGTTGTTTTGGGCTGCACCGAGACTGAAATCTGTGTGGCTCATTTACATTTTAAATTCTCTGCTGCACAGAGATGTATTTGAAATTGCTTGTTCAGAACATTTTCGAGAGGGCTGGCGAACACATTTGAGACCGTTGATTAACGTTGGAGGGGGCTCGGTAACACGGCGCCGCACCCGTGATGGGGAATCAAACCCAGGAGCCCTCGTCATCGGCTCCTCTTCGTCATCGCCAGGCTGCTAGAAAACCACAAACGCCGTCTCGTCCGAGCTGACAGGAAACAACCCGACAGTAGCGCCGGCTTCACGTCCGAGCCTCCTCCTCCTCCTCCTCACGGTACCCAGAACCCCCCGAAGAGGCCTCTGTCTCCATACAAGACGTAACCCAGACTAAACGGCATCAGAATCCATTTACATGGAAAAACATTCCGCAAAGCATCATCCTGAATTACGTTTTTTGGTAAGTATTTTTTTGAATTATACATTTGGTTCTCTTTGTTTAAAAAGTATGAATATGTCATTGTTTGGAGTTTATGTCCTTCAACACAACCGTAACGATGCAGACTTATCCGTACACTCTTGGTTTCAGGCTGGTTTCCTTGGTTCGGGTTATTGTATTTTGTGATTGTATTTTGTATTTTGTAGTACTTATTGTGATTGTGCAGTACCTTTTGTGTTTTTTATGTTCACTATGTTCTGTATGTTCTGTATGTTCTGCATGTTCTGTATGCACCTTATACACCAGAACAAATTCCAGGTAGGTGTAAACCTACTTGGCAATAAATACGATTTTGATTCTGATTCTGATTCACAGGTGTGTGCTTTCAGCTCAGGCTTGTGCCGTTTCACGTAACAATGCACCACTGAACTAAAGTATTTTTTTTAAAGAAATCCTTTTGGCATAACTTGACCGGCCTGTATAGAGACCCGACTTTCTTACAATCATTTTATTTGAAGTTTTTACAAGTTACACATTACCTCACATGACTAGACAACAAACAGCAATGTTTGGTCTATTGTTGTACCCTCTCTTCTAGCTGTGTATCACTTTTTGTCTTTACGTTGTTGTCCGTTTGTTTATGAATTTTATTTCCATTTCATTTTGAGATTTTATTATTTTAGGCTGCCTTAAAAACATCTGGCCGGGGCCAGCAGATGGAAATTAACCTCTCTGGCTAACTCTGGCTCACTTACAGTCCAGCTGTTGATCGGTGTGTATTGTCCCTGTAAAATAAATGAATAAATAAAAATTTCATAACAGCATAACAACCAACTATACGAACAATGAGATAAGGACAGAAAAACAGAAATCAAACAGAAATCATCATCCTCCATATTGAACTATATTGAATTATAACAATTGTATTTATATCATTCTTACCAAGATTTGATTTTCAATTCATCCAGACTATTCGTCGAATGCCCCCGCCCACACACACATGCACACACACACAAACACAAGCTTGCATACGGACTCCGACAAATGACTTACATGCTTACATTGCGTTCTCACACTGTGCTTGCCTTTATTCTGCATTTGCAGTTGTGGTCGTCCACTGAAAGCAGCAGGCTCTCTGAACACGCTCTCTTTTTAAGTGATGCTCTCAATTCCTCAAAAGGAAAAATACGTGTGCCGCCCGCCCTCCAATGGGAGGGCGAGAGGTCAACGACAGCAACAAACAGCATTGCGAGAAATGGTAAAGACTCTGTGTTTCTGCTTTTGAATGGTTGAACTTGAAGGATGGCCTCTTTGCTCATTGTGCAATATAAAACTCTTCGGAGTTTGGGCTTTTTTTTCCTCGATTTTGACAAATTGCTGTCTGTTCACGGCTGGAGGCCCCTCGTCTCAGAACTGAGACCCATCAATACTCTGTATTATTAAAGAAGAAAAGAGCTATACCAAAATCCACAGATGAGACTAATGTTCTCCAATAAATAGTAACTTATTTAATGTAAGCCTGGACGATGTTGAATCAATTGAGTTTATTTTGTTTGGCCCAATATCAAAAATTACGAATTTACCTCAGAGAGCTTTAGAATCTGTACACACACGGCATCCCTGACCTTTGACCTCACAGCGGATCAGGAAAAACTCCTAAAAATTGGAAATAAACCTTTCACTGGGAAAAAGGGGAAGAACCCTTCAGCAGAGCAACAGAGGAGGATCCCTCTCCAGGATGGACAGAAGAACAGATGTCATGTGACCAGAAGGAATCATTACAGAGTTACAACACATTCAATGAGTATGACAGAGTGTATGAGTAGTTTGTAGTCGGCATGGACCACGATCCAGACCTTAGAGGGTGGATGTTGACTCGCTCCAACTCTGAGTTGAACTGTGTACTGAATCACTAACATTTCATTACCAAGAACGTACTTACTCTTTGCCATTTTTATTCCTATGGAATATATTCACAGTATAGTGCCTCCCAGACACCAAATGCATGTGCAGTACTACTTAACACCCCCGTAATGACTCCTAAGTTTCCCACAAAAAATAGAATTGTGTGTACGGCCTCCCGAAGTCTTGTCGTCTCAGCCACGTTGCCATGTTTGGTATAGACGTGCAACAAAAGTCCTTTACTAAAACCTGTGCTCACTGACCCTGACTGGCAACTGTCTCTACGTCTGAGGGCGCTCGTTGGGTGGACGGTCAACATGTGGCACACACCTTCGCCTCAAAAGATGGTGCAGTTGAGTGTATGTCAGCTTAGGGGGTTATTTAAAAGGTTTGGACAGGACATGCTAAGTTTGTCTTAGATTGGATTCGATATGCTCACATCTGATGCTGTTTGCAATGTGTTGAATTATTCCTCTGCATTATCTTTAAAGGGAACATTTTACACAACGTTCTGGCTTTGCTTTCTCACGGCGTGGACTTTGACACAACATGTTGGTGGAATGTATTTGTTTATAGCTTATTGTGTTAAATAACTGGCCAATTACAGGCCTCTGAAGCCCTTTGAGGCACATTTGTAATTTGTGATATTGGGCTATACAAAATAAACTGAATTGAATTAAAGAAGCACAGCAGGACCATGATACCAGAACAAAGAGCCGCGTAGCCTTTAAAAAAAGAAATCCGGTGGGTGAACATGAATCTCTCCCGACATTCCCGACGGCTGCCCCGGACCAACGTCGGGCTGGTAATGATGATGTTGTCTGTATCCTGGAGCGTGAATATGTTTTCAATATTTAAGGAGTGTAAAAACACGGGTGCTACAAACAGCCCAACACAATGAATCCACTTGACATCCTGTAGATTAAACTTTAATGGCCGTGAGTGAAGGAGGGAGTCCGAGTCCGTGCACACTCCTGGTGCCGTACGCGTGTGTGTGGCTGTGTGTGAGCATGAGCGTATTCAATTTTCATGGACGCTTGCTTTGAGCTGGTTCGTTCTCCTGCAAACGTGAATGATTGTAGCATCGTACGTATGCGTCCAAGTTCATAAAACAGGGGGCGGGGGGAGGGGGGCTGTGTGTAACTTGTTTGTCGTAGTCCGTATGCAAGCTTGTGTGTGTGTGTTTTGTATCCCTGCGCCTGGTATAGTGTGAGTTGTGTGTGTGCTATAAATATTGGATGTGCTCCTCAGTACGCATGAGGCTGAAAGATAGAGAGAGAGAGGAGGAGGAGATGGAGAGGTAGGGGGAAAAGGGGATGACGGGAGATTAAAATCATCCGACAACATACGGTTACTGTGACCATAAGACCGTCGTCTTTTCACGCGATTATGTGCACAATGGCGAGCCCCGCCTCTGCTGCACAGCGACAATGCCTCGGGGACACAGCGAAGCCAGAGCGTTTATGTACAAATGGATTTTACACTTGTTTCTTTATCGGATGTGACTTACTGAAGTTAACAGATAGTCTACAATAGCTGGATTACACGTCAACATTTTTTTAAGTTTATGTTGCAGTTCAACAGCACCCTAATGCTAACGTTAAGCAGTTTATAATACATCATTGTGGTGGCTGGGTGTCGTTAGGGTCAGCTGTGGAGGTGTGTGGGGGAGTGGCCCAACGAATAGGTGTCGGCAATTAGCCTAATTGGCCTCAGCTGCAGGGTATCAGCTCATCAGTGTCTCTACCCTATATGAGGAGGCATAGGGACAAGGGGGGGGAGGCTGCAACCAAATAAACTAACTATAAGTTCAGTGTGCTCAAGAACTTGTTACATCATGAAAACTGCCAATGTTTAATTAAGCAATAAGGGACGAGAGGCAGTACTTTGACGTCAATAAAGTACGTGTTCAAGGGTGTTGTTAGGCCCGACGAGCAGCGGAGGGCCGGCAACCCTTGAATAGTATAGAATTGTACTAAACTAGTTACGAGCGACTTGGGACTCGATAGACTTACTTATCAGGGCTTGAGCGTTTCGGTCTTAACTCATATTTCTCACGCTTAAAAAAACTCTCGGCTATTTAATGTTTTAATGTGCCGCAGCGCCAACATGAGCCGCGCTCTGTGTGGAGGAATCCAGCTCAGACCCACGTCTCAACGCTCGCCGTGGGTCACTTTCCCGTAGCTGGTCATGTCATGTCACGCTTGCCTGTCTTCAAAACTTGAGAGCCCTGGTTTAACTTATGTTGATTTGTATATCTCCATTAATCATCCGTGGAAAACGTTTCTCATGTCCTCTTCGTCTCTGATGACATCGACCACTCTTCTCTCTTTGCGGGTGGCTCCGTGTTGAAGAGTCGTCTCCAGCTGGATTTCACTCCAACGCTGTCTTTCATTGAGATGTGGTGCCCAGTAGCTTTGCAGGGAGCCGCAGGATTTATTTGAAATGACAACTAACGGTCGCGCAAAAGCTAAACATTAGTTTTAATGCGCATTGATATGAAACGTGCCTCTTTACTGTACATTATGGGCTGAATAAACCACACCCCGTGACTCACTCTCAACCAATCAGAATGCTTGATTTCATCTACCCGTATTATAATTAATGTTTGTCCTGCGGTGGGGGTTCACGGTCAGCGTCAACAGCGTTGCTAACGAGAGCAGTTCTGTCACCACACCTGCAGGGTGGTTAATGCAGAGAAAAGGCTTGGAACGATAGAACAGAGTGGAAACCCCACTCGAGGAAACGTCAGGCGGATTCTTCTCCCCTCCACCACCAAAGGGTCAGCAGCTCCCTCCAATCATTGGCATCTTTCTGTCATGACCAAAGTTGTGGTGACCGACCCTGGCAAAAAACAAGTGCTTTAAAGATTTCACATGCTGATGATAATTAGCCGCTTCCCTGGGAGAAGAGCAAACGCCTCGGTTCCACGAGGTATGCGGCGCTCCAGAAGCCGGCGGCGTCGATGCTGATTGCACCTGAACTCATCGAGGCCCGAGCCGGGGAGCGCACGCACGCAGCGTGATGGTATATTGGATTTGTACCTCCCTCTCGCAAACATTTAAGAAGAGTTCTGCTTTAATGTAACCGCAGTACGAGTCACACTCGCATTAGTGCTGCCGTCTGGTTTCATTATGCAAACAGGATAAAGCAGCCGCGCTTTCACTGTTGCTGTTTGTGAGTGAACAAGCCTCGCTGCCTCAGAGCAGCGTGAAAACAAACTACTGGTGTCTGGCAATTATGGAAGTTTTCCCCAGGAGCTCTGAGAAAGAATTTTCTGATGAAGTTTGTTTGTATGTATATGTATGTATATATATATATATATATATATATATATATATATATATATATATATATATATATATATATATATATATATACACACATGCATATACACATATGTATATATACAAACAAACTTCATCAGAAAATATATATATATATATTATATATGTGTATATATATATATATATATACTAAATAACAAAATAAAGGTCTCTTAATGGATAAATGTGTTGCATAAGCATTATGTAAGTATGAAGTGCACCAGGCGTGATTCTTTATTTTGAAAGCGAAAGATTTTAAATTAACGGCACCTCTTTCTAACGCCGTTGTGAATCCTCGTCCCACTCAGCACTTGGGGGTGGGACAAGATATCAATACGGTAATATAAATATTGTATTGCTTCCACTTGCGATGCGTTATGGATTGACTGGCGCCAAATATCAATATTTTAATTAAAATACGAAGCCGCTCTAAATAACGAGGCTGAAAAGAAACCAGTTAGTTAGCCGATAGCCGATAGCAGCTTGTCGTTCGCTGGGCTGGTGCTGCTGTGTTATTAACTGGTAGGCAGCACAGTCCTGATTGGCTAAATAATGGAGCTAACAGCCAATGACAATGGAGGTTGCATTGAGGTGCGTTCAGGCACTATTCAGTATAATTTTAGTATTGGACAAAGGAATCTTTCAAATGCAATCTTGAAATATTTTGGCTAAACACCCATAATAAACACAGTAGTTTAGATTATAAATACTTTAGTAAGAAAAAGTTTGATTTTTCCTGTGATAATTTGTTTGTTTTGTTTTGTGCTTATTTTACATTAAAGTCATGGCGGTCAAGTTGCGGTCCATGACGCCACAACACAGTGAACACGTACATACCTGCTCGTCTATATCTGGCCAACGTTCCTGCATCGTGACGTACAACTGGCCTCCCATGAGCATCCTCAGGCTCCAGAAACGTGACACAAGAAAGTAAAGAAACAACACAGGCGCCGCGGCTCCCTGCAGCTTTAATTGCTTCTGCCTAACTGTGTGAGAGACGCCATAAATAAATGAAGTGAGAGCAAATCAAAAGTTAATGTTCCCCGTGGGGTGATTGAGTTATTACAGCAATAAAGTAAAAAAAGGGCTGCAGCAAAGAAAGGTTATAGAATATAAACAGTTGCGCAAATTGGATATGGTCATTAAGGAAAAAAATATATATATTTACACAGCAAGCACGTATAAGGAATATTACATTGCGCAAACATAATGTTGGCAAGATAACAATACATGAGGAAAACGAGGATACATGCTACATCTGAGTGGCTAAGCCGTAGCGTGCAGCGATCTAAAGGTCATTATCACAGAATTAAGCCCATCTGTGTTTATGATCATTGATACAAAGTGGACCTGGAGGCCCCGAGCAGCAGCCTGCTCATCACCACACTTATTACACAGTTAGGGACCCAAAGACATTCATCTTTTGGCAAGAAATACACACGCGGAAGTAACTTCATTACAAGTAGGAGACGTTTACAAGCTTCGGTTGTTTTTTGGCCAACGATCTGCAACCAAGCAGACGGAGAGAGGACTAGTTTCTCCTGCGGGGGGACAAGATACCGACACAATTCAGTTTAGTTTATAGAGCCCAACGTCACAAATTTGCCTCAGAGGGCTTTACAATCTGTACACATCCCTGTACTTTGACCTCACATTGGATCAGGACAAACTTCCAAGGAAATAGAAAAGAGAGAGAGAAGAGACGTCGGTATCGGAACGTCAGCGCTATACAGAACCGGACCGGCGCTGATGGGCCGTGGGTCCCTCACGTTTCTCGCAACAACGCTTTTTCTTTGCTTTGCGGCGCGTGAGACGGCGAGCAGAGGACTGTTAACGCAACACGGCTGTAATCTGGCGCTATAGAGAAAGTTACAGGGCCAATTCATTTTTCTGTCATGCGATCTACCAATACTACGCCGCGATCGACTGGCAGGTCGACGTATTGAGCACCCCTGGTGTACAGTAATTGGGTGCTTCTCTGTGCCAGCCCCGATAACTAATGACCAGGTTCTCACTAAGATGAATACTGTTAATATTTTGGGTTCCTTTCATTTTTACAATGGATTAGAAACATATCAAACTTTTACGTTGTTACAAACTTTAACAAATGAAGAAAACTGACCGCTTCAGAGAGAGAGAGAGAGAGAGAGAGAGAGAGAGAGAGAGAGAGAGAGAGAGAGAGAGAGAGAGAGAGAGAGAGAGAGACTCTTGATTGTAAAAATATTCCCGGTTCATTATGAAACCATCCTCTGGCTTTGGACCCCCCCGATATGTTCACAGCACGACTGCAGGATTTAAGTTCAGTCTAAACTTTAAAGTAATAAGTCTGACTTGCTATGAGAGCAGCGCAAGGTCAGCAGCGAGTGAGAGAGTGAGTCAGCGAGAGACTGAGAGAGTGAGTCTGCGTCTCTCAGGGCAGATCAGCTGTTCATAGCAAATGAAGCAGAGAAGACATTAGCTTTAAAGTTGTCTCGTGTCATTAAATGTAAACTGTCAAACACACACAAACACACACACACACACGCACACACACGCACATGCACGCACACAGACTTTTGTCCCTCCTGCTTCTGAAATGAGCCGGCGCCGCTGCCTGCAGGGCCGTCAGTGGAGCAGCTTCCAGCCATGTTTTGAATCAACTGAAGCTCGTCTTCATGCATAAGGCATAAAGAAGAAGAAGAAGAAGAAGAAGAAGAAGAAGAAGAAGAAGAAGAAGAAGAAGAATATATTAAAAGACACACCTCAGGATTTCTAAGAAACTACATTTTAAACCCAGCCCTGGTAGAGACCAGAACCAATAATCCATTTAAAACTCAATTCTCATTCACTCACTCGTTATGATCGCCCGTTTCAACTCTGCCCCTGAACGCAACTCCTAACAGACGTCCTGCTTGACCTTTAAGCTTGGCTCAATACTGGAGGAGTTTCGCTGAGGGCGACCGCGGTTACCACCCGGCACGCCGTGGCTTCAAGCTAACGTCTTTCGTCTGATTCATTTTGATGCATCGAGATGAATCCAATCAGATCGTAGAACTCTGAATGGGGATCGACTCAGATGATTACAGGTGAGATCCAGTAATTTTAACCCCCCCCCCCCACTGATCCCTCATCCGTTGCTCAGTGAACAACTCTGGCAAAGCTTTTCCCAGCCGACCTCGTCACAGGGGGAACGATTGTTGAACGGCTCTCTCGCCGCCATCCGGGCTCGACACCCCGTGGCCACGGAGGAGGAGGCCGGCCCCCAGACTCCCCAGCTGTTTGAGACTTTATTTAATTAACGGATTTTTGACCTGAAATCCATTTGGCGGGCCGCGCTGCAACATCGGCTCCCTGATGTGTAAGTGTGAATGTCTGGCAACACCACTCAGCCTCAACAAGTAATGGCTGGCTTTTACACCCTGGACAGACACACACACACACACACACACACAGTAAACCAACTGCTGAAGTGAAGTTGCCAACCTTGTCTATGTACTCAAAGAAAATGGACATTTAATTGTCGAGCAATCAAGGCTGAGAGCTTAATGGGACTTTTATAGCTTTCTGTTGCTCAACCACTCTCCTTCCATGCAACGCCCCCCCCCCCTATCTCTCTCTCTCTCTCTCCGTCTCTCTCTCTCTCTCTCTCTCTCATTACGTGTTACTCCCTTCCCTGCGATTCCTTTTTTCATCCAAAAGCTACACATATGTGAAAGCTTTGTTGATGCTGTTAAAACTCCCCCTCCCCCCTTGACCTACAAATGTCTCTTTCTTTGCTTTGTGTGTTCCTCTTGCTCCTCTGTGTGTTTTCATGTTGCGCTGCCGTGTAAAAACACTTGAGAATATTTGAGAAAAAGAAAACGGTTGTTAGAGCAACACTTATCTCTCCAGACATAAGCACGTAAAAAAAGAAGAAATAAAAGCCATCAAAAGATGAAGACGTGTTTTGTGATTTGCTGCCTGATAAACAAACACGGTGTACTCCACATGTGTCAGAAGTGTGTGTGTAGCAGCAGCAGCACGGTGTAAACCTCCGAGCAGAGCGGTCTCCACCTGCTCGTGGACCTTTCATCGAATGAGAAACTTTACCCGGGTTTCAGAGGAAGTCAAACTAACTGTACTCCCGGGGCAGCGCTGCCCAGTATCTCAGAATGATGACTTACTTTACATCACATTACATTACATGTCATTTAGCAGACGATTTTATACAATGCGACTTACAATGAGTGCATCAACCAAGAGTACAAACTCAGAACAACAAGAATCCAGATAGTAATATTTATTCTACAAAAGTACCATAAATAAGTATTTAAGTGCCACTGAAGTGCTAATCTGTGTTTTAATCCAGATATTGTCGGAAAAGATGTGTTTTTAGTTTCCGGCGGAAAATGTAGAGACTTACTATTTTATTATACTATCTCATAATTTCAATTTACTAGCTCATAATAATGAGATGCTATCTCATAATTATGACTTACTATTTCAAAATTATGAGATACTATCTCATAATTTCGATTTACTATCTCATTATGAGATACTATCTCATTATTTCGAGTTACTATCTCATAATAATGAGATACTATCTCATTACTTCAACTTAGTATCGACTGAGTGCGGGGCGTAGCAGAGAAGAGCAGAGAAGCTACAGAGGAGAAACGGTGAACCAGGTGAAGTAAAGATGGACTGTCACTTTAACTGCAACATAACCTTTGCAGGTAAAAGCCATCGAGAGGAGTCTAACGGACGATCGACTGCATTTAAAATAGTGATATCTTACACTATTACAGTTACAGAAGTGGGCTTCCATAGCAAAGCGATTGTCTGATTATATAAAAAAACAGTGGTGCTGGTTCACTACGCTAATGCTGTTGACTTCACCCATTTTTTGGATAATATTGTGTACATTCCAATGATTCTCTCGGATGTATTTAGGGCGGCCTCTTGACACTTCTCCCACGCGCTCTCTCTCATGTGTTGGAGGCTCCAGCTGAAAGTTCATTATGGCGCCATCTAGCGGGCATGGTGTGTATACCAGCTTCAGCGTAACAACGGTACTGCAAAATCCAGCTAATGTGGAGGTCAGTGCAGCTTTACTTTAATCTCTCACTTATCTATTGTTTTATACCCATCTAAAGAAGAAGCGAACAAATGGATTTTAAAGCTAGTATCAAAGTCTTCCCTGCAGTATTTTCTCACAGCTGCAAAACTGTAACTGCAATCATTAACATCGATAATGTGTAAAACGAGCAACCTGCTTGTGGAAATATATGAACATGGAAACAGTGAATCTGGTATTATTTCAAAGGAAAGTATAATCAACTTATGAATGTTCTGGCCCACAAGAGACGGCTCTAAGAAACAGATTAGCCAATGACTGATTAAAGATATAAATAAGTGATATACAATTTAGCCAAGCCGCGCCCCAAAAATAGATTCAGCTTTGGGCCAAAGTCATCTGGCCCAAAGCTGCGTGCACACTTAATTGTATGAATAAAATATAATATATAAGTTAAATATTTGACTACAAAGTAGAAATGCGTGTTTGATACTTTTCGCATTTAATCATACTGGTATGTTTGCTAAAATGTATTAAATGGCCCGACCAAACATGTTTTCCAGCAGCCGCCACTGCATCTTGTAACACTCTCGGCGTTTCTCAATCAGCATACTCAGAGCTGCCAACTCTCACGGTTTCGCCGTGTGACACACGCTTTTGCGTGTTTTCACACGCTCTCGCGCCACACAAACAATTTCTCACGGCAAAAGAAATTCTGATTCGGGCTGAAGCGCGTTGGTTCCTTTTTTAAACTCTGCGACGATAGCTGGCACTAAGGAGCGCATCTGTAAAGCTGTTCTCTACATACACATCTATTGACCCCAAAGAGTCTCGAAGTTAGCAGCAGAAGAAGATGTTCAGACAGACACAGTGAGCAGAGACTACGGTATGTTAATGAGGGCTCTCAAGTGTCACACATTGAGAGTGACAGTCACGCATTTCGGTCTTAACTCCCGCTCTCCCGCCACACATTGTATTTATCACGCTGAAAAACCTCTCTATTTAATGTTTTAATGTGCCGCAGCGCCAACATGAGCCGCGCTGACCTCACGGTGGGGAAATCAAACGCTCCCCTGGAGGTCTGCTGCTCGGTGCCACTTATCAGCCAATCAAAAAGAAGAGCTGGGCTACACAATAGCCAATCAGAAAAAAACTATCTGTTGTATCTGGGTACGATTTCATCCAGCAACCAATGAAAATAAAGCATCAGTCACTCTTACCTGTCTTTAGAACTTGAGAGCTGTTAATGACATGTGGTTCAACTAAGTACTCACTCTCTTGAACTTTAAATCTTGAAATAAATAATGTGTTATGATTTTGTGAGGTGATGTAAACGCAGCTATCATAACAAGCAGGAGAGCACCTTGTTAACCTCTCGGTATACTGCATGCTCAAAACATCATAGAATTGTTTATTAAGCTGCCCACATAGCATTTATCTTTTTATTTGCAGGCCTAGGAAAAGGACCCTCTCAAATGTTTTCAAAACTATACTTTGAACAAGTAAGATGTATTCTAAATAATTTAACATAAAGGACATTTTTGCAATAGAATTAGGCATGTTTTTGTAAATGAGAGTAGTTATTAAAAACATTTTAATTCTTTAAGGTAGCAAAGATGCCTCGTAAAAGACCTTTGCCAGGCCAGATCGAGGTACAACATGGGTACAATGCCAAATTAATTCAAATGTCCTGATATTTGAGCCACCACCGCGTGTGGCTGCGTGCGCGTCAACATTTTGGTCACCCCCGACCAAATCTCACTCCAAGGTTTTTTGAAAAGTTGGCAGCTCTGGCGTACTTGTGCGTCCTTTCCTCTACTTGTGTCCTCAGCCCGGGTACATGTTCACATTCAAAGTTCACTTCTCTCAAAGCACGGTCAAAATGCCCGGATGTGACTTGCTCCTCCCACTTTACCCAGGATGCATCAGAGGAGACTTGTGTGTACTCTGGCCAGCAGATATCCCAGAATGAATTTCACCAGCAACCGGAAACAATAGCAGAGGAGAAAATAAACTACTGACAGTTGACTTTTTATAAATACTGTTGTTGAGTCACGAAATGTCATTTTAGGATGTTTTGATTATTTGACTGTAAAAAATTATGTACAGTGAATAATAGGAGTAAACCCATGACCAAGAACAGCTGATGTGGTGACGTCATGAAGTCAGCTGCTGGTCCAATCGCAGAAAGACCGTCCTCCCGTTGTCTGGTCTGGTCTCCCAGGACCAGACGTGTACTTTGAATTAAGAAACGCCGTCTGTTCTGTGTGTCTACGCAGTGCCTTGATTGCTTGATTGTTAATTCCCTTCACCTGCTGCCCTCAGCCACTCCCTGCCTCCCTAATCACTCATGCCCTACACCTGTGTCCCCCCCCCTCCCAGTCCTTCCCTTGTCACCTGTCTGTTGGTTGTCTTTATTAGTGTCTCTGTTTCCGTGGTTAGTCCCTGTCCTTGTGTCCCGTGGTCACTGCCCGTCTTAGTTCCTGTCGCATATTGTCCTGTAGTGTCGGTAAAGCCTGAGCTTCTTTCTTCGAACTTTCCTTTCAGGTAAAAAGAGTTTTTGTTTTTATTTCAACTGAAGTCCTCTCTGTCTTTTCTCTGCAAAATACAAGTGTATTGATATTGAGTTCATTGATGTTTTCAAATATATAAACGATTATCAAATGTGATTGTCCAACACAGTCCTGTACTAACGCATCAGCTTCAAAGTACTCGCCGATACATGATTTTAAGCAATACCGGATCAACTCTAGGGGGAGGGAGGGGTGGGGGGGGACAGAGTTTAATTGCCCGCCTCTCCTCTTCCCCCTCCCCGGTACGGTCCCTACCTCTCTTCCTTCCCCCGTCTCACATTTCTTGTCACACACACACACACACACACACACACACACACACACACACACACACACACACACACACACACACACACACACTTAGCAGTGTGAAGAGCGACAGTTCCACCGCCTTGACGTTCCCTTGAGGGCTCTGTTGGAAAATAAGAAGTGATGCTGGCCTGAAAGTTTCCTCTCCAAATCAGTTTGTCGACGTATACCATCTCGTAGCGTTTTTTTTCAGGCTAGCCGACAGAACCGAAGAACATCGTCACGTTTCTGAACTTGTGATGTGTGAGACGCACTTTGTAAAATTCCATAACAGTACCGAAAAAGATGAGCTTGGTGGCTTGGAGGTGTCATAAAATACAAACAGTTGCCGTTGGACATGCTTGTGTTTAATTAATGTGCCATCCTGAAGGGTCCTGAAGGGTCTCCGGAGGCACCGGGCACCTTCGCACGGGGCCATTCGCTGTAGCTCACGCCTGAGTAGAATAAAAGCGGTGTACTTTCCACCATGTTTACCCTAACATGACTGTAAAGAGACGCTGGCCTTGACTATGCCTGATTAGAATTAGTTTAACATCCCGGGGATGACGCAAATGAAAGCTGCCCTTAGGACTATAACATTAATACATGCAGAGGCTGTCCCGCGACATGCCTGCATAAAGCTGACGTGATATCCAAAAGGGGTCCTTCTGAGGGAGCCGGGGCCCTTTGCCATTCAGGGACACATGCCTGCATATATGTTTGGTGCAATGCCCTTGGGAGGGAGGGGTCATTCTGGGGGCTTTGCTGTCCCGAGCTGCCCATGAGATTTTACCAGCTTATAATTAATGTATCATCCCTTATAGACGCCCCCGATGCAGAGGCCTGAAGGTCCTCATGCCTTCTCCACATCGCCACCACTCTCCGTTTGTCACTTAAATAGCTGAAGGTCGGCTCCCGGTTGTACGATGGGTGCAGAGATCAGCTTTTTAATATCAGTAAAGTTCAGACTATTAAAAATGTATAAAGTTATCGCTGTCCGTCATTGATAGAGGATGGACAGGACGGGCCTTCGTTAGCAAGGCACACAGATTGTTAAGAATATAAAAACACATATTTAGTATCCCATGTCCCTTACTTTGCATTAAGGCCCTGAAGCACCATATCTTGTGTCTTCCTATGACAGTAGCGCCCTGACCAGAGAGAACAGCACATACTCATGCTCACACACATGTTTTAGAACATACTGACCTCGCTGGATAAGAAGCTCAGATAGGTACAAACGCTTTGTGACTTCGGCCAGAAGATGACCTATCCACACAGGGAGGATGATTAGACACGCTGGGAGCACTAGACACAAAGCTATGCACAACCCCCGGCTCTGACCTCACCCTGACCACTCAGTCGTAGAACTGAGGTTTAATAAGAGCCGTACCTGTCACCGTCAAAGAATTTGTTTATGAAAGCAACAGATAGTTTCAACGCTTTTATAGTTTCTATTATATCAAAACTCCACAGCTGCACAGCTCCTGCTTTAGATAGAGAACAACACACACTCCACACAGACACACACTGATATGATGAGACATGATGACGAGAAGATTGTGAGCCCAGAGGGTGACATCACCCTGATCTCCATCAGAAGGTGTTCAGAGTCTAAACCAGGAACACCTCCATCTGTTTAACCAACCAGTGCTGCTGTCGTGAGCCCAGAGGGTGGGACCACCCTGAGCTCCAACGATGAGACGGACAACGTTTAAACAGTGACGTCTCCATCTATTTTATCCAATCACGCCTACTTTTAAAGACTATAAAGAGTCACGTTGTCCTTGAAACGGGAGTCTGTTATGGAACGATGCTTTCAGCTGACTTCATTCAGGCCCGTGCTGCACGTTAAATATTTTGTGTCTTTCGACTTTTGTTCTACCACACTGGATTAAATCCACTTTGTTTTGAATTTTACTTTGCCGTCCTGGTCATCTTTTCCCAACCTTCGCCAAGATTCAGAGAGATAGGCGAGGAAGGAGGGAGAGGAAAGGGAGACAAGAGGAGTGTTTCAGGTATTTATTTGAGAGGCTCGATTCTTCTAAACTTCCCATTTCAGTGGAAGATAAATCAGCTGTTAATTATACAAGATGCAAACATGGAAAAGATATGAATAACCCTGACTCAACACAAACACACAACATACTGTCGGAGGAGAAAAATGTGTCAAACAGTTCTCTCATCCAAATGGTTATGATGGGTAATCAAATCCTGTGTGGGGTCATGCGGAGATAGTCACTCCCTAGTCTTGAGGTATCTGACCAACTGGAAAGATCACTTCCTTTGTTTTAAGGTATACGGCCAAACCAGAAAGATCACTCTTTGTGGTCAAACTTGCTGGGGGGGTGCAGATTAACCAAAGCCTTCCAGGGTCTCCTCTTCCTTTGAAGGAGAGAACGGAAGGATTCCGGAATGTGCGCATATCGGCGAGGTGTATAAAGAGGAGGCGAATCAACCAAGAAGGGAGCAGTTATTTCTGACGGTCGAGAGAGAGGGCTCAGGGATTCTGCTCCATTCAGCTGAATGTTTTCATGACTTGTTTGTATGTAGCGCTTGGTTGATGACTTGTAAACTTGTTGCTAGAATAAAGTGTTATGGGTCAACCATGCTTAAACTACGTTTGATTTCTCACAAAGGAAAGGAACACTCATTTCCACCACACATACAATGAGTCTTTCAGCACATAGGGGCTATGCCGAGCTGCTTCGGGTTAAGACATGGGGTGAGCCCACGTCTGCCATATTTCACAGGTTTATGCATGAGGTATATGAATAGCAATGGTGCGCTCCAAGAGACGTGACGAAAACACTTGCAGCGTGAACAGCTGAGGTCGCGCCGGTCGGATAAAAGTAAACATGCCAAACGCAAACAAGTGTTTTTAGCTGGAGCCATGTCTTTTTCTTTCTTTCTGAAAGTCTCATTAACATTCAGAACTCAGAACTAACTCCACACAGCGCTCTACTGCAGCCATTACTGAAACAGAGACCTCGGTTAACAGCAGGACGAGGAAGCGGCGTTCCCACTTTCATTAACGAGGCGCCGTAACTTCGCCGTCCTCATCGACTGAAGGCGTGTGACACAAAGCCGACGCATTATTTGTTACCAGCTGCACAGGGCCTCCAGAAACAGACTCTCTCTCGTTCCTCTTTGGTTTCACAACCGGAGACGCAGCTTTGGTCTTCCTCTAATGGACTCCTCCCTGCTCGTCTTCCTCCCTCTGCCCACTGCTGGCCTCCTCGGCGTGAGGATCCCGTGATTTGGATACCTGGCTACCTCGCTGCTCCTCATCATCAAGGAGTGGGTTTGTTTACGAAGAGTATCGGCTAACTTTTGGCCGAATTCCAATTGGCCGATTCAGTCCTGATACGCTTGGCCCAGAAGGAAAATGGCAATATCACAATCATTCAGTCATGTCCATATCGTAGATATCGTAGATTTTATTGAGCACAGCTTCCCTTCCATCACACGCCATGGCCGTGAACGTACAAATAAGACCGGTCCTCATTCACTGCAACTACCGAAAAGTAAATTGTCAGGATCTGGAGTTTTTGTGTCTTGTTCTCTGTTTTATTTTGAAGTCCTGTGTCCTCCTTTTCCCCTCCACTTCCTGTACCTGTGATTGTCTGCCCTGTATCTGATTGTTTCCTCCCATGTCCAATCACGTTGTCACCGTCTGGGTTCTGTTGTCTCTCGGTGGCTACACTCTTGACAAATAACTTTTAACATATAGATAACTTGCAGATTAAAGACGAGCCGAACACGCGACATGTTGTAGACGTCATGACATCACTCTGTTTACATCCATCTGTGATTTTGAGATTATTTCAGAAATGTCTAAAAGTTGGAACCGCCTTGGAAGCTGAGGAGGGGTGGCAATGTCGCCTCTCTCTCTCTCTCTCTCGCTCTCGCTCGCTCGCTCTTAAAAAACGCACAGACTGATCAGTATTCCTCTATCAACTGGTAATTGTTACCAAAGTACAACAATGTAGCCCCATTGCATTGTCCCTCTTTTTCTATTGTAACAAACACACACACACCACCCAGAGACGAGTATCGTGGGACTCTTGGATCAACAGCACGACGCGGTCACCCGTCTGATCAGAACAGATAAGCAACTCTTTTTTTATAAGCGATTGAGCACATTTTAAAGCGCGTCCAGATTCTATATTTATTTTCCCGCTGCTGATGATAAGTGAGACATGACTGCCACCTTGTGGCCACAAGCGATATCGACCTTGATACTCATAAAGGTGTGTGTTGTAAGAGCTGGTGGTTGAGCGACATAACTTGTTGGTGTCAAAGACGGTTAAAAGGAAGCACTCAGCTTGTATTTATTTGCTGTCAGTTGATGTGTAGAACTTCTTTACCGGCTGATTTTGTCCACACTTTTATTTGAACACATTGAGGCGTACACGCCAAACTTTGCCTCCCCCTCACTTGCTTTCACTCATGACAGATGGTTATTAATAATGCATGCCTATTCAACATTGCACTGCTAATAGTTTGATATAGTTATCCGCCTTAAGCGTATTATTGATGACATCATGCTTCCTGGCCTCTGGGCCAACACAGCAGCAGAACAGAGACCTGGATCACATGGTTACACCGTACAGTCCCGTGGTAGTATGTGAGTGTGTGTGTGTGGAGAGGCCTCAAGGGAGGGGGAAATAAAAAGGCACCAAGGGACAACCCCAATCTATAGTTTGAGAAGTGTTAGGACACAGATTCATCAGTGACATTTGGCCAGAGACGTGTTTAGTAAAAAGAACCGGAAGTTTATTACAGGAATCAACGAAAATTATCTGAAAAAACTAAAAATTAGAAGCCAAATCATGCAAAACAGAAGTAAAAAGAAACTTAATGGAGGCAGCAACAAAATAAATAGATTAAAAGGTAACTCCATGCTGCAGAATAATACAAAGATGGTGACTACCTACCACCTCACATATGGAGTAAGTAGTCTGATGGCATGACAATAAAAGTGTCTTGGAATTGTGGTCTTTGATTTTTCTTTGAAATTTTTTGTCTGCCTTTTATTTTATTTTATTATTTTATTCCAAGGATACGGGTTAAGCCCCCTGAGAGTGCCCGTTGTCCTGCCCCAGAGATGGGGAGGTAGAGAGAGGCATTGGGAAACCGACACATGGGAAAGGAGAACAAAGAGTAAAAAGAATGGGAAGAGAGACAAGATCGAGAGAGGAGAAAGAGAAAAAAAATGTCCAGAGGAGAGTAAAGGGAAAACCGGCAGACAGTACGAGAGCAGATTCATCCCCCCCCCCGAGCCCCCGAGAACTAATTATAACATCACCACAGAGCTCCGTTTAATGCCACTTTAAAAAGAAGGAAAATCCAGACAAGACACACACAGCTTCTCCACACACGGCCCAATGCTGCCATCTAGTGGGAAACGTGGGTTCTGCAGGCTCGTAGAATGCATGCGCCAATGCATCCTCTGTGTATTGTATGGTGTCGTGTGCACACTACTCTGTCTCCCCCAGAAGGGCCAGTTAAAGTCTACTGAACTTTAGACAATGGAGGGGTTAATACGCCATGACAGGTCATCTAACCCATCACCTTGATTAAAAAGGTGATTCAAATTGGGGTTTGCCTTCACTTCTTCTTTCCAGTTTGATGTAGTTTTGGTATATTCACAAAGATGATGGTAAGTTATTGTCATAAATAATAACTTAATAACTAGAAGTAAGGACGACTCACTTTGTCATCAGAGTGGTATCGACTTATCTCGGTCATAATCACAAAGATGGAAAAGTGAAGGTGCAAAGACGAGGAAAATCAAACATTTGATAGCAAAATAAAGAATGTTTACCTTTTTTTATTTAAAACAAAATGTAACCAATGTAAAATAACAAACATTCCTGCAGGATTTAGGGTGTTTTAGAAAGGCCACACGGAAATCCATGCAATGGGGACATGGATTCCACTGAGAAGGAACAAGAGTTTTGCATAAGCCTGTAAAAACAACACAAAATAACTTGCAGTCACTCTGCACAACAACAACAACAACAACAACACAGCAGGGAATTGAACACAGACACAGCCCACAGGAAAGGAAGCAGCCAGACCATCCTTGTTTCCTTCTTCCTTTCATCAAAGGCTCTGCAGCAAGACAGAAAAAAGACATAACAACACAAAACATATTGAATTCATATGGATAATAATAATATGACAGACTAAACTAACTAAACTTTTGGCCGTACGTGTGACTTCCCTTGTTTCACAGGTGAAATGTGATTAAGCCAGCTATAGACACCCAGACACCCCCACACACACACACACACACACACACACACACACACACACACACACACACACACACACACACACACACACACACACACACACACACATACACACACACACACACACCAGAGGTTCTGCCCTTGTGTATTGTTTTGACCTTTTATATAGGGCAACATGACTTTGTGATATCCTGAAGGACAGTGAGGGAGCGCATCATGCTGACACCATGTTTCTGTTAACACAAGAATATCAACATGTTCAATAGATTTTAAGATGGCAGTGTCCCTTTCAATGCTTAGACTAAACCTACGCCTTTGGTTACTTACCTGTTGGTGATCTTGTGTTCTGCGAAGAGACACGTGACTACTTCGCCATATGTGTTGTGCAGCCAGCTGTCGGTGCTGTTTTCTTGCTTTCCTGTTCAACCCGAGTTGCGATTTGGATCCCCGGCCCAAACTGTCTCGGATTAATTCCGGAACATTTGACCAGGCGTTATGAATGAGCAGTTAAACATCACAACAAACACTTTTCCAACCAAAGACCGCACGAGCGATCATTCCCTCGGTCTGTCCGCCGTGTTGAGAAGTGCTGAAGTTTCGAAAGAAAATGTGCACACGTGTGTGGCAGTACACCCTCGAACCGCTAGAGGGAGCCAAACGGCCACGGCTGCAACGTAAAGTCATGACACCGTTACAACGGTGTATAATTACCGTAATGAAGTTTACTTGCCGTAAAGTGAGTCGCCTGGCAACGAGGTGAGTGAAATGATTCAGAGACAAACATTTCCACATACAGGAGGCTTTTGAGCCCCATGTGTGCTTACTTTTGTACGCTAATGCCATACAAACATTATTTACAATAACACAACTGATTTAGATCATTGCAAATCAATGAATTAACAAATGAGCTTCTTGTTATATTAAAACCGCATAAATATAATATCTGATGCAGCATTGGACCTTTGTTACTATTCTGATATTGTTTCTTTAAATGTCTCCTTCGTCTTGGCAACTTTGCTTTTTAATGTTACTTTAAAAATCCAGATTTTGTTCTTGTTTAACATTTGGATATATGGGTCTTTGATTTGACCTAAATATTGGTAGATTTAAATATGTTGATGTATATATATGTGTATATGTATAGATGTGTGTGTATGTATAGACGTATAACTATATGTGTATATATTTGCACACATATGTGTGTATATGTGTGTATACACATATATATGTGTATATATATGTATATACAGATATATTTTTGTATATATGTATGTATATATATATATATATATATATATATATATATATATATATATATATATATATATATTTCTTTCCTTCTATTGGAGCTTCTTAAAAGTACTGTAGAGCATTGTACTATGCATATTTCTTCACAGCTGATTCTAACATTACAGAACCATTAAAGTGAACCAGACGCGTCTCAAGCCACGCCTTTCCGTACTTGTGAGCCGCGTGGCCCCGCCCCCTCATGCACGCTCCTACATCATCACGGGTGTGGAATGTCCGGTATTTTGAGTCCGGATTTTTAGGTACCTCACAGTCTTGTGCGCGTGTGTCATTAGAGTACGCGCGTGTTGCGTGTGCGCGCGCGTGTGTGTGTGCGTGAGGGAGTTCGCCGTGCGGTCGTACGCGTCGCCAGCTCGCACGCCGTGTCACCGCCTTGCACCGCCGGCAGGCAGCCGCGCTCCTACATGCGAGTACACCGCCGCGGCGCCACCATCGTCGGCCAGCAATGACCGAGAGCCCCGCGACCAAGCCGGCCGACGGGGATGCGCGTCCGCGCGTGAAGAACGGACTGAAGCCGGAGAGGAACGGCTCGGTGGTGAAGAGCCTTCGCTGCTGCCATGAGCGGCAGCGCCAGTGCCACTGCCACCCGGAGGAGGAGAAGGAGGAGGAGGTGAGGCCCGGGGATGGGGGACGGGGGAGGCTGCGGTGGCCGGGCACGCGTCTGCTCGTGTGGACCCGGAAACAGCTCGAGACGACGCGGACATCACTCTCACCTCCATGGGCTCCATAACACGGCCCCGCCGCTCGGTATCTGGCGGTGCTGCCTTGGAGCCACGGGTCTCTCCGGAGTACAATTACATCCAGAGAACACTGATGGGGTTCCCACGGTTTAAAAAAAAAACTTAAAAAATGCGTTACATTTGAATCTATTAAAATGTCAACTTTATGAATGGGCTCATGATGCTCTCTCTCGGTTATTGTGGACAGGCGCGCGTGGCAGCTCCCGAAAGTTGACGTTGCACCGGATTCTGAATCTTTGAATCTCCTTAATATGCATGAATAATTTAATACGAGCAATATATGTAACTCCACTCTGTGTGTTGGTGGTTAGACTCGAATAACTGGGTCTAAAGACCAATAATTATCAGACATTTTCTTATGATGCCAGTCAAACTACTTGGGGCAGATGCATTTCCTCCCATCAGTTGACAATGCTCGTGCGTGTGCACATGCGTGTTTTTAAGTGGAAACTAATTATTGTCTACCAGCTGCTCCTCTCAACCTCATAGTGAACAATAAACATGTCTCAATTGTTTTTTTGTTGGTATTTTTAGGCTAATTTCTGAGAGCTGAAATCTTCTGAGAGGTAAATTTGTGTGTTAACGCCTCTGGGGATGGCAGGGAGACGCTGAACAGGTTGGAGACTGTTTCAATTGAAGTTGTCCGTTGAGACGCTGAGGAAACAACCTTTTTTCCAAAAGAGGCTAATGAAAGTTTGTTTTTTGTCTTTTCGTCTGTAACGAGTTTTAAATGCACACAGACATGTTTCATCCGAGTGGTTGTGAGAACGAAAAGAAATGCACAGCAGGAAACTTTGCTTTTAAAGCTCTCTCCTTAAGATCTGAGGAATACAGTCAGCATCAGAGAGATGACGCCAACTGGCATCTTCCAAACCATTTCCGGTTTGAGATTTGACAAAGGGCAACACACACACACACACACACACACACACACACACACACACACACACACACACACACACACACACACACACACACACACAATTGGTAGAGACATACTGGTTGTCAGGTTTCTGTAAACTTTGGCCTCTCCCCACACCCCCCGAGAAAAAACTTTGCCTTCAGCCTGGTGACTGAACCTCAGCTGATTAAGGTTTAGTGCAGATGTCAGCATTGGCTGCTCAAGTATTTGAGAGAAAAAGGCATGACCGGTCACATGCTGCCCCTAATAGCCGTGGGCACACAGACGGTGTGGCGGTGGAGTTATGTAACGTTTAGGAGCTTCTTATTTTCAGAAAATAAAAAGAGGCTGATTTGTGTTTATGACACGACATGAACATGTTAAGGTCATGATCGCGTTGTCGGCCTTCCGGCTCCGCACACATACAATCGTCTCTTCCCTATTTTGTCAGTCAAATCCCTCCCTCTCTATTGGCTGCACACTGTTTTCTTTCCTGTATGGTTGTTGTTCAGCTGCACCAGAGTCTTATCTTCCCCCTGCTTACAATCTGACTGCACACAAGCCACCTTTTTTTTGGTCACAGAAACTAGGTTTTTGGGTTCCGGTTATAAGAAAAGGACAGGAAGTCACGGGAAGACATAATCTACATCAATACATTTATATAAAGTATTCAAAAGGTGAAACTGTATTCCATTTTAGGTGTAAGACGCTGTGTTTGCATAGGGAGATAAGTTGTACCTTTTTTACAGGCACGGCTTGTGTCCACGGAAACAGTGTTGACTTTGTAATACTAGTAATGCACGATTTAACCACAGCATAGTTTATATATATATATATATATATATATATATATATATATATATATATATATATTTGTCTGTCCTTTTAATGAATATATATTTTGAAATATGTGTATTATCTTTTTTTCTTTTTATGAATATTTTCAAAGATACATCAGGTATTTTCTAATATAATGTATGTATAATACTCACTGAAAGATACTATGTAATAATAGTAATACACGATTTAACCGCATTATAGTTTTATTTATATTTCTTCGTCTTTTTAATATAAATAAAACTATAATATATATACTTTTTTTTTTCTTTGTCTTTTTAATAAACATATATTTACAAATATACTTTTAATTATTTTTTAATGAATACTTTTAAAGATAGATCAGGTATTTTTTCTCATATAATGTATATTCAATACTCACTGAAAGACAATACTACTTTTCAGACAGTGTTTACTTTGTAATAATAGTAATACACAATTTAACCCAGTATATTTTTTTATATATGTATTATTTTTCTTCATTTTTTTTATATATATAATATATTATGAATGTTTTCAAACATACTTCAGGTATTTTCTAATATAATGTGTATAATACTCACTGAAAGACACTATTACTTTTGAGAACATTTGTTGGTCACTTAAATCTGAGTTTCTGGTTTCCCCTGGCGCCCAGGTCCATGCGGCGGCGGCGGCGCACCACGGCGACCTGTACAGCCGGCCCTTCCTCGAGTCCTTCGAGGAGACGCCCATGCTGGTGGCGGTGCTCACCTACATGGGCTACGGCATCCTGACCGTCTTCGGCTACCTGCGAGACTTCCTCCGCCACTGGAAGATCGAGCGGTGCCACATCGCCAGGGAGAAGGAGGAGCAGAAGGTGAGGAGGGAGTTATCTTTTTGTCTATTTTCTTTTTTTTGGGGGGGGGGGGGGTTGCATTGACAGATGCAAATCGTTAAGACGACAGGAATCTAGGAAAAGAGGGCCAGACCAGGGTGTTATTCTCACGTCACATAGCCTCCCACATTAGAACACATGTGTTTAAGTATTGTGAAGCTTTGGTCCAAATCAACGAAGAACACGTATAAAACCAAACTCACACTCACACCTCGGATCATGACATGGACTCTTTGTTGTTCTATCTTGTCTTCACATTGTATGGTTTATGTCACATTTCTTTCTTCCTGAAACGTGTCCTTGACCACCAAGGTTTTTTTTCTTATTTCCCCCGTTATGTAACTTCTGATAGTGGGGCCCATTGTTTTTAAGAGTTCTGGTTACGTCGAGGAAAGGAAGCGGGTGAGATATCGACGAGGAAGTTGTGAAATCGGCCGCCGGGGGACGTGCCCCGCATTTTATTCTCTTGAGAAACAAGGGATGTTCGTTTGAAAGTTGAGGAAGATGTTCCTGTAATTATTGTGCCTGCCAAAAGTAGACACGGCCTGTAGTAGTAGTTTGTATACCCTCCTCCTCTTCACGCTCTCGCTCTCTCTCTCTCTCTCTCTTCATCCACCTGTAGGACTTTGTGCCCCTCTACCAGGATTTTGAGAACTTTTACACCAGAAACCTCTACATGCGTATACGGGACAACTGGAACCGGCCCATATGCAGCGTCCCGGGGGCCAAAGTGGACGTGATAGAGCGAACGTCCCGCGACTACAACTGGACTTTTGAGTGAGAGAGTCATTCATTCATAAAAGTCAAACTGAAGGATTAGGCAGACACATACCTGCAAACTTGTCACCTTTCGGTGAAATTCGCCGTTTTGAAATCAAAATAGGTCATCCACGGGAATAGTGTAGATCCGAAGAGTTTTTGTTTTGGGTAGGGGGGGGGGGGGGTAAATTAGACTGCCGGCGTTTATGAGATTGGAGTGAGACACGGAGAACATGCGATGTGGTGATCTTCGCAATAAAACATATTTGATGGAACAGAATCATGGAACAAAATCATGGAACAGAATCATGGAACAGAATCATGGAACAGAATCATGGAACAGGCTCAAAGCTCAGCAGAGTACACACATAAAAAAGGAAGTTGGTTTATGAATGACTTTAACCATAATATATATATATATATATATATATATATATATATATATATATATATATATATATAATGATAATGTAAAGGTGTTATTACTATTATTAGGGCCCGATCACTGAATTATTCAGAGGACCTTTTTTCTTAAAATATTTTTTATTATTATTTAGATTTGCGATCAGAACAATCAAGACTGTAGTTATAAAAGCTTTGAGGTGCCATCAAACAACGAGGATCACCTGCACCCTCGTTTGTCACCTTTTTCACCCCTCATGAGTTTGCAGGTATGCAGACACATGAAGGAGGGCAGGCGGCATTCGTGGGACAATGGGAGGAAGGCGTGTTTGGCTGAGGGTCATTCGAGGGTTAATCCTGACTGCTTCTACCCTTCTGCTCTACAAATACCAAGAGGGCAAGGGACACTTTTCCCTTTAGGAAATGAGACTTGGCAGCGTCACTCGTCTCCGATAAAGCCGAGCAGCGACGTGCACCAGCTAGAAAGTTGCAATGTCACGTTGAGTTCTATGAAGGACGAAACTGGCACCAGCAGAAGTGTTTTCATATAGAGGCGTCTGCCGTCATTATTGTTTTTCTTTATCTCTTATAA
This sequence comes from Liparis tanakae, assembly GCA_036178185.1. Lineage (NCBI taxonomy): Eukaryota > Metazoa > Chordata > Actinopteri > Perciformes > Liparidae > Liparis > Liparis tanakae. The sequence continues at coordinate 13,290,755 of CM070093.1, forward strand.
CTATTTTTATTCATAATTATTCTGACTTTTATGTTCTCAAATTAATTACAAATTAATACAGTTATCCTAGTTTCCCAGAGCTCCGACTGAACATTAACATAATTACGTAAATTGGGTAGAGCTTGATATTGCTGGACCAAACCACACATTTAAAATTAATAAGAATAATGTTATCATTGCGTAACTTTGGGCTGGTCTGCCCCGTACATACGGCCAATCGGAGCACAGTGCTGCCAGCCAATCGCAACACATTGGAGCCGGACAGCGAAATATAAGCAGGCTGCAGTGTGCAGAGACGAGCTGTTATGGTAATGTATTGTTAAATATGGCAGACACACTTTTTATCTTGTATGTTTGTGTATTTTATTCAGTCAACCAAATCAAATACAATACAATATGATCCTATATAATATACAAAAGACTGAAAAGGTATAGGTAGAAGTATACATTCTTATAAATTCCTATCCTAAATTAAAATCAAAATAAATCCGAAAATGTATATAAAATAAAGGAAAAACAAATCTCAAGAAGAGCTTTAAACGCAATGGAGCTTCAGCTAATCAGAACACATCTCGGGAGATTCTTATGGCCCAAATAAAAAAGAATAGTCACGTGAGACGGAGCGGGAACGCGTTGCTTCACATTCAATGGGTAACCTGCATGTGCTCTTGTCGTATTGGCTGTACCAATAGGGTTGCATAAACATCTCTTTGATTGTACCCTCTCCCCCCCCCCCCCTCCCCCAGTTACACGGCTCGAGTGGTGCAGGAAGTGATCAACTTGGGCTCGTACAACTACCTGGGCTTCGCTGAGAACACGGGTCCGTGCGCCGTCTCCGCGGCCGAGGTCACCACGAAGTACGGCGTCGGAGTTGCGAGCACCAGGCAGGAGATCGGTACAATCACACGCCGAAACACAGACGCTCCGGCGACACACTCTGTCACCGGAGCTAAACAGCAGGAATGTGGTGGTGGAGGTGGTGGGGGGGGGGGGGTAAAGAGAGAATAATGGAGCAGTTTGTTTTGTGGCACAGTGGAAACTAACACGGTACATTTTCTATCCTGACGGCGTAGTGTGCAAATATTGGGCTTTATTTTGTCAGACATTTGATTTCTTAATAGATGCCTCGGGGTGTTTAATCCATACAGAAACAGAAGTGTAGAAAGGGCTCCAGGAGGTCACTGCACCCATCCAATAAATAAGCTGACCATCTCCTGGCAGAATATCTCTCTTGAATGGACCGACATGAGGGTGGTCTCAATCTTTTAATCTAATCCTCAGCAAGAAAGTCAATAAGCCAATTTTCCATGCAATCTGTGTCTTTGATATTTTGGTTGGTATGGTGACGACCTGTGAATCTCCATCTCAGGTAACCTGGACGGACACGAGGAGATGGAGAAACTAGTGGCTAAGTTCCTGGGCGTGGAGTCGGCCATGGCGTTTGGGATGGGCTTTGCAACCAACTCCATGAACATACCAGCACTCGCTGGCAAGGTCAGTCCACCAGTGGTGGATGTTCTTGTTCTTGTTGCACACTTTTCCTTCCATTGTATTTCTTGTTCCACATTCTTTTAATTTGACGTTTATTTCCTTGTCATGTTTATGTTGCATTGTCTCTTTCCTCTTATTCCTCCCTCTCTCCCTGCCCACTGCCACTCGCTCTACTTTCTACGAATGTTCCGTTTGGAGTAGTGTATGCACTCTTGTGTACATCGTATATATGTATTAATACATTTATTTATGTACATATATGTATACATGTATTTATATATTTTCGTATACATTTATTAATATATATATATATATATTTTAGGGATGCACCGATCTGATCGACGCCGATCCATATCGGCCGATATTGCCATGATCGGTTTTGATCGGCGATCTCAAAACGGCCGATCATAACCGATCGATCAGATGACGTCACATCTGTGAGAAATACTATCAGAGACGTTTTAGTCGCCGCGTGCCGCAACTGAGACGGAGCGCCCGCCGAGTGCCGCAGAGTGAGAGGTCCGCGAGGGGATCCTCCCGCAGCGAGCGGCGCCCCGTCCCCCGAGCTGAACCTCTGGGTCAACTCACCGACACTCGCATGTCTGACCCTACAGGCTGATATTCACATGTCTGACCCTACAGACTGATGCTCACGGTACACGCGTTCGATCAGGAGCGCGCGAGGGTTTTCATAAAGTTACCCGCTAACTTTATGAAAACCCTCGCGCGCTCCTGATCGAGTGCTGTTAGCGGAAGGATTCACGTGACACAACATCAGGTTTTGCAAAGATAGCAGAAAGAGCCACGTGAAACAACATCCGTTTTTCAATATAAGATGTCGACAAATCATACACTAACATATACAAGTAAACAATGAACTAATTTTGTATATTAATAGATCGTTTCTGAGATTTAGCTTGAATTATGCTAACATTAAAACATTGTTACTGTACCAAGGAAGAGTTTATAAAAATAAGTCAGACTTTTGTATGTTAAAAAAGTCCTGTATATAGATTTCCCTAAGAGTTCCAGGAAATGAATAATGCAGATGTGTTCCATACATATCTGGAATCAATCCCCTACAATAGCAATCAAACAATTGTAATGTATCAATTAGGACAGTTTTCAAAGTAAAAGTCCTAAATGTTTAAGGAAATCTGTAATTTCTTTAATGTTTGAGGTGCTTTAGATGTGTATTTCCTCATAGTCCTAGGCAATAATGCTACACAATAAATAGAATGTTTCAATCGATACCGTAATTGGTATTATGGGATCGGCAGATACTATTTCAGTGATCGGTGATCGGTATTATCGGTGATCGGCTGACACTGATTTCAGTGATCGGTGATCGGCCCAAAAAACCTGATCGGTGCATCTCTAATATATTTATATATAAATGTATTTGTATATGACTTTATTTATATATATATATATATATATATATATATATATATATATATATATATATTGATATTTATATATAAACATGTATTTATATATATGACTTTATTTATATATATATATATATATATATATATATATATATATTGATATTTATAAATAAACATGTATTTATATATAAACATTTATTTTTTAAATGTATTTATGTATAAATGTATTTATTTATATGTATATATATATATACATTTATTTATACATATTTATATTATAAAAGTGAGCACAGTTATTGTAGCTTTAACTTTTAAGGTATCACCACATCAGCGTCCCCTGGCCAAGTGTCGGGAGAAACCACTTCCCGTTGGCACGAGCAACTAGTACAGCCTACAGTGTGTCAGTCAGTTTTTAGATGAGTATTGGGAAATAAATAATAAGTACAAAAGAAAGGTGTTATCACTCTGCTGCTCATAGTGATGCAACATCAGTAGTATTTGATCAAAGGCTTCTCTTAAACAGGCCAACAAACAAGAAACACGGTCTGCTGCCTCAGATAGATGTTACACAAATCACATGTGTGAATCCTGTATAAATGTTCCTTCGTGTCCCACAGGGCTGTCTGATTCTGAGTGATGAATTAAACCATGCCTCCCTGGTCCTTGGTGCCAGACTCTCGGGGTCCACCATCAGAGTCTTCAAACACAACAGTGAGTCTGTGATCCCAATCAGGTCATTGATTAAACTAATGGCACTACTCAATAAGGACTTTTCTTCCTTATCCTTTCATATGCTGCATTCTGCCGATATCTGATTATTTGATCTCCTCACCTTTCATACACGCACTACTGGGGAGATGGCTCTGCATCCCACGTCTCGGGTTAAGTCGTTTATCATAACCCGAGGATTTTTTAATTTTGATGAATGGACTGACGGATGTTCGGGTTTCATGGCCCTCCTCGTCGTGTTCATGCTCGCTCACTGTCACACTTGAATAGAACCGAAGAATAGCCTTTGTTCACCTTATTCCTGACACCTGTACTTATTCCTGGTACAAGTAAGAATGTCTTGGCATTCAGTTTTGTATTCTTTCTCTAACAGAAACGACAAAATTATTCACACAATAAAAACACTCTCAGTAGGCCCATGTCAAAAGGCAGGGGAGAAGTTGGTTAGCTGCTAGCGGTGGCTCACATACTAAAACGAGTATATTGAGTGTCTTTGGGGTAGCTCATAAATAGCTCTTGCTTTTATAAAACATGAGATATATTCATTATAACGTGTAATTATTTCTATCTGTAATTGGCCATTAGCTCTGTAATAAATATTAGGCTAACTAGCCATAGCTTTGCTCTGAAGCTACGCCCACATACAAGCACTGTTTGTTTACATTTGTATGCCTCCACGGCGGTGGCAGCCATGGCCAGAGAGACGGTAATGTTTCTGTCAAATGCAAATGACTTAAGTCTGTGTAATTGGCAGCTCAGAAGTTGGCTACACCAACATTTTAACATTTGGCAATTAGCTTCGAGCTAACTAGCCAAAATACCTCAGCTTGCCAGCCAGAACCAGAACCAGTTAAATGTTTCATGTCTTACAAACCAAATCCAGAAGTTAAATTATTAATTAGAATTTGTTATGTGAACTGTGACTGGTTGTTGTTTTTTGGATCAAATGCAGCTAATGTTTGAAAAACAGGAGCAACACCCCTGAAGATGTAGACTTTAGTATTGTTGTCCTGTGTGGATGGAAACGGTCCAGGCTGGTGTCTCGCGTTCTTCCCCTTCTGACGACTACCACTGCTGATCCCACAACTTTCATTTAGAATAAAGCGCAATTACTTGTCTCTCTTGATTTTCAGATATGCAGAACCTTGAGAAACTGCTGAGGGAGGCCATCGTTCACGGGCAGCCCAGGACTCACAGACCGTGGAAGAAGATCCTCATTGTGGTGGAGGGCATCTACAGGTGCATTACCCATTTACCACACTATACATATCTTAAATAAAAAAACCTTCCAGGTGTTTTACAGTTACATTGAACTAGGCTAAAGGTCTCAGGAAAAAGCAGTAAAACAAAAGGCGTCACCAGCTTTAAAATATTGATTTCCTTCCTGATTTCAACATGAAGAAAACTGACCGTAGTTGCGCAAGCAGTAGTTGCATCAGATGCTGTGCATTGGTTTTGTTTTCAATCAACAGCTTTTGAATTTTTTCAAATGTATTCCAATTATTTACATGTTTACAGCCAAATAAGACATAGCATGTTCATGTAAAGGAGTCTTACACAAACACAGCTCCTCTATTGATCAGTTCATGTGGTTCCATTGGATTCAGCAGTATCAACACTCCCAGGGATTGCTGGTTGACAGAGCGGATTCTGTGCTTGGTTAGCTCTTACCGGTTGTACACACGGTGAGCACCTTTGATGGGTTACTTTAATCCGTCGCCCTGGCTGCAAGAGGCTGCCGTGTAAATCAACACTGTGCAAAGCAAATCTGGCTTTTTCCCTGTAACATTGTGACATTTTTCCCCTTCGAGTTATCACATGTGAACAGAATATTGGACGGTTGTTGTTCGTCTGCTCGCCAGCTGACGGTTCCCGGCAGTTTCGTACTCGGCTCTCGAGTGCAGAGACCGCTCAGATTGACGCCCACTGTAACATATTCTACTGTGTCTTGTGTAGTTATTTATGTTTATTTTTCCCTCCCTCGCAGCATGGAGGGCAGTGTAGTGCGCCTGCCCGAGGTGATTGCCCTGAAGAAGCTCTACCGGGCCTACCTTTACCTCGACGAGGCCCACAGCATCGGGGCCCTGGGGCCGAGAGGGAGAGGCGTGGTCGACTACTTTGGCCTGGACCCCTGCGATGTGGATGTCATGATGGGCACTTTCACCAAGAGCTTCGGCGCCGCAGGGGGATACATCGCAGGGAAAAGGGTGAGGATGCGTGGAAGGGGAGTTGTATATTTAATTTGTATCTGTTTTTGAAAGCACAGTTTATAAGAGAGCTGAACAAAAGCCCTGGCTGTCATGGATGGTTTCGCGGTTCGGCAACCCAGTGTTCTTACTGGTTTGCCGAACTGTGCTAAACGCCAATCTTTACGTCTCAGCTGAAAACTATCTCTCAATATCTGGGGTTTCTGTGTCAAGTACCAAAATGTAATGTTGATTTTTAGCCTGTCAGCGCATGGCCTCTGCATTCCTGTCCTATTAGCCCTGTAACATGACGTCAGTGTGTCGAAACAAAAGGTCAGTTTCACAGAAGTCTCGACTTGAGGACGTGAACTGCTTTTGTCTCTCTGTGAAGCGATTGTGACTCACTCTGCTTCTGAAGAAGACAAAAAAGAAAAACGATTTGTCCGAGCAGATTTACCGGCTTCTTTTCACCTGCAAAAAAAACCTTCAAGGATGGGCTCATAAGTGGTAGGACGAAATGTGAGGAGTGTTTGTAACTACCCTACAATCCAATTTACCTTGTGATATGCAGTTGAGTTGGCATTGGAAGCCAGAGTCTGTTGATAAGCCTCAATCTGTACAAAACTAGTATATACATTGGTAAAGCTCTCCATGCACATCTCCTCACGTCTTCTGTGTATCTGCCGGGTTTAGGAGCTCATCGAGTACCTGCGCTCCCATTCGCACAGTGCGGTCTACGCCACCTCCATGTCTCCTCCTGTGGTGGAGCAAATCATCACTTCTATGAAGTGCATTATGGGAGAGGATGGAACAACGATCGGTGAGTGATATATATTTATTATTATTTATTTAAATTTTAAAGAAATTATATATATATATATATATATTTATACATATTTATTTAAGTTGATATATATATATATATTTATAAATACATATAAATATATATTATATATAGTTATTTATTTATGTTTATATATAAATATATATTTATTTATATGTATTTTTTAATTATATATATTATTTTTATACATAGATATAATATTTATTTATTTTATATATATATATATATATATATATATATACATAGATATAATATTTATTTATTTTATATATATATATATATATATATATATATATATATATATAATTCTTTGGAGTAATTGATAGATTTAATGGATATACATAATGCAGGTTTAAATATGTGCAAAAGGGTCTCCATAATGCAATCTATTGTATGGACCGAGATCCCCCCCCCACACACACACACACACCCACACACCCCGCACGAGACACCTGTTGGTGTGCGCTCGTTCATCAGATCCAATCCCACCTAATCATTTCAAATGAACCAAGAGTGGCACCTGTCAGAGAAGCTTCGTGGCCGCCTGCTTTGTCAGCGAGTTGAGTGGATCCCATCTTAGCTGCTGTAATCTGCACCACCATCGGTCACCACCGGGTGTCAGTGCACACTAATGAAATCTATCACAGTCCTCTGACTCCAGTTTCTCCAAAGATCCCACGGTACCTTTTAGCTTTTGTGTTGTTTCTTTTAACCCCCATCCCCCAAAAACATGATTTTTGAAGCCTGCATATATATGCGTGTGCAACGTTGTTTTATTTGTATTCATGTTTGAAGCTTTTTAAAAGAAACCAGTGAATCTGAGAAACATTCCAGAGAAAGTGAACCCTGCTCTCAGTATGGTGCCATGAATGTGATTGTTTGCAGCTGCTGTTCAACCTTCTTTTTTTCTTCTTCTTTTCAAAGCATCATCAAACAAGCTATAAATAATGTCCTCCCCCCCCCCACTCCCATCTGTGTGCCAGAAAGATTGAATCTGGTAAAGGGTCTAAAAACATGTTGTAGTCAAGGAGAGTTTTCTTTGTTCACCTCCTATACATTTTATTCAAACTTCTGAGTGGTGAATTGTTGAACGAGGATCATTTCGTGGAGCTCGATGTTCCCTGCAGTGTAAATATACTAAATGTACATTAACTCTGAGGCTCAACTCGCGTTTCCATGTCTCCTCCCGCCGCCAGGCCTCAAGCGCGTGCAGCAGCTGGCAGGGAATACAGTCTACTTCCGCAAGAGGCTCCGAGAGATGGGCTTCATCATCTACGGCAACGAGGACTCGCCCGTCGTGCCCATGATGCTCTACATGCCCGCCAAGATAGGGTGAGCCTCCGGCCGCTGGCGCCGCCGTCCTCCAATAGGGAGGAGCCATGTGAATGTTGTGTGATTTAGATGTATTTTAACTCTAAATCTGTCCTTCTGGTCACATGACATCTATTGCATCTGTCCATCCTGGAGAGGGATCCTCCTCTGTTGCTCTCTTGAAGGTTTCTTCCCCCTGAAGGGTTATTTGGGGTTTTTTCCTGGTCCGATGTGAGGTTTTGGGGCAGGGATGTCTATGTGTACAGATTGTAAAGCACTCTGAGACAAATTTGTAATTTGTGAAACTGGGCTATACAAATAAACTGAACTGAACTGAACTGAATTGAATTGAATTGTAACGCGCGTCTCCTGGCGTCGGTCCTCACCAGAGCGTTCGGCAGGGAGATGCTGAAGAGGAACATCGGGGTGGTGGTCGTGGGCTTCCCCGCGACGCCCATCATCGAGTCCCGGGCGCGCTTCTGCATCTCGGCCGCCCACACGAGAGACGTGCTCGACAGGGTAACTTTTCAACATTTCTTTTGACTGCTCGCGTTTAATATGGATGGGACGTGACTCCTCCCCCTTTTTTATTTTTAATGGCTTCAACTTGTGATCTCGTTTGGACAAAAACAATATTGTTAAACAAAGAAATGGTAAAAGACCAAAAAAGCTTTTTACTTTCCTTAAAACAAGATGTGGCGGAGCTTCTTCTGTTCACAGCTCTCACCCTGCTAAATAATTAAAGCCACTGAGGTCATACACGGTTCTGATTGGTTGGTAGTTAATCTTCTCCAGCTCCACCTTGTAATCAGTGTGAGGCCTGCTTCAGTTTTTTTCATTAAAAAAAAAGAGTTGTATCTCCTGCGCGGAGCTGAAGCACTTATTACCTTCGCATTGAAAATGCAGAAGGTAATGTTTTCGCGGGCGTGTATTTATTTATTTGTGAATATGTCTGTCCGTCCATCCGTTATTCGTCTAACTCAGACAAAACTGAGCCGATTCTTATGAAACTTGGTGGGATGATTGGTCATGACCCAATGAGCAATCTATTAGTTTTTGGGAGTGATTGGGTCAAAGGTCAAGGTCAAAGTCACGAAAAGGTAAAAAACGTAAAAACTGAGCCGATTCTTATGAAACTTGGTGGGATGATTGGTCATGACCCAAGGAACAATCGATTAGTTTTTGGGCGTGATTGGGTTAAAGGTCAAGGTCACGAAAAGGTGAAAAACGTAAATTGCGAAGGTATGCGCTCTACCAAGTGCCCATTCTAGTTATTATTATTATTATTATTATTATTACTCGGTGAAAAACAGGTGATGTAGGCGGTCTTTAATTAGTCCGGATTGCCGAAGCCTCACCGGGCGACGCTTACAGGGATGTGTAAAGTCTAGTGTGTGTGTGTGTAGTACACATACACACACTAGACTTATATATATATATATATATATATATATATATTACACACGTAGAGCATGCATTGCATAGAGAATTGGTGGATGTGAAGTGACTTGGAGGGTCACAGGGCCAGAAGCCCACGAGGCCTTTTTAAATGCTGGAGCCAGAGACGGCCCTGAGGAGCGTCTCTTACGCTTCCCTCGAAGCATCAAACAGACAAGATCTTGATTTCAGAGACATTATTCATTCTTTCCTGATTGACATGGAAAATCTCCTTCCATCATAACTACATGAAGCGGGAATTCAGAAGATTTTTATATGTTTTTACATTTTTTAATAACGGCTCCGTGTGTGTGTGTGTGTGTGTGTGTGTGTGTGTGTGTGTGTGTGTGTGTGTGTGTGTGTGTGTGTGTGTGTGTGTGTGTGTGTGTGTGTGTGTGTGTGTGTGTGTGTGTGTGTGTGTGTGTGTGTGTGTGTGTGACCTTTCCCCTGTGCTTGGCCTCCAATCTAGCCGTCCTATTTCCTCATTTGATCGCTTCCTTGGCGAACCCTCCTTGCCGCCCACTCCTCTCCGCCTGCTCGTCGTCTTCAAGTCGCCGTTAAAGCTTGGGCCCGTCTCCCGTCCTCGCATTAACACAGATCCCCTCGCACAGCGGCGGAGAAGTCTCCTGTATAATTGGGCTGTTCTTGTGGCTCAGCTGGCTCAGATGATGCCTTGTCTCCGGGAAGCGCTGTTGTATTAAGGGGGGGTGGGGGGGTCGCCTGTTATCCAATTCCCTTCCTCTTTCTTTTGCTCTTTTTTTTCTTTTTTTTTTTTTGCTCTTCAAAAAGAAATCAAATAATATAAAGCGAGAGCAGGGCATGGAAGTAGTGCTTATCTGTCATGCCGTTAAAGTCTCTCTTTGTTAGGCGTCCTCTCCGTATCGTTCGCGAGTTCTTTGATGTGTCGCGTCGATTTGTGCGTCTCTTTAATCTGACGGGCGAGCCTTTCACAGTTTTAACTTCTCAATCGAAGGCGTGCACGATGCACATACATCTTAATTCCTTTCCTTGTGTCCTCCCTGTCCACATTCATATCCGCCTCGACACATCACACTGATCTACGCTGACTTGACACGGTGGACAGGGACTGTGGTCGCTTGATTTGGGGCGCTCTGTGCCCTTTTGTTTAGGATGAAATGTGGACTGTAGTCAATGGTACAAGGGAAGAGTAAAATCAGGCACAATTCAAAGGTTTAAAAAACAAACAAAAAAATGTGACTTTACCTCGAGACAAATGGAGAACCGTCGGCTCCATCTGCGGCATTTAAAGACGGCTGTGTTTTCTATTCCTGCCCATGTTTATGATCTAAACGCACGAGGCCGGTGTGTGTTTATTTCCTCCATTTAAAAAACCTTGCTTGGTGCAGCTTTAATCTCCAATCTCCCCACAAGCGACATGGTGCACCTTCCCTTGACAGCTTCTTCTTTTATCCCACGATTGTCTCCACAGGCACTGAGTGTCATCAGCGAGGTAGGAGACCTTCTTCAGCTCAAGTACTCCCGACACAAAATCCAGCCGTCGTCGGCGCAGAACCCCCGACGAGGACGAGGACGAGGACGAGGAGGAGGAGGAGGAGGAGGCGTTCGGGGACGTCGAAGACTGACGAGACACTCCTCTCCCGAAGTGGCGTGAACCAGAAGACCGAGATGTGCGCAGATGCCTCCTTGCCACTAGCTTTCCATAAAGTACCCCACCCCCCAGCAACAGAAGAAACACTTCCAACGGTTGCCTTACCGTGGTGCACACACTGAAAGACAGCACTTACACTTTTACCGTATCATTTTGTGTCAAAGACTTTTAGGTGTGTGTGTGTGTGTGTGTGTGTGTGTGTGTGTGTGTGTGTGTGTGTGTGTGTGTGTGTGTGTGTGTGTGTGTGTGTGTGTGTGTGTGTGTGTGTGTGTGTGTGTGTGTGTGTGTGTGTGTGTGTGTGTGTGTGTGTGTGTGTGTGTGTGTGTGTGTGTGTGTGTGTGTGTGTGTGTGTGTGTGTGTGTGTGTGTGTGTGTGTGTGTGTGTGTGTGTGTGTGTGTGTGTGTGTGTGTGTGTGTGTGTGACAAATGCCAATCTTCCAAATGTCTCTGAAATTGTGAGCCTGGCAATTTTACGTCAACGATGATGTCATTCGGCAAAACTGAGCTGCTCTCCCGATCAATGCGACGGCGTGTTCGGTAAAGCCGCCGTTTGCCGCCGTCTCTCGGGGATCAGCCGGTTCTGATTTCTTTCCTCCTGCCGTCGGATGAGAAGATCAGCACGACTCTCGTGACCGCACGGCAGCTGTGAATCCAGCCGGCGCTCGGCTTAGCGTAGCCTAGAGGGAAATGGTTCCAGTCACTCCCACGGATGTAATGTTATTGTTATTAAGGTGCCCGTTCAGTCCAATGAGGACACGTTTTCTAGCAACTGGGTTCATTCCCTGGTGACGCGCCCCACTGAAGATGTGCAGGAGGGTTGCTCTCTTGCTGGAACCGCCCACTCACAGGCCTTCATGTACTTCCGTGGTAAACCGACATAAAAGCAGTCGGTTCTTCAACTTTTCTGAAACATGTTATTGTGTTTTTTTGTGCTAAGCTAAGCTATTAACATGCTGTCGCTAGCTTTATATTTACCGTACAGACACGAGTAGTAATACTACTTTGTACTATTCAAACTAAAGAAAATGTGTGTATTGCCCAAAAGAACAACGGGTTAAATGTCCAGTACTTAGTTATCGTGAGGTAATTTACTAATAATCATAATCGGCATCAAACCGCCATGAACTACAGATTGACAACCTCACATGTCTGAGCTAACGCCGACTGAGGGTCCAACAGGAACACTGAACATCAACATCCAAGGATATGAGTAAACAAAGCGTCATCATCTCCAATCATATGGACTATATCATTTAAACCTGCTATAACATTTCAGAAAGGAAAACTTAAATAGCAAGTCACTGTAAAGGGGGGGGGCGGGGGGCGGGATGTATATAAATATCTATTTCAACTTGAACTTTAACCCTAATGGTTCGTGATTGGTGTGAGCCGGGTCCGTTGAGCCACTCCAACAAGTGAGACGCATAGGAATCATATTTAAATCCATCCTGGATGTGATTTCAGCAACACTTTCAGCAACAATAATAATGTGTGCGTGAATGCCTCTTTGCGCTGTGACTTTAAAGCCAGTCCTCCTCCTGTGTCTGTGTGTGCGCTCGCTTGCATGGTTTCGGGGATTTAAGTGTGTCACTGCACTTTTACATTGCTTCATATTTATTTATCTCTCACACTCCCGTCTTTCAAACTCTTTCCCCTGTTTCCGCTGAGCTTTGGAACAACAACATTCGTAAATGAAGACAGCTGTGGAAAGAGAAAACAAAGAAGACTTTACACACACACACACACACACACACACACACACACACACACACAATACATTCCCACTCCGACGAGCATTGCGTAACCACTCGTTCCCAATACTAATGTGTGTACAGTAAGAATGAGTCATTGATGTTGCTCAGCACCACAGCCAGTGGTGATCAATGCAATGTACACACTGTTCTGCTCAATGTGACTTCTTGTTTTTTACGTGTTCATAAAAATCCACTTCATTCTTGGCTCTATAGGAAGGGTCTTTTTTTATTATTTCAACCTCATTCCATAGTAGGTGTGTCTGTCACTGTAAAACGGGAGATTCATCTGTTTTAGTTTTCATCCTATAGAAAACAAATCAAAATCTGTAATCACAGAAGATTGTCCGCTTCACAACGTTACACGTATAGATGCAGAGTGTCTTTAAAAAAAAAATGCTTAAGTTTGCACATAGGAAATTCATGAAATGATACTGCAAGCAGGCTATTATAGCACATTTTGATATGAAAATAGACATACGTAACACCCCCACTCAACACCTTCCTTGTTGCAGATGCATTGAGGCCATTCCTAATATGAATTAGAGCCTAGTGCTTTCAGAATGATCACACTTTAAGTAAACCAGTTGCACAGTAACACCTGTAAGGTCTGTTTAGCCCTAATGTTTTGTACAAAGGTTCTACTGTCTCATTGAAAAAGGAACTATTCATAATATTGTTATATTTAGCTATCGAGCGATCTGGGAACGATGGTTATCTTCATTACTGGCAGCTTTTGGTTGACAGCACTCGAGTGCACCATTTATAGAGGCAATTATTTCAATGGTTTAGTTACCACACACACCAGAGACGATGCTTTTCTGATATAGTGCCTTTTTTTTAAAGCAAAATATTTTTTAAGAATTCCAGTTACAGCCCGTGTCGTGACTCTGATCGTCCATCTTTCGCTGGTTTGACTTCTTCCACCACTCCGTCTTCAACGATGCTTTTAATTAGCGCTGGATGTATTGACTCTGTATTGACTAATCCCCGCACGTTTGATCATAGAAAATCCACCTTGCATTGCGTTTGCCACAAGTGATTCATATGTAAAACGTCACCCATATCGATATTAGTAAATTGTTAAAACAATAATAAAAACAAAGCGGTTTTGAATTACCGTCGGTGTTGTAGGACTTTATTCCATCACAGCCCATCCTGTCCTCTCTCTGCCCACCAATCAGATTAGTGTAACTATATCAACTTTATGTAGAATAACATATATCATACAGACATGAAGGAAATGTTAATCGAACAACGTGGTGTGGTGGGGGAAAAACCATCAACTGTATATTTATATGTATAAAGCAAAGATAAGTGATTACAACACTATCTTTACGCAGCATGCCAAAGTGTCCCCTCAGTGGCTCCATGGGCTCTTCACTGCAGCCCACTGCTCATTATTAACTCTGGATGGGTCAAATGTAGAGATCTCCCCAATAAAGGACCAAATGAAAACAAAATAGTTGTTTGCCGCTATAGCAATGCTCTGTAAATCAAATGTGGGGCCTTCTACGTTCAGAGCTTCGAGGAGTTGTTCATATTTTCTATGATAATAAGTTGAAGCACAGGGTGGGAACCAGTGACTTTGGCTTTAATCTATACATTGTTTAACTATCCCCTCACCAGTCCCTTCCCATCTGGATGTTTGCATAACAGCAGTATTTAAACCTCAAAGCCAAAGTCCCTCCTCTCTATTCGGTCAAGCATCTTTCTCTCTCTCTCTCTCTCTCTCTCTCTCTCTCTCTCTCTCTCTCTCTCTCTCAACTCTGTCATTATTTGTTTTCAGCTTTGCTGCAAAAATGTCCACAGCTGGTACGGTATGCATAAAGTAAGAGAGTATGTAATAATGTGATGTTTAAACTTGTTTTTGTAAACTAAACGTTGGACTACAATGCAAATTATAATAATGCGGATGGCAGGAATGTACCAAGCTGATGACATGTGTCTCAGTGCTCTCACCAGCAGTGTTAAGGTTTTATCTTTGCACATTCTTACTTTTTGTTTGACTTTTTCAACTTTGTGTGAACCCCGTTTACTGCCGTCCCCTCTGCCTCGGTGAGATATCGAGTTGTGGACATCCCACACATGTCGGAACATCCAACACCCTCCTGTTTGGGTTCATGATATCACCCGCAGGGTCACACAGCTCGGTCACTTTCACCGATTAAGTTAACTGCTCGCAAAACCATTGATTCCCTGCTACACCACACAGATTTTTAACAATTACAGTGGGTATGGAAAGTATTTAGACCCCTTTAAAATGTTCACTCTTTGTTTCAATGCAGCCATTTGATAAAATCAAAAGTTTATTTTATTTGGTATTAATGTACACTCAGCACCCCATCTTGACAGGGAATATTTTTTATAAATGTTTGCATATTTATTAAAAAATAAAAACTGAAATCGCACATGGTCATAAATATTCAGACCCTTTGCTCAGTTTTGGGATTTGAGGGTCCTCTGCCATTCTTCATTGCAGATCCTCTCCGGTTCCGTCAGGTTGGATGGTGAACGTTGGTGGACAGCCATGTTCAGGTCTCTCCAGAAATGCTCCATTGGGTGGAGGTCAGGACTCTGGCTGGCCAGTCAAGAATTGGACGCAAATGGCTGTACCCACTCTGTATATATACATGTGTATATATATACACACAGACACACAGTACGTACAGTATATATATGAGTACACATGAGTGCAATGGACATGATAGTGTTGAACTGTGAATATGCAAAATAGAGAAGAAAGTAACCATATCTAACTCTTCCAATGGAGTGGAACAATACTTACTATAGATTATTAACTTAACTTAATGGTCCAAAATCTGTGTGGTCTAGCAGGTGGCTGTCTCTGCTATGATAGGATGCAGTTGCTGCACAAAAATCTGACCTAAAACTATATTTGACTGACAAGAACAGCAACGGGGTAACTAACCACTGATTTGGTGTCCTTGTTTGAACTCTGCATGATTCTCACAAATCGGCAAGAAAATCCACTTCAACAGTGTCAAGTGTTCAAAATCAGACACGCACACTGTGTATTATTTGACCAATCTCTTTATTAGGTGCATTGTGTACGTGTACAGCGTTGAGATCCGGTACAACATCGGCTTCAGCCATGACAGAAAATGACTAGCGCGGCTGGAAGCGACGCGGTGGTCTTATTGTGGGGAAATACTCAGGACCGTCCGGATGCTGCGGAGCAAAAGCAAACAACATTTAGACCCTGTGCAGTCGGTTAGTACATCCTGAAGAGCAGAGAAAGTATAAGAGTCCACATCTACCATTTGCCCTGCTTCATCAGCTCAATGGCGTCGTTGACCTGCTCCAGGTCCATGTTGTGAGTGATGAACTCATCCACCATTACCTTCTTGTCCAGGTAGGCTTTGACCATCTTAGGCACGCCGTCCTTACTCTTAAATCCTGAATCACAGGGAGCACACAATTGTATTTAAAATAGGAATAAATAGTCTTATCTTTAGAATACATGCTGTTTACCGTCACTACATCAGCTACTACCCAGCCATAGATAAGAGAAATAACTCTGTATGAGACCCATATGAAGTCGACTCACTTCGACTGCTGCTCAAATGACGATTATTACTTTTTAAGACCCGCCTTTTTGACATGACTACCAATTAAAAGTGACAACCTGTCACTTTGACAATATTTGACAGGCCTCTCACCTCCGAACAGGGAGCCCTTCCAGGTGCGTCCAGCGATGAGCTGAATGGGGCGGGCGGCAAAGTCGGCCATGTCCGTCCAGCCGACCAGCACGCTGACGCCCCAACCTTTCACACACGACTCCAAGGCGCTGCGCTAGATGGGGGAAA
Organism: Liparis tanakae; assembly: GCA_036178185.1. NCBI lineage: Eukaryota > Metazoa > Chordata > Actinopteri > Perciformes > Liparidae > Liparis > Liparis tanakae. Next base: position 13,307,354 of record CM070093.1, read on the forward strand.
CGGTCCAAAGCCAGTGGGCATGTCACCGGGAGGGTCTTAAAACTAGTAGCGAGAAATACAGAACGGGTTTATAAAAGCCACTCACCATGACGGCCACATTCCCGACACATTCCAGGGAGAAGTCCACTCCTCCGTCGGTCATCTCGGACAGCACCTCGCTCACAGGCTTACTGTGATCCTTGGGGTTCACGAAGTCGGTCGCCCCGAACACCTTGGCCTTCTCGAACTTATCCGGATTGATGTCAACGGCAAAGATCCTCTTGGCTCCTGCGGCCTTGCAGCCCATGACCGCAGCCAGGCCCACAGCTCCCAGACCGAACACGGCACACGTGGAGCCCGGTTCCACCTAGGGGCCAACAGAGTTGGGTCAACATGGCTCTTCGGGTCCGACGTCTTGGTTCTTAAAACACTTGTTCTCTCTCGACTTTGGTGCCACTGACGGGATGTCATTTCAGACGCCTGGTTTCCTTACCGCAGGTCTTAGCTCTCAACAATACATGTTGGACTATTCCTGACAGTCAAACACACCTTAGCAGTGTTCACTGCCGCTCCGTATCCTGTGCAGACCCCACAGCCAAGGAGACAGACTTTGTCCAGAGGGGCAGCGGGGTCGATCTTAGCCACAGACATCTGGTTCATAACAGTGTACTCAGAGAAGGTACTGGTTCCCATAAATTGCAGGATCTTCTTCCCCTTGCAGGTGAACCTGGACTCTGGGTCTGACATCACACCAACATCCCTGAGGAGAGAATTTGCTGAATTAAAAATATGGCTTGAGACGCAATGTTTGCATTGGAGGGTGCAGTGCTGTAACATCATCAGGCATCACCTACAGTTGCTCCTCTGATATAGTGAGTGCTATGACATATGTAGAGACACATTTGGTGTTGATCCACCATCAAATGGGCTAATAGCCTATAGACCCCGTGTGAGCACCTCCTGGATTCATGCAAATGAAAAGATGAGAAGAAAAGGTTGAGCTCACCAGGCATTCACACACTGGTTGGTTTTGGGACTCTTGCAGAAGCGACATTCTCCACACTGAGGTATGAACAAGGGGATGACCTTGTCTCCTGAGATTCAAACAACAAATCTGATGTCAAACAGGTTGGCTGGGATGAGCATTGCTGCCACAAACGTCGAGCAGTTAGACAGATTAAACCTTTGAGGACGGGAGACTGAACTGACCCGGTTGAAACTCAATGACTCCAGGCCCGACGCTCTCTACGATGCCGGCTCCCTCGTGGCCGAGGACGGCAGGGAAGCCGTCTTTATGCATGCCCTCAAACAGATGGTACAGGTCGGTGTGGCACACTCCACTCGCCACGATCTGCGTCCCAGACAAAACGACCGCACAATGACAAAACGCTGATGCGGATGTTGATTGGCCAAAAGTTGTGTATCGCCATTTAAAAATCAAAGCAAAGCAACCGAACCAGTGGACCAAGGAATGGATTCAATTGGGTGTTAATCCGCTCAAGCATAGGATGCTAACATTAGCATGTACGACTGAAGAATAACCTGAACTTTGCTTCTAACTACATGTTTATAGGGTTATAAGCACCCTGCATGTGTGCCATGCTAAGCATTTAAGCTCTGGTTTGGTCCATAAACAACAACTTGGTTAAGTTTTGCATAAGAATATACTTAATAGGTTTAGGCAGAACAAATACTTAGTTAGGTTTGGAAAAGATCGTCATTTGGGATCAAATAACTACTGAACTACTAATATGTAATATGAAGTATGCGAGTTAAGTGACGACTTCACGGATGTTGACTTCTCGTTGCACATGGGGAGAGGACAGTGGCCTTTGTGTTCTTGTTCATGAAAAAGGGAAAGAAATGTAAATTTATTTTGTGGGGCATCTTCAAACATATCCAGAGGAAGACTTTGAGGAGTTGATCGTCACTTTTGATTTCTGGTTGGGGAAGTCTTCAAAGTCCTTATTAAGAACGACATTCATTCGCCCTTCCTGTGTGTGTGTTTGTGTGTGTGTGTGTGTGTGTGTGTTTGTGTGTGTGTGTGTGTGTGTGTGTGTGTGGACGTCTCTCACCTTGATGCGGACCTCGTTGGTCTGGGGCGGGGCTACTTCGATCTCCTCAATCACCAAAGGCTTGTTGGGCTCCCAGGCCACTGCTGCCTTGCATTTGATGACCTACAGGGCAGTGGAATCTGGAGTTACCGGGAGCTGCTGTCACAGTTCAGCCGTGTACGATTTTAAAGTCAAACCATCATCTAGGAGGCGCCACTTTGACTCATGCAATGCACATAATCATGGCAGAAAACATAGATCATTCATTTAATATCAACGGGGGTAGATGACAGTGGCTTCCATATACTCTAACACTGCTGCTGCTGAAAAAGTAAACGTCACTTCAAAGTTATTTCGGTCTTTTTTTTTTACTCCTACAGTATGTGGGCCTTCAGGATCTGCTTTTGGCTCTCGACCTCCTCATTTGTGCCAATTTTCCACAGCTGCGCAAATCCATCTGAATAGTTTTCAAACTAGAATGACGTGCAACTCGATATCTCAGCGAGGCAGAGGGGACGGCAGTAAACCTGGTTCACTCAAAGTTGGAAAAGTCGAACAAAAGCAAGAATGTGCAACGATAATAACGTTAACACTGTTGGTGAGAGCACTGACACGTATGTTATCAGCTTAAACGTTTAGTTTTTTTTTATGTTCACACACTTGTACTTAAACTACTATACTCAAAACAAGTTTAAACATTAAAGCTGCACTGTACATTATTACATACTCTCCTATTTGATACATACCTTACCAGCTGTCGCCATGTTTGCAGCAAAGCTGAAAGCAAATAGTAAGGACGGAGTTGAGAGAGAGAGAGAGAGGGCTGCTCGACCGAATAGTGGAGAGGAGGGACTTTGGATTTGAAGATTAAATACTGCTGTTGCGCAAACATCCAGATGGGCAGGGACTGGTGAGGGGATGGTTATACGATGTAGAGATTAAAGTCAGTCACTGGTTCCCACCCTGGGCTTCAACTTATTATCCTAGAAAATATGAACAACTTCTTGAAGCTCTGAACATAGAAGTCGCCAAATTCGATACACGGAGCATTGCTATAGCGGCAAACAACTATTTTGTTTTCAATTCATCCTTTATTGATCCTTTTATTGGGGAGATTCTTCTCTGCATTTGATCCATCCTCCTGGGAGACACTGGGGGGACAGTTTGACATGCTATGTAAAGATGGATTGTGCTGTAATCACTTATATATACAGTATGTATATTTCAAGTTTATTTTCCCGTTATTCATGTTGAAAGAAAAAAACGAGTTTTTCTCCTGTTTTATAGTACATGTAGCTGTCCTTCACTCTCTTTTTAGTGTCACACATAACTGAAAAAGTTCAGTATACTTATTAGTTTCAGTTCACGGAAAAACAGTCCTCCCATCGAGCTTCAGCAATAAACTTGATGAAGTGTGAATACTTTGAACCATTAACTGTTACATTATTATGTATATTATTATTGTATTCTTTCCATATAGGCAAGCATGTGTTCTTCCTCATAACCAGGACATTGTAATCAGGAAAGAGAGCTTGACACGAGAAGGCTGCCGTCTTTATCAACACAGCCGCATCCGAGTGGAAATCATGAACTCCTGACCTCCCATCAAACTCCGGCAATAAACCTGAAAAACTGCGGGAAGAAGGCGACGAGTGCTGGCCAATCAGAGGCGGAGGATTTGTGGGTGAGGGAGGAAAACAATAAAAAAATCTGACTACAGTGAGCCGTGGAACTAATTCTGGCCTGAGGACAAGAGGGCACACATCCAAAGAACTCTAGCACAGAGCGAAGCCACCGCGGCTATACCCCTTGGCTCCGGTTGCTTCACCCCTAACCCACAGACGTGCATTTCCTCAGGCACAAAGGCTCAAGATTGCCCAAAGGACTCTTTTCTCCTCCGTCGTCCTGATAGAGTGAGGTGTGAACACTGCCACTCCAAAAGGACCCTTACTTTCATGTTCAAACCTTATCATGAGATCACTCCTTCTCCCCGCCCCCTGCTGGTTGTAACCCAGGTGCAACCATACAAGTAATAAATATGATCATGTGAGCACGAATGCAGTCAATGTGCAAAAGGAGGGAGTGGCTACATAAGTTGACCCTGCCCATCAGGAAGTCAAGCTGTTTTCTGTCGATTAGATACACATCCCGGTGTCCCCTGTAAGCTCTACAATCCAGGACTCCTCTCTGTCACTTGTTTCCCTCCATCCCTGGTGCAGAAATGGCCACAGCTGGTAAAGTGAGTTCAATCTATCACGTGGCCACACATATGTACTCTGGAGTCTTTATTGTTTCCTTATTTCTCTTTATTGTTGCAATATGCACGTGACAGTTTGCCTCGGTCACATGGCGGCCAATAATAATAATGTGCTTGAAGGTTGATTCAGGGGTTGGAGTGAGCTTTCCTGCGCTGTGTTTTCCAGCATATCTGGTTGACAGATAAGTCATATTATGGACTAGTGTTTGGGTATCTTGACCTTAAAGTGCCCTCTCTTTCTCTCTCTTTCTCTCTCTCTCTCTCTTTCTTTCTTTCTCTCTCTCTCTTTCCACCTCCCAACTCTTAATCTCGGTCTCTCTGTGTATCCTCTGGCTCATGTCCTGACTTGACACAGTTTTTGTGTTGATATTGGCAAGGCGGAGAGGCATGGTCATGATGAAACACACCACAGCAGCATTAAGGGAAATACTAAATGCTCATGTTATCAAATTGGACACGACAGAATTACTCGGCAGTTTAATTGCGTGTTTGTGGACTTTATACTGTTGTAGCTCGTATAGCCTCTATCAGAGGATATTTTGTTCGATACCCTTCCTGATAAGATTGATAATTTCTCAGTCACATTGGTCGTATTTCCTTGCTGTTGGTAGTTTCATGTGTTTTTACTGCTCTGTAGGTCATCAAGTGCAAGGCAGCAGTGGCCTGGGAGCCCAACAAGCCTTTGGTGATCGAGGAGATCGAAGTAGCCCCGCCCGAGGCCAACGAGGTCCGCATCGAGGTGAGAGACGTCCACACACACACACACACACACACACACACACACACACACACACACACACACACACACACACACACACACACACACACACACACACACACACACACACACACACGCACGCGCGCGCGCGGACGGACGTGAAGGTTATAATATGCTGAACATTATGCTTTTTGCCAATATCTGTTGTGTCTAACCAAAGGACGCTTTCACTTACCCTGGTTCACACCGTAAGCGTCGCGAACCTTCGCAATGCTTTACTTACGTGACTTTACACACTTGAGAAGTTGTGGTTTATTCCCGTCATTTGCAAATTAGAGTGGCCGGCGCTTATCTCTGTGGCTTGAAGAAAAACTAACCACCGGTTCTGCTTTCTACTTGTTGAGGACGTCCCACAAACGTCAGAAACATCTAACACCCTCGTGTTTGGGTTCATGACATCACCGGTAGTCCGCCTACCGTAGGCGCACACGGCTCGGTGACTTTCACCGACTCCGTCTGAATGACTTTTGCTTCCAGCGCTTCTAGAGCAGCAGCAGCAGCAGTTAGATTCATCAAAAAGTGGAGCGTCTCAACGCTGATTGGCTTTTGCAACTCAACGAATGAGGCAAATTTTTCGCTTTGCTCAAAATGTCCGTCACACGCAACCATCCGTGTATTGACTTTGCGTGGGATCGACTTTTGGTGTAAACGCAGCATTAGTTCATCCCACTTAATTCAAGCAGACAGATTCACCAGTTGGAAATGTTGCATCAGGCACCTGACCTTTTGTATAATGGTCTCCACACTGCAATCCCCCTGACTTCCCCACCGCCCAGTGAACTTGGAAGCAATTGTTTTCAAAAGTGCAATATTCATAATTTATGTTGTAAAAGATTGTCACTCAGCATCGAAACAATATTTCCAATATCTCAATGCAAAATGCTTTTTAGGTTTTAAGATTTTTATATATATATATATATAACACGGTTTGAAGCACAATAAGAGCAGCTGTCTTTGAGATCCTGTCGGAGGACGTGTCCTCATCTCGGTGGCTTCCCGATGTTCGTAATCAGCTCCTCTGTCTTGCAGAAATTGAGATGGAGGCTGTTGCCCTGGTAACAACTTAGCAGGGCTTTGACCTCCTCCATCTCATCGCCTGTTGGTGTCAAGGCCTTTCCCGGTCCCAGGTATCTGAGCTGGATGATGGGCTTGGAGAGCGCAGTGGTATTAAATGCTGAACCATTCCAATGAACAGCAAACTCTCACGTGTTCCTCCCCCAGCTGGGAGGCAGCCAGCTGGAGGGCGTCGCCCACCAGCATTACCCATGTGCGTCCCTGTATTCGGCTGTATCCGTCCGAACCACCCAAGTTGTTGGGCTTCGAATTTAGAAATGTTCGTCCAGTAACCTTTACTACTACGTCATCGATGCATTTGTTCCTGATGTCGCTAATAACCGATTCTATTGTCCAGTCCTGAGCGACCCCACAAGACCACGATGTGCACAAGTTGTTCTCTTGGTCAAAAAATGTATAACAAACAAATATCACAACAAAAGATTTTTTTTATGTGATGTTTGTGGCACGCCGTTTATCTTTCCCACATATCCAGGGTGTGGTACGTCCTTTGTGACACTCTTCCCTGCTACTGTGTGGCGATGTGCTGGAGACGTGTATTATTCCATGAAGAGTGATATATTTGATGTATCGCATTACATGAAGTTAAAATGTTGCTTGCTCGTCTTTGACTTTTTTTTTTTTTCAACGCTTGGCTCCTGTCTCCGGTGCAGATTGTGGCGACGGCGGTGTGCCACACGGACCTGTACCACCTGCTGGAGAGTCAGGATAAGAACGGCTTCCCGATCATCCTCGGCCACGAGGCGGCCGGCTTCGTGGAGAGCGTCGGGCCTGGAGTCACTGAATTTCAGCCAGGTCAGTTTCAAATTTTACAATATTTTGGATTAATGCTTATTTGCTTACTTTACATGTGTAGGATGTATATGTCTCATGTCCGTGTGTTGTATATTTTTACTTATTGTGACTGGAAACAGCTGTTCTGTTGCACAGTGATTAATACGTAGGCTCGCGTAAAACCTCTGAAGCCACCATTAGCCAATTCCATCTTAATAATTTAGTCCAGTGGTTCTCAACCTTTTTTCAGTGATGTACCCCCTGTGACATACTTTTTTCATCCAAGTACCCCCTAACCAGCGCGAGTAGTGCCGGCGAGCGTTGTCGGGGGTGCGCGCTGTGTGTACGCTATGTGCGCGCGTCACACTAACGAGGCGCGCGCCTGCAACGGAGCTCTAGCGACGCGAGGAGAGGAGACGGGGTGTGTGTCCGTGTTTCAGCAGCGTTGCTGCTAAGAGCCGCAGTGAGAGACGGTCCGTGAGCGTGTGCCACGTTGGGTCAAACCATCCTGATATGGTGGGAGGGGGGACTCTGGGTTTTTAGGTTAATTAAATTAAATTGCCTACTTAATATACAATTCAGTTTATGAACTTACACTTTTGTTTTATTAAATATTTATTAAATAACTATTTTTAAAGGATTTTTTAATGGATGCTAATTTTAAATAGATTTTAAAAAAATCTCACGTACCCCCTGGAGTGCCTTCACGTACCCCCAGGGGTACGCGGACCCCCATTTGAGAACCACTGATTTAGTCATTAACAAATATGTAAAAGCAACTAAGTTATCTATATAACTAGCTATATATAGGTATATAAAACTATATATATACATATATATGTATATATATAGATATAAATATATATATAGTATATATATGTTTGCGTAAATATATACAGTTTATATATGTATGATTAACTGTGTACATATATATTTATATACATATATGTATATGTGTTTTTAGATTCATATAAATATATATATGTGTCAGTTTAAATATATATATATATATATGTGTATTTATGTATATATATATATATATATATTTATATATATATATATATATTTATGTGTTTTATATATATATATATATATATATATATATATATATATATATATATATATATATATATATATATATATATAAAACACAATTCTAAAGGTTTTTGATTAACTTTGTTTTTGTCTTTCAGGAGACAAGGTCATTCCTCTGTTCATTGCTCAGTGTAAAGAATGTCAATTCTGTAAGAGTCCCAAGACCAACCAGTGTGAGAAAGCATGGTGAGCTCCATACTCAATCATCTCCTCCCTTCCAATGTGTTTTCTCTCGGTCTCAACCTTTAATGTCCTTTCTCTTGGGTGTGTTCATACGGTTATCGACAAGACATTGTATTCAACACGTATCTCAGCGGTACAGGAAGTTGAGAACGATGTTCCTCTTTAGTTTTTCATTCCGAGCTAAAAAAGGCGAGTATTCATCTTAATAAATTCTCTCCTCAGGGTTAGTCACAGCAATGGGTTTCCAGAGTCCAGGTTCACCTGCAGGGGGAAGAAGCTGCTGCAGTTTAAAGGAACCAGTACCTTCACCCAGTACACAGTGTTGAACCAGATGGCTGTGGCTAAGATCGACCCCGCTGCCCCTCTGGACAAAGTCTGTCTCCTGGGCTGTGGGATCTGCACGGGATACGGAGCGGCAGTGAACACTGCTAAGGTGGATCTGTTGTACAGTTGCAATCAAATTTATTCAACCACCATCGCACATAAGGTGTATTGGCAAAACATACAATCTCTCAGCTGTTTGCAATAACAAATTACACAATAATTGTTTAAGTAGTTTAATGAAACTAATATTACAAGGGTTTTATCCAAATTCAACAGAAAATGCTACTTTTAATGACTTTAATGAATTTACTGCAGTCTTAAAATCATTCAACCCCTTCATGACATCTTCAGTACTAAGTAGAGCACCCTTTTGCTGTTATGACCTGCTGCAAACCTGATACATAACCAGACACCAGCTTCTCACAGCGTTCCTGAGGAATCTGAGCCCATTGCTCACGGGCAATGGCCTCCAGTTCAGTAATATTCTTCGGTGTGCGTACTGCGACCGCCTTCTTCAAATCCCACCAGACATTTTTGATGTGGTTCAAGTCAGGCGACTGTAACGGTCTCTCTAGAATCTTCCATTTCTTCTTCTGAGACCAAGCCTCAGGGAGGGGGGTCCACATGAATCCATGTAATGAATCCACACAGTTTAAAGACAATGCATTTGAAATAAAACCAGGAACAAGTGTTTTAAGAACCAAGACGTCGGACCCGAAGAGCCATGTTGACCCAACTCTGTTGGCGCCTAGGTGGAACCGGGCTCCACGTGTGCCGTGTTCGGTCTGGGAGCTGTGGGCCTGGCTGCGGTCATGGGCTGCAAGGCCGCAGGAGCCAAGAGGATCTTTGCCGTTGACATCAATCCGGATAAGTTCGAGAAGGCCAAGGTGTTCGGGGCGACCGACTTCGTGAACCCCAAGGATCACAGTAAGCCTGTGAGCGAGGTGCTGTCCGAGATGACCGACGGAGGAGTGGACTTCTCCCTGGAATGTGTCGGGAATGTGGCCGTCATGGTGAGGATGTTTTGATTTCATACGGTTCAAGGATATAATGAAGAGGTGTGACCTCACTATCTAAACAGAACTGTGCTGTTTAGCGCAGCGCCTTGGAGTCTTGTATGCAGGGTTGGGGCGTCAGCGTGATAGTCGGCTGGACGGACATGGAAGACTTTTCGGCTCGACCCGTTCAGCTCATCGCCGGGCGCACATGGAAGGGCTCCGCGTTCGGAGGTGAGACCAATAGGACCGTCGCTCTGGTAACTCCTCTGCTGCGGGTAGCTAGTTAGTCATATTCTGGATACAAGTCTTTGCTTAAGTCATTTTGTGCCTCAGGCTTTAAGGGTAAGCAGGACGTGCCTCAGCTGGTCAAAGCCTACCTGGACAAGAAGATAATGGTGGATGAGTTCATCACTCACACTATGACTCTGGACCAGGTCAACGACGCCATTGAGCTGATGAAGCAGGGCAAATGGTAGATGTGGACTCTTATACTTCCTCCACCCCTCAACGACAATACAGATCATTTAAAAAAGGGTGTCTCCTCATTTCTCTTCTGTTTTGTTTCCACAGCATCCGGACCGTCATGGCGGTTTCTTCTCAATGAGACCACTGCGATGCTTTCAATGACTCTAAATTGAATTGTCATTTACCTCCATTTATCTCTGTATTTGACGATGAGTGCTAACATTTTAATCTGCTTGTCCGATTCACGGGAGTCATCTGCAGTGTAAGCTAAATATATCAAAGTGTCTAAATGTCTAAAAGCATGATTGTATTAAAGCTTAATTTATAAAAAATATTGTCTTATATAAATGTATTGTTGCTAGACAGACATTGGATCAGCAAACCGTTGTTTTTCCTCAGACCTATTATATATTAGATTTACTATATTTTGGTGTCAATCTTTCAAACCGTCAACTGCGTTTTCTGTTTTCTTGTAGGGCTTTGTACTGTGCTGAAGGGGGGGGGCTCAGTGGTCATTGTTGCATCTAGTCACCGAAGTTTGTATGTCTAACTCGACACTGACCTCCCTGACGGTGCAGTTTAGCCCCACCTGGTTTAATTTCTTGATGTAATAATGCATAATTTACTCCATCCCTTTCTTTTTAGAAGAGTTGCTCTTTAATTTTAACTTTTTAATTTTACCTTGCAGTACTCCTTTTTTTATATCCTATTTTGGTCAACTGCCCTTGAGCAAAGGTGATTTATTATCATCTCCACTGCTGACAACCTGTGGACACGTTCCAATACAAACAGACTTGCTATCGGCCCTATAAACACAAGGGCCAAGAATCCTATTGACACATTTCTAGCTCTCAAGCAGGCAAGATAGTTTGTACACGAAGAGTTTATTCAGGCAAAGGTTACAAATTAATGTAACACATCAGAAATAATAAATGTTATTTCTTTGTGACGCGGCGCCGTAGTTCTTCGGTTACTGATGGATTTATTCGTCTCATGTGCACCTCAGTCAACCCCACCGTCCAAAGAATTGTGCGAATTAATAAATGACTCATTCTGTAACACCCTCAGCGTTTCTCAATCAGCGTACTTGTGCGTCCTTTCCTCTACTTGTGGACTCGTGAAACGTCATCAGTCTCAGCCCGGGTACATGTCCCAATTCAAAGTTTGCTTCTCTCAAAGCGCGGTCAAAATGCCCGGAATAATTAGAGTAAACTCGGGAGCAAGAACAGCTGATGTGGTGACATCATCAAGTCAGCTACTGTTCCAATCGCTGAAAGACCGTCCTCCCGTTGTCCCGTCCTCCCGTCCTCCGGAGTTTGGACTCCCAAGACCAGACTCCGGAGTCCAGACTCCAAAAGAACACAAGTCTGTAGTCGTGTACTTTGAATTGAGAAACGCTGTCTGTTCTGTTTCTCCTGTGTTCCGTGTCTCCTATGTCTCCTCTGTGTCTTCTCTGTCTTGATTGTTTAATTCCCTTCACCTGCCCTCAGCCACTCTTGTCTTGTTACTGTCTGATGTCGTACACCTGTGTTTCCCCAACTATATATTGTGTCAGTCTTTCCCTTGTCTACTGTCGGATTGTCGTCTATAGTTCCGTGTTCTTTTCCCGTCGTCCGGTCCGTGTTCCTGGTTCTGCCTGGTGACCCTGCCTGCCCTGAACCTGGATTCACTGCCTGCCCCTTTTGGACCTTGTTGTTTGTAAACTGTGTTGCCTCATTAAAGAGTGCTTTTTTAATGTTCATATTGCATCCCAGCCTGTCTCTCTGCGCCTGAGCCTCACCCGTCACAAAGACCTGAAAGAACAATCTGACCATGATTGGCTCAGCGGAGGACAGTGTGCATGTAGCTTTCCAGATCCAAGAGGAGCGTCTTTCAAAGATTGACCGTTTAATCTCTGGGAGGTACAAGGAGCTCCCCAACCAGCAGAATGTTTTGTCGGAACAGCTGAGGGATCTGCTACTTCCGAGCGAGCCTATGCAGGCCAGCTGCAGTTCCCAGACGCCAGATGGGTCAGCATCGCCAACCCTGTCCGGCTACCAGCCCAAGCCTCACCCCGTCACAAATACCTGACACATTCCTCCAAACCCAAAATAATATTCTCCCATGGGACCTGAACCATATCTCTTATTTGTCCAACTACAGGATTTCTTTGTGGATCCTAATGTCTTATCTGGTCTAAAATCTAAACTTCAACTCACTTCAAGTGTATTTGCTGAATAAATGAGCTCACGATAAATTAACTTATTTCTCTACAATTAGTGCCAATCTAAGTTTAAAAACAACAAGTGGATTTGATTTATTTGTCATTGCTAGAGTACAAAGTTGTCCCCTCCTTTGCATTTTTACTGATGCAATAACATTTAGATCGCTGTGGTCTCTGGTCTCCTCCCCACTCGTTGTCCTGCGACTACACTCGCCTCCTGACTCCTCTCCTGCTCGGTTGCTCTTTTTGCTGAAAAAAATGTCCACAGCTGGAAATGTGGGTATGCTTTGACTCGTGAGCGGTCGTATCTTTGTGTTTTTATCATTTGTAATAATGTGTGCATGAATGTCTGTCCCATGAATGCACACGCACACACTAAAAAGTTAATGGAGCGACACATCATTTCACATTAATATAAATGATATGAATATTATATGTTTGAGATTATTCTGTTTTCCGGAGTTTCTGTTTGTGAATGTGAGAATGAGTTGGAGCTGGAATGTGTGGCACACTGTACGTACACTATTGTGTAACTGGTTGACAATATGCAGGGGCCCACTTAAACAAAGCAAACGCATATCTTGGATTTGGCAAGTTGACTTGGCAAACACTTGAGAACAAATTTGACAGAATAATTCATGAGTAATGCTTATGAATTCAAACCAGTTGCTTCGGCAGATGTGAAACAAACTCTATTTACTGGGAGACATTTCATCAATAAACCTGAGCAAAACAAACTGCAAAATACTTCTCGTGGCCCAAACCATCACCAAGAAAACAATACTCATGAACTGGAAATCAAGGAATAACACACATATCACACACTGGAAAAATGTAATGTCAGAATATATTTCAATGGAAAAACTCACCTCATCTATTATAGAACACCACAAAAAAAATCCTTGCCTGGAAACCAATTAATTTCCACGTACATGAATACGCTCATACATATACATCTGCCGTCATCAATGTATTTTGTTTCTTTAAATAAAAAATACAATAAAATAATACAAAATAATTTTTAAAAAGCTCACACACATGCACATGCATACACATGTACATACATGTACACATACATTTGTATTTGTTTATTTAAATTGTTCTCAATTCCATGACTTTATGATGTTGTGTCCACTGTGTTGTCGTCCTCTAGGTGTTATGTCTATATATTGTCTTTTTCCCTGAGACAAACTAAAAAAAAAGAATCAAACAAGGACTACTGAGTAACTTGTTAAACCTTCTTTTTTGTCTTCATGTTATTTACCATGTAAAGAGGATGTGAAACACGTTTGTTTTGAGTGATATAATAATACTAATAATAATAATAATAATAACTTTATTTATATAGCACTTTTAAAAACAAGGTTTACAAAGTGCTCTACAGATAAACAAAGCATAAACACAACTTAAATGGTGGCAAACAAAAAAGACCATACCATAAAAGCATTGAATACAAATAAAACCAAACAAATAGGCAATTAAAATAAAAACTTAAAAGGACGACATCACTTAAAAGCAGTTCTATAAAAGTGGGTTTTAAGAAGTGATTTAAAAAAGTTATTGATTCTGCCAGCCTTATTTCCTCCGGTAGGTTGTTCCAAAGTCGAGGGGCCCTGGTGGAAAAAGCACGATCACCCTTTGATTTAAGCCTCGACTTTGGAACGGCCAGGAGGGCCCCCCCCACCGGAGGATCTAAGGCTGCGAGGTGGCTTATATGGCGTTAACATTTCAATAACGTAATCCGGGGCCAGACCCAGGCGGGCCTTAAAAGTGATCAATAAAATCTTAAAATCAATTCTAAAACTAACTGGGAGCCAGTGGAGTGAGGCCAGAACTGGAGTAATATGTTGTTGTCTGTTAAAACCAGTAAGAAGCCTAGCTGCTGCATTTTGGACTAGCTGGAGGCGGGAGATAGATTTATGGGTAATGCCTGAGAGGAGTGAATTACAGTAATCGAGTCTTGAGAATATGAGTGAGTGTATGACTTTTTCCAGATCGGGGTGTGACAATATGGGTTTGATGTTGGATATGGTGCGTAATTGGAAGAAGCAGCACTGGACGTTTTTTTAAATTTGTGTTTCGAAATTTAAATTAGTGTCGAACATTACTCCCAGATTTCTTGCAACAGGTTTTATGTAGGCGGACAGGGGACCAAGTTCACTCTGAATGAGGCTAGTGTTATTGTTTGGGGAATTGAATAATATGACTTTCGATTTTGAGTTATTGAGTTGTAAAAAGTTTTGTGCCATCCAACAGTTGACGTCAGAGAGACAGTCCATGACAGCTATGATACTATATTCAGCTATTCAGCTATTCTCAATAATTCAATGTAATAGCCCAGTATCACAAATTACAAATTAGCCTCAGAGGGCTTTAGAATCTGTACACATACGACATCTCTGACCTTTGACCATTGGATCAGGAAAAACTCCCCAAAAATAGAAAAAAAACTTTCACAGGGAAAAAAGTGAAGAACCCTTCAGGAGAGCAACAGAGGAGGTTCCCTCTCCAGGATGGACAGAAGAACAGATGTAATGTGACCAGAAGGAATCCTTACAGAGTTACAACACATTCAATGAATATGACACAGTGTATGAATAGTTGGTAGTCGGCATGGACCACGATCCAGACCTCCAGGATCCATCAGGCAGATAGAGGTAGAGAGGAGGAGTGGGCGGGGCCTCAGCAGCGCCATGGCATCAGGAACTACAAGTAGCCCCGCATTTAGTGAGTGCAGCTCTCTAGTGGGGCAATATGGTACTACAAGCTATTTAACCCTTTACGCCCCAAGGCAGTTTTTAGGATTCTGCTCAAAATTGCATACCCAACCTAAAAAGGGTGTATCTCTGCAACCACAAGGGCTATTTGAATAATGTTGGTGTTATAATAAAGGCAACCCATGTGAGCTTTTGTTTAGATGTGTACATATGTTACTGGTTAAGAGTAAATCAATATTGAAACCCAGCAAAAATAGAAGTTTCAAGTCCGAATATAAAAAAACTACTTTCAGGATGATTATCTCTTTAAAATGATGTTTCACTAAGGTCTAACTCCCTCCAAAATCATAACACAATATGTAAACATTCCCTCTGCAAAGTTTGACTTTGAAAAAGTGAAGCAGAACAAAGTTAGAGAGGGTTTAGTACAGAGAGAATTCCGGCGAATATTTTTTAACTAACCCTAACCCTAACCCCATTTGCATTTTCTCATGTACCAAACCTTATATTTCACTTGTTTATTATTTATGGTGTTCAATACACTTATGGTGTTCAGTTTTTGGCAAAAAAAAATGCAATATTTGCAATATTCATAAGCAATGGAGCGATTCATGTTGCTGTGTTCTTTGGTTCATATCTCAGTGATGCTTTGGAGCAGAGGGATTTGGTGAATATATTCGGAATCTGTTTGGAGTTGTCTTGCTTTTTGACATCTTTTTTTTCTGATAGCACCAAGCTACAGGTTGCTAGTTCCGGAAACATGCCGAGTGGGGTGACTCATGCAACATTTTAGTTGGTGTTTGAGTTTTTTAAAGGACCAAATGTGGTCCCTTGGGGCTTAAAGGGGATATGATGGAGCATCACCAATCAAGGCTTTGTAGGTTAAGAGAATAATTTAAAATGTGATCTTTGATAATGTGGTATGCTGTCTTTTATATTTACATATACATATATCTCCTGCTTCACAGGTTGTTGGCACTGTGGTTTATAGTTTTAAACCATTCACAGTTTGATTCAACAGTCCTAATATTTGTCATATCTCAGTGCTGGGTAATTTCATGTGGTGTTCCTGCTCTGTAGGTCATCAAGTGCAAGGCAGCAGTGGCCTGGGAGCCCAACAAGCCTTTGGTGATTGAGGAAATCGAAGTAGCCCCGCCCGAGGCCAACGAGGTCCGCATCAAGGTGAGAGACGTCCACCAACTACCACTTCTTTGGAGCATCTGTGGCTCTTAATGTGGAGTGAATCGTCCTTCAATCACAATGCTTAGTGCAACTTACCAGGTGTATTTAGTGACCTGTTTTATAAAAGTGTCCATATATTTTTGCAAGTACTGCTGAATCCGTCTAATCCTTTGTGTTTTCCTTGTTGGCTCCTATCTTCGGTTTCAGATTGTGGCGACCGCGTTGTGCCATTCTGACCTGTACCACCTTTTGGAGAGTATGCATGAAGGCGGCTTCCCAGTCGTCCTCGGCCACGAGGCAGCCGGCTTCGTGGAGAGCGTTGGGCCTGGAGTCACTGAATTTCAGCCAGGTCTGGCTCTGATTATACAATATTTTTGATTAAATGCTTATTTGCTTACTTTACAAGAGTGAGATGAGAAGATTGATACGTCTCATGTCTGTGTGTTGAGTGTAGAGCTAATAGGTGCTTAGCTTAGCCTAGCTTAGCTTAAAATATGGAAGCAGCTAGCTTGGTTCTGTAAAAAGTTCAAAAATAAATTAACTTTTTTCAAACTTAACAGACCTTTGACGGTCACTATCAACAGAAGAAGTTTCCTTAATCCGTACCGTTTTACAGGTATAAAAGTAATTGTATCAGGGTTACGAATTGAGGTCACTCTGTGTCATTGTTTTACACCATCATGAAAGTTTGAGATAAATATTGTTGTTTCAGGAGACAAGGTCCTTCCTCTTCCTCTATCCCAGTGTGAAGAATGTCGCTTCTGTGTGAGTCCAAAGACCAACCAGTGTGAGAAAGGATGGTGAGCTCCATAAACACTAATACACTCTTCTGTCTCTCAACTATTGATTTTATTCCTGCGGAGCATATTCAACATGCTCAAATGCTTGAAGACACACATTGTATTGAACATATCTCTATCAGTAGCTGTTACAGATATGATACAGGAGTACAAATGCAAACATTTGTATTACTGCAGGATGTCAGTTAATTTCTTGTAAATGGCTTATAGAAAAAAAGTTTAAATTGCATGCAGGTAACAGGCAGACAGCACATAGCTTTGCCACAATGAGGACTTGTTGTCTTGTTCAGGTCCGTTGGTCGTCTGCATGAGATGTCACCGTCAGAGTCCAGGTTCACCTGCAAAGGAAAGAAGGTGCTGCAGTTTGCAGGAACCAGTACCTTCTCTGAGTACACAGTGTTGAACCAGATGTCTGTGGCTAAGATCGACCCCGCTGCCCCTCTGGACAAAGTCTGTCTCCTTGGCTGTGGGGTCTGCACAGGATACGGAGCGGCAGTGAACACTGCTAAGGTGTGTTTGACTATTAAGGATAGCTTACATCATTATTTTAAACTATAACAACATGAACAGAGCTTTTAAGTTTAGTGCCTGTATATTTGACGAACTAGACCTTTCGATGGAGTCGTAACGTATGGAGCATTAGTGAACTTCGACCTGAAGAGCCATGTTGATCGAATTCTGTTTTCTCGTAGGTGGAACCGGGCTCCACGTGTGCCGTGTTCGGTCTGGGAGCTGTGGGCCTGGCTGCGGTCATGGGCTGCAAGGCCGCAGGAGCCAAGAGGATCTTTGCCGTTGACATCAATCCGGATAAGTTCGAGAAGGCCAAGGTGTTCGGGGCGACCGACTTCGTGAACCCCAAGGATCACAGTAAGCCTGTGAGCGAGGTGCTGTCCGAGATGACCAACGGAGGAGTGGACTTCTCCCTGGAATGTGTCGGGAATGTGGCCGTCATGGTGAGGCACTTAAAAAAGAAGGTTTGCATAGAGATTTTCCATCCATTGGTCATTCATGCCATTTCTCGATCTAGCGCAGCGCCTTGGAGTCGTGTGTGAAAGGTTGGGGTGTCAGTGTGCTGGTCGGCTGGACGGACATGGCCGACGTTGCTACTCGCCCAATTCAGCTCCTCTCTGGACGCACATGGAAGGGCTCCCTGTTAGGAGGTGAGACAGATGTGACCGTCACTTCTGACTAATAATGCATCTCTGACTAATTTGCTGCAAGGTTTTTGTTCTGCAACTCTCTTGTTAGTAAGAGTAAAGAGTACATCTGGAATACAACTAAGTCATTGTGTGCCTCAGGCTTTAAGGTTAAGCGGGACGTACCTCAGATGGTCAAAGCCTACCTGGACAAGAAGATAATGCTGGATGAGTTCATCACTCACACCATGACTCTGGACCAGGTCAACGACGCCATTGAGCTGATGAAGCAGGGCAAATGGTAGATGTGCACTCTTATACGTCCTCCACCCCTCAACAACGACACAGATCAATTAAAAAGCGTGTCTCCTCATTTCTCTTCTGTTTTGGCTCCACAGCATCCGGACCGTCATGACGGTTTCTTCTCAATGAGACCACTGTGATGCTTTCAATGACCCCAATGTAATCAAATCATAATACTCATACAAATACGAAAATGTGAATAATTCAATTCAATTCAATTCAGTTTATTTTGTATAGCCCAATATCCATTCCATTCTCATCCGCTTATTCCGGGGTCGGGTCGCGGGGCAGGGGCAGTAGACCCAGCAGGTTGACCCAGACTCCCCTCTCGCCCGCAACATTTTCCAGCTCATTCTGGGGGATCCCGAGGCGTTCCCAGGCCTGCCGGGAGATGTAATTCCTCCAGCGTGTCCTTGGTCTTCACCGGGGTCTCCTCCCAGTTGGACATGCCTGGAATATGGCAGGCGACCAGGGAGGCGTCCAGGAGGCATCCGAATCAGATGCCCGAAACCACCTCAGCTGACTCCTTTCTAGCGGCTCGACTCCAAGCTCCCTCCTCTAAGGCTGAGCCCGGCCACCCTACGGAGGAAACTCATTTCAGCCGCTTGTATTTGCGACCTTGTTCTTTCGGTCACTACCCAAAGTTCATGACCATAGGTGACGATTGGAACCTAGACCGACCAGTAAATTCTCTCTTCACCAAGACGGACCGGCACTCTGTCCCCACCTGGAGGGAGCAATCCACCGGTTTCCGGCAGAGCACCATGGCCTCAGATTTGGAGGTGCTGACTCTCATCCCTGCCGCTTCAAACTCGGCAGCAAAACAACCCAATGAGTGCCGGAGGTCATGGTCTGAGGATGCTAACAGGACCACATCACCTGCAAACAGAAGAGAGGCGATCCCGAGACCCCCAAACCTTACCTGCTCCATCCCCAGGCTGCACCTAGATATCCTGTCCATGAAAATCACAGGCGGGACCGGTAATAAAGGGCAGCCCTCCCATGCCCAAGTTTTTGCATCCGCGACCACCGCAGCTGCAGGCCTTCTGGCCTGCCGGTACCTGTCAGCTGCTTCAGGAGACCCCCGGGCCAGCCAGGCCCGGTAGGCCTCCTTCTTCAGCTTGACGGCTTCCCTGACCCCCGGTGTCCACCACCGGGTTCTTGGGTTGCTGCCACGACAGGCACCAATGACCTTCCGACCACAGCTCCTGTCGGCTGCTTCCACAATAAAGGCTTTGAACATGGTCCACTCGGATTGCATGTCCCAAACTTCTCTTGGGATGTGTGAGAAGTTCATCCGGAGGTGGGAGTTGAAAACCTCCCGAAGAGGGTCACACAGTGGGTGTACATAGAGCATTAATAAAATGCAATACTAAATACTAAAATATTAATACTACTACTAAAATACAAAATACTTAATACTAATACTAAATACTAAAAACTAAAATACTAAATACTAAAATACTAAATACTAAATACTAATACTAAAATACTAAATACTAAAAGATGAAAACAAAGTAAATTGTTGAGTAAAGTGTTTGTCAGGATCTCAGCGATGTACTGCAGCTGTCAGGAGGAAGGAAGGACCTGTGTTCCTGTGTTCCAACACGTGTGTTAATGTGTTCCAATACGTGTGTTCCTGTGTTCCTGTGTTCCTGTGTTCCAACACGTGTGTTAATGTGTTCCAATACGTGTGTTCCTGTGTTCCTGTGTTCCAACACGTGTGTTCCTGTGTTCCTGTGTTCCAACACGTGTGTTCCTGTGTTCCTGTGTTCCAACACGTGTGTTCCTGTGTTCCTGTGTTCCAACACGTGTGTTCCTGTGTTCCTGTGTTCCAACACGTGTGTTCCTGTGTTCCATCTGATCCAACTCACCACCAGGTGGTGATTAGTTGACAGCTCTGCTCCTCTCTTCACCCGAGTGTCCAAGACATACGGCCGCAGATCAGATGATACGATTATAAAGTCGATCATTGATCTGCGGCCTAAGGTGTTCTGGTACCAAGTACACTTATGAGCCATCTTATGTTGGAACATGGTGTTTGTTATGGACAAGCCGTGGCTAGCACAGAAGTCCAATAACAGAACACCGCTCGGGTTCAGATCGGGCAAGCCGTTCCTCCCAATCACCCCCCTCCAGGTTTCTCTGTCATTGCCCACGTGAGCGTTGAAGTCTCCCAGGAGAACTATGGAGTCGGCAGGCGGTGCCCTCTCCAGGACCCCTCCCACCGACTCCAAGAAGGCCGGGTACTCTGAACTGCGGTTCGGTGCATAAGCACAAACCACAGTCAGAGGCTTACATCCCGCAACCCGTGAGGCGCAGGGAGGCGACCTTCTCGTTCTCCGGGGCAGACTCCAACACAGCAGCGCTCAGCCGGGGGCTTGTGAGTATCCCCACTCCCGCCCGGCGCCTCTCACCCTGGGCAACTCCAGAAAAGAACAGAGTCCAACCCTTCTCCAGGAGCTTGGTTCCAGAGCCAGCGCTGTGTGTAGAGGTGAGCCCAACTAGATCTAGTTGGTACTGCTCCACCTCCCGCACCAGCTCCGGCTCCTTCTCCGCTAGCGAGGTGACGTTCCACGTCCCTAGAGCTAGTCTATGCTGCCGCCGATCGTCTCGCCCAGGCCCCCTGCCTGGCCTGTCGCCCGCAAATCACATATCACAAATTAGAAGTGTACCTCAGAGGGCTTTACAATCTGTACGCATACAACATCCCTGACCTTTGACCTCACATCAGATCAGGAAAAACTCCAGAGAAATAGAAAAGGCCCTTTTTTGTCACACCGCGGTGAGATTTGTCTTGTCTTGGGTTTTTGTCTCGTAACTTCCTGTTTTATTTTGAAGCCTAACTTATTTTGAAGCCTAACTTCAGGTCACTGCCAAGAGTATTGCCAAACTACATAAGTTGTTTTCTATTTCCTCCTTGAGAGTCATTTTTTGTTTGCAAAGTTTCTAGTTTAGCTTCATTTTTGTTTTATTTGTCAGCCATTTTGCTTTCCTCCCATTTGGAGTGATTTTGTGTTTAGATTAGACCTACATAGTTTGTAGAGCCTCCAGTTTTAGGTCTGCCTTTTCTTTTGTCCCGTTTTCTCTGTAGTTTTGATTTTCCTTTTATGGGAGACTTTCATTATTAAGAAGTTTTTTCAGGCCCTAGTATATTTAGTGAGTTTTTTTCATAGCCCATTTATTTGTCACTTCTCAAAGAGGTTCTGAATTCAATAAAGTGGGCTTATAAATTCTATTCTCTGCATCTGAGTCCTCATTTTAGTCCAGGCCTGACATTTCTCAGGGAAAATAAAGGGAAGAAACCTTCAGCAGAGCAACAGAGGAGGATCCCTCCAGGATGGACTCATGGATAGATGCCATGTGTACAGAAGGAAACATTAGAGTTAAAACACATTCTATGAATGAATGAATAACACAATCATATCACACCGGTGGTGTTCATAAGCAAAAGCTAAACATGTCCAAGTGTTTACACACCAAAATAAATTATATAAACAAATGGGTTGTGTGGTTCCCCTGTTTGAGATGTGGTTTTGTTGTGTTTATCTCAAACTATCATGAATGCAGGTCCATTTATTAAATACTGCAATGTGTTTATTTCCCTTTTCTCTCATTTATATAAATTGCACATACTTCAACTTAGCATACAGTATGAGAATGATTATTTGAATACAAGTTCAGTTTTCAGGCCGGTCCATTTAGAAGCCGGTGTCGTCCTTAGACCTCATTACCTCGAACAACATCCTGTATTCTCTTGAGGATATCTTTCAAAATGAACTCTTTTTACCTGCGTTTTCCTCGTTCGCTTTGTTTCTCTTTTTTTCATCTTCCTTTTAATAGTAAGAAACTATAAACAGTTTATTTCATATTTCACTGCATAGAGCGATGGCTAAATGTGATTTCCAGTGTGGCAGGGGTGTGTTTGAGTAATATATGTGGATGGGTACGCCGTTGAAAGAGGGCTTACTGTGTAAAGGGATGCTTTTCAACACAAATCATGTTTTACGGATTGGTTTTATTGGTTATTATTATTGGCCGCAAATTTGTGTCGTGAAAAATATATATATTTTAATGAATATTTGGAGATATTTTGCTTATAAGAGACGTATGAACAATTGACACAGGGACCCAATATTTCTGTAACAGGAGCTTTCAAGTAGAAGAGATGTTATTTATGCTACTGCATGCTGGTAATCTCTCACCTTCCATACTGTCCATACTGCTGGCAGTCGAGAGCCAGGAGGTCTGCAAAGGATCAATTGTTTAATAAAGTGACTGTGCTTGTATTTACCTATTTGAAAACAGTGAATTTAGAGTTAGGTTACTCTTTATTTTTTATTTCTTTGCTTCCATGTCTGCACGTCAGTGTTCTGTCAGCCTCTTTCCACTCCGTAAACATTCAGACTGTTTAAACCTCCCCCTGGCAGCAAAGGGATTGAATGGGATTTGTCATGTTGACTGATTCCAGACCAGCTGGATATGTTGTAGTAGGCACAGTAGCATGAGAGAGAGAGATTATTTATGTGTGCGAGACAAGTTTATTATCTTACCGTATTTTGTGAACTTTCCTATCCCGTCTTTTGGTACCTTTGATGTAAAATCTCTAAAAACACCAACAAAATGTAGTTGTTTTTTTAAAACAGTCTCTGTAGTCTTTGAGCAAACATTACTGAAAGAAGAGGACATAACCCGTGTTGGTCTACAGCATACATTTGGTGCTCTAATGTTTATTTCTTCATGGCGTTTTGTTTTTTTCCGGCTTAATATTTGCTGTAAAACTCAGTTGCATCAGGCAATTGAGACTTTGGAGCTGAATTCTGATTATTTTAAGGACATTTCCGAGGCATGCTCGATATGGTTGACCAATCACAACCGAGTGGGCTCGCTGACCATTTAGGGCAGGCTGGCCTCCTCTGGAGGGAGGAGCGAGCGCTCAAACAAAGATGATGACAACAGAAAAACAGTCAGCCAGTCTGAGAAAAACAAGTCAGTATTTAAGCATTAACACATGTTGGAACAGTGTTTTGAAGAAGACAAATGCACCCCAAAAAGAGGATTCTAGATCCCGTTTAAGTGACTCCATGAAAGATGTCTCCCAATAATTTAAAGAAGCATCTTGTGAATGGAGCAGTGTACGCAGTGTCAGGGTTAGCTGAAAATTATTTTTTTAACTATCAAGATCATGTCATTGCAGTACTGTGACACACACATCAACATGACATCACATGTTTTTTTGAGGGGGTACACAATTACGTTGCAATATGAAAGCTATACGGCACATAGTTAGGGCTTAAAATAATAATAATAATAACCATTTATTTTATATAGAGCTTTTCTAGACACTCAAAGTCTCTTTATAGAGTCCAGTAGTCATCCCCACACACAGTCATCCCGGTGGTGGTAAGCTACGTCAGTAGCCACATCTGCCCTGGGGCAGACTGACCGAAGCAGCGCCTACGGCCCCTAAGACCACCACCAACATTCATTCACATCCATACGATGCTGTGCATGTCTTTATGATGGTGGGGGAAACCGGAGGACCCCGAAGCAGGAAGGCTGAGGAGCCAGGAGCGATGAAGACCACGATTGTGAGGCCTTGAAAGTTTGTTTTACACTTCCTGACATTAAATGTTGATAACTCAATTCACTCGCGTCCAGAAGCCAGTTTTCCTTTATTTGCGAAGTGCCCAGTTTCAGAACATCCTTACAGTCGAAAAGTGCTATGGCTGCATTTTAATGTATGTCCACCTACATTTTTTTATTTTTAATGAACTTTTTATTGGCATCGCGCCAGCCCTGAGTGAAATAAGGAAAACCTCTATAATTTGCGTCCTTGTACACAGACACTGATAACCGAGACAGCAACCTGAATGAACCCCGCGATGCAGCTTTCAGAGTATGAGAACGAGTTGCAGAGCAACGCCTTTCATATGCAAGGAGTTGTGTCCACAGTTGCTCCTTTTAAAGTATTCCACTCCATTATCCAAACCACTTATCCAATTAAGAGTCAAGGTGTCGCTGGAGGCCCTGGAGCCCATCCCAGCTCTCATTGGACGAAGGCAGGGTTCACCCTGGAAAGGTCACCAGTCTATCTCGACCCTGCCTGAAGCTAAGTAAAGAGTTTTGCTTCTCCATCTGCCTCGGAGTCGTGCTTGGGAGTTCCAGTACCGGTAATCGTTACCATTTGACAGCCTCCAGTGGACCTGAGGTGTCACGTGAAGAATGTGCAGCTGAGGGCAGCCTTTTAATTTGGTCGGCCCTTCTTTATTTGTAAATGTCTAAAAACATGATTTTATTTAAGGTTAATTCATAAAGTTATTTTTTTATATGAATGCGTTGTTTCTAAACAGAAATTGGAGGAGCCAACCTCTGTTTTACCTTCGTCCTTTGATTTTTTTGATTTATTATATTTTTGTGTCAATCTTTCAAACCGTCAACTGTGTTTTCTGTTTTCTTGTAGGGCTTTGTACTGTGGGGGGGGCTCAGTGGTAGAGGAGTCATTGTTGCATTTAGTCAACGAAGTTTGTGAGTTTTGTTCATTTGGTTTGTGTGGAAGTGAAAGTTGCTTCTAATTTTGTCAACATATTTTATGACTTTTCGTTTTACATCTAACTCGACACTGACCTCCCTGACGGTGCAGTTTAGCCCCACCTGTTTTAAATTATTGATGTAATAAATGCATAATTTACTCCATCCCTCTCTTTTTAGAGGAGTTGCTCTTTAATTTTA
Organism: Liparis tanakae; assembly: GCA_036178185.1. Lineage (NCBI taxonomy): Eukaryota > Metazoa > Chordata > Actinopteri > Perciformes > Liparidae > Liparis > Liparis tanakae. Next base: position 13,332,408 of record CM070093.1, read on the forward strand.
ACATTTTAATTTTAGTTTGCAGCGATCCTATATTTACAGTTTTGTTCAATCGCTAACAAGTGCTTATCCATACTTTAGATACTTTTTCTAAACTCTTAACACAGACTCACACCTACAAAGCACAATTGGCCAAATGGATTATTTTCTTGTCAAAAGCACATTTTGTTAACTATATACTAACTCTTCATTTCAAAATAGAACACATCTTTTTCTGCAGACAATAACTTTACCAAAACACTGGAAATCTGACTCAAAATTAAATGATTCTGTCAAACAATAACTCTTGTTTTTACTTCATGAGCTCCTTCCAGTCAATCAAAGTACACCAGGTTTCAAAACACTGGCTGTTGCTGACATTATAAAAACTGCATAGACTTTTATGTTTCAGTTTTACAGGTATTTGCATGCAAAACATGTAATCCACTGTTTTTACACTACATGTCTTGGCTGGGAACTGTATGTATGTATGTATATATGTGTATGTCCACATGTAATGTTCACATTCAAAAGCATTCCAGTAAAAAAATAATCAGTTTTTCTCCTTTACTGTTTACTACAGGAGGTACAGCATTCATACTGTTTACAGTCTGGTGGAACAGAAACAGTTTTACAGTATTGCTAACAGTGAACAAAATAACCAAGAAACAAACAAGAGCATTCTGAACAAAAACACAACAGCAACAAGCCCAGATAAAAAGGGGGGAACTATTGTTCCTTTAAAAAAGTTACAGTAAATCCAAATTATTTATTCATTCATTTTTTATTGTTTACAAATAAACTATGTTTTGGGGCAACGGCTGCAATAGATGATTAAACAACATTCGGTTAGTCATGTAGGCGGTGTCTGTGTGATCAGCATCTCAACCTGTCATAATCAAAATATAAATTGTGATCCAAAACTTGCTAAAACATATTTCCCAAAACATTCCAAACTCTGACCTACCATCAGGAGATGTGGAATCAATTGTTTGTTTATTATCAGCTGAGATATATTGTTTCTATTAACTGATATTATTGCAGAAGAGGTTTTTAGAGTGTATCTAAGGTTTGGAATACTGTGTTTGCCATTGTGGGATGTTGTGTTACATTCGTAAATAATACATAAACAATCCATCGTTTTGTTGGGAGGTATAGCTTGTCTGATAAGGAAATGTAAGCATTGTGAAAATGTGTTCACTGACTGCATATTATATGAAAACAACATGAAATGTTTGAATGGTACGGCCACAAAACACCGATGTAGTGCTAATTGTGTTTAGAGTTTTGAAAATGTGACCCCTGTTTGGACAAATGCTTGATAGCGCCTGAACAAAACTGTAATATCCTGTATTGGTCAACTGCCCTTGAGCAAAGGTGATTTATTATCATCTCCACTGCTGACAACCTGTGGACACGTTCCAATACAAACAGACTCGCTATCGGCCCTATAAACACAAGGGCCAAGGAGTTTATTCAGGCAAAGGTTGCAAATTAATGTAACATATCATCAGAAATAATTCGTTATTTCTTTGTGACGCGGTGCTGTAGTTCTTCGGTTACTGATGGATTTATTTGTCTCATGTGCGCCTCATTCAACACCACCGTCTAAAGAATTGTGCGAATTAATAAATGACTCATTCCTCCAAACCCAAAATAATATTCTCCCATGGGACCTGAACCGTATCTCTTATTTGTCCCACTACAGGATTTCTTTGTGGCCCCTAATGTCTTACCTGGTCTAAAATCTAAACTGCAACTCATGAATAAATGAACTCACGATAAATTAGCTTATTTCTCCACATTCAGTGCCAATCTAATTGTTTCCTCAAATGGAAGTTAAACAAACAAAGTTGTCCCCTCCTTTGCATTTTTACTGATGCAATAACATTTAGATCTCTGTGGTCTCTGGTCTCCTCCCCACTCGTCCTGCGACTACACTCGCCTCCTGACTCCTCTCCTGCTCGGTTGCTCTTTTTGCTGAAAAAATGTCCACAGCTGGAAAAGTGAGTACGCTTTGACTCGTGAGCGGTCGTATCTTTGTGTTTTTATCATTTGTAATAATGTGTGCATGAATGTCTGTCCCATGAATGCACACGCACACACTTAAAAGTTAATGGAGCGACACATCATTTCACATTAATATAAATGATATGAATATTATATGTTTGAGATTATTCTGTTTTCCGGAGTTTCTGTTTGTGAATGTGAGAATGAGTTGGAGCTGGAATGTGTGGCACACTGTACGTACACTATTGTGTAACTGGTTGACAATATGCAGGGGCCCACTTAAACAAAGCAAACGCATATCTTGGATTTGGCAAGTTGACTTGGCAAACACTTGAGAACAAATTTGACAGAATAATTCATGAGTAATGCTTATGAATTCAAACCAGTTGCTTCGGCAGATGTGAAACAAACTCTATTTACTGGGAGACATTTCATCAATAAACCTGAGCAAAACAAACTGCAAAATACTTCTCGTGGCCCAAACCATCACCAAGAAAACAATACTCATGAACTGGAAATCAAGGAATAACACACATATCACACACTGGAAAACTGTAATGTCAGAATATATTTCAATGGAAAAACTCACCTCATCTATTATAGAACACCACAAAAAAAATCCTTGCCTGGAAACCAATTAATTTCCACGTACATGAATACGCTCATACATATACATCTGCTGTCATCAATGTATTTTGTTTCTTTAAATAAAAAATAAAATAAAATAATACAAAATAATTTAAAAAAAGCTCACACACACGCACATGCATACACATGTACATACATGTACACATACATTTGTATTTGTTTATTTAAATTGTTCTCAATTCCCTGACTTTATGATGTTGTGTCCACTGTGTTGTCGTCCTCTAGGTGTTATGTCTATATATTGTCTTTTTCCCTGAGACAAACAAAAAAAAAGAATCAAACAAGGACTACTGAGTAACTTGTTAAACCTTCTTTTTTGTCTTCATGTTATTTACCATGTAAAGAGGATGTGAAACACGTTTGTTTTGAGTGATATAATAATAATAATAATAATAATAATAATAATAATAATAATAATAATAATAATAATAATAACTTTATTTATATAGCACTTTTAAAAACAAGGTTTACAAAGTGCTCTACAGATAAACAAAGCATAAACACAACTTAAATGGTGGCACACAAAAAAGACCATACCATAAAAGCATTGAATACAAATAAAACCAAACAAATAGGCAATTAAAATAAAAACTTAAAAGGACGACATCACTTAAAAGCAGTTCTATAAAAGTGGGTTTTAAGAAGTGATTTAAAAGAAGTTATTGATTCTGCCAGCCTTATTTCCTCCGGTAGGTTGTTCCAAAGTCGAGGGGCCCTGGTGGAAAAAGCACGATCACCCTTTGATTTAAGCCTCGACTTTGGAACGGCCAGGAGGGCTCCACCGGAGGATCTGGCTTATATGGCGTTAACATTTCGATAACGTAATCCGGGGCCAGACCCGGTCTGGCGGGCCTGGGTCTGGCCCCGGATTACGTTATCGAAAGTTCACTCTGAATGAGGCTAGTGTTATTGTTTGGGGAATTGAATAATATGACTTTTGATTTTGAGTTATTGAGTTGTAAAAAGTTTTGTGCCATCCAACAGTTGACGTCAGAGAGACAGTCCATGACAGCTATGATACTATATTCAGCTATTCAGCTATTCTCAATAATTCAATGTAATAGCCCAGTATCACAAATTACAAATTAGCCTCAGAGGGCTTTAGAATCTGTACACATACGACATCTCTGACCTTTGACCATTGGATCAGGAAAAACTCCCCAAAAATAGAAAAAAAAACTTTCACAGGGAAAAAAGTGAAGAACCCTTCAGGAGAGCAACAGAGGAGGTTCCCTCTCCAGGATGGACAGAAGAACAGATGTCATGTGACCAGAAGGAATCCTTACAGAGTTACAACACATTCAATGAATATGACACAGTGTATGAATAGTTGGTAGTCGGCATGGACCACGATCCAGACCTCCAGGATCCATCAGGCAGATAGAGGTAGAGAGGAGGAGTGGGCGGGGCCTCAGCAGCGCCATGGCATCAGGAACTACAAGTAGCCCGCATTTAGTGAGTGCAGCTCTCTAGTGGGGCAATATGGTACTACAAGCTATTTAACCCTTTACGCCCCAAGGCAGTTTTTAGGATTCTGCTCAAAATTGCATACCCAACCTAAAAAGGGTGTATCTCTGCAACCACAAGGGCTATTTGAATAATGTTGGTGTTATAATAAAGGCAACCCATGTGAGCTTTTGTTTAGATGTGTACATATGTTACTGGTTAAGAGTAAATCAATATTGAAACCCAGCAAAAATAGAAGTTTCAAGTCCGAATATAAAAAAACTACTTTCAGGATGATTATCTCTTTAAAATGATGTCTCACTAAGGTCTAACTCCCTCCAAAATCATAACACAATATGTAAACATTCCCTCTGCAAAGTTTGACTTTGAAAAAGTGAAGCAGAACAAAGTTAGAGAGGGTTTAGTACAGAGAGAATTCCGGCGAATATTTTTTAACTAACCCTAACCCTAACCCCATTTGCATTTTCTCATGTACCAAACCTTACATTTCACTTGTTTATTATTTATGGTGTTCAATACACTTATGGTGTTCAGTTTTTGGAGAAAAAAAAATGCAATATTTGCAATATTCATAAGCAATGGAGCGATTCATGTTGCTGTGTTCTTTGGTTCATATCTCAGTGATGCTTTGGAGCAGAGGGATTTGGTGAATATATTCGGAATCTGTTTGGAGTTGTCTTGCTTTTTGACATCTTTTTTTTCTGATAGCACCAAGCTACAGGTTGCTAGTTCCGGAAACATGCCGAGTGGGGTGACTCATGCAACATTTTAGTTGGTGTTTGAGTTTTTTAAAGGACCAAATGTGGTCCCTTGGGGCTTAAAGGGGATATGATGGAGCATCACCAATCAAGGCTTTGTAGGTTAAGAGAATAATTTAAAATGTGATCTTTGATAATGTGGTATGCTGTCTTTTATATTTACATATACATATATCTCCTGCTTCACAGGTTGTTGGCACTGTGGTTTATAGTTTTAAACCATTCACAGTTTGATTCAACAGTCCTAATATTTGTCATATCTCAGTGCTGTGTAATTTCATGTGGTGTTCCTGCTCTGTAGGTCATCAAGTGCAAGGCAGCAGTGGCCTGGGAGCCCAACAAGCCTTTGGTGATTGAGGAAATCGAAGTAGCCCCGCCCGAGGCCAACGAGGTCCGCATCAAGGTGAGAGACGTCCACCAACTACCACTTCTTTGGAGCATCTGTGGCTCTTAATGTGGAGTGAATCGTCCTTCAATCACAATGCTTAGTGCAACTTACCAGGTGTATTTAGTGACCTGTTTTATAAAAGTGTCCATATATTTTTGCAAGTACTGCTGAATCCGTCTAATCCTTTGTGTTTTCCTTGTTGGCTCCTATCTTCGGTTTCAGATTGTGGCGACCGCGTTGTGCCATTCTGACCTGTACCACCTTTTGGAGAGTATGCATGAAGGCGGCTTCCCAGTCGTCCTCGGCCACGAGGCAGCCGGCTTCGTGGAGAGCGTTGGGCCTGGAGTCACTGAATTTCAGCCAGGTCAGGCTCTGATTATACAATATTTTTGATTAAATGCTTATTTGCTTACTTTACAAGAGTGAGATGAGAAGATTGATACGTCTCATGTCTGTGTGTTGAGTGTAGAGCTAATAGGTGCTTAGCTTAGCCTAGCTTAGCTTAAAATATGGAAGCAGCTAGCTTGGTTCTGTAAAAAGTTCAAAAATAAATTAACTCTTTTCATACTTGACAGACCTTTAACGGTCACTATTAACAAGAAGTCTCCTTAATCCGTACCGTTTTACAGGTATAAATGGAATTGTATCAGGGTTGGGAATTGAGGCCACTCTGTGTCATTGTTTTACAATATAAACCATCATGAAAGTTGGAGATAAATATTGTTGTTTTTGTTTTTCAGGAGACAAGGTCATTCCTCTTTTCATCTCGCAGTGTGAAGAATGTCGCTTCTGTGTGAGTCCAAAGACCAACCAGTGTGAGAAAGGATGGTGAGCTCCATAAACACTAATACACTCTTCTGTCTCTCAACTATTGATGTCATTCCTGCTGAGCATGTTCAACATGCTCAAATGCTTGAAGACACCCATTGTATTAAACATGTCTCTACAGGGCTCTCAAGTTTTGAAGACAGGCAAGCATGAGACATATCCATTGATTTCTCCATGGTGAGGGCAGCTCGGCTATGTCATGTTTGCGCGCTGCGACACATTAAAACATTAAATAGCCGAGAGTTTTTTTCAATGTGAGAAATACGATGTGTGGCGGGAGTTAAGACCGAAATGCGTGAGTCTCACGCTCAATGCGTGACACTTGAGAGCCCTGTCTCTATCAGTAGCTGTTACAGATGTGATACAGGAGTACAAATGCAAACATTTAAAATATTGCAGGATGTGAGTTAATTAATTGTAAATGGCTTACAGACAGAAAGTCCAAATTGCATGCAGGTAACAGGCAGACAGCACATAGCTTTGCCACAGTGAGGACTCGTTGTCTTGTTCAGGTCCGTTGGTCGTCTGCATGAGATGTCACCGTCAGAGTCCAGGTTCACCTGCAAGGGAAAGAAGGTGCTGCAGTTTGCAGGAACCAGTACCTTCTCTGAGTACACGGTGGTGAACCAGCTGGCTGTGGCTAAGATCGACCCCGCTGCCCCTCTGGACAAAGTCTGTCTCCTTGGCTGTGGGGTCTGCACAGGATACGGAGCGGCAGTGAACACTGCTAAGGTGGGTTTGACTATTAGGGATAGCTTACATAATTATTTTAAATTATAACAACATCAACAGAGCTTTAAGTTTAGTGCCTGTATATTTGACGAACTAGACCTTTCGATGGAGTCGTAACGTATGGAGCATTAGTGAACTTCGACCTGAAGAGCCATGTTGATCGAATTCTGTTTTCTCGTAGGTGGAACCGGGCTCCACGTGTGCCGTGTTCGGTCTGGGAGCTGTGGGCCTGGCTGCGGTCATGGGCTGCAAGGCCGCAGGAGCCAAGAGGATCTTTGCCGTTGACATCAATCCGGATAAGTTCGAGAAGGCCAAGGTGTTCGGGGCGACCGACTTCGTGAACCCCAAGGATCACAGTAAGCCTGTGAGCGAGGTGCTGTCCGAGATGACCAACGGAGGAGTGGACTTCTCCCTAGAATGTGTCGGGAATGTGGCCGTCATGGTGAGGCACTTAAAAAAGAAGGTTTGCATAGAGATTTTCCATCCATTGGTCATTCATGCCATTTCTCGATCTAGCGCAGCGCCTTGGAGTCGTGTGTGAAAGGTTGGGGTGTCAGTGTGCTGGTCGGCTGGACGGACATGGCCGACGTTGCTACTCGCCCAATTCAGCTCCTCTCTGGACGCACATGGAAGGGCTCCCTGTTCGGAGGTGAGACAGATGTGATTGTCACTTCTGACTAATAATGCATCTCTGACTAATTTGCTGCAAGGTTTTTGTTCTGCAACTCTCTTGTTAGTAAGAGTAAAGAGTACATCTGGAATACAACTAAGTCTTTGTGTGCCTCAGGCTTTAAGGGCAAGCAGGACGTACCTCAGATGGTCAAAAAGTACCTGGACAAGAAGGTGAAGCTGGATGAGTTCATCACTCACACCATGACTCTGGACCAGGTCAACGACGCCATTGAGCTGATGAAGCAGGGCAAATGGTAGATGTGCACTCTTATACGTCCTCCACCTCTCAACGACGACACAGATCAATTTAAAAGGTGCTGAGTGTCTCCTCATTTCTCTTCTGTTTTGTTTCCACAGCATCCGGACCGTCATGAAGGTTTCTTCTCAATGAGACCACTGCGATGCTTTCAATCACCCCTAATTGAATTGTCATTTACCACCATTTACCACTGTATTTGACGATGAGCACTAAAATACTAATCTGCTTGTTCGATTCACGGCTATCATCTGCAGTGTAAGCTAAACATATCAAAGTATCCAAAGACCTAAATAAACACGACAAACCGATAAACTCTGTGGCTTTCTTGTTTTATTGCATTGTATGTCACAGGAACAGCATTTACACGTCCATTGCATTGTCTGTGATGCCTCTGAATGCTTTATTAAACTATGTTCAAAGAGTTTGTTAATCAGTTTTCCCTCTACAAAAAACAGCTTCAAATTATATCAGCGGTTGTTTAACTTGGCAAACAACATTGTAATTATTCTTCTAGGACGGGCTCCAGGATGTGTCCCCGAGCAGTGCTTTTTGAAGAAAATATAATAAAGGATACAATATTGCAGTTGAACAACAGGGGCACAAAATGAACAAGGATATGAGACCATAAAAGTACATATAATAACAGCAAATGTTTGCCACTGTGAGATTTTACAGAGAGGAAATTACAGTTCACGCTGCTGTCTGTTTTGCACTGAAGGTGGAGCGGATGGTTTTATCCAATTATTCCTCATTGTTATGATCTTGGAGGAAGAAAAGCGCATTCCCTTTTACACACTAGATTTGCTGTGATTGCCTCAAGTTAGTCTGAGCAATCTGACACAATATATAAATGATTACCACCGGTGCTGCTCCTGCTTACAATTAATTACAAAACTGGAATCACACATTTAAAAAGTTACACAAAACTGAACCAAACACTGTCAGAAGATTCAAAAGGCTTGTCAAATGTGACCTTACCCAGTACGTGCTATCATCCAACTCTACAGTATACACTGCAGTCACAGTGCTTAAAAAAGACAGGAACCGCGAAGACACACCGCAAAGACCACAGCCAATAGCCAACAGCCATCTAGCGCTTCTGCGTGAAAGGAAATAACTCTTCATACCGATGGGAGGGAACATTAAACAAAACAGTGTTTCCTTCCTTAGTGATTGGTCGAGACCATGGGGTTATCAATTAATGTTCAACAAGGTCCAATTTTATAAAGTTTCCTCATGGAAAGCATCACAATAATGTCTAACTTGCGCTATGATTTTGTCCCATATATATTGAAATAGCCAACAGTTGTTTGTAGTCAACAACGGACTTTCAAATCAAATTATAGACAGTTCAATTTCATAATATCTCAACAATACTTATCGTCAGCTTTTAAATTTTACTGGACGAACAAATAAAGAATCTTCTCTTAATTCAATGACAATAAAGGCTGGATTTTAAAATTGAAGAAAGCTTTTATTAAATGTGCATCTTTAATTTTCTTGAAGTCATTTTACAAAAATCTCATTAACTTAATTGTCTTATCCCCTGCAGCTTTAAATGCAGGCGTGATATGTATCATATTTATCTTCTAAAATGTGTGCAGGGACTTTATCTGTGGTTTTTGAAACATCTAGTATTACATATATCCTCCTTTTTATATGGTTTATTTAATAAGGGACAGTGCACATTGATAAAAAACATTTCTGTAAATGTGCCAGAGTTAGCATCATTCTTGGATAGTTTGCAGCACTTCCTGTTGGAGAAACCGGAGGTGCCACACCTTGAGCTTGCCCTTTCCCCTGGTCTAGAGTGAGATAGGACTTGCCCTCTTACCTAACCCTATGAGGAAGAGACCACTCTGGTAAACAGCATGGCGACTGCAGGGAAGGTAAGCGCGCTGGCTTCAGCTAACGTCAGAATAATGACATTCTGCAAAAGTTTGAGCGCATTGGAGCTAAAATAGAAACATAAACACTCTCGGTTGTGGAGAAGAAGGAATGCGAAGACTATACAAGAGGGAGGGGATCTGGGGGCTGGGGTTGAATCTGCTCTTCATTTTGGAACATGAGTTATCGTTTAGTTGTAGCGAGAAACCCTCTTGCCCTCCGCTATCTGCAAAGGGTCAAAGTGAGGTCATTGGAGAGTTTTGTTTATTTTTCTCGGCGAGTCTTGCAGAGCTTCAGTTGAGGCTTCCTGTCGCTGCGACTTGTCTGCTGCACAATGGGGGAGGGAAAGGTCAACGCCTTCCTTGAGGACAGTGCTTTTTTCCATGGGTGTGTTATTCTCAGCACGTTGAGATCAGAGACGAGGAGTTGATGGCGAAATGACTCTGATCCTGTTTTCAATTGTCTGCAATGACATAAAGCAGCGATGTGTTTTCTTTCCTCCATCCCTTTGACTCGAGAGCACCGAACGGGGTCACATGTCCACGGAGTTGTTCTCGTCAGCCGGCTGACAGCTCTTGGGATGTTGTGTTGTAGGTCATCCGGTGCAAAGCTGCCGTTGCATGGGAGGCTGGGAAACCTCTGGTGATGGAGGAGGTGGAGGTGGCCCCTCCGAAAGGCGGGGAAGTTCGCCTCAAGGTAACGGGACAGCGCGTCCGCTATGGATAAAAGAATTTAGATTGTTGTGTTTACGAAAACTCTGAAGTTAACGTGTTCTTAAAGGCAACACTGCACCTGTGGAAATTATAAATGTATAAAATGTTTATAGTCTACACCATATGGTAACTAGCTCCACCTTAAAGCTTATCTGAAGTTACTTTTTACCTCATTCAGTGCATGTTTTTTCAAACACTGCAGTGGACTTTGCACCTTTCAGTTATTTCCAGGGTCATATGTTGGACATGAGAATAATTAGCTTTATTGTTCCTTTATGCATAATTTACCAACAAAAAAAAAGCTATTCTCTTTATATTTACACCATATTTACACTAGTAATATAACCCCTACTTCAAGAAAATCTCACAAATCAGCAAATAAAGTAAGAGGATTTAATTGAATTACTAAAAACTGATCGCGCAATGTCTTACGAGTATGTAACGAACGGAACGGATCAGATCACAGCCCTGTCTTTCAGATCGTGGCTACGGGGATCTGCCACACGGACTCCTACACTCTCAGCGGGTCCGACCCCGAGGGGGTTTTCCCTTCAGTGCTGGGCCACGAGGGAGCCGGCATCGTGGAGAGCGTCGGAGAGGGAGTCACCCAGTTTCAGCCAGGTCCCCCCCCCCCCCTCTCTCTTTGATTCAACTGTCTTCATGAAGTTTTGCTGCACCCAATGCGAATGCTCGACTGGAAAATGCTTTTTTTGTGGTTTTGTTTCAGGGGACACGGTCATACCCTTGTACATCCCACAGTGTAGAGAGTGCAAGTTCTGTAAAAGTCCCAAAACCAACTTGTGTCAAAAGATCAGGTAAATGTCCTCGGGCAAAGCGGGCGTAGATTTAGTTTCTGACAAAAAAGAATGCTCAGAAGAAAATCGTCAGATCTGCGCTTGTGTCTCGCTCCCCAGGCTCACTCAGGGCAAAGGCTTGATGCCGGATGGGACGACCCGTTTCACCTGCAAAGGCAGGAGCCTCTTCCACTTCATGGGCTGCAGCACATTCTCAGAGTACACTGTGGTGGCTGAGATCTCCCTCGCTAAAGTGGACCCCCAGGCCCCTCTGGACAAGGTGTGTTTGCTGGGCTGTGGCATCACCACGGGTTACGGAGCTGCTCTCAACACCGCCAAGGTGAGTCCAGCGGCCACCGCGAATGTCAACTGTTGGTTTTGCGCTTGCGATGGCCAAGTTGGGTCAGTCGGTGGATCCAACGACGTATCTCAACAATTATGAAATGCATTGCCGTGAAATTTGACGTTGGCATTTATGGTTCCCAGAGGATCAAGCAGATGTATGTTGGTGATCCCCTGACATTCCCTTATGAATTCCAGTGAATTCTGCTGAATTAATTTTCATAAACATAAAGAACTCACATATACCCCTAGAATATGGTTTCCCACGACTCCACTGTTCAATCATTGGCCACAAAATTGCGCTGACCTTTTATCTGCCTCTAACCCTGAACCAGGTTGAGGCCGGCTCCACCTGCGCAGTGTTTGGCCTGGGGGCGCTGGGCCTCGCGGCAGTCATGGGCTGTAAAGCAGCCGGGGCGGCCAGGATCATTGGAGTCGACCTCAACCCTGACAAGTTTGAAACCGCACGGGAGTTTGGTGCCACGGAGGTGGTGAACCCAAAGGACCATGGCAATCCGATCCAAGAAGTCCTGGTAGAGATGACTGATGGCGGCGTGGACTACTCTTTTGAATGTGTGGGCAATGTGGCAATCATGGTGAGTGGGGAATTAATAATTCCACCTTATTGACCATCTCCCTAACTAAACAATTCCCTGCATGCTGAACGATCACATGACCCTAATAAATATGGTGCAACCACCTCCACTTCACTAAAAGGCCTTTTAAAGGTTATGGTTGCATAGCGGTGCTGCTCGGATCCAATTAATGTGATGTCTCTTGGTGGCAGAGGGCAGCTCTGGAGGCCTGCCACAAAGGATGGGGCACTAGCGTCATCATCGGAGTGGCAGCAGCCGGGCAAGAGATCTCCACCAGGCCCTTCCAGTTGGTGACCGGACGCACCTGGAAAGGCACCGCCTTTGGAGGTACGCTAGTTGTTTCCGGGGAATTATTTGTGTTTTGGGATGATGTGATGTGAGGGGGTTCCTCATTCAATATGTTAAGACAGTTTGGTGCAGACATTCATCTATTGCATCTGTCCATCCTGGAGAGGGATCCTCCTCTGTTGCTCTCCTGAAGGTTTCTTCCCTTTTTTTCCCCCTGAAGGGTTATTTGGGAGTTTTTCCTGGTCCGATGTGAGGTTTTGGGTCAGGGATGTCTATGTGTACAGATTGTAAAGCACTCTGAGACAAATTTGTAATTTGTGAAACTGGGCTATACAAATAAACTGAATTGAATTGAATTTGCTCTCAGCTTCAGGGCATTTGTGATGGCAAAATTAGTCTCCACCAAATGTTGAGTCTTTTTAAACTGAAATGATGAATATCGAAAAACCAGAACTTGTCTATGAAATCATTTATTCTTGCAAGAAAAGTCACCGTTACACGGAGTCCTTTAGGAGTCTGCCAAGGGTGAACTGAAGAGTCCCCGTTACACGGAGTTCCTCAGGGGTCTGCCACGGGTGATCTGAAGAGCCAATGAGACAACATGCATTTAAGGGAAACAAGAAGGAGGATCTAGAAGGAGACATTTGTCTTCAGGTCCTTTGATGAGTAGACATTGAAATATCCTGGGAATTATACCACCTATCAATCAGTCTTCATTCTGTTCTTTGTTATAATTTGTTTTTGCTGGATATGTCTCACGCTTGCCTGTCTTCAAAACTTGAGAGCCCTGCACAAACAGTTTATTTGAACTTGTCTCTCTTGACGTGGACTTGTTGGGGGCCATCTTTGCGGTTCACCTTGCAATAGAACGAGGGGAGACAGGTTTAAAAATCCACAGTGGAGTTATGAATGAACCATTTGGATGCACATTTGAGGGTGAATTGAGGAGTGTCACATCAGCAAGCTGTACACATATTGACCGAGGCAGACATACATCAGACATGTGACCGAGGCGTGCGAGTCATATTTATGAGCATAGCCCTGGGAGTGTAGACACACACTGGCCATAATGAGCACATACCATCAGACCATCATTAGTGCTCTCGCAATAACTGCTATACAACACTGGCTGTTAAATAAGTATTTACTCGTCCCCTCGATGCAAACGTTTGATAAAACGTAAAAGAAGAGAAAATAAAGAAACCTCTTTTGTAAAGGAGAGTATTTGACAAAAAGCTGCACTCACTTCCACACATGCACACTTCTACTTTGCAAATGCTTGTTCTTGTGTGCAACCTCTACTTTAATGAGCTCATTTACACTTTTCCCAGGATACAAGAGCGTCGACAGTGTTCCAAAACTGGTGGAGGAGTACATGAGCAAGAAGCTCAAAGTGGACGAGTTTGTGACTCACACTTTGCCCTTTGAGAAGATCTCTGACGGGTTTGATCTCATGCATGCCGGGAAATGGTAAGCCTTCGTTTTAAGATGGATTTTAAGATTTATTTATTTATTATTGTTATGAATGCACGCAGTGTTCCAGCGTCCCTCTGGGTTCGGTCTGTTGAAGGCCTTCTTGCGTCAATGCTGCCCTCTGTTGAGGACAAAGCTGAGACGAGTAAGACAGGGTTTCAGACTAATGTGCACCATAGGAGGTCATATATATATATATATATACTGTATATAACTATCTAATCCAATATTCATCTTCCAGCATCCGAGTCGTCCTCCAGTTTTAGAAGCGAAGGAAGCATGGGAGGAAACGCCACTGCTCAGTTTAATAAATAATCTTTCAATTCCCTGTTGGCGTGTTTTATTTGAGCAATACAAAGCCAGACACTTCTTTGATCAGCGTGTCTTCATACGCAGGGAGAACACTGTGTGAATGGGGGGAAAATAGAGTAACCGCAACAAGATTATTGTGAAATATCCTTTGATCTCAGTCTCAATGAATAATTAATAATTATCTTTAAAGAGCAGCTCAGACGCCGAGGCCCGGGGCCAAGTTGTGGGAGAGGGCGCCGAAAAGGCCGAGCAGACGAGGTGCACTGAGCAGCTTTAGGATTCTTTTAGCCCTCAAGTGTCTGTCCGAGCTCGGAGAGACACTTCAGTTTTTACCAAATAATAAATTAAAGTTGACTGGAGCGGACTCGAGAGGATTGCGACGACTTGCTTGCGGTGTCTCACTCGGTTAGGCGGAACATGTCGGCGGCCATGTTTCCCCAACAGCTCGGTACGCTGTCCTTTTTTTTCTCTCCCCCCCATCAGTATTTCCACTGTTGTTGAGGGACACGCGATTGATTCTTTTGAGGATACATGACCCAGAAAGGATGTTCTCAAAGGGACTGTGAGCCTTTTAGCGTCATGGGGGATATTCCAAGTTCTTTTGTGGCCGTGAGGTCGGGGTTCTGCACTGGGAGGACCGAACTGGTGTGATGGGATTAGGTGTTTCTTACACTTTTTGTGAATACCGACGGACAAATTCACTTATGGATTTCTCACCTTTTGCGACTGTTAACCCTGCACAAATAGGACAATAAATTAATTCAGATTTAAATGAGGTGGTGTCCATTTCACAAAGATGAGTGCCAAGCGCAGTTACAGTGAAGCCTTTATTGAGGAAGTGACAGGGTGTAATGCAACAGTTGTCATGAAAAATATAAAACTCCTCGACGTGTCAGTTTCTATTATTTTTTTTAAATACATGAGAAAAAAAATGAACGTTAAAATACATTTATTATGTAAACAAATGATTTGTTCTCTCCCTCCGTTTAAAAAGAAAAAAAGCAGAAATGGGGCCTATTTCTGCAAAACGTGATGTAATATCAATGAAGCGGACAGTGACACCCTCACCTTTCCTGACCCCTACCACCTCCACGGCATGAATCACCATGTATTGGTCAGTGCAGGCTAAACCCGATGAAGTCAGCTCTCTGGGCCCAGAATGGAGTCATGTACATTTAGAGACGCGGAGAAGCCACATTGTAACGTCGTGAAGCTGAAGGGGAACCGATACATTCACAGTTAACGTAGCTTGAAGTAAACCAAGTGTCATAATAAAATCTCAAATGCAGCTTCGTACTCCACTGTTTAAAAAGGGCATTAAGGCTCCCGGGGATACAGACGGTCCTTTCTAGTAATAAAAAGATCACTTTCGGGATTCAGATCACCGGCGCTTCCAAGGACAAGCCCGCCCACGTAGAGCTACAGAAGAGTCATTTATTACTCCATTAGAAGAAATACAAAGATGGCAGAGAAAACGGTGATCACATTAGTCCTCTGATAATGGAAAGAATAAAAACGCTGCTCACACCTGGGGGAGAGAACGCCCCACGTCAAGGTAAATGGTGACCATCGAGATGAGGGGTCAACGTGCCTTGGAGATACCCGCCGAGTTTTTCATTCCTAGATTCACACATTAAGGCTCAATTTGCTACACCAGGGCTGTGGAGCACGCGAGACACAGAGGGACACTTCCCCGGAGCGGGGTCAACGGGGTCAATGGGGTCAATGGCTCAGCGTCGCTCTCATCCTGGGGATCAATGCAGATCGCTCGGTGGCTGTGTGCCAATAGCCACATTCCAGCTGCACAGGACAATTAAGTGAAGACTAATACATGCCGCTACCGTCCCGTCTCCCTGAGTTGCCCCTGTGCTGTGGTTCCCCAACAAGGAGCGATACAACCATCAACTCATTTGATTTACCAGGCTGTACAGACATTTTTTTATTTTTTTGATAATGTGCTAATTTTGCTTTGCTTCTGATAAGTAGTTGCCGAGTAACACAACTGTCGTATGTGTAAATTAAGTAGCTTACAACCAGGAGGGGTTACCTTAGTGTAACCTAAAATATAGACTAGGGACTGTAAGCGTGGCTGTTCAGAGCAAACAAATCCACCTCCAGACTCCAACAGGTTATAAGCATTGATTTAAAAAATGTTTTTTTTAACCATTTAAACCAAACTAAGGGCAAACTAAGTAAAATATTTTTGCAACCTAATGTTATTGTCTAGCTCTGAAATCCGACTGATTGAGGCTGAGCAACGTGTCGCCCCGTGTCCGGGGGAGCCTCACTCTGGTCTCTAGTATTGCTGATTCTTTTCGATCCGTCTCTGGGAAAATTATATGAATTGGGATAAAGTTAGCAGAGGTTGGGAGAAAAGAAGCGAAGCACGGCGCACT
Source organism: Liparis tanakae (assembly GCA_036178185.1). Lineage (NCBI taxonomy): Eukaryota > Metazoa > Chordata > Actinopteri > Perciformes > Liparidae > Liparis > Liparis tanakae. Next base: position 13,348,947 of record CM070093.1, read on the forward strand.
AGTTGGATTTGCCCTGAGCATCACACACACACACATACACACACACACACACACACACACACACACACACACACACACGCACACAAACCACAGACAACAACTAGCCAGCCAGTAAGAAACACTGGGTGACACAACCCAGAGGTCGATAACAGGCCTGATGTCGAGCCTGAACCACTACGCAAAACCAAGTCTCATGAATACGTTCATGTTTCCTTCAAAGGATACAGTTGTCACTAATAAAGCGATCCACGGGTAATATAAGACACATTCAAGTACTTCCATTTAATTTGAGGAACTGATATTTAATTCAAAGAACAATGAGCGCCGCAGTTAAACTGAGCTCAAGGGGCGGTGCCTCTGAGATGGAGAGTGTGTGTGTGTGTGTGTATGTGTGTGTGCGGGTGTGTGTGTGTGTGTGTGAGGCCCAGAGGTGCTGGGTGCCAGTCCTTGGTGCGCTGCAGTCCGGCCTACACCTGGTTGAGGAAGTGAGCGCGCCCGTTGTCCTCCATGCGGCGGGTCAGGATTTCGCAGCCGGTCTCTGTGACCAGCAGCGTGTGTTCGAACTGAGCCGAGCGTTTCCCGTCTCTGGTCACCGCCGTCCAGCCGTCGGGCCACGTCTCGTCTTGCCAACCACCTGACACACACACACACACACGTGGACACACGGCGTTGGCTTACAGAGCATCAATTAAACAGAGCCGCAGGAACAAACACCGCTGGATTCCTTTTTAAGATTTTAATGACCCGTTTGTTGCGCCGCCGCAGTGACGCCCGCGAGCCGGTCAACACGTCACGGTTTGAGGAAAACAGTGACCAATGTTTCAAAACCACAGAGGTTAAGAACACAACCTACTTCTAAAGCCATATAAACCATTCTTGGTCAAGGAAAACAAATCTTGTTTTATTAATTTGTCTTTGTACAATGAGGATTCGAAGACATGACATTAACACTAAAATTACTTATGGATGACAATATTATTAAAGTACCATTTGCTGTATATGGTTCATTGTAAAACCGTAAAGGCTTTAAAATCCTATTGATTGTCAATAAATGTTCTGTTGAATGTGATGAAGCTGAATTAGTTGCTTATGAAAAGTTAAGACATGGGTTTATGATATATTACTATAGCCTTGCTTTAGTTTGATATAATTGGGCCAATTATGTAATAGTATTATATCAATAGAAATGACTATTATCCTTATAATGATCACTATTGTTGTTCTATTCAGACTAAAGTGCTGCGACACTCACCTTCACATATCATGGGCTCAATGGTGAACACGTGGCCGGGCTTCATTACTCCAACTGCTTTGTTTTCTGGGAAATGAATGAACATAGAAATCATCCGGTGGTGCGAGGGCGTGCGGGACATTCATTGGCAACTTTCAGGAGATTAGTAAACACTCACTGGCATAATGTGGCACATTGGGAGCGGTGTGGAACAGTCTATGGATGCCGTGGCCGCAGTAGCTGCGCACCACAGAGAAGCCGTTGGCCTGCGCGTGCTTCTGAATGATGTTGCCGAGTTCTCGGTATCGAATGCCGGGCTTCACTGTAACCACAGGGAGGACGAGGGTTAGAAGCAGAGGATACATGGACATGAAAACTGTTATCTTCCCAGGTCAAAAATGATCAATCAATGACAGTCGGTGCTCTCTGGTGGACAAACGATGTAATGCTAGTTTTTGAAATTAATTAAAATTCTGCATCTCCTGAAATGTCCTTCTAATATCCAATTATACCCCAACTAGTCCATCCATTTAATGAAATTAGGTGTGAACAAACCTCTCGACAAAGTACGGTAAAAATACAGCAAAATGAAAGAAACGGTGTTCCTACCCGAGTCGATGGACTGCATAAGGCATTCGTATGTGGTCTGCACCAGCTTCTTTGCCTCCTCGTCCACCTCGCCGATGTAGAAGGTTTCATTGAGGTCGCCATGGAAACCGTTGTGGTAGACGGTGATGTCCACTGTGGAAGAGGGAGACGGTGAACGCGTCAGAGCCATCATTGTGTCGCATGACACTAGATTCTATTGTGTCTAACACAAAGAAAAACACCGCTAGGAAAACATCGACCCAGTCGAGAGGCCGAATGGTGTGTGGTGGTGGGGGTGGGGGGGTGGGGGGGTTGGCTCTTCTCCCACTTATGGAGAAATATAACAGCAGGGAACTGACAAGCAAGTCCCCACTGCTAAAGGTTTATGAAACGATTCGTCTTGTCGGGGCCGCGCAGCGAGAGACGAGTTGATGGCGAGCGCTCCATCAGACGCTCCGAGTGGCGGATGGAAGACTTCGCCTTTGCGGAAATATTCATAAAAAAAAAAAAAGAGACTCAAATTGGCCAAACTCCCGCTGACACCATTTCAGGATGCCGGTACAACCATTTGTCAGAGAGGAGAGGTTTTTTTTTTTTTACTTCACCCTCGTAAATAAAACATTTCCCTGCATCCAAACGAGAGAGAAACAGGACGACTCTGTTTTCGGTGCATTTGTTGGGAAAACAAGTCAAGAAAGTATTAAATAAATATGTAAAAGGAGGCAAAGCAGGTAACGTGCCGCGAGCGTACCGTTGAGAATGTCTCCCTCTTGTAATAGTCGTCGGTCTGGGATGCCATGGCAGATGACTTCATTGACAGACGTGCAGCAGGATTTGGGGAAGTTGTAGTAGTTGAGGGGGGAGGGGTAGCAGCTCCTGGCTGTGCAAGCCTGCGGAGACAAAACACGTCGGTTATAACGACAGTATGACTCTTTGTAGGCGCCTGCGAGGCGTCGCCGGTCCAGTGGGCGAGCGCGTACCAGGTGCACAGCGTGGTCGATTTCCTCTGTCGTAACGCCCACTTTCACCATCAGGGCCGCGATGTCCAGGACTTCACGTGCCAGCTGCGAATAATATAAATATTAAACTAGGAGGGGGGGAGACAGACAGACCAACCGTGACGTCAGCGACGGCCTGCGTCGTTACCTTGGAAACGACTCGCATGCCCTCGATGTCCTCGGGACAGAGGATCTTGATCTGCGACGTCCCCTTCAGGGACTGCTCCGATTCAGATATCCCTGTGTGAAGGAAACCAGGTCAGACAGGCGGCGCCGTTCACACGTCGGAGGCCGCCGTTTGTACGTCACAGGTGGCGACGACGAGTCATTTGCTCTTTTCACTCTCAGCATGAGCCAAAGACCGGGTTCAAAATGATCGGATCGGAAAAAATGACGAAGCGAAAGGTGGAATATGAAAACAGGAGTGTAAGACAGGTGGCGGCTCAGTGTGTGTTCTCGGATGTAAATGTCAGAGCCGTGTGTCTTGTGTGTGATAGTGTGGCTGTAATGAAAGAACACAACATAAGGGCGCGGTCACACCAGACGACACTTTTATATACGCAACCGCTCCAAAAACCGCCTTGGCAAAACCGCGCTTGGAGTCGTGTCTCGATTTAGAATTATAAAACTCTTCATAATTGATTACCGCTAATATGAGCGTCTCGTCGGGAAAACAGGCGCGCCTTAAAACGCTATTTGACGATTTTCAAGCCCAAAAAAGCAGGTTTGAACTGCTCAGTAATCCATTTGCAGCAAACCTCCACATGGAGCTGATGGAGCTGATGCCCCAGCTGCCCCCAGGCTGCTCACACCTCTCTGTGTGTGGCGGCACACACACACACACACACACCTGTGTGAACAACTGTTCTCTTTGACGAAGATCAACATTTCACACAGGACTGGTCTGACTGATGAGCAGCTGTACTCCACCCTGAGGGTTTCCTCAGCTCAGAGCCCGACCCCAGACATGACGACCTTGTATCCAGGATGAGACGCCAAGTGTCTGGCTCAGACCAGTGGGCATCACAGAGCAGCAAACGCTGCTTTGAGTTTAAGTTTCATCTCTGCATTTTCTTTCTCTCGATACTACAGGACATTTGATTCTTCTTTGAAGTATATAATTTTTGGGCTGTTTGCCTGTAAGAAAAAGTTTTTACTTGCAATTACTCTTGAAAAACTGTATAGTCATAAGCAATTAATATATATATATATATATATATATATGTATAATTTATATTTCATTTATTTCATAATTAATGTAGTTTTATAGGCAATACTCTTTAGGCCTCGTTAGTTCCAGGTTCAATATGTGCACTACGGTTCTTTCAATACGTTTTCTATAAACGTTGAACCCACCTGGTCCTTGACGTGCATCAATTTCTTTATTTGGGCCCACTGTGCATTTGAGTTTGACACCCCTGATTTAAGACTTAACTTCCAACATTTGATGTAACAGATTAAAGCTTTAAGATCATTTGCATCTGGAGTCCCCCGGCAGTGAAAAAGTAAAGGAGGCCTTTTTGTCTGACTTCTGTGGAGCTCCGTGCTTTCAGACCGCTCGAGGCGCGGCGTAGACGTCCGCTTTCAAATCCCTTTACCGGAAGTCAAGGCCCTTTTTTTCCGGTTTACAGCTCGCGCGTTCCTTTGTTACGACATTCTCGTCGCCCACATTTCGAACCAGCGCTCCGACACAGAGGGAGGCCGGACCGTCACAGAACAGGAGCGCCGGAAGTTTAACCACATACCGAAAACCAGATGTTTTTAGATTAGATTAGATTCAACTTTGTCATTACACATGTACAAGTACAGAGCAACCAAATGCAGTCATTATTGTCATATTACATGCAGTTAAATACATATATGAAATGTCTTCTCTACATTTAACCCATCCGTAGTTATTAAGGAGCAGTGGGCTGCTGTGAAGCGCCCGGGGAGCCACTGGGGGCGCAGTGCCTTGCTCAAGGACACTTCAACGTGCAACTAATGGGAGAGTTGGGGGGGTCGACCCGGGTGCCTCTCCCCCATGAACTACAGCCGACCGCAATTATATTACACATCAGATTTCTTGGCCCAAAAAGCACATTTAGGGCTGTTATTTGACCAGATATTGTTCAAGGCACGGGAGTGATCAACGAGTCGCTGATCTATAATTCATCAACTTAACAAGATGAACCCTAACAGTTGCCTGGCAACGCAGACTTTAGACAGGTGTGTGTTAATACTCCTTTTGACCCGCCGAGCCGACAGTGCAACAATCAATTAGACTTACTTGCGCTTTGATTCAGCGGCTCAGGTGAGAAAAAAGGCTTGAGAATCGCAGGGGGAACACATTTATACGTCCTCAGTACCGGTGCTCCGCTTCCCCCGCGAGGGTTTATTTGAGGTAATAACCAACTCTTAATGTGTCAAAAATAATGAATAGATAAAAACTGTTCCAGATTTGACTCTGGCTGAGTAGCAGTGCTGCGTTGAGAAACACTAGCTTGCAACAACTTGTGCTTTAGTCCCCGAGATGCACCACAGGAGGAATGAAAGGAGACTGTTACCATGACTACCTGAGCATGGATCTATGCAGTCAGGTGACAAGGAGGCAGAGGTTGCCATGGTTGCACACTGGACGTCTTTCCCAGAGAAGCGAGACGAGGTAAATACGCTAGGTTACAATTATAGGGGTCTTGTATTTATTAACACCTGCTCATTAAAGCTGCGTGAGTGCAACATATCTGAACCCGCTGGCGTATGAGAATGAGGTGTTGAGCAACACTGAAGCCAGTTAAAACACTAAAACAGGAACCGACATTGAATGAATATATAATGTACCTGCAAAGAAATCAAATTAGTAAAAAACGTAATTCAAAAAGCACTTTTTTGTCGCAATACTGAATCGAACTAAAGCCGGTGACACGATAATATGAATCCGACTGAGGATGCAGATCTGTGTCGCGCCGTCAGCCAACGGCTCGAGACGCATAATAAGGGTGCAAATGTGTGACTGTCCTGTTTGCACAGCACAACACGTACAAGAAATAGAAAAGCACAAGACGCATTCATGGATGACTGCTTTGTCTACTTGCAGCTCAGAATGTGCCCTCAATTGTTTCTCTCGATACCTGAACTGGTCATCGATCGACAGTGTAAGAAAATTACAAATATAGATGATATTCCTATTTTTAACAGCCATATACTTCTAAACTTGCATGAATCGGAAACGATTGGTCGTACGGCCTGGTTCAGGTTAAACCCCTTGTACCAAATATGGACAGAGAATAGACCCGTCACTTTTCTCGACTAATACATGTGTAATAACAGCGTATTAACACCGTTAAGTGGCAAATTGCTCACGTTTGGCCAGTGCTGGCTGACGCTCGCACCTGCCTGATTGATGGCTCTTGACAGACCTGAGAAAGAAGCGAGATGGCTCGCCCGTCGCATAATTCCATCATCGATTTCGGACGCGGCGGACAAATTAATGCGACAACGTGATCATTGGAAGTTGCCGATTCCAGACGGATAAAATTAAATTTGCATTAGAATCAATCCTTTTTTTCTACTTGTGGATTTGCAAATGCCAGAAATGCACGAGTATAAAGAATACAAAATATACTGTTATGCTGATCACTCAGTTTGGGGTGTTAGCAAATATAGTCATCTCAAATTTCTGTGTTTTGCATTTCTACATTACAAAGTCTTTCTGTTGATGTCCGGATATTATGGCTATGCCTCCAGGAAAACAATATAATACTCTATCGTATTGATTTGGTGTTGTTACTGCGTTTTCTTCAAAAACTGGGAGATGTTGTATTTTCTTATACAACATTTCCCAAGTGGACGATGAGCCAACGTGATCAGCTGAAAACATATTTCCTTGAGAAAAGAGCACAGGTACCTCTGGGGTGATCGGCATAGTCGGGTCTTTGGATGTCACCGGGCACGTGCCTCATGGGAGTCTACAGCGGGAGTCAAGGAGACGAAAGAAGTGTTATGGAAATCACATAAATCGGCACATGGATAAGGAAATAATTTATGTACGCCACTATCTATTATAATTCTGTTACAATCTGTTCCTCTTTCAACTTCAGCTGTCCTCCATTCTTCAAAAGGAGGCAATTTGGTGTTGGAATTTGTTCTGACAAAATTTGCACCAACAGGTGTCAGGATATGGCTCAATTTTGTATTTTTCCATTGTTTTAACTACAGTGTGACGTGGAGCAAGGACGGTTCGTCATCTCTACTTCAGAGAGTTGATGTAACATGCCCGAGTTTATTCTTTCCTTTCAGCTCACAATTGTGTCTCAGGAGAGAAGTTGACATTTAAAGCATTGTGGTGAGAAAATGAGGTAATTATCTCTTCCAGTTGCACCGTTGTTAAGGCTTTTTTTTAACGAATCGTTAAAATCAATAAAAATCAAATTTGTTACGGCACTCAATAAGTCGCGTAATTCAAAAAAAGTTGAGTTGAGCGGAGGGAGAAGACAGACAGACGGCTGCGTTGTGAGAGCCAATCAGCGCCGAGCTGCTTCGCAGTTGATAAATCTAATTGGCTGCTGCTCACGTAGAGCTGGAAGCGGAAGTCATTCCCGTCGTCAGAGTGACATTCACGGAGCTGTGTGCGCCTACGGGTGATGTTATGAACCCAGACACCAGGGCGCTACGTGTTACAACGTGGGTGACATCTCCACAAGAAGTATAACGTAGAAAAAGTGCTTATTTATTCCGTGGCGGATGGCGTAAAATATTTTTCCAAGGAACAAGGCAATTGAGATAAGCCACGCCCCCTCACCGACACATATGACGTTTTGTGAAAACTCTGTTTATACATGAACAAGAAGATGTTATATTTAAACTAACAATGAGAATTCCAAAGCATACCGTATATATTCCGTGTAAATACAAATTTGAATACAACAAATTTGCATTACTTTTCCAAAGATTGTGGGATTTCTTTTTTTCAATTACTTTTCTAGGCCTGGAAATAGCCATTTAAAAATTCCATGACTTTTCCATGTTTTCCATGACCGTACCAACTCTGTTTTGAATAAAGGGTTGAAAATGACTTTTGTTTTTTATCGGATTAATCGAAAAAAATAATCAACAGATTAATCGATTATCAAAATAATCGTTAGTTGCAGCCCTAGTTTTAACTCACAGCGAGAACTTACCAGTGGGTAATGAGGGTGTAGTAGCCCCGTGTAGCGGTAGCCGGGCCACGGGTCTGTGTTGATGTCATTCTCCACACAGTTCTTGGCTTCATTCTGGTTCTTGTCATCCTCTGACAAAACACAGCACAAGGCATCTGAAGCTTCTGGCACCACCACGTTAGCTCACAGTCAACGGGTATCTTGCCTTTTAAAATGAGCACTAATTGAACAACACGTCGGTTTTAAATGTTGCTTTCTTTAAAATTAACTTGGCACAAATGTAACAACACGACATGTATTCACACTCTGAGAACGAGTCTGCCTCAGGTGTAGAAATTGACAACGACCAGAAATACGTACTTGCTTTTTTGTGCAGCAGCTTGTGAGACACCCAGCTCCCTTTGAAACATTCCTGGAAAAGAAAACCGACAGAAACACTAAATGGGGACGTGCAATGACAAGACTGTGCAAATTGAGCTCAAACGTTCACTTAACTATTGTTAAATTAATTTAAAAAAAGATGTTACATGCACACCTTGACAGGCAGTGCACCACAGAATAAAGTGCCATCAAAATTAATTGTGTGGATTTTTACAAATACGCCTTTGAACCCTGACGTGTATCGCTCCTCTCAATAGCGTCAACAGCGGCGAAAGAGAGAAGGGGACATATAGAAAGCGGCGTCAGGTTGCACAGCCACAAAACTGCAACCGGAGCAAAGATCTCGAGGGTGAAATACCAAGATCATTTAAACTGCCAACCCAACTCGACTATTTATAAAGCTTTTGACGAGGAGAACATCGCAAGGGCCCTTCTGCTGAGGGAGCAGTTGCTGTAGCTTAATGTTTAATGCTTTGTTTGGGAGATGTTTCCAATGCAGCGTCTGCAAGAAGAAGTTTTTAAAAAGCACTGCCCCAAAAAACTGCAACTGTCAAGTGTGATTCACGGGACTTCTTAAAAGCCCTGTTAGTATACAAGTACAAGACGAGCCGTGCTTGTCCCAACGCTCAGAGGAGACAGGGAAGCAGCTTCTTTCTAGCCAAGTGAGGGGCTGGCGTTTGGGAATCCGAAAGAGGGAGGGAGTGGGAGAGTGAGAGATTATTCTTTCAATATAGTTATTTCTGTCTTATTATTATCCATAGGAATTGTATATGTTTTGTGTTGCTGTGTCTTGATGCTTTGGCAATATTGTCGACGCAACAACCATGCCAATAAAGCCTATTGAATTGAAAGAGAGAGAGAGAGAGAGAGAGAGAGAGAGAGATTATTCTTTCAATATAGTTATTTCTGTCTTATTATTATCCATAGGAATTGTATATGTTCTGTGTTGCTGTGTCTTGATGCTTTGGCAATATTGTCGATGCAACATCCATGCCAATAAAGCTTATTGAATTGAAAGAGAGAGAGAGAGAGAAAAAGGGAAAGGGAGAGGGAGAGAGAGATCGTGACAAAAGCTCTGTCACGTAACATTAACTCTGTGTCACTTCACAGCCACAATTCCTCATTCTTCTCAGTAAGTCTCATCTTAACAACGCCTGGCACAAGTACAATGTACAATAAAATGTACATGACGTCACAGCTGTAGCTGTCAGCAAACGAGCCTCGCTATGGGCTTCTTTTAACCCCATTTTGAGCAAGGGACGATACCGGGGACTCACTTGAGCTAATCAGCCCACAGATAGCTAGCTTAAACCTTTCCCCTCTCGGCCTGTCGGCTCAGTTAAGATGACTGAATGCATTATTCCTCCTTTTAACATTTTATATTTCCCCGACAGAAAGCATATTCGTAATTAGCCGTTTACAAAACCCCTCACAGTTACACATGTCTACCTAGCTCAGTTAGCAGCCGCGTGATGAAAGAGAAAGGCCTAGGTGTGTGTGTGTGTGTGTGTGTGTGGCTACAGCCGACATTCAAACTGGACAAGCCCAAAATGCAGCAGTACCTGGGAACAGAAATAGGAGCCGTCAATGCCGAGCTTGATGCATGTGGGACACTGGAGCTTGGCGTCCTTGCTGCAGCCCTCTGTCTCACACTCCCTTCTAGCCTCCGTGCTCGCCATGCCTTCGTCTGTCGGAGGGGTGGAGTCGCGTAGAAACGGCCAGCCAGCGACGGCTCACAGCGCATGTGCGCAGCGGGGAACGTCACGTTGCGCATCTCGGCCCAATCAACAGAAACTTTTTTTTTCTCCCCTAACAGAGATTTTTAAGATGGCGACCGCCGAACCGGTGAGTACTTTTACGAGAGAACATAGCGAGCCGTTTACGGCGGGGAGCGGTGCGGCGTATCGCTGCCGTTACACGCCGGTTTCACGTGTAAAAGCTGACGTGACTAAACACGTGTCTTCAAAGGGGAAATTGAAAGTTGTTACGGTCGCTTTCGCTGTTTTTTATTAGTCTTTAAAGTGTCTCCTGTGCCGCGACCCGAGCGCCAGGGACGCTCGTGCGCGTGTGGAGAGCTCCCGACTCGAACGCTGACGTTAACGTTACAGATCACCGACCTGCCGTTCACCTTTGGGCAAGAGACCCATTACAAAATGAGTTATTACTTCGCTTAACCTCGATACTACACACCTGAGTAACTATTATTCAATACAGGTATGACTGTGTACTACCAGTAAAGTCAATACAAACCCTCAAATAAATGAATATATACACCAGTTGGTTTGTTGTAACTGAAATTGTTGAGCTGTCAAAGTTGGTAGACGTCGCTCACTTGCTGACCTCTACATGCAATGTGGCTGACTAGTGGTTCACTTTACGGTAGATGACCGTAAGAAAGATACAGTGCAGTTGTAAAAGTATATCCCCCCCGCAAAAAAAGAAGAAGAAAGAAACCCTCGACTGTATGAAATGCACGCCGAATTCAAGCCTGGGTCCCACAGTTGGCTGTGACGTCACAGCGGATACTTTTTTAGAAACTAAGCCGGTAGCGTGATACTTTTAGCGGTAAGAATGGACACGGCTGTGCCTGACAGGGAAGTTAACGCTTCCCTTCGTGTCCTGGTACAAGTCGGCACGAGAGTTAACGTTGAAGACAAAGTGCGGCGAAATGTGTTCCAGATGTTCATATCGGGTTCCACTAGCTAACGCCTTCGTCACGGGTGTGTGTGCGCGTGTGTGTGCGCGTGTGTGTTGTTGTGAGTATTACATCGACTTTATTCGTATTTAAACTTTGGTAATCGACAGCCGGTCTTGTGTTACATCAGAGATTAGATGTCATCCTACTATTACATAATAATGTATAATAATAACTATATAACCCCACTGGCTACCTCCCTTCTATGCGTCTCACCTCTCCCTCAATGCCTCCTTAGGAAACCAGCTCGAGTCCGACCCTGCCTGATGACGAAGGAGCCGAGGAGACCGGACTAGAGATTGTGAACCCAGAGTCCTACATCAAACACCCGCTCCAGAACAGGTCGGGGTCCTGAAAGATAGACAGTTAAATTAATGGAATCCGTAGAACGTGCATGTTTAATTCTTCTAAATGATATTGCGGGTACAGTGTCTATTGATCCCTCTCTAACGCAATACATATTCACTCTGACAGCAAACAATCACATGTCAGGTCTGCAGAATTTACCACACTTTATACTAGAATTGCAAGAAGTAAGATATATATATATATACTACGTATTTACATTTTATTGTTCTATAAACTAATTTTCAGTGCCGAAATACAATGAACACGTGCCCGTTGTTTCCACTTCCACTTTTGAGACTAAATGGAGAAATCACATATGCAGATACGACAGTGCGCATGTGTGTGTGTGTGTGTGTCTGTGTGTGTGTGTGTGCCAAAAACAAAAACATGTTTAAAAAAAAGAAACTAGATATATTTATTTTAATAAAAAAACGGTCGAATTTCTAGATGTACTGAGTGGTTAATTAAGAAATATCCATATTGAAGTTTAAAAAAAAGTTACATTATGTCAAAAATATATTTGATTTTCTTAGTATTTTAGGATGATTTCTTAGTCGCTGGCTAGTTATTTAGATTTTCCGTCACATCCCACACAAACGCAGACCGCTGGAGGAGAGACTTCCTTGTGACCCGTCCAGACTGTTTGGTGCTTTACTCTCTTCTGTGCCGAATACAAATATGCATCAAGTGGATATTTGACACATATTTAAATTCCACAGGGATATGTCCAAAAGGGTCAAGAGGAAAACACAGAAAGCTGAAGGAACAATGGGGCTGTAAAAACATTACTGTTCCCGTGGCAAATAATTACATTACATGTCATTAAGCGTGACGCTTGAATCCAAAGCGCCTTACACCATGTTACATTCATACACCGTAGACACGGCTACAGGGAGCAACTCAGGGATAAGTGTCTTGCTCTTACACATCGACTAGAGCGGGCATTGAACCATCAACCCCCTGATTGAAAGACAGACCTGCTCACCACTGAGCCACAGATTTACCATTTTAAATGACACATTAATTTGGATGAAAGAGTACAAACATTATGTTCCACATTGCTAAGTCATGCTAGTGTAGATCAGAGAGCATTAGTCTGTTTACGTTCATCAATGTAATTGATCTACTTATTCTTTATAGGTGCATAAGGCTATCCCAGCTTGCATTAGAGGGAAGATAAACATCCTGTACAGGTCCATCTAAGAGATTATACACTACATGTTGCCTCAGATGAAGGGCTATAATATTAACAAAGGAACATCTCAAGCCTGCCAATGGGCCAATTGTCATATTTGCTCATTAGATCTTCTGGCATGCATATACGATGCAATTCAAAAGCATTAAAATGAGTATCGGTTGAATTATTCCATTTTCGTGCATTTATTTGGTCCCAGACGCGCTGACAGACTCGCTGCTTTAATGGATTTACAATAAACCTTTGAATTACGATCGGACCACAGGCGATTCAGACTAACAGATGTGTCCGGTGGAGCGGCAAGTCCGCCTCCTGAGACCTGTCAATCAGCTCGAGTAACGAGGGGATTCAAAATCTTTAATTACAAACCAGTTATCAGTCTGCTCTCCGTGGATACCTCCATTCTCTATATGCCCGCTCCACATAGGAGGAGTTGACGTTATTGCTCTTTTCTCTTTACTTTGATTCAAGGTTTTTGAAATATTATCATCACCCGTAAAATAAATTGGAAAAATGTGATTCATTGTTCGTTGTGGTTATATAAATGTAATTTATGGTGCTATTCGATTGGTTGCTGGCTCCCCCTGTTAATAAAGGTGTGGAATAATGTGGCAAAATGGGGTTTTGAAGAAGTTGAACAATATGGATTTAACAATATTATATTTTTGTCAATAATAAAAATAAAAAAACGTTGGATTGCGGACATATAATTACAAACTATTCAACGCTGCTCTAGTTCTCAATATGATTAGGATTGTGAAGGTAAAGACGAGATAGCGATGTTAAATGCAGACACACGGGATGCTGAGCCTCGAAAAAAAACATGACACCACATTCACAATTAATTGGCCCGTTGGACAGCCGTTTGAACACGGCTTGTTTGCTCCCAAAGAGTCGCTGGCTTTGGGTTTCTTTCAGTTGGCTCGTGCTCAATTACCAGCTTGTTGCATTTATGCAAATTCCTCTGATTTCCCCCCCCCCCCGCCCCCCCCTCCTCCCCCCCCCCAGATGGTCCCTGTGGTTCTTCAAGAACGACAAGAGCAAAACATGGCAGGCCAACCTGCGACTCATCTCCAAATTTGACACAGTTGAAGATTTCTGGGCGTAAGGAGCAATAAATCCTCTTTTTGTGTGTTTTCCTGAACCTCTACGGAGTGACTGAAGCAAGTATTTCATTTGAATGCTGTGAGAGCAGCATGTATTTGTTTTTAATGCTGTGCTCTCTGCATTTCAGACTCTACAACCATATCCAATTGTCAAGCAACCTCATATCGGGTTGTGATTACTCCCTCTTTAAGGTACGGTTGAGTTGTTGGCCATTCATGTGAAAGCAGAGTGAGTGGTTCAAGTACAGATTTAAGCTTTTAACGTAGTTGTGCATGCCAATATCCTCTCTGCGTGGACGCGATGAAACCAAAGGAGTCACATTGAAGGCTATGAAATATTTCTCACGTGAGTGGAAGAGCACGTGAGCACACACGCACACGCACACACACACACACACACACACACACATACACAGCTGGTATCATTCAGACTGCAGGTACGAGGAGGGGGGACAATATCACCCTTTGCCGGTTATTTTCAATCAGTTTCAGTTTCAAACTGATATCCTTGGAACAATAAGTGACCTTAAATTGCAACGAGTCAAATTAAGCTCCCATGAACGGAGCGTCACCAGATTGAATTCACAACTCAGACCGTCGGTCACAACAACAGCGTCATCACTGGAGGGTAGACGGGAGCATTTCGTCCAACTAAATCTGCCTCTTGAGGTGAGCTCATCTGCAGAAGAGCTCACTCAACCAGGCGTGATGACGGACAGGGAGGCGGGTGTTTGGAAGTTCGGTGAGCTAAATTGGGCGTCGAGCAGCCGCTAATTACGCCGTGAGACTGGTGACGGCGACAGCGGCGACGGGTGTGAACATTTCTGAAGGGCAGTTTTGCGGGTCAAAAGAACACCTATTTAATTTAATTATAAGCACTCGTCACATGCGCAGATCTACTGCCAACATCTCATTAAACGGGAAACATGTGAAAGCTCACCCTGATGAACCGTCTGAGGGAGAGGACTGCAGGTTTGCAGGAAAGCTTTGGTTTGGTTACTGGAGTGAAAAGACATTTTCTATGACATTTCAGGTAGCCTTAATCAAAGTAAACAGGTTCAAACGTGATAACACCTTCTGATAGTTTTTTGACAGCTAGCTGTTACCGTATAAGATGTAGCCTAATTAAGCTAATTGGGTAGGGTTAGTCATTCTAATGAGAAGTATTCTTTCATTATTATTCTTTTGATTTGCATGCTGTACACATGGTCGGCTCGTATTTACAAAGTACCGTTCTCCACTCGCATGGCACATTTCACATCGTGTGTTTTGGACAAATTAATAGATTATGCCTTTTTTTTGTAAACGTCTGGTCACTGCAGAGCCGCCACTTTATCGAATATCACTCGGAATCTTCTCCAAAAACACACTTTGCCGTGTGAACGTTGAGGCGAGACGTACAACCACAATGCAAACCCACCACTGGACACGCGTCGAGTTCACACTCCCCTCACGGTGTTCCAGCTGCAGACCGTGAACCCGATTCCCGTGTGGAGTTTCTTTTGGTGCAGTTGCTCGGTAAAAGTGCATTGACCATTTGTGCCGTCGCTGCAGGACGGCATCGAACCCATGTGGGAGGACGAGAGGAACAAGCGCGGCGGGCGCTGGCTGCTCACGCTCAACAAGCAGCAGAGGAGACTGGACCTGGACCGCTTCTGGCTGGAAACCGTAGGTTTGGCTGCGGCCGCTGTGCTCCGTGTCTCGATGCTCGAGTTCGGCTCACGCCAGATGGGTGGTCACATCCTCTCGCAGCCTCGCCGCTCTAAAGGTCACGGACAGTGATGCGGACATCCAGCGAGCAACACTTGCCCGTTAGCAGACGGCGCTCACTTTACCGCCAGTGCTGCGGTCGCGGGTTCAATAGGGGTCCCTTTCTTTCCGAAAACATTCCAGACAATTATTTCACCATTTGTTAATCCTCACTCGCTACATCTACCTGCACACTAATGTTCCGCTGTATCGGTGGCAGCTCTTGTAAACAGGATGTTCCTCTCCAGCTCCTGTGCCTGGTCGGAGAGGCCTTCGGCGACAGCAGCGACCAGGTCTGCGGCGCGGTGGTCAACATCCGCACCAAAGGAGATAAAATAGCCGTGTGGACATCGGACTACGAGAACCGGGACGCCGTGACTCTCATCGGGTGAGGCGGCGGTCCCCCGGCGTCGGAGCACATTCACATTGATAAAACGCATCCTCTCATTTCATTTTGTTATTTCCCCCCGGCGACAGGAGCGTTTACAAGGAGCGCCTGGGGCTTCCTGCCAAGATGACCATCGGCTACCAGTCTCACTCCGACACGTCCACCAAGAGCGGCTCGACCACCAAGAACAGATTTGTGGTTTGAGAAATGCCCGGCGTGCCTTCCTTTTCCTGTCTGAGTGGTTGTTGGTTCACATGTTTACTTTGCTGCAAAGACTCTGCGGAAAGGCAATCTAGAAGATGAAGAAAGAAAAAAAAACATTTGTCAAATGTTTCCATAACCTGGACTTGAACCACATGAAAGAAACAAACATGCACAAGCAGATGTACATGAAGCATCCTAAACACTAACAAAAAGAGGTTTAATTATTAATGGATGATTTAGAGGGTGCCGCATATTTTACTAAAGACGTTTGTGGTTTTTTTTCTTCTTTAATATCAAAGAATCCTGAAATGTAAAAAATATACATACATGAATGTATGTATGTTTACTTTTCTCCAATTTATTACAGCACTTGTTTGTTTGCTGTAACCCTTAATGATATGAAGCTTTTAATTTATTTTTTAATTTGCCTGCATATGATTAGATTTAGACCTTTTTCTTTGTTGCCTTGGACTTGTGCACGTAATCAACCTTTTAAAAAAGTATTTTATGACTCATATTCATTTGAGTGTTAATATAATTAAAACGTTGGTTTTGCAATTATTAGTTGTTAAACTGTGTAACAATTATTCTTTTCGGCACAGTCCCAGTTCGAAACGACTTTCCTCGGACTCGCAGTGGTGCTGTGTTGTAGGACGGAGACTTCCACTAGATTCCTAGCGATGGGCCATCGATGTGACCATCGATCTCGGGGCTTAAGATGTGCCAAATTCAAACCTGCCCACCTCCACCTCATCATCCCAAGATCCCTCAAAATGTCAGCAAAGGAAGAAAAAAGAACTTGGAGAGAAAAGGTTACTTTGGGTAAAACGCGTCTTCCCAGCTCGCTCCATTGCCACCTTTAAAAATGTCACTCCGGCGTAACAAATGTCATCACGTTCTCGAGGATCGGCGTATGTTAACAGCGCATCCACGACTGGATCCCTCTTGATCTGATGAAGTGTTAAGTGGCGGCCCGAAGCTTCCTCTGTCCTTGTTGGAGTTGCGTCTCGTGCTGCTAACCTTTAAAGGCCAGCTGATCTATCATGTAATATCCTTTTGAAATGATAAACACGCCGGCGATTAGGGCGGACATGTTCCTGGAGGCTCTCCTGGGCAGACGCCACAAGGGCCTCCTTGGAAAAACAGACGAAAGTAAATGGGGATGCACATAAACTATATGTTTTAATAATGCAACATGCATGACAAGTTTAACTCAATTTGTGTAGTTAGCACTCGTAAAAAAACATCTGAGCATTTTGATTGGGTGGGGCGTGTCCAAAAAGTACACCTGAATAAAATACTGTAGTTTAAAATATAATTTTAAGATGCTCTGGGATCTGATAATGCTCTGTTATATGAAGAGTAAATATTAAAAACGATGAGACATTATTGAATAACTCTTCTCGCTCGCAATGCGTTCCTATGTGTATTCATTCAGAAGGGATATTGGATACTGGTTTCATCTGTTTATTGAGCACACTGTCAAAGTATTAGGTACACCTAGCTAAACCTACTGTAGTCTAGTACAGCAGCCCCCGAAGGACTCCTTCATAAAAAGGTTATTGTGTTCATACTTTGTGAGAGATGGTGTAGTTTTTGATGATGTTGAATCAGGGTTAGGGTATTCAATAATATAGACAATCATTTGTTTTTATTTGTTAAGCTGCGTCATGTGGCACATAATGAAATCCGTTTTTTAACAGAAACTAAAAAAAGTTTATCCCAAAAATGAATACACCGTGCGATTCACAATACCCTTTGTTGTGAATAGTCATCACGCCCAATCCCCCGGTATGTGCCGACCGGTAAACACAAGGCCACCGACGCCGACCACTTTATTAAATGGGGTTACGGACAAACCTTGGCAGCAATGAATGCAATCAATGTGGCAAATTGAACGGAGCACAGTTCCTCAGACTCCAAGCGGCCTCCGGCTGCGGCGAGCGGGACCTCCTTGTGTTCCAATCAGGGGCACTTATCGAAATCCCCAAACCCTTCGGATGTCAAGATAACCGGTTAAATCAATCTGGCAGAAAGGGGCATAATCCGGCAGGGGAAATATGAAATGAAGGCCATAATCGGAGCAGACTTTTAAGAGAAGGAAGTATTGCGAAAGCGATCCGATATCCGAGTTGTGAAAAGCAGCTGTGAAGCACAAAATGCCCAAACAATAAACACACAAAAAACTCATGATTATGGAATATTTATCCTGCTGTCTTTGTTTTAAGGCTGCACTGGGGCATTTCTATTGATGCCGTAAGGTTTAACTAGATCATCAATACACTGCTGGCCATCACTTCACACTGGAGGGAGCTGCCTCCCCATTTCACTTTAAACTGGATGTCGCTGAGGCCGGTACGCAGCGCTTTATATACGTAAATCCACATCCACCTTAAACACATCGTCTGTTTTTCTGGGCATTCCTCCTACTCTCTCTGATGGTGACGGCTCATATTTCATTTTAGAGTAAAAGGGAATCAACTTGGGCAACGATGCAAGATTAAAAGATGCATCGTGAGTGGCTGTGAAGAGGGGATTTTGGATGATCAACAAAAGGATTATTTGTTTGTGTTAGTGTGACTGACAGTGTGTGTGTGGTGGCTGAATAGTAAGTAATGTCTAGACGGCGGATAAGTGCGTACTCCATGCGGCGTAAGTTGCCGGCAGCTACATTTACAACATCACATTGTGTAATGCAACCGAAAATGAATCTAAACGCCGACCATTCATGGATCAGTTTACGGGTCCGTATGTGGCTGATGGAGTTCTCCAGGGTCCGTTTTAGGGGCTCTTGTAGTTCAGGGATCAATGGTGGGATTTGTTAACCCAGATGAAACGAATGATGAATGTGTGGAGGGTAATCAGAGGCAGTTAGCCTATATTGTACGGCCTCAAGATCAAGAATGCTGAGATTATATTTGAAGCCTCGGACACAGCCACTCGCCTGATGTAGGAGGACCCACGAGACTCGGCGGTGCCGTGTAAAAAGCAGTCGCCGACGACACGGTGGGGTTTTAAAAAAGGTATTGATCCAGAGTCCCCGTCCACCTGTCTGAGCCCGAGTGTGTGCTGTACATAAAGCTCCTGACAGCAGTATAATTCCTGTATTAGCTTTGGGTTTGTGGCTCCCAGTGCGGCGTGTGATTGATTTAACAAAATAAAAAATCATTTTAATGATCACTTTTAGCACCAAGTTGTTTCTCTTACTCTGGGGGCGGAGGGAGCTTTCTGCTAACCCCCGGGCAGCTTTCTGTCTCGTGTTAAACACACCTGGAGAAATTTGAGAAATTCTGAAAGCTTAAAATTTCAGTAGCCCGCCATGGAATTGTTTGACATTTTGGGGAATTAAGGTTATTGGTCTTTTTTTTTACGAAGATTAAAAGATGAATAGCACTGTATTCAATTTATTTTGTCTATATTACAAATTACAAATTTGCCTCGGAGGGCTCTACGATCCGTACACATAGACGTCCCTGACCTTTGACCTAGGGCTGGGCGATATGGAAAAAAATGTTATCACGATATGTTTTTCCATATTGATCGATCTCGATTCTTATCACGATATGTAGTTTTTGCAGATGTTGCCAGTGTGAGACACTGATCCCGACACTGTTGTTGCGTTTACTTTTGCCACGTGAGATCGAATACATGTCACAAGGAGATAATCGAGATCGATCAACATTTTATCGCGATCCCGAATCGAGATCGAAAAATCGCCCAGCCCTACTTTGACCTCACATCGGATCAGGAACAACTCCCAAGAACTAGAAAAAAAACCTTCACAGGAAAACAATGAAGAAACCTTCAGGAAAGCAACAGATGAGGATCCCTTTCCAGGATGGACAGAGCAGTAGAGGTCATGTGACCAGAAGGAATCAACTCTGTTAAATGAGGCTAACGCTAGTAGATTGCTAGCTTGATAGCTAGTGGGACAAACTTAGCCTGGCTCTGTCCAAAGCTAAAAACAAATATGCTTAGCAGCACCTTTAAAGCTCACACATGTAGATATTGTATCTGGTTTAAGTGTAACAACGGTGAATGTGGTGGGTTTAAAAAGGGCTGCGCTTCTTTGCGTTAGCTAGCTACGGACTCCTATTAAAACAAACACACAGGGTTGATGTCTTCTCCTCTTACTCTCTGCAAGAACTGTAGTTGGTCTTCCTTCAAGCCATTTGTCATTTCCCAACCCCTTTGTTCTTTTGCTCTTGCCTTGGCTAATTGAAACATTAACATGTAGTACGCATTGTGTTCATGAACACAGCGACGTGTTCCTTAACTCGGTGGTTCTCGCCCTCAGGGCCCACCATGCTGCTGGTTATCATTATTACCGGCTGGTTAATTGCAGTTGATCACATTCAGCTGGCATTGCATGTGTCAATTAGTCCCTCAATAGGTGAATGGTATATGTTTGTTTTAATTAATAACAGCAGGACTGAAATAACAGTGTGGAAAACATCAGCTCTGAAAGGAATTTTAGAAAATAAGAAAACTTGAAAAGTCCTTTTGGAGAAAGCGAGCAGGTCAGTAAATGAGGTTGAGCGCTTCTGAAGCTGCGTGAAGAGAGATGCTCTCATTCATTTGAGCTGGGCCTTCATCTCACCTTCAAAGGATGGCAAAGTCACAACTGGCGGGGTTCACACTAACCTGGAGCTTCATTAGCATCGCCTTTTGTGACGTTTCACAGTGTTTGCACTCGCAGTTATGTATTAAATTGGCTGGAAATAATAAGCCCATGTGCTTCTCCCTGCCTGATTCATCCGTGACAAATGAGCTCCAGAGATTCAGTCGGCGTATTTAATTTGCCGTCTCGATTTATTGAGGTGAATATTTTCCTTATAATTAATTTCATACTATTTTGTTATGTCCCACACACAATCCACTGGCTTTGTAAAAAGCATTGTGAACAAGATCTATACTCAAAATCAACTTTTTATTGTGAAACTTTCACGACTCCAAAACGTCTTTTCTAAGCTGAGGGTCTGTAGATCTTTGTTATAACCCAAATCCTAAAGCTGCATTCATTATTTGCTATTGGCTACTTTAGAAAAACATTATAAAGCTAAATAGTGTCACCTTATAAAGTTTCTATGACAACCGTGTTTGCACACAATGTGCTGATATTATACTTCATTATGCAGACATGTCGAGTCAATTAGCCCCATATCTCAGCACATAACACCATCCATCATTTGTCCCATGAATATGGATAAGGAGAAACTCTGAGCTAATAGATTTAAGATTAAACGTAATATATGGTCAAATCTTCTAGATATACTTACAATGTAATGTGCAGCATTCTGAACTATTTCAAGACGTTTAATACTAGCATGTGGCAGGAGCTTTGCATCAGCCGTGGAGAGAACGGACCAACATTCAAGCTATTTGAACTGGTGTTGGTGAAAAGGTGTGTGGGAGATGTGTGACGTCACGGTGACCTGGTGGAGCTGGTTTCTATGTCGAGTGGAGTCAATGACCGGCAGGTCAGATTTAACGGAATTTAGGAGCATCAAAACACGACGATTCTCTCACTAATTATTTGGGAAAGACCCTCCGCCTTCACAGCCACATACAGCTGAGCATCATCGGCGTGGCAACGGACATCAATTCCCACAACGTGTGTATAATTTGACCAAGAGGTGAAATAAAGGGAGAGGAAAGAGGAAAGCAGAGGGCCATGACCAGATTATTCAGGTACTACATATTTGCCGTCGGACAAATTAGATTTATATTATTATTGTAGAAAACTAAATAATGAGCTGATGGATGCCAAGCTTGTCGAGCTGAGGGAAACTGCAGAGCCATTGTAGGTTCATCTCTAAGAACGACCCCCTTCAGGACTCACTGTCATTTGATCCATGATGGATGGACGTGGGGACAAGTGCAGCTAAGAGGTGACGGTACTCATTAGAACCACAATGAACCAATCAGGGAAACCACCTGGATTTCAGCGGGGGACATTTAAGGTCTAAGCTCTCCGAAAAAAGAAGAATAAAAAGCCTGATTGCAGGTAGGGAGACATATTAATTTTTTTCTTAAGTTCCTTTTCATACAATTTATTGTAATAAGACTCAGAAGTGCTTTGATGCCAACAATATTTTGAATGTAATCCTCTCTGTTTTTTTATTTTTTGTATTCAACATTGTTATATCTAGAGTCTAGACAGCCGCAGTTTGATTGACATCTGTCGGCGTGCCTATTATTTCTCCTCAGTACAAAAGTGCAACTCTTTTTTTATTCTAGCTGCAGATACATATTGTTCCCACTGAGACGATAGGTGCACAGTGTTCACAGTTAATATGAATTAAAGAGTCGTCCTTTTTCACTTCAGGCTCGTAGTAGTAAATCCGCCCAGGTGGAATTAACCGTGTTAACGATGAGGAGTTGAAGCCAGAGCACCTAAAGAGAGTGAATTAAACCATTGTGCTTTACCTGTGGCGAAAAAGGCCTATTGGGACACAGCCAATAGTCCAGTTGGCTTACAAATATGACTAAAAGATGCAATTTAAGACACTAACAGAAAATAAACAGAATGTAGCAAAAACTGAGTATAAAGTGGAGGAAATAATGTGGCCTTTTAAAGCACTCAGGTTGCACTTTATGCAATAAAGAGGTGGAAAGCGTATTCTGCTGCCTGCCACAGCGTTGTCGATCATTTATCCTTGAGGCGATACCGCCCTGGACCTCGGGGATACTATTGCTGCTGGAGCAGAAAAGGCATGGCTGTCCTTTTAACCCGTGGTTTTATTTCCCGTACCCATTGTGTCAAGGGTGATGCAGAGGTTAGCACAATTAGCAGTGTTATGCTAAAGAAATGATGCATTAAAAACCAGCAGATAACACGTTGTATATACATCATTGTCTTTTATTGAGGAAATCCGGTGATTATCTTTTCTTCTCATCGAAAAAAGAAAAAGACCCTAGTTTTCCCTGAAGCTGCAGCGGCGTGTGGTTTATCTCTTCTTGTTCTTCTGCTCTTGTTTGTTGCTGCTGCTTTGTGTTCGTCGCCCGGAGTGTGTGCTCTGCAGTCTGCCGCTGCCTTTGTGCACTCGGCTCTCATTCACCGACTTGATGCGTCCCATTCAACTATTCAACGCCCACCTCGGAGCCACTTGTCAAACTTATTCGCCGTTGTTATCGCTCCCTAATTCTCCAAACATGTGCATGTGTGCATCGCCTGTATCAAGCAAATTGACTTTGCTTGTCGTGTAATTGCTCCTGAGAGGCATCACTGAAATGTGCTTGAATGTTTCCAGCCTAACTCCAGATAATGAACATTTAAAGTAATTATGAACTGGGTTGTTTGGCGTCGCAATAAGGAAGGACGGCTAAATTAGAGTAATTTGATCTTTTTTATGTTCTCTTCAGCGCCGTTGTTGTTCCATAAACACATTTCCACTGAGCAGACAACGTTTAAAAGATTTATATCGCCCTGTTATCTTGAAATTATCGCAATAAGCTGAATATTTTATTAGTGTTAAGCTCGGTCTGTCTCCCGTGCCGTTCCAATAATGACCCGTTTAGCTCGGTGGTCTGAATCCTCATCATCTGCTCCCTGCTTCCCCGTTCTCATTTTACCAGGTGGCTAAAAGGATTTCATCACCCGTCTGAAAACCCAGCTCCTCGTTATTAATGGCGGTCATCGCTTTGTGCTGCTCTCTCCTGACCAATTTGAATTCTACAACACAGTAAAAAAAAAAAAAGAGAGCTGTGCTGTGAGGTCAAAGGGCGCTTGACCGGTGATAAAGGGGTTAAAACACCTGCCTCCATTGCAGAGCGGACACCTTATCTTCTGCTGTCCAGGATCCTGCAGTTGGTAGAAAAGCCCATCATGGTGAATTAAAGAGGAATTTATTTAAGCTGTAGAGTCATTCAAAAGGCTGCCATCACTTAAACATACGGTGATAGTTTATAGATGTTTTTTGGTCTTTTGTGTTAATGGAGCTGGATAATTTAATCTATGTTTGAAGTCTAGTTACAGTTACCTCATTACCTTTGTGTAGATTAATCAACAGCAACTGAAACGTCTGCTTCTTTACCCCGACATGGTATTTTGTACACACACATGCACGTTCATATACACTTATTCTTCTATCTTTGAGAGGACCCCCAATGACATGATGCCCGAGCTCCCTTACCCTCACCCTGACCATCACCACTAAACCTAATCCTAACCTAAACATTAAAATCCAAGTATTACCCTTCAGAGAAAAGCCTTTAAAAAAGTGAGTGATTTAATAAACGTCCTCACTATGGAGCAAGTACAGGAATACACACACACACAGACACACACACACGTGTACTATCTCTCTCTCTATATATATCTTTATATATATATATATATATATATATATATATATATATATATATATGTTACACATGTGTGTGTGTATTCATGTACTTGATTATATATAATATATATATATATATAAAGATATATATAGAGAGAGTGATAGTACATGTGTGTGTGTGTGTATTCATGTACTTGATTATTTATATATATATATATATATATATATATATATATATATATATATATATATATATATATATATGGTGTTTTACTTAGCTTAGCATATTACAGGAGGGAACAAATAGACCAGCTCAGTCTAGGTGAAAAATCCTATCTTCTCAGGACCAGGATTCTCTGCTGGTTGCTTGGCAACCACATGGCGATTTGAACAGTGCCAGCACTCAATTGAACCAACAAGGCTTAAAAAAGGGTTAATTAGTGAGCATTTGACTTGCTGGCTGATTGACTTTTTTTTAAACTGTGGAATGAGCTCGGATATCTATTCCCCTCGTTTCCCGTCTCTATGCTCGGCCAATCATCTTCGAGCTGCAGCATTCATCATATCTTGGCGTACGAGCGTGTCATCGATGTTCTCGTCCATCTCTCTGCGAGAAAGCGAATAAGTGTTTTTCTAATCCTTAACATAAAAAATAAAAAACCATGACCGTGACGTCCACTCCAGACCTTTGGAAACTACTCAATATGAGGAGACGGGATTTCTCAGTTATTAAATGTCAAATAACATTTGACTTTTCGCCAAGCCCAGAGCAAACCGAACCTCTGTGTCGTGTGCTCGCTGTGGGGGCGCGACCTTTTGAAAAGCAGATTTCTGGCTGCTGCTCCGAGTGGCGAATAAAAAAACAGCCGGCTCCACCCCTGGACGGCGGCCACAAGCGTGGTGGCGGCGGAGCGAATTAGCCGCAGGTGCTGCCGTTTGAAATGAAGGCGAGCTGTCACACCACCTAACATCCTCTGGCTTTACGCAACCCCCGCCGTGGTTCACAAGACCCCACCCACCCCCGCCCACACACACACACACACACACACACACACACACACACACACACACACACACACACACACACACACACACACACACACACCCAGGAGGCTGGTCAGGCATCAACGAGGGCCATGCCACTGTGTGTAAAGGTGGAAGGCTTACGTAATGTTTCCCACTGCCTCGATGCATGCGGCGTGCAAGAAGATGGATCCATTCACGGGGCTGCGGGGGGGCTATGTATATATATATATATATATATATATATCCTATGTCATGAGGACCCCTGGGTAGGATGGCGTCGAGATGGCCCAGTTGTTTTCTCACAGGGCCCAGGGAGCGGCGACCACATGCCAGTTGTGTCCGTCTCTGTTGTTTCTGCCTTCCTGCACAGCCGCGTGAGTACAAGGGCGACATTCACAATGTGGGCCAGATGCTCGGGATCCCCGAGGCTCCGGAGCCAGGTTCTGGGGGGACGGCGTTGAGAGGAGGGGACCGACCGGCGGCGCCTGTCACTTGTGAAGGAGGTTTAATATTCACTTTTGCAAGATGTTCAAACACTCGCACCGTTGTCGTATTTCATGTTTTACATGTGGCAAGAAACACAGTTTGTTGTTTCTGTTGGCTTCCTCTCACAAGCCTGTCTTCTTCTTTCAAGCCCGTCTTCATCTCAAACCCGTCTTCCTCTCTCAAGCCTGTCTACCTCTCACAAACCCGTCTTCCTCTCTCAAACCCGTCTTCCTCTCTCAAGCCCGTCTTCCTCTCAAGCCTGTCTACCTCTCACAAACCTGTCTTCCTCTCTCAAACCCGTCTTCCTCTCTCAAACCCGTCTTCCTCTCTCAAGCCCATCTTCCTCTCAAGCCTGTCTTCCTCTCACAAGCCCGTCTTCCTCTCTCAAGCCCGTCTTCCTCTCTCAAGCCCGTCTTCCTCTCTCAAGCCCGTCTTCCTCTCTCAAGCCTGTCTTCCTCTCACAAGCCTGTCTTCTTCTCTCAAGCCCGTCTTCATCTCTCAAACCGTCTTCCTCTCTCAAGCCCGTCTTCCTCTCTCAAGCCTGTCTTCTTCTCTCAAGCCCGTCTTCATCTCTCAAACCGTCTTCCTCTCTCAAACCCGTCTTCCTCTCTCAAGCCCGTATTCCTCTCACAAGCCTATCTTCCTCTCAAAGATTACATTACATTGTCATTTAGCAGACGCTTTTATCCAAAGCGACTTACAATAAGTGCATTTCAACCTAGAGTACAAACTAAGAACAACAATAATACAGAAAGTAACATTTCCTCATCATAGTCAAACTACAAAAGTACCATAATAAGAGCCATTCAAGTGCTACCAAAGTGCAAGTCTGTGATTAATCCAGATATAGTCGGAAAAGGTGCGTTTTCAGTTTTCGGCGGAAGATGTAGAGACTTTCTGCTGTCCTGATGTCAGTGGGGAGCTGGTTCCACCACTGAGGAGCAGGACAGCAAACAGTCTGGATTTCGAGTGATTAGCTCGAGGTGACGGAGTCCCAAGTCGGTTGGCTGTTGCCGAGCGGAGCGAACGTGCCGGGGTGTACGGTGTGACCACATCCCGGATGTAGACGGGGCCCGATCCGTTCATAGCACGGTACGCCAGAACCAATGTTTTGAAGCGGATACGGGCCGCCACCGGTAGCCAGTGAAGAGAGCGGAGGAGCGGAGTGGTGTGGGTGAATTTCGGGAGGCTGAAGACTAGTCGAGCTGCTGCATTCTGGATGAGCTGCACAGGCCGGATGGCCTTAGCAGGTAGACCAGCCAGAAGGGAGTTGCAGTAGTCGAGGCGTGAAATGACCAGAGCCTGGACCAGAACCTGCGCTGCCTTCTGGGTAAGAAGAGGTCGTATTCTCCTGATGTTGGGCAGCATGTACCTACAGGAACGCGCTGTCGCAGTGATGTTGGCCGTCAGGGAGAGTTGACTGTCTAGCGTCACCCCGAGGCTCCTGGCAGTCAGGGTAGGGACCAACACGGAGCTGTTGAAGGTGGTAGTCAGGTCGTGAGTGGGGGAACCTTTCCCTGGAAGGAACAGTAGCTCGGTCTTGTCAGGGTTGATCTTCAGGTGGTGTGCAGACATCCACTGAGAGATGTCGGTCAGACAGGCAGAGATTCGCGCCACCACCTGTGTGAAGATCAGTTGGGTGTCATCGGCATAGCTGTGGTAGGAGAAGCCATGTGAACGAATGACAGAGCCGAGAGAATTGGTGTACAGAGAGAAGAGGAGGGGACCCAGGACGGAGCCTTGAGGAACCCCAGTAGTGAGAGGACAAGGATCAGATACAGATCCTCTCCAAGTTACCCGGTAAGTGCGGTCGGTGAGGTAGGAAGAGAAAAGAGCGAGTGCAGTGCCTGAGATCCCCAGGTCCTGAAGAGAAGAGAGAAGGATCTGGTGGTTCACGGTGTCAAATGCGGCAGAAAGGTCTAGAAGGATAAGGACAGAGGAGAGAGAGGCTAGCAGTGTTAAGGATAAGGACAGAGGAAAGAGAGGCTGCTCTAGCAGAATGAAGCTGCTCAGAGACAGCAAGGAGGGCCGTCTCTGTTGAGTGGCCAGCCTTGAATCCAGACTGGTGGGGGTCAAGAAGGTTGTTGCTGTGGAGATAGGAGGACACTTGGTTAAAGATAGCTTGCTCCAGAGTTTTGGAAAGAAAGGAAAGAAGAGAGACCGGTCTGTAGTTGCTGACTTCAGACGGGTCGAGCGTGGGTTTCTTCAGGAGAGGGTTGACTCTTACCTCTTTCAGAGAGTTGGGGAAACAGCCAGTTGAGAGGGAGCTGTTAATAAGATGGGTGAGAAAGGTCAGAAGGTCAGGAGCAACAGCCTGAAGGATGTGAGACGGGACGGGGTCAAGGGCGCAGGTGGTCGGTCGAGCAGAGGTCACCAAGCTAAGAACTTGACTGGGAGACAAAGGGGTAAACGAGGAAAGAGAGGGGGATGAAGGAGTTGGTGTAGGTGAAGTGATAGAGGATGGATTAGTAAAGGAGGAGCGTATGTCGTCTATCTTGTTTGTAAAGTAGTCGACAAAGTGGCTCGGCAAAAGGGAGGAAGGAGGAGGGGGACTCGGGGGATCAAGGAGGTTGGAAAACATAGAGAAGAGTTTTTTGGGGTTAGAGAAGGAAGACTGAATTTTGGTCAGGTAGAAAGAGCTTTTGGCTGCAGAGATAGAGGCAGAGAAGGAGGAGAGAAGAGATTGATAGCAGAGCAGGTCTTCCGCTTGATTCGATTTGCGCCATTTCCTTTCCGTCGCTCGCAAGTTGGCTCTCTCGGCACGCACCGAGTCGGACAACCAGGGAGCCGTATATATATATATATATATATATATATATATATATATATATATATAGTTATGCATGCAGAGATAGAGCTGAATGAGCAGAAGGGATGAATTAATTGTATTCATACCTCTCACGTAACCATTTTTTTGTTAAAAAAATTACGTATTTGAAGTGGTTAAGTAATGTTCCATCCATCAAATTCAATGTAATTAAAGTTGCTTTACAGCGGGGAAAGCTGAGGAAGGGAAATATTTGATGTTGACACTGAGTAATGGGAGTGTAATGGATTACGGGGCGATACAAAGTGAGACAGTTTTTTTTTGGTGAGGCTTTATTTCTTCCTCGGCGTGGTTGCCTTCGATGCCAGGACTGTATTCCTGTTTGGTCTCTGGTTCTGTCTGCTGCTTCTATTTTGGTCTCGCTCTCAGCCCAAAGTGTCAGGCGGTGTGGGGGAGGGGAAGGGGAGGGGGGGCAAAGCCAGTCTTTCGCCACAGGGACCAGAGAGTGTGAGGTTGTCTCGCCAGATCCCCACAGAGGCATCAGCCCCACAGGTATATGCTAATGAGGACAATGGAATCAATTTGCCTGCCCACGGTGACACACACAGACACACACACACACACACACACACCTTTGAATGTCTGTACTTGTGAGGACCGCCCACCCGTGCCGAGCATTTGGTGGAGCATCAAACATCTCTTCACGTTACGCGGTGGTGTATTGTCGGGCACTGTGGTTATCTCTGTCGCTCCAGGTCCTATAGGTTGGAAACCCGGTATGGGGTGATACTGTGTGGATATTCGGCCTTGTGACGTCGGCCTTCTGGCCCCTCTAGAGCCCCCTAATCAACACGCTGTATCTGTTCGGCTGTCGCCGGCCTGTGGTTTAAACAAACCTGATGTCTAACGTGTCGTATGCCACACTTACGTTGATGCTGTTCACACCAAAGGCGTTGCGAATTTTAGACGCGAGGTGGATTCCATGCAAAGTCGATGCACGGACTCGAATGGATGCGAATGATGCAAATTTCCGCGGGGACGGCGCGAATTGGCACAAATAGCGCAAAGTGAAAGACATTTGCCTCATTCGCCAGTTTAAATATTGAAACTTGAGCGAAAAATTCAGCCGACGCTGCATTGCGGAAGCCAATCGGCGTTGAGAAGCTCCGCCCATCACCACTGAAGTCGTTGGTGAATCCAACCGGCTGCTGCTACTCTCGTAGCACGAAAAGCGTCAGTCATTCAGAAGTAGTCGGTGAACGTTTGTGGGATTTTTTCTTTCATGGTGGATAGTGGAAATTATAATTAGCTATGTAGATAAGCCACGCCCCTTCTCCGTCGCGAATGAAGCGAATCGACCACAAATAGTCGGACGTGTAACTCACACGAACATTCGCAACACTTTTGTTGTGAACGCAGCCGAACGTCTCCAGGCACACAATCTAAATCCCCGACCTTCTATAATAGATTTCTGTTTTCACTTTCTTCCCACGTTGTTCCTCGGCGTCTTTGCGAGGACGGTCGGTCCCCATAAGGATAGAAGCGTGAGAAAGACACTCTCAATCACATCTCATATCTTCATTATGCCACATGTCAGTCAGGGGAGAGGGAGGGGGGTCCCCTGTGACTCACTCGGTGTATGAGGGTATTTCCACAGAGGATTAATACGGGAAAGATAAGGGGAAGCATGCTGTGTGTGTGTGTGTGTGTGTGTGTGTGTGTGTGTGTGTGTGTGTGTTTTGTAACACGGATGAAAAGGGTAAAAGCTGATCTCGAAATAAAAGATGCACAGAGCGAGTAAAAAGAAAAAAGGGTGTAACTGGAAACTAAATAGATCCCATAGGCACTCCTCTCCTTTTTGCCTCATGCTGAGAGCTGCTGATGGCAGACTGATCTACTTGGAACTCTGGATTCAAGCGTGAAGTCAACCAGAATATAAAACAGGTCTTCCTGGGAAAACCTTCATAATAAAACAGAGAAAAATAACTTTTCACTCTCAGGAAAACTGATACGGTTGACACAAGGCGTTGCTGCCGTCGACCCGCAGGCGTGGAGCCGAGCTCAGGATACATGTGATCGGGGTTTGAGTGAAACGTGAGCTCGGTATTAAGCTACAGGTCCAGGTGAGCTTATCTAGGCGTTGTAACGTGGCGATACAAGTGTTTCAACAGAAATGTATCGGAAAATTGAATTGATTGAATTCTGGTTGTCGATGAAAAAGCTTTCAGTTGATGCTAATATGGCATTTTCATCGGATTTCCCCAACACGGAGGAGCGAGTGTTCGCCGTTGTTGTTGAATCTTCTTTCGCGGTGTTGGGCCCGGTGTCCTTTGAGCTTCAGCGTCGACATTAGAGACTCAGAGCCCGTTGGCGGCTTCACAAGGGCCAGTTGTTTTTTGATTTGTACTATACAGAGGACCAATAAAGACTTATTGGTTAATAGATGAATGGTCAAATGGACGGATGGTCAAATAGGCAATAAAAATCGTAACAAATGGATAATAGAACAACAACACAATTAGATCAGGAAAAATATCTCAATATTACCATTAGATATGAAAATCACCATTAAATATGAATGATGATTAACTTTATTCATATGTTCAAGCATCAATACAGAGATTAGACCAAATATAGTTTGGGCCGGACAATATGGTTAATATAGGAACTAATGGAGCCTCTGCTGTTGGGTCACAGATGATTAGCCATAACTCGAGTAGTGGACACCTTTAACCCCCTCTCACCCTCTGCTGACGTTCATCCGCTCATCTCCAGTGTCTCTATTCGTCTGTCTTGTGTCGCCCATTAAAAGTCGCTCTGTGGAGCAGCACTTTCCTTATTTACTCGTTTTTTGACGTTGAGCTACAAGCCAAGCCATGAGAAATTGTTGCGTACATAATGGGGCAATACTCCCACAATGGGAACGTATATTCGGTCTTATTGGGCTACTTTTGATCACAACAGGTTTCCATAAAAAATAAAATAATGATGAATAATTATTATTGAATCATTTGATCAAGTTTCATCAGTCCTCTATTTCCTACAGGTATTTCCTTCATTTCGGTCATTCATTCCTCCACGTGATGTCCTGCAGGTTTCTGTCTGACACTCGATGCCAACGTTTGACCGAATTTTTTTTATAATCCATGCTTTTATTTTGAAAGCCAAGCGCCCCTCAGCGCGGCAACTGGCTTGACGCCCCCCCTCTCTCTCTCCCTCTCCCTCTCTCTCTCCCTCTCTCTCCGCGCTGTGCGGATGCCTCCATAAACCTGGAGCCGCCGCCAGGACGGATGAGCTGCTCATCTACCGGAGAGAGAGAAGCAACTGATTTAAAACACATGTTTTATTATAAAAGAAGAACAAATATTAGTAAAAAAGAAAACGGAATTTTTTTTTCTTATTCTTCCTTAATTCTTCCTTGATGGTAGTTGTTGGAAGGAGAGCAACTCCGTGAGAGGATTGCGTTTCACACGGTCTGTCACGGTGCGCGCGTGCCCGGCGCAGCGCGTGTGCCTCGGACTCCCCGCGCACTGATGTAAAACTGGAAGGTGGATTTGTGGCATGTGGAGGAGGAGGAGGAGGAGCAGGTAGAAAAGAAGAAGGAGAAATAAAAAAAGGTAAGATTTATTATGACACTCGTTGAGCATCGAACAAGTTTTCTTCTTTTCTTTCTTTCTCTCCCCTGTAGTTTGGATCTTTGGGGCTTCCGCCTGCTGCACGACTCAATATGAAGTACGCGCGGGGGGACGATATTGACACTTGGTTTCATCAGCAGACTAATAGGCGTAGTCCCAATCTGGGGGGGGGGGAATCAATATCTAAATAATCTGCCTCAGTTTGGTCGTGATGTAGGTGTATGTGCTGCATTCCCCTGTGTGAGTTTGGGATGACCCCCCCCCCACACACACACACACACATACACCACTCACCTACCCATCTACACACAGACACACACCTCACGTACCCATCTACACACACACCTTACCTACCCATCTACACACACACACACCTCACCTACCCATCTACACACACACACCTGCATCCACCCATACACACAGCACTGTGAGATGAAAGGGGGTATCAATTAAATGATGTATGAAGAAATAGAGTGAATGGGTTGGTGACGCCTGTAGTTTTTTTCATTTTTTTCTTCCTCTTCTTCCTGAAGAGTGATGCAGCAAAGAGATTTCTATCTGCCCCCCCCCCACACACACACACACACACGACAGGATGACACCAACACACTTCACACGGTGGATCCAAACCCTCCCCGAGTGGCACAGCGGGAAAGGGAGCGATGGGGGGGGGGGGGGGGGGGGGGAGACACATGCACTGTATGAAGTTGCCGGCTGATGCTCTGCTGTGAGTCAAGGAGGCCCTGCAGCAGAGGAACACAGTCCTTTTGTCTTCTTCTTCTTCTTCTTCTTCTTCTTCTTCTTCTTCTTCTTCTTCTTCTTCTTCTTCTTCTTCTTCTTTTGTACCCCCCTGAGTGGACTAGGATCTCTAAAAGCCTAGGGGGTGCGTGGGGGCCTGAGATATATAGTGTAGAGTAGATATCTCCTCTCATGCGGATGGAACAACTCACTTTACACACTCCTCTCCTGAGCGTAGGTATATGTGAGGAATAAGGGCTGAATTCTAAATGAGCGACGCTCCCGCCGGGGGACTCGGCTGCTTGTCTGACGGCGGCGGCCATTAATTAAGCGTGACGTGGCCACACGGTGATAGCATGTAAATAAAATCTGCTCGTCGTCCCCGTCTTCATAATAATAAGAGAGTTGGGGGGGGGGGGCTGCCAGGAAATGCCTCTGTAAGCCGAATCTAAAAATAAAAAGAAGTGAGCGCACCTGAACAACAGTTTGGTTTGAGCTGTATCAAATAATTCATCCCAAATTCTTCACAACACCACGAATCCAGAATATCAAAATATTTTCTTTTTTGTTCTCGTGGACGAATGGAGACTTCGCCGTGCGTCAGGATTTTTTTTTCCGACAACTGCCGCCGCCCCTGCTGTATCCGAGCTGGAGGGATGCTAATGGGGGGAGAGAGAGAGAGAGAGAGAGAGAGAGAGAGAGAGAGAGAGAGAGAGAGAGAGAGAGAGACAGACAGTGTGAGGCGTTTCCATGGCAACCTGTCAGGGGTGTGTTTGGTCCCCGGAGAAGAAGAGAGGAGGGGTGGAGAGAGAGAGAGAGAGAGAGAGAGAGAGAGAGAGAGAGAGAGAGAGAGAGAGAGATGAGAGGCAAGAGGCAAGAGGCAAGGAGAAAACTACCCCTCGTTAAGGGTGAGTGGGGGATGGGAAAAGAGATAATGGAGGGGAGAAGTGGAAGGTGGGATTTTCTCCCCTTTCGTTGTTTGTGTTTTTCCTCCTCGCAGCCACCTCCCCTGTTCATTTTGGAAGTAACGGGGCTGTGTGTGTGTGTGTGTGTGTGTGTGTGTGTGTGTGTGTGTGTGTGTGGACTTTGGTTCCATATTCCGCCTCAACGCGACGGAGCCGGTGCTGCTCGCCTCTCCAAATCGCTGATGTGAAATAAAATCAATCATATTTATCGTTATTGCAAAAGGAAAAATGCAACATGTTGCAGCAACAAGTTTCTCCTCAAGATCCCCAAAACATGCTGAATATGTCTGAACGGTGGATATTTCTACTTGCATATTATATTATTACTATATTATAACATGGTGAATAGTTCACGGCCTCATTTGGACGATCCGTCATGTCGTAGCTGTCGTTTACGTAACGATCAGCTGTCAGTCCACCGGCACGCGGCAGTAAGACGAATAAACCAAAAAGGAGAGAATTAACCCGTTTGTGTTCGACCAATCAGAGCTGCGTGTGCTCATCTTTGACTCCTCCTCCCCTGTGACTACATTTAAGTCATTGCTTTGCAATCAGCCATTATAACCACAGTAAAAGAACAGCTGGCCGCCGAACAGCGCCATTATTTAAGCAAGGACTAAACACACTCACACACACACACACACACACACACAACCTCAAACGCAGCCTTGATTGCTTTAATAATTATTTTTTAAGACTCATGTTTCCACAGCGTAATTAACGAACAAAGGGATGTTCAGCAGCCGCCGCTCGCGTTGCAGGAAGCAGAAGTGGGAGCGGCTCACCAGCGCGTTGTACTTTCAATCGGTGCGGGCCACGTGTGTGTGTGTGTGTGTGTGTGTGTGTGTGTGTCACGTCTGGTTCTTAGTGCGTACACATCTGCATCTCGTCACCGTGGTAATCGCAGACGCACGATGTACAGAGCATTCTGCTCACGGCGGAGGAATAAACAAAGCGGGAGGTTAATTATAATGTGGTTTGTGTGTATGTATATACACAAGTATTCATTATCAGGACACGCTTCCGGCTAACTTCTGTTTCAAGCTAACGGGGAGACGATAATTCAAATCGTGCGGCTCTTTGATTTCCAGATCAAACGGTGGCCACGCCCTGAAGCACGAGCTGATCTCAGGGAGAATCATTGACTACATAGTATATTAAATGTTCTGCTTTTTTAAGAAGTCTTTGAACTTTCTAATTAGTCAAGTGTTTACTGAGGTAATAAATCAAATGAGGAGTATATGGGATCTTCTTCTCGTGGACTTCTTTATCCGCCGTTATCGTGGAAGATCATTCCATCGGTCGACCGTATTACTGTCTTATGACCAAGGTGAACCGAGGATTACCTTATGAAGGACACGTTTGGTTCATCAGTGTTCTGAGATTACTTAAACAGGTGGCAGCTCGGATCATCTGTGACGCTGCAGCGATGTGAACACGATCTGTAGTACGGACACATGTGAGTGATTTTCCGTGGACACGCAGCTATTCCTCTTGTGATTTGCAGTGTATTGCATTCAGTGACATACCTCGGGACTACCCCGTCTCATTATTACACATCCTCTCCTGGCTTCCTGCAGACAGTGTTAACTGGGAATGTCGGTGGACGGTAGTGGAGAACATTCCTTCCCTGGTCTCGATGCCAGCATGGAGACAGAGAGATGAAGTAGACAAAGAGCTATCATTGAGAAGGACATGTGATCAAGACTGAAGGAGTGGTATTAATAAAGTTGTCGAGTGCTCTGCGGCCCCTGGGGAATCCAATAAATAGATATATGACGTCTGCGGCGAGCTCAGAGCGAGATGCAACGCGGAGGCTTTTATGTGGCTCATGGGTTCCGGGGTCCCCCCCCCCCCCCCCCGGTCTCCAGAGCGGGCATTCGGCCCCCCACCAGTCTCCGAACCAGTGGCGTTCCCAAACCAGCTGGGAGATGTAATCCCTCCAGCGTGTCCTGGGTCTTCCCCGGCGTCTCCACCCAGTTGGACGTGCCTGGAAAACCTCTAAAGGGAGGCGTCCAGGAGGCGTCCGAACCAGATGCCCGAACCACCTCAGCTGACTCCTTTTGACGCGAAGGAGTAGCGGCTCGACTCCAAACTCCCTCCTGACCAACCGCTTAATGACAAAAATCAAACAACTTCATCTTTACTCTCTTGTTCACAGCTATGGTCAGAAAACCAATCCTCAACACGGAGTCACCCGACGTCACCATGGGCGGATAGCTTCTTCACCAGGAGGGGGAACGGACACATATTAGTCCAGGACGGTCCACTCAATCTCAGAAGTGGAAGATTCTGGCTTTACCTTTTTTTTTTTTTTTTAATTGCCTTTCTTTGGTCTTTTTTCTCTTCCTCTCTTTAGAGGAAGAGGAGGCTGCAACATGTGCAGACCAGTGAAGACTCACTGACGTAGAAAAAGTGCCTCAGACCACCTCCTTTTATCAGAAAACAGATTTTTCTTTTAGAGAGCGTTCTCAAAATAGTCTCAAAAACAGGGTGCGCCTCAGTATTGAATCTCAGATCCTCCGGTGGGTCCGGTGAAACGGGCTGAAAAGATCTCACACACGACTCCTCGGGAGGGAAACTGGGATTCTACAAATCGCTGCATACATCGAGTTTTATTTTTAAACTGACGATTGTGTGAAAGGAGGCGGCAGATGAAGGGATTCCCAGACGTCTGAATTAGAAACACACACACACACACACACGCAAGTGTGTTATCGCACTGTGACATCACAGGGGGGGGGGGCATCGAGATGAACGTATGTGTGCACGCATCACCGGTGGGATCGAAAAGGAGACCGTGCCGCCGGTGAAGCAGACACTTTTAATCTCTGCGCTCCTGCTCCGAATACAGATGTGGCCAAAGTAACAGGGCAGCGAGGGGTCTCTCTCTCTGTCTCTCTCTCTCTCTGTCTCTCTCTCTCTCTCTCTCTCTCTCTCTCTCTCTCTCTCTCTCTCTCTCTCTCTCTCTCCAGATGTAGACACATTAGCCATGCAGCGAGCCTGTTATCGGGGACGGATTGTAGTTGTGACAGGCAGGACCGGACTAGTCTGTGGGGCCCTTTGCAGCAGTGTGATTAGCATGCAGATGCAGGTTTCTGTAGGCGTCTGAACCCCCCCCCCCCTCCCGCTCGTCTCCAGTGCATGATTAAAATGTAACAGTTTGTGCGTGGGAAATTCACAAGAGCAGAATTATTCTCCGACACTCACGTAGATCCTATTTTTCGCTCAGGTATACGAGGGTTCTGCTTTCCATCCGACATAAATAGACACCGCGGCTCGGCCACACGGCGGGTTCAGGTTCTCTTGTGACGTCGGAGACCAAAGATCGCCTCGAAGCTCACAGGAGCTCTTATTTTTAGGCATGTGTTCGATATTTCAAAAACATGTATGTATGAATCTGAAAGAGGACGTTGCATGGAATGATAGTCGCGTGAGCTTCTCTACGCCAGGAGACGTGCATAACGCTAAAGTCATACTCGCAAATATAAGCATAGTCGGAATTATTATAATATAAGCTCAACAATAATCGGAATAACACACACACGCGATGCCATCGTAATAATAACAACAATAGCACATTACAGAAATCAATTCAGGTGTTGATCCATTTTAAAATAAATATGTGATCAATTAAACGTATCATCCATTGCTGTGGACATCAATAAAAAATGCTTAATGAAGGTATGTATTATCGGGGCCATTTATCAGAAAATCAATATACTGTACTGGACACACACACACACACACACACACACACACACACACACACACACACACACACACATACCTTTGGGGACATTGCATAAACTTGAGGCCTTCATACAGCCTTATATAAATATATATTTTTTCACAATTTATTTGGAAGTAAGTGAATGTATCAAGCTCAACCAGAACGGACGTATTTAAAAAGCTTTACTTATATTTTACAACACGGAAGATCCAAACTGAGACGGCTAACTTTATTAGCCCTTTCAACCTTTCAAAATAAAAATGGCCAATTAATTGGAGCTTTCATTAACTTACAATACACACCAGCTGACCTCAGACAGACTGACAGGCGCTGCTCTGGATCCTGGTCAGCCAGCACAAATCCATTTGAACCTTTTCTTTTGTTTTATGCTGCAGCTATCGTAAATATGAATCACCAGTATGAATAGTTTTAATGCAAGATATTTACAGCCGAGTATATTCGGCCTTCAAGGTTGCATTCAAAGGAAGGAGGAGAAGTTGAAAATGAATTGTGATTACTGTGATACGAGCTTGGTACATCGCTCTCACACATATTCATCAATTCATTGACATTAAAACGCCACACGGGGTGTTTTAAGAGCGCGGCGTCCATGCTGCTCTTTACAGTCTTGGCCTTCTGCAATTACACATTGCATTAATAACTAATAAGGTTATTTGTTGCCTCGATGTCAGTCAATCCATAGTGTGTGTCTCCCGCCGGAGCAAACAAGCTCTTCATCGAGAACACCTTCGAGGTGCTTGAGGTCCAAATGTTTTGGAGTCGCTGCTATATTTAAAGACGCTGAGCTCTCAGCGATGTCAAGAGCCCATAATGGTGCACATCCTTCCTCTTGAGGAAGGGGAGAACCAAAGCAACAGGCAGGTTTCTGGAGGAAACACTCCCCAAAGAGATGCCAGTAAAATAAATTAAAATGTTTAAAAAGCTCTCAGCGGGTGAGCGTGGGCTTCCTTCTCTCAGGAAGGATCACACACCCAGGGGAACATCGTTTCCTCAGAAGCCTATCTTTAGATTTTTTAAAGCTAGGTGGGCTTATGATAAAAAAAAATTAAGTATTACATTCACTGTGGTCTACTTTAAGGAAGAAATGTTTCTCCCCTCTGAATTTAAATGTTGGTGCTTTCTGCAGATTTTGGTCATTGTTCGGTAACGAGGAGTTCTAGCATGTTCCTCCTGGTGGATAATAACCCCAACACTCACACAGGTTCCCCTTTGTCAAGCCAATATCTCGTTTAATTTAGCATTACTAAGAAAGCTAAACCAGCGATGGCCTTTTGACCTTTTTGTCATGACGGCCTCTGATTGGCTGACCTGAGCCAACCTGCATCCCTGAACCCGGTACAAGCCAAACTGAGGAGGGGGGGGCGGGCCGTGACGTCTGCACGGTGGGATGCTGGTTGAGAAGCGTAGGTGAACGCCTACAAGACAACAACAACAACAAACAAATGATCTCGTAGAAACGCCATGAATGGATCACTAGCCTTCCGACCACTTAAAGTAGTTTAACGTCATTCCCCCTTTAAGACGCTGATGCAAGGCGCCACTGAGTAACATCCATACACGCTTCAGCCCAAGGACTCATCGACAGGCTGGGAATCCGACCGCTGATGCTCTGATCGATGGATTACGTCAGCTTTTCAATACAATTGATCCCAGATTCTATTTGAGGTTTGTTTTTTTCCAGAAATATATTCATGGTTATTCTCAAATTTCATTATGAAAACTACTTTTTCATGAATAAAAATAGCCAATACCTAACAACACCTGAGCTTCGGAAAGTACGCTCTGAACAAGCGTGAGAAAGGAAACTGATTGGATCTTGGATACGGGCGCCCGACTTATTCTATTCCAAAAAGTCACACTTTTATTTATTTTTTTACCCCAAAAAAGATGACAGTCTGCGGGATGTTGGTGTTTCAGCGGACGGGAGATGAGAGGAATTAAGCCACGAGGCAGATTTGCTATCAGAGTGTCACACTAGTTCGCCCCGCCGCCTTTCATCTCCTTCCACTTGTTATTTATTTCAACAGCGAGGGCCGTAACCTCAGGAGCTCAGCCTGCGTCTCGCCCATATCCTAACATTATCTCTCCCCCCCCCTTTCTCTCTCTCTCTCTCCCGCTGCCTCCCTGCAAATTTACTTTACACTCAAATATCGTTATAACTGATAGAAAGAGAATAGATTACACGCGGCGCAGGTGGAACAAACGAGAGCCCGGAGGGGACGGTAAAACTGAAGGAGACCCAAATGAGCGACGAGAGGCGATAAAGACCTCACGGAGAAAACGTGGTAATGGAGCGGCGACGATGCCAAAAGTCAACAGGGAGGCATTTTGGAATGTCGTTTACAGTGCACCGACGGCAATGTGAAATCGGACACAGGGGTTGAAAGCGAGAGGCAGGTGAGCGGGGGG
Organism: Liparis tanakae; assembly: GCA_036178185.1. Classification (NCBI taxonomy): domain Eukaryota; kingdom Metazoa; phylum Chordata; class Actinopteri; order Perciformes; family Liparidae; genus Liparis; species Liparis tanakae. The sequence continues at coordinate 13,389,036 of CM070093.1, forward strand.
GGCGAGGTCTAAATGAGATGTGTTCCACTTTTCTCTTGCCATAAACTGTGACTTTCGCCACGTTTCAGAGCAAAGTGAAACTGTATCCGCTAATTGTATTTGGCCTTTGTGTGTTTCTCGAGCAGGTTTTCTGTGTGTGTATGTTTGTGTCTCTGTGTGTGTTTGTATATGTGTGATTGTGTCCGTGTGTGTTGGATTCTGACGCAGCGATGAAGACAAATGACACACCGCTCTTAAGCACGTCTACCAAATAAAGAGAGAAGGCTTCTTGAACAACGGCGTCATCAAATGTCCATACCTGTCGAAAATAAAACATGGGTATGAATAGATAACGGGTTAGACGACGACAGCGGGTGATAGGCGAACACAAATCACATCGATTCCTATCGGCGATGCATCATCCGCATAATAAAAACGACGCCGACCGGGGGAAGAGGCGGCGTGCCGCGCCGCGTTTTCACAACAAACATCGTGTGCCGTCCAAGATGGTCAATATGGCGTCGTTCACCTCCCGAGACGGGAAGCCGGAGCGCTCAGTGACGGCGCAAATAAAATAAGGAGAAGAAGAAGAAGGATAAAATAAATGCAGCAATAAGTGCCGCCGCAAACAGGTTGTTGGCTCCGGCTGCAAACGGAGCGGCGCTCCCGGGGAACACCTGCGATACTTTTAAGTCAGCAGCCTGTCAATGCGATTGGCCACGGTGAGCCCCCCCCTCCCCCTCCTACTCCTATCATCATTATAGAGCGCTTCAAAAAACACGAAGGCCATGAGACCAAGGGCGGTCCGGGCGTTCCCGGTTGCGGAGCCCGTGGCCTCCCAGCTGTCCCGTAGGCGGCAGCGCTCCGGTTCATCCTCGTGTCCGGGAGCACGCTCCCTCCTCGCCACGCAGGCTGCTCGGAAGCCGACGCCACGGCCTTCTTTAAAAAAATAATATTTGTTAATAGGCTGACAGCATCAACGGGGCCGCACGCCGTCTGCTGGCGCCACGCAGAGCATCAGATGTCACCGCGGCGCCCTCAACCTGGGTAGTCAGAATTCAGAATGGTTGCCGTGGACGCCGGCGCCATAATGCGTCTCATATATAATAATAATAATAATAATAATATTAATAATAATAATAATAATCATTCTTGTCCGAATCAGATACACTGAATGACCTTTAGGGCCGCCTGACGTGTGTGTGTGTGTGTGTGCGTGTGTAGGTGTGTGTATGCCTATGTGTGTGTGTGTGTGTGTGTGTGTGTGTGTGTGTGTGTGTGTGTGTGGTCCCCATGGGCGACAAGCAGCGACACATTGTTGTTGGCATCTGGCGTCGTTTTGATTCCCTCTGGTAAAGAGTGAGTTACCGAAGAGTGACTTTAGAAGTTTCCGTCATTGTGGATTCAGACGTCCTCCTTTGAGAAAGGGGCGTGTTTCATATTGTGTCTCCGGGTCGGTGTGACCTGTAATATTCTCCCCAAAGTGTTTCACATTTCCGTGTAGAAACGTCTGCATCGCTGTGGGTCTGCTTCATGAGGACGTTTCGTCAATCGTAATTCAATATTCAACGTGTAAGACAGGTGGAGGATGTCAAAGGAGCAGCAGAGATAATCTCAGCAGACAACGGAAAGCTGCAGCCACGCCTGGGAATGCATGGTGTGGGCGTGGCCAATGTAACCACGCCCAGCAGCGATGTCATGGTGTACCGGTACGCGCTTGTATCCCTGCCGCTGGGAGAGAGGTTAAACGACGAGAAGTCAGTAATAAGGTTTCCAGGGGATGTTAAAATAGTAAAAGAAGCATTTAAAAGGTGAATCTGCCAGGGAACTATGATTCTGAACATTTTTTAATTAAATCCAATTTCTTTTTATACCCAAAATGCAACTTTTTTTAATCGGGTGATTTGAAAAATACTAAGCTGAAATCAAATTAATGTCTATATATATATATATATATATTTACATATATTTCATTACAAGCAGAAATCATTAGTCACCAAACAAAATCCAAAGTAGGAAGATGTAATCTGGGAATGGGCTGTGATCGCTCCTGCTGATGCAGCGTTATTGAAGCTCCACGAGGTCCAAGCGGTCGCTTGTTCGCCAACAAACTTAAAGTGCATTTGATGTACCGCTGTAAGGTTCTCGTCATCCAGCTGGCAGACGCGTCGCTGGAATCAATCGGAAAAACGGCCTGACTGTCGAAAAAAAAAGCTGCCCGAAAAGCACAAAGTATTTGGGGGCGAGACAGATTTCACAGAAGCAATATCACGCAACGGCCTGAACGTCCCAGAGCGCCGAAGACTCGATGACCTCATTATGCTTAGCGACCCCTGTGGTCACTGGCGGAAACGCTAAGAGTATTTTAATAACACGTTACAAATGACACGTCAATTAAGGGGATGGATTTCTTTTTCTTTTTTGCAAAATGTTGCTTATACTAAATATAAATCATTTTTAAACCAATGTTGTTTCCAGATTATACATTATTATTGTAATATTCTTTTAAAAATGTCTTTATTAAGACATTCTTTTAATATTCGATAGCTCTTGTCTTTTGAATTTCATACATATTGCAATGCTGGATTCACACTTCCAGCCTAAAAGAGGTATCAGAATAATGATAAAGTTACGCGGTGCGAGGCTTTGTGTCCTTGAGATTTAAAGCCTCCGGTTTCAGCACCCCACGACAACGGACAGCGACAGATGTATACAAGAAGCCGGTATCAGGCGACACCGATATTACCGGTGACCTTTCCAATAACTCCAGAGCGTTGAAAAGAGCAAAACGTCTAGACATATGTAAATATATATAAAAAGATAGATGCAATATCCCCCCAAAATATATTCCATTGTTTTTAATCAAACTAAATATATTCTGCTTCAATCCATATTTGAACAAATATTAATAATAAATTCAGGAAACTGCTCGCTCCTCCAATTTTTCCGACATTTAAAGAGCAACGCCTCATCAGCTGCAGGGGACCGAGCTTTAAAAAGACTTCTAAATGGGACACGCCACTCAACCACTGGGTTAATTCATGTTACTAGAAATCGTTAAAATAAAGTCAGAGAACTTTGGAAAACCAGAACCGTCATCATTGTGTCCGTACACTGAGCGAAGGACAGGTTTGTGAATACATTGTGAACTAGATGCGAGCCTCTGTGGGACCCTGAGCTCCCCCCCCCCCCCCAGTTAGCTCAGTAACTCACCGCAGGCTTAATTAGAGGAAGAACAATTGCCGGAGTATTTTACTTAGAAACAATTCGGATCCTGGAATTTCCCCGAGGTCGCCGTTTCCGCGAGAGGATTGCCTCTCATTTCATCCGCGGACGCTTACGGAGTTGCACAATGTGCTATTATTCTCTGGTTAAGTGCATTTAGGGATTCCTGTTGTGACACAGTGTTGCAATTCATTTTTTTGTTGTTCCCTTGAAAGCCGCCTCGCCTCCTTCACGCTTCGCACGGCGAAGGTAAAGCCGTTGTTCCTCTCACACGATGCATTATTACCACTCGGATACACGGCGCCATCATCCTCACGTGTCGCTGTAGAACACACCGTCTTCTTTTTTTTCTCGCCTGAATTCAAAATATTGTTTCGCTGCATTGCATTGTGGTCCGTTGAGGAGGATACATCTCCATACTAACACAACAACGGCTTGTTGAGCCACAAAAAAAAAGCTTGATGGAAATGAACGAGGCCATTTGTTGCTGATGGCTCTCGGAAAAAGTAAGAATAGTATTTCTGTGAGCAGCTAAGTGGTTGTAATGGTTCTGACCGTTTATCAGTTTTAATGGCTCGTAAAAGAAGAGGGAACTTTAGAGTGCACTCAGCGTTCCCACACGGACGGGACCTCATCCAGATGATGATCGTCCAAGCAGCTCACGTCTCAGATCAATATTTCTTCATGAGTTTTTTTTACACAATCCCCAAATAAAGTTGCTTAGAATTCTGGTTCTCCAAAGAAATATGGCATAGTTTTTGTTGTTCTTTCTCCAGTGAGTACGAATAAGACTCAGGAACAACGGAATAAAGATAAAAGAGAGAATAATTGGTCACGGAGCTCATATCTCATTGTCACATCTCACAGGTGTTTCATTCTCCTCCTCAGTTCGTCGGTTCCTCCTGACTCCTCACCACTCCTGTCGGTTTTAATTAGTGTGTCTAAATCATTTTATATCCCACTAGACGCCAAACAAACGCTCACGATTATTAATAGTTTTAATAAATGGAATAGGAGAGGCGGATAAAATGTTTTCCGCGTGTCTTGATTAAAGTGTTGCTCAGCATCGGAGGGGGGGGGGGGGGAACACAACCTGTCAATCAGCCAGAGGCAGCAGACACATCCTCGTGTGCTATGTGGCTTTTCCTTTTACACAAATATGCAAATAAAGGTAATAGTAATAATAATAACTTCATTTATATAGCACCTTTAAAAATAAAGTTCAAGGCAAAATAAATAAATTGGTAAGATACAAATATAAAATAAAAAACAGACAAACTAAATTAGGGGAACCAAAGAACTGCATAAAAGGACGACATCACTCAGCTGTTCTATAAAAATGGGTTTTAAGAAGTGATTTAGAAGAAGTCACTGATTCTGCGACCTTATCCCCTCCTAATAACCATCGGGTTGTTTTTTGTGTGTGTTGTTGTTTTTTCAAACAACATTAATTACATAATGAACTAGAGGCCGATCCCACCGGCCGCAACACCAAAACTGTCCAGAGACTCGCAAGGTCAAAACAACACGACACGGAAATATACATAATAATTACAATAGTTCACTTCTTTATCGGACCCCGGCGACCTCCGGCGACCCCTCTGGGACGAGGCTCACGGCAAAGGAGTAAAATGGGATAGAAGCCCATCGTCCAGCTTTTTCTCAAAAAGCTTGTGTGACGGCGTAGCCTACAAAAGAGAAATTAAGGTTTTATGAGGAAATGGGAACAATCATAATTCCACGGCGGTCTTTTTTCTTGTCTTCGGCCACCTGCACAGTGAAAGAAAAGAGGGCTGGAATACATCCCCTGGACAGAGCAGCTGCCTCTCTTGACTCTGGAGCTCTGAGCTCCCGTTGATAGGAGACAGACGAGCTGCCAATGGCCGCGTGGCCGCCGGTCGTCCTCCATCCTGTGTGAGACTGGGGGCTTGAGCCACAGGGTCTTCGTCCTGCTCCTCTGTGATGATGTCCAGGCGTATCCTCGGGTTCCTTGACTGGTGCGATGTGTAGGATTCATAGAGCTGTGTAGACGTGTAGACTCTGACAATGTGCGACTTCGCTTTGCCCAAAAAGAAGAAGCTCAATGATTTTCTGTGCTACTTTCTCAAGAGATTTGTCTTTCTTTTTTTAGGGATGCCAGTTGTTTTTTAAATACTGTATAGAACAGAAGTTATATCCCCACCATCACTGCAGCAGAGATAGAACTCAAGTCCTCGTGCAGTGGGAGGACTTTTTCTTTTTTCTTCTTCCTCTTCCCCTCTCGCTGAGTCACACGGCTTCTCAAGTGGATATCAGACGGTGCATAATGTTTTGGAATATTCATGCGTGCATGTGAATGTGCGTCAGCCTGGGATTTCATTGCATATAAGCACTTCTTAATGGTCCAGACCCGGTTCGGTCCCAGAAGGGTTCAGTCTCCTGGCTACGTTTCTACGGGCCGCTGATTATGCAGCAGGTGTAAAAAAAGGTAGGTCATATCATGAAAAGGCATCAGCGTGCGCACACACAACACACACACACACACACACACACACGCACACACACACATACTAATTTGATGCTGTTGCATAATTCTGGGGCATTCTGTTATCAACGAATCACGGGAGAAAAGTTATTCCGGTCTCTGGACTCAGTTTTTAGGGCGGCGACAGTTTCATTTAAAGAACAGAGACAACAGAGGATCTCAGTATTTACTGATCTTTGCCGCTGCTTTTTTAAATATATACTGTATAGTGCTCACTGAATGCCATTAATTGATTGGCTGATTAAAGCCATCCATCAAGCTTGTGAAAAGTTCCAACGTATCAGATTCCCGGCGTCGGTGCACTATTCTTGCTCAGCGGCCTTAAAGCGACACTATGTAACTGTTCCCCTGTGGCGCCCCCTTCAGGTATTTAACGTCTGGCTCTCGAGCCATATATGGCTCTTCCGGCTTGTGACTCACAGCTGATCTCCCAGCTGCCGAGACGAGCTGCCGGCAGCTCGTCTCGGCAGCCGCAGCGACCCGTTCAGCCTTAGCATGTCACTCTGTCTCTACGAGTCGCGTAGCGGAGCAAATAAAAAGTCACCTGCGAGCGTGGACTGGCACCATATGACGTTGCGTAATCACTGCCAGAAAGCAAGTTTAAGTACTTCCGCCGGAAGTACCGGGTCGTTACCAACCATCTTACATTCAGCAGTTTTCTGCCCCCAGACCCCCGATGGCAGTGGCGGAGGCGCAAATCAACATATTAAAAGTCATTGTAGCGGCACAGTTTTTTTCAAGCTGTTATTTTAAGGTGGAAAAGTTACATAGTGGGGCTTTAAACATCAAACGATTTTGATTATTTATTCTCGTTGGACGTAGACAGCCTTCTTTCTAAATAAACTTCCAATGTAGGTTTCGGTTTACTTTTGTTAGGTTCAAGCACTTTTTGATTAGGTCTAGGAAAAAGATTGAGAGTTTTACAAATGTACGCAGAACGATTCACAAATACATTCAAACGCACACAAAAATAATTACGATTTGTTTGTTTGAGGATGGCTACACATTCGTGCACAGGTTTTTGAGACTCCCCGGCCGTGGCTCGATCCGACAATGCGTTTCTCTCAACATGGACCTCTCTGAAGCCAATCAGATGTCGCCATCATTCTCAACCAATCACATGAGTGCATCTCTCCCCTCCCCTCCCCACGAGGCTCCCAGCGCTACAGTTGCACAATTTGCGGAGGGATACAAAATTAATGTACAACACACAACCCCCCAACCTTGTTGTGAGTCACATTATTTGGCATTTTGTGTTTTGAAAATCGATAACATTGAGGATACTACACGAGAACGTGATTCCAAAAACTGTGTTCCCTCCTGAGTGACATTGTGCAGATCTAACAAGAAAATAAATACCCAGTAATCACCTGATTCGGCTTCCTTTCCCTACTGTTCAGGGAAGGACGCTTTCCAGCTCGTGTGGAGTTTGTGTAGGGCGACGGCCGGATGAAGTGGTTTTTCGGGGGCCCTCTGGGCAAAATAAATGATTTGATTAATCCCTCCCTCCCCATCGAGTACAGAAGCCCGCCAACGCATGATGGAGTACTTAACGGCGCGCATTCTTCTGCGTGTCAGTCAGGTTTGAGGCGATATGATTCAACATGGCGAAGAAAGAGCCCCGCAAGATTAGGTAGGGCCCACTTTTTATTAGTTGGATATTTTATTGGTTCAGCGTGGCAATTCCAAGAAAATTTTCAAAACTAATAATAAAGTAAGTAGTAAGGAAGTAAGGTTTATTTATTTTGCACTTATCACAGACAAAGTGTCACAAAGTGCAGCTCAGTAGTCAATTAAAACAATTTTGCAAATAACAGGAGTCAAAACATAAACAGTTAAAAGAGCAAAGTACGACACACAGTAAAAGATGGTGCAGTAAAAAACACAATAAAACAAATAAATAAACAAAACAGATAAAAAGCAGGCCATAGAATATTTAATTTAACCAAATGCCAGTGTAAAGAGTGTTTTGAGACGGATTTTAAATGATGCTGTGGAATATCAGCAAACCTTCGGGGTGCAGCCAGAGCTCCACGGCGTTGGTGCTGCTGCCTCAAAAGATCATCACCACGAGTTTTAAGGTAGTATTTGAGCATTTAGGACTGACGGTTTTGGAGGGTGGAACTGAGATGGCGGGTAGATTCCAAGTAGAGTCCTATTGTTTTGGGGGGGGGGGCTTTCATCTGGAGTCGGTAGACTCACTCGACGCTGTACACGCCCACCTGATGCTCACCAAGTGTCCGTCATGCTAACACCGTCAACGCCGCCTGACTCGAGTCGGACGTAAATGGCGCCGACTCTTTCCCTCTCGCTCCAGCGTCACCTTGGCTGTCGAGGCCGCCTGGGAATCCGCTCGGAGCCCGGGAGCGACTTCTCGGAGGAGTGGCGGTGGCCACTGCTAACCCGTCAGAATGATTTGGTGACAGGGCAGAGCGCTAATCCCCACAGCGTTATTCAGTGGTGGTGCGGCGGGCCTAATCCCTCGCTGTAGGGTCGGATGTTTAAAAAAAACATTCACGCCTCCAGCACACACGCGGCCAAATATTTATGTAGTGAATCTATTTCTAAACCAGAAACTTGTCCCTGTGGTGATTTAGCTGCAGGGAGCAAAAAAAGAGGTTTTGTTCTTCAGGCGAAAATAAATAATTAAAAAAACCTTCAGGGGAAGTTTCTTTATGTTTTAGGGTAACATTTTTCTCAGAAACTGCCTCGCTTTTTCGAATATATCAAGTTTAAATGAGCGTGAACTGTGAAATATCAAGATTTTGCTTTCACAAAGAAGCTGTGGATGCAAAGTGATGGTGACCCCCCCCCCCCCCTCCCCAAAATACAAACTGATCCGAAGGCGGGGAGGAAATAAAAATTCACAAGAGTTCAAACATCCGTCTAAAACTAGCTCCTCCAGAGAAGCAACCAGCAATTCGTTAGATTCTTGTTATTAGTAATTGGTCACAGGCAAAATGACTTCATAGAGATGTGGAGCTCAATACGGCCCCCGAGCTGATGTGGTTTGTAAGTGGAGGAGAATTTCCCGGAAATGAGTGGAGTGCAAGTTGTAAGAGAAAGACATTTGTAATGAGAGCGTACGACTGCTAATCCCTTAGCGGCTCACATGGAAGTGAATGACTTTCAAAAGATGGAAAGGCATGCGGTGACGGAGAGGCAGTGTGAAGGAAATAGACGCCCCCAAACACTGCAAATGAGTTGGAAACATTGAGTCAAACATGCTAATCCCCTCATTATGAGCACTCTGATGATGTGCGGGCGACTGTGGGCCCTCTCACTCAGAGATGATTCATCTCCTCCGACTCCACGAGGGGCTGAAGCCTGGGAGGCAGGGAGCGAGCCGGAGGGGGAAGAAGTCTAATTTGACATTGTGGGGCACAAGTTCATTCACTTGCTCGCCAAGAGAACGGCGAGAACAGATCAATACCACTCTCTGTGTCCGTCGGGTGGTCCCCTAAAGCCTGATACATGACATCATTATAGACATCGGGTCTCTACTTTGAAATTGAAATTTTCTATTTCACAGATTATTAAATAATCATATAGCACAATTTACCCAATACATTACATATATCAGATATCAATTATGTATATAATATAGTCCTACATGCAGAAACACATGTGTGTATTATCTAACTTTCTAACTCTTGAATTATTTGTTAATTTCTTGCTATTCGATTAAATACAAAGATACAGCCACTAGCTAAACTTAGCTTAAACCTTTTAGCAACAACCAGTTATTTAAGCTAACGAGACGTGAGTTATTTAATTTGTACCTGTGGTCGTAGCCAGGCTAGCTGTCTCTTTCAGTCTTCGTGCTAAGCTAAGCTAAGCTAAGCTAAGCTAGCAAGACGTGTCGCTCCCTGTATTCACGCTGCCACGTCTATGTCGATATATACCATCTGCAAAAGACTATTGCGTCATATCTGCTATACCTCTCCCAGTAATCGAATCCGGCCGTTCGTGCGGACTCTTATCGGAGCATTGTTTTTTGTGAACACAACACAGTCACCAGACGTAGGAAGCCATTACTGTTTTCTCCACTCAAAGCCAATAAAAATTTCATATTTATGAGGTTCCTGGCTCCTTCCAAATGAGAGCACTTCCCATTGTTCCCATTTCCTCCGAGATCCGGAGACGCGTCTGTTGAATGTTAAAATCAAGGACGGCCTTTAATCAATACTTGGGATCAATGCGGGCAACATATAATTGCAACAGGGCCCAACTCGGACGGTACAAATGCCTCCCCTGAGTTTTGTGGCAAACACGTTGACAACAAGACACCGACTAACATCAGCGGGCTCCTTTTCCTTTTCCTTTTTTAAATTGATGTCAGTTAACGCTTGACCTTTTACAAATGGCGACGCCTCTTTGCGACCGTGGGTTTGGCATCATCTGGAATTAAAGGAGACAGACTCTGGTAAATGTATCGCCACGGGAGTTCTCCTTCTCCCATACCGGGGAGGAGAAGACCATGCGTTTAATTGCACAGAGACTTTGTCCATTGGCGTATGTGGGCTATTTCTGGTGTATTTAATAACTTTATTAGGATTTCACACAAGCTTAACTGAAGATAATCCTCGCCCTCTGCCCGGCGAGCCTCGGAGGGCGCTCCAGCGAACGAACTCGGAACCGAGCGAGAGAGAAAGCTCTCTGGAAACGCATCCCATTGAAGTTGTTTCAGAATCTAACATCATTAGGATGGTTGTAGCAGCGGAGGATATTTCCTTTTTTTTTAGGGGGCAATTTTTCACCCCCACTAACAGAAATCCAGGGGCATTAAAAAATAAATTGGGGGCACTATTTGAAACTTGTGAAATAACATTTAACCTTTGTTCAAAAATATTAAATATACTTATTCAGGCTTACAGGATATGAGCAATTGTCATACTCATTTCAATAATATGACTATTGGGCAATAGTACATAGATTAAAAGTGTTTAATGCGATTCTTTAAACAAAAAACAAACAGAAATCAGACAATCATATTCAATGTCATTCTTATTTTCTTAGTTCTTGATTTTTTTTACAATTGGAACTTTTTTTCTTTTTATAATTCAAAATTATATTTATTGATATGTTTGTGTAACTACCTAATACAGGCAATACACACACAACAAAGAACAAAAACAAAATGCTATTAAATTATCAAAATTATGAGAGCATCTTTTGCCCTTTCCTAGTGATATCAGGGGCAAGATTATATTTCTTAGGGGTGGCTTTGCCCTCGTGTATTTACCGACACAGGGTTGTAGGGAGAGTTACAAAAAACAAACTAACAGATGTATTCTGCTAAGACTCATTTCGTCGAACGGGGAAGAAGCCTGTGAATCAGTAATGGTACACATATAGCATAAAAAATGGATGAGCTCTACCTCCCGAGACTAAAATTAGACAGGAACCTAATATGCTGAGTGTCCTTCAAGTAACACTGTGATTTATAGGCAGCAACAGGAGACTCAGGGTGAGAAACAAAACAGAAAGACTCTACGGTCCCTCCAAACAACTCATCAAGAAACGTAATGCTGCCCGACACAGCGTGGACAATGAGATTATCCCCTTCTGGAGGAAACCTAAGCAGCCATTGAAATGAAGCAATGGCGCCTTCTCCAGCACTCGCTTCACACAATGTGATTACCGCGTGACTGTCCTTCAGTGTATATACGCTGCCGAGGAAGAATAGAGGATAACCGTGCAATGTAGTATGAATATTGATATGCGGTTTCCTCTAGTGCCAGCCAGATTTGAGCGTGTACATGTATATGTTGGGGGGGGGAATACATTTCAAGTGGAAACCTTTTAAGCAAGCGGCTAATAGATGAGCTACCTAAATAGTTAATCGTTTAATGAAAAAGGACATTAATGGGCTTCTTTTTTTTACTTCTGGAAAGAGCACCCGTAGCAAACGGCAGTAATAAATTGCTTACTAACATTGAAAAGTGCAGCCCTAATGGCTTATATATTTATCACTTAAAAGGTCTTTTATTTATTGCTGTAATTAAGTCACTCAAAAACCACCCCTGTCAAAGCATATATAGGAGGCCTCTCTCCCAAGTCCAAGAACTAGAGTGCCAATACTCGACGTCGTCGGGTATCGAAGTGCATTACCTCGTTCAATACCGAGAACACTGCAAGAGAATGAAGCTCATTCAGGGGGTTGAACAAGTCCCCCATTAGTGTCTCCAGACTTTGACATCACACGTTTGATACTTCTCTGGTTTTCTAGCTTTAAGAGTACAAACAGTAACTGAAGTCTCTGTGGGGATAACACATTGGCCTTCTTTATGTAGGTGGCACTGAGGGACGTAAAGGCTGAGCTAAAAGGAGAAGTCTTTTATTGGACTGTCACGTAGACGCAATCACGACTGCCAATTCCTGTTAACGATGCAAATCGCCCAAATGGCTCACAAAGAATCCATCCCAGATGAATGTCTTGTCATCTTTTGCTCACGCTGGTCGTTAACAAAGGCTTTGACAGCTAAATATGTTTAAAATCCACCGTTGGTGCGGCCCTTCTTTGGAGAGCAGAAAGCACCAAGTATACCAACGATCCGGCAATCATCCCTCAGCGCCATCCAAATAAAGAAGGCCAGTAAGGTCACGAGATCGCATCACAGCCTTCACATTAAAGACTTGTTGGCTCACGTCTGAATAAACATCCGAGAGAAGTCTTTACATCTTCCGCAGGGAACTAAAAACACATGTTTATCGACTATATCTTGAATAAAAACAGCTTAGCACATCAGTAGCACTTGAATGGCAATTATGGTATTACTTATGTTATTACTTTTATCATTACTTATATTATTACTCATGGTATTACTTATGGTATTACTTATATTATTACTTATATTTTTACTTATGGTATTACTTATTTATTACTTATGGTATTACTGATGGTATTACCTATCATAATTATGATGGTATTAATCATGGTAATACTTATTGTTTTACTTGGTATGGTATTATGTAAATTATTACTGGTGGTATTACTTATGGTATTACTTATAGTATTACTTATGGTATTACTTTTGGTATTAATCATGGTATTATTTATGGTATTTTTGTAATATGTACTGGGCGACTGTGGGTCAGTGGGTAGCAGGTCTGTCATTCAATCACGGGTTTGGAGGTTCAATCCCCGTCCTAGTCGATATGTCCTTGAGCAAGACACTTAACCCTGAATTGCTCCCTGTAGCTGCGTCTACGGTGTATGCATGTAACAGGATTGCTAGTCTCTTTGGATAAAAGCGTCAGCTAAATGACATGTAATGTAATAATGTAATGTAATGTCATTTACAGTAGATGTAATGCAACCAGGAGACTGTCCAAAAAAAAGTAATGTGATGTTCCTGTTTGGTTGTTTCCATGTCGTACTTATCTAACAAACTTATTTTATGCCCCAAACCGTGACATTTTTTTCGTAACCTCCAAAAGTGGTTTCGTTGGCTGAACTTAACTTTGACCGGTTTCCATTTCGAACAACGTGGCCTTCTATGAAGCTCCGAGAGCCGTTTCCAAACGTGGCCCATGTGGCATGAAAAGAAAAAGCGTAAACATGCGTAAAATAATGAAATGTACAAATGTCGGTCATTTTGTGCAATTTCTACCCCGTCCTCTGAGATTGCTTTGAAGAAACGGAGGACCGAGAATTTGAATTTAAAAGTGACAAAGTGCCTGTCTGTGTGTTTGTGCTCGTTCTTTCTCTTCGGGGGGTAAGGGGGATGTCGTTACAGAAGCACTACCCACTAAGTATTAACTGGACCTTTTTTCCACATCCAGAGACTGCAGGGCGAAAGCAACATCCCTCGAGTCGTGAGCCAGCGGCATAGCCGCTGTGCAACAAGCCACATGGCGGTGAGCAGCATCCGCTGTTGATGGCTCAACAAGGCAACGAAGCTCCTTAATTGGCAGAGTTTGAATGCACAAGCACTAATTAGCTGCGAGGAGCAGGACCCAATGCCTGACTCCCAACAGCCTCCTATAAACTGCACTGACATGTTGCACTCTGCACTGTGGTCAGTGTGCAGACTCCCCAGAATAGATGCATGCATTAGGCTTGTAAGCATTAGTTGTGAATGCAGTGAATTATGATTAATGTGAGTCAGGGTTACACTGACAGAGTATTAGCGATTGCTTTTTATGCACAATGCACATTGGTCTCAAAGCTGAAAAGCAACATGGACAAAAGAGCAATCAGCTGCGATGTGCTTTGACGACCCCATGAATACAACATGCATCCGTCATGTTTGAGTCGGTGCATCTCAACAAGGTCCCCGTATGAGTCAGTATCAAATTACATGTAAAATATTGCCAGCAGGTGCAGGAGTTTAATTGTTTGTTCATCAAGCTAAAATATAGAAATATCGGTTTCACGTTGCGTTACTTCAGGTCAATCGTGCGGAGTGTGTCGTGTGACATTCTCACACTGCGGTAATAATCGCGACATGCGAAGGCTCTCATGTGAAATAATTCCATTATTTATGCCCGCTATTATATGTGGAAATGAGCATGAGCATGCCCGTGTTTAATATTTCAAGGGAAAACAGCGGGATGAATGAATAATCTACACAGTTTACGACTCCAGTGATCCAAAGTGACAAATGAAAACTTAAAAAAAAAAGAATTGGGTGGCGGGGGGTAGGGCGGTGGGGGAGGTGAATGGAAATGCGCATTAAACATCTTTGCAGAGGTTTTTCGTCGGGTAAGATTAATGCTGAGGAAAACAACAATGGTTGCTTTCCCGAGGAGTTTGGTGCAACATAAGTGAATTCAAAGCCGACTGTTTGTGAGGCGGCGCGAAGACGAGGAGGAGGAGAGAGGATTTAGATTATTATGCACGGTCACCACTAAAAGCCACCCATGTCTGTAATGCTGTGTACCTACTCCCCCCCCCCCCCACACACACACACACACCACACACACACAAACACACACACACTTACACACATTGGGGTAACTGTGTTAATAGCATTAGCTTGACGTCTTCGCTCAGAGATGCAACACAACACATCGATTCCATGGACACCTGAGGGGCGGGCATGCATTCTGTCAATACAGGCCGTTATTAATTCATAAATCATTTGGAGGCAATCAATACTGTAATTTGGAGCAGTTTTAAAACCTAATTGGGCGTGGCCCAATGAGGTCTTTCTCGGCGTGAAAAGCATTCGCTCTCCTGTGAAAAAAAACGTAGGTCTGGAAAGTGGGGTGATAATGAGCGGCTCTTTAGTGTTGCTTGTCTTGTCGGATTAAAATCAACATGAGCGTTGCCGGAGTGTTGCGAAGATTTCCACGAAGAGCTGGAATCACTTTCCCAAGCTTTACCCGGTTAAATTCATCTTAGAAATCACAGTCAACTCAAGCAAGGGTTTTAGGTAATCTCGTAAGCGTGGCTTTTCCTGGTTTCTTCATGTATTTCTGTTTTATCTCTCTTCATTCTACCCTCTTCTTTCTCTCTCTCTCTCTCTCTCTCTCTCTCTCTCTCATCCTCACTCTCATAGTGACTCATGCATCAACACATACAGCTCCTTTTTCGGCTGTCAGATTTTCTACAGTTTTACTGACTCTAATCCAATTCAGAAGCAAATCCCAAAACACCCAACCCTGTAGGCTGCCCTTCTCAATGACCCCCCTCGCCATTACCATTTACCCCGAATTCTGTGGGATAGTGTGTGTTTTCCTTCTTGCCCATGACACGGTAAGAAATTACCACCAGACAGTACTGTGTGTGCCACCTGAGACTTTTTTGGTGACATTCGTCCCGATGTGCGCTCACACGCCGAGAGCTCTACGGCGCGCAAGGCGTCTTAACACGACACGTAGAGACAGAATGACATGTTTTAATGACGTGCTGCTGTAGAGCCGACCAACATCAGATCGTTCAGGTACGCAAAGGCGCGGAGGAACACAAGTGGCATTACGCATTGTTGATTATGTTTGCGCATGCGTACCTGCGTAACAGTTATGTGCTTATAAAGTAAAGTTAGCAAACAGCTTATCTACTCACCCAACAGACATGGAACAACATTTGGCGTTGTCTCTCGAATAAAGTCCAGTCGTAACTCTTTATCTGGTCTCTAATGGGGGAACTAGCGGTACTACATTCTTCGCTATTGTCCGAGGACTGGCCATTGTTTGAAAGGCCCATTATTCCATGACCACAATACTCCAAAAAATGTCCCATTGGACCCAAAGCCCATTTGGCCCATAGCCCATTATCCCTTAAAACAACTGCTCATCCGTCTTAATCGTGTAATTACTATGCGGTACGGCGTTTTCCGACCTTCCTAGGAATGATGCAGCAATCTGCTCTGAGAACTTGTTGCCTCCGTTGTAGGTCCGATATATTTTGCAATATAATTAACCACGTGTGTATTTGAAGGACCAATGGGTCTTTGGAACCACGTCCATATTTTAACGGGCCGTCGGACAAATGAGCTTTTGGTCCAATTCGACTTTCTTTTTAGTCCATTGAGGTTTTAGAACAACGGGTGGTCAGAAAAATGCACTTGATGTTCATCAGCAAGTTAACCACAAGCTTTGGCTGTCTGCAAGTAGCATGTAGTGGGTTTTATCACAAATGAAAACAGTCTCTGGACCTAAAAGTACCAAAGCGGCGAGTTGGAAGACGCTAAAATGCTCCCTAGCACTAAGGGTCCCTTAATTGATGCAGCTCAAAAAAGGTCAGTTTAATACCGTGGTTTAATATCCACAAATCATTGAGTTTGGAATCATTTTCTTAAATGTGTGACCACATTTCTAATCTACCCAGCAGCTTCCAGTTCTTTCTCCTCACTGCTCACCACGCTGGAAGAGATTTTTTATTTCCATCTGCCTTTTACTCCTCCCACCACCTGTCATTGACAGAAAAGTCTAAAAAAGCTTCATTTCTACAGCATTTAGCTGGAGAAACAGAAGCCTTGTCTAAACAAGCTACTAAATCTCTGGCTAACGGAACAGTTGCCACACAATGCAAAAGTAAATACCGGCTAACGGAAGCCACCATTCGTTCGACACTTATTTCTTGTGATCCTTGGCAGTGTTTGAACAAGTTGGTTTGAAGAAGGAAAAAGGGAAAGGCTTTGAAGCCACATTCTGCCATGTAGACCTGTAGGATTGCATACTATTATATCGTGTTAACTTCCATCAACAGGTATCTGCTGTCCGCTTAGTCACTCGGTGGTGGGAGAAACGCGTCTTAAAGGCAAACAGTCAGACGAAAAACAAAAGCTGCTGTGTGTGCCAGATATGGATTGCTGGTCTTTAGCAGAATCAAAGTGTTCAAGGTAATGCACTCTCTGCACTGTAAAACCTTGGTCTGGCCAGATTTGGACTGTTGATTTGACCTGTCGATATGTCACTTTTGTTTTATGACAGTCAGTCGAGAAATTCAAGTTTTCGGATGCTCAGCTTTCTTTCTTCGAAGGTCCAACACAACAATAGCCATTTTAATCACATTTTATTTTTTGAGCTTCAATAACTTAAAGGGCCGAAGTATTTTTTGACACGCAACTCTCTCCGACGAGATCACCAGAGCACAGTTCCCCACTGCAGCAGCTGACATACGGACTGTAATCATTAAACAGAGGCAGAGAGGAACAGGGGGCTGACAAGCAGAGGCAGATAGATAAATACACCGAGACAGCAGCGGGCTGGTGGACGGATAACAAGGTAGACAGACAGAGATAGTTACCAGAGCACCAGATGGATGGGCAACAAGACAGGTCGACAAATAGCAAGGCGGCCAGAATGACAGTTTGGAAACACCTTGAACTGGACTCTGCTATAGCGGAGAGACTTCTAGGAATGTATTCAACGTGTGTGTTCGCCCAGCGAGAGGACCGCGGGAATTTGAAGAAGAAAAAAAATCTCGCCCACCTTACTCTATATCTTCCTTTTTTCATTAATGTGATTGGCAGTCTACATAGAGCGGATGGGAGTGAGGGTTTGTAGTTGCTGTGGCAACGGCCTGCTCTTTGTTAAAGGCTACATTCCCGGCATCTGATGTTTCTGCGCTGCGATCGATAGAAAGCCTCAGCCTGCAGGAGGGACTGATGAACGAACTGGGGCTTTTGAACGGCCAGGCAGATCCGGCAAGAGAGAGAAAGAGAGAACGAGAGAGAAAGAGAGAGAGGAGTTAGGTCTAGGATGTGCAAACAGGAGGACGGAGAGATAAACCACCGATAGGAAGAGAGAGGGGAGATATGGAGATGCGAGCGATGCAGCTACTGAGCCAGGTGGAGGGGTGAGTGCTGTAGCTCGGAGGAGGGTGTGTGCGTGCGTGTGTGTGTGTGTGTGTGTGTAGGTGTTTAGGTGTATATGTGTGTGTGCTCTCCGAATCCTGCCTCACATCTCTGCTATTTTCTGAAAGTCACTCACTTCACAATCAAAGTACAGTGTGTGTGCCGTCTGTGAGCTCATCATCGACTTCTCTTCTTTCTTTTCTTTCTGCCGGATTCTGCTTCGTGGTGATTGACAGAGATCTTCCAGCAGTCTAAGCGCTTTCTTAAAGGAGCCTTTCATATTTTTAGCATGTTTCTTTGCCGTTTGCGACGTGAGCCTCGAAAATGTTCCGGCACTCGCAGATAGATGCGCCCGACGTTTTGCACACCTAATTGGCAAAAAGATGTCCATGAGCAGAATGCAGATATGACTAGTAATGAGGCAATTATGGTCAGCCTCACTGTCTACAGAGCCGTCTGCCAAGGCAACAACCTGTGGCTGCGGGAAGATGTGGTTTCTGTCGAGGGCTGTGTGTTTCCGAGCCACGGCTCTCAGAGAACATAGTACAGTTGAACTATGCATTCCCCCCCATCTGTACCCTGCCGTTATCCTGTAGATAATATCGTATGTGGCGGCTAGGAGCTGGGGACATGTTTCACAGAGAAAATTAAGATAATGTCCAACGAAATGACAGAAGAAAGAGGAAATAAGGAACCAATGCAAAATTCCCAGATTAAAGATGGCATTTCATCCATTGCAGCTATCCTGCCACGCAGAGCAGACAGTGCCGCTGTACCAATGCATACCAATGTGGCTTCATGAGCTGGAGCTGGGTGTGCTGTGTGTTGCGCTGCAGCGACGTCGCCGTGCCACACTGTGCCCACCGGGGGTTCAGCCCCGCGAGTGATGTGCGTACGTTTGAACGCCGAGCGGCTGCATCGTCACACACACACACCACTCTGCTGATTGCTTCGTTAAAAATGAAAAAAGACGGGTCAATTCGTGAGGATGAATGCGTAAGACTCGTAACATAAAGATGCAGCTGCTCGCAGGAACAGGCAGTGAAGGAGCAGCGGAGAAATGACGCAAGTGCAAAGTGGTGTTGGGGATTAAGTAAAGCATCCTTTTTCTTTTTACGTTCTTGAGTCCGTTGCATTCTTCTTTTGATTGACTATTAAAACGGGAGATGTGTGCAGTCTGGACACAAACGTGATGTGTTGAGCAGTGAAAAAAACGTGCAATGATACAAAGAGACAGTAACTCCTGTGGATTCACTTCAAAACATAAGCTCCCATTTCATTTCCTGTTCAGTTTGTCTTTCAGTTTTAACACCACCCTCAGAAACACACACAAACACACACACCATTAGCGCTGATGCATGCCACACATTCGAGCACATGCCGTTAACACCAAACCCACATGGGCATTTAGCCTCGCTGCACTCTAACGAGGGTCATTTTCTCGCCATTAGGCTGAAACGTCTTCCATCCTCACGGAACATCCTCTGTTAGTTGACGGACGTTCTCATTTTTCCTGCGACTGCTGCGGGTTCAATTCCACGTTATCCACCTTGCCAGGAGAAGTGACAGTTCATTAAAGGGGAAAAGACCTGGCAGTTTAAAGAGACGTAGGGTGCAAAAGGTTGAGCAATTTAAAAAAACAGGGGCAGTGAAGACGGTTTAGCTGAGTGTATTATGACAGTATTCTAACACAGTTCTTGTCTGTGTCCCGTGTCTTTCAGGGCTTGTTCGTGATGGTGCTCTGTATGGACAAGAAGCTGTGTCACGACAGAGGGCAACGTGGGTAAAAGAGACATGCGACACGCAGCCCTGAACCACTGCCACCTCTTCCTGGGCGGGGCCTTGCTGCTTCTCCTGGCCAGCCCCACCCTGAGCTGCCCCGCCCGCTGTGAGTGCTCCGCTCAGAGCAAGTCGGTCAGCTGCCACCGCAAGCGTCTGCCCACCATCCCCGAAGGCATCCCCATTGAGACCCGCGTCCTGGACCTCAGCAAGAACAAGCTACGGATCATCACTCCGGACAACTTCTCCTCGTTCCAGCAGCTGGAGGACCTGGACCTCAGCGACAACCTCATCAGCGTGGTGGAGCCCGGCTCGTTCCGCTCTCAGCTCGCTCTCCGCTCGCTCAACTTTCGCAGCAACCTGCTGCAGCTGGTTCCCGTGGGCGTGCTGTCGGGCCTGACCAACCTCACCCGCCTCGACCTCAGCCACAACCGACTGGTGGTTCTCCTGGATCATGCCTTCCAAGATCTGCGCAGGTTGACGTCCCTCGAGGTGGGCGACAACGAACTGGTTTTCGTCTCGCAGAGAGCCTTCACGGGATTACTCGGCCTCCAAAGTCTGACCCTGGAACGATCCAATCTGACCGTGGTTCCCACTGATGCCCTGGCACACCTGCACAGCCTGGTCGACCTGCGCATGCGCTACCTGAGCATCAGTTTTCTAAAGCCTTTCTCCTTCAAGAGGTTATCACGTCTCCGCCGACTGGAGATTGATTACTGGCCCTGGCTGGACACGCTGCCTCCGCTCTCACTGCACGGCCTCAACCTCACTACGTTGTTCATAACCAACACCAACCTGTCTGCCTTCCCCGGCGCGGCGCTGCGCAACCTGCCCTTCCTCACACATCTCAACTTGTCCTACAGCCACATCAAGCACATTAATCAAGGAGAGCTGGCCCCACTCCCACACCTGCTGGAGCTCCACCTGCAAGGGTCTCATCTGATTTCCATTGAGCCCTTTGCATTCGCGGGCCTCAAATCTTTGCAGCTACTGGATGTGTCACAGAACCGCCTGGACTCTCTGGAGAGTGGAGTGTTTGCCTCGCCAGACGTCCTCCAGAGGCTCTGTCTGGGTGGAAACCCATTAGTGTGCGACTGCAGATTGCTTTGGCTGCTCAATAGCCACAAGCCCCCCTCTCTGCAGATTCTGGATGTGCAGCCAGAGTGCATCGCCCCAGAGCACCTCCTGGGGAAACCACTCCGTGACCTCAAGGAGCCACTGGTCTCCAGATACATGACCTGCACCAAACCCCGGATTAGACCTAACACGACCCAGCTGCTGATGGCTGATGAGGGTCAGCCTGCCCGCCTGAACTGCACGACGGAGGGAGCGCCTCGGCCCTCAGTGGTGTGGATTACGCCTCACAGACGCTCCATCACAACCAAGAGCAGAGGCAGGGTGGAAGTCCAGCCGGATGGTACCCTGGAGATCAAGGAAGCGGAACTGCATGATAGCGGTGTGTACTTGTGCATTGCCAGTAACCCTGCTGGAAACGCCAGCCTGTCGGCCTCCTTAGCTGTGAAGAGCCTGGGCATTGCGGACAGATCTCACTTTAGCAACAGGAGCTCAAACTATCAAACAGACTCTAACGGCACGTGGGGTAACGGGACAGTGCTGTACAACATGACCGTCCCCATAGACCTTAAGACCATCATTATATCTACGGCAATGGGCTGCCTGTCCTTCCTAGGTGTGGTCATCTTCTGCTTCCTGATTCTGTTCATCTGGAGCCGAGGGAAAGGGCGCCACAAGAGCAACTTTGATATCGAGTACGTCCCGCGCAAATCCAACGGGGCGGCGGCGGACGTGGCGGAAACAAGTGGCCCGCGGCGGGTCAACATGAAAATGATTTGAAAAAAAAGGGATGCAGACTCACGCATACGATAGCTACGATAAAGTGCACCACATTTCAGCAAAAAAAAAAAAAAGGTTATTTTCTATGACTCGAAAAAGTGACGTGCTATTTATGGTGGGTGTCAACATGACGGTGATCTAGTGATAAAAGTGGGCATGTGAATATAAAAGTGATCTATGAAACCGTGTGCGTGTTTATATGAAATACAGTACATTGAATATATTAGTATAACCAACATATCAATATGGGAGTGATATAGTGCTGCACTAGGCATGTCTTTCAGTGGTGATGTGATGAGTAACGATGTTGTCGACCCACCGTGACATCGCGGCGCAGGAGGGAGCCGTTGGGAGTGACGGGGACATCTTGGCGGTGCTGGAGAACCATCATCGCTGCGATGTGTCACGACTAAATCGTCTCAACCTCCATCTCAGCTGCAGAACGGAAGGAGTGTGTGTCGTGTTCATGTGCGCGCGCGCGTGTCTCTGCGAGTGCATCGGTGTGCGCGTGTTTGCATCTGCGCGTGCGTTTCTTTGTGCATGTGCACGCATTGCCTTTTCTCTCGTTGGACGAAACAGTTTAGGGCGAACGATTGGGTCCAAAGCATTTTTTTTCCTCAGGCCTTTGTTTGTGTTCGGTATCGTCGCTGTTGACTAAAGCCGACGATTATCTATGTTTTGTATGCAAAAAAAATCCCAATGGTTATATTTAAGAGAAATGCTGCGTACATTCAGAAGAAAAAAAATATGATATTGTCATTGCCCTTCCTTTGGAATGACTCATTGGTATTTTTCTGAACTCAAGGAACACACAGTAGTTGCAATGTGACGTCTGAGCTTTCTTTTCTTTTTTTTTCACCGGAGCTCCCTTACACTTTCCCTGAGAGATATCGGTGGTCAGAGCTGTTATTACTCTGGAAAAGCTTCCTGCCACAGAAATGGCATGTTGAACCCATTTTATAACATTATAAATCATCTGCGGATTTTCCTGCCAAACAAATCCCTCGATATGATATAAAAGAGTCGGCAGAATGGCGAAGATTTACTGGCCGGCGCCCTCTTTGGGACAAGACAAAGTTGAGCTCCACAGATTTATGGGTTGTATTTCCCCTTCTGTCACATTTCTTCTTTGATCGCACTTCTTTAAGCTAGCGTGTCCAGATTCTTCCCTAGGGAGCCACGGGCTAAATTTGGGAGTATTTATTAGATGGCAATTTGAAAGTTGTAGTTGAAATCTTGTATTGTTTAGTTTTTTTGTTGAAAATGTTTTAAATGTTTGAGAAAAAAAGAAAAGAAGAAAAAACAGTTAAAAACCAATTAAGGGCAATTGTTTGTAATGCAGGGAGGTGGGTGTTAACTTGTGTGATCCTGTTGTGATAAAATGTTTCAAGGTTGTATAATTGTTTTCATATGACAAATTGATGGGTATATTTTCAAAAGGAAATAAATCTTAATCATAACCCGATCAATGGACTTGCGGTAGTTTACATTTTGTTTACTGACTTTGCGGTGATGTTGACACATTCAACCCTGTCGTATTAATCCCTTTCTCTTAATGATATCAGTTATGATATTTAAAATTCTTCCTATAATCCATATTTCTCTGTCACTGAGTATTGTATTGATCTACAGTCATGCCTTTTTCATATTCCATATATCTTGTCATAGTAAATCTTTTGTTGTAACAACCCAACATTTATGTCCTTTTTACTTGTATGATCAGTGTATTATCACATGGGGCAAAATAATTGGTATATTACCATATCTTTATTTTATTTTGCAGGATACCTTGACAGCTCAGTCTGTGTTTAATGTCCAGACCTTGTTCAACCACCAAGCTCGAGCAATGTATTCGTTCAGGCTGTTCAAACGCACGGCTTGTTGCTATTCCTAAAAAATAGTGACGCACAAAAAATGTTATATAATACAGGGCTCTCAAGTCTCACACATTGAGCGTGAGACTCACACATTTCGGTCTTAACTCCCGCACTCCCGCCACACATCGTATTTCTCACGCTTTAAAAAACTCTCGGCTATTTAATGTTTGAATGTGCCGCAGAGCCAACATGAGCCGCTCTGCTCTCACTGTGGAGGTGCCGTGAGGTGCCACTTATCAGCCCCAATCAAAAAGAAGAAATGGGCTACACAACAGCCAATCAGAAAAAGCTGATTGCCACGGTTTGGGCTTCCTCGCTGTGTTGTTTCACTCAGAGTCCTGGCGGTGCTGACAAATTCTAGATTGTTCATTCATATTCAAGATCTGAGCGTGCTTCACACTTTGTGGTCCAGACGGGGATTGGAAAAATGTGCACGCATTTACAGTATTCGCTGTTCACGCTGATCAGAAAACATTGAAATACGTCAGAACTGGGACAATTTGAGCTGCAGCATGCGTGAGTCGGCTGAATAGCCTTTGAACAACAATAAAACATATGCACACACACATTAATTGACTTGACGCTAATTTAGCATTCCCGCTCAAACAGAAAGCGTCCTTTTCAGACGGCACTTCCCGCTATCATGCTAACGGTAAAAGAAAAAGAAGAAAGAGTGGTCTTTTTGTGTGTGAAAGCTCACAGGAAATATTCAGTGCAATCCTGAAGTCCCTCCAATAAGCTTTTTATTGCTGTTGCAGGATCCCTTTTTACCCCAGAGAGAGCTGTATACAATGGAGAAGAAATGTATTGCAAGTGTCACCTTATGTCCGCACATCACATCTCTTGTTGATGGAGGATTTCCTCATCAGTTTTTCAATGATTCAAGCTCACACAAGCTCATAGATTATCGTAATGGAATGTTACAGAAGCTCAGTCAGGCAAAGGACACACACGCCATTAGCTTCGTTTTACGCCTGCGAAGGAAACGGGAACCGTTATCCACTGCAGTAAAAGAATATCATGCCAGGACTGAATCAAACCACTTGAAGAGTGTTTGGTGTTTCGGCTGTGGGCCATGCACCCTTAAATTAATGATTTCAGACATCATAAAGGATCTTCATAAAAAAATCTGTCACAACCTTGCAGCCTCATCAAAGCCCATGAATCAAAGTGAACCAGACTCCGTGGGTCTGGGTGCTGCATCAGCGTCAGTTTAGCCTGGTTGTCAAACAGGATTTTCTTCACAGCAGAGATCCAGGTTTTTTGGGGGTGGTTATAAGTTTATCCTGTCTCATGAGATCATGTTTCTTCTAGGGCTAACGTAATCACAGCAAGAAAGATATGTGCATGAGTGTACGATCGGTCGGCACAGGGACAATATTTGAGAATTGGAAGCACTCTGGTTTATGATTGTGGCCCAAGTGGTTTTGACCAATCACATTTGAGCTGGCTTTGGTTGTCCGCCACAATGCAATCTCAGAAAAACCTATTGGCCAACTTTTGGCAACGGTTTAGCTTTTTATTAGCGTTCCATTTCATTTAATTGCATTCATACGCATAAAGGAGGTTAAAGAAATTATCCATAGACGTCATCTCTCACCTGGATAACACAGTTGTTATAGCGACCTTGAGTGCCTTGAACGGCACCTTATAAATAAAATGTTTATTATTATTATTAGTATTCCCAAGGTTTATATAACTGACACTCATAAAACCGACTAAATAGGCACCTTAAGCGACGAATATGAGTCACACAGGGATTTCAAGTGACTACAATACACCCTTCCGCATCATTATTTGACACTCTGGGAGTGTGATGGAGTAGGACAAAGACCAAAGGTCTAGGAGGACTGTATTTCAGTGTCGATAACTTTGAAGTTTGAAGTTTTCACTTAATCCATGCACTTTATTTTGGTCAATCAGCTTCTCACTCCGGACAAATGTTGGACCAAAGTTGAAACAATTGTAGTTATTTATTCTGGGCTCTTCCCACTCTTTTCGAGTGTGCATGGCACATTTGCAAAAAGATGTCATCAGATTACACAGATATCAATTCTTGGACAAACGGCACCTGGCATACTAATTCAGAAGTTAGCTGACTTACCGCCTTGATTCTACTTATTATATCATTATTGCATCCTCGTACCAAAGCTTGATGAGACTCAGACCTTTTTCCACGCCGCATCAGCCGCACTTGTGTTACCAATCATTGTCTGCTTGCTCCAGACGTCTTTGATCCGGGCTTCACAGCAACCCGAATCCATACAAAATATTGGAGTTTTGTGCAGTGGCTCTTTCCAGTGCCCCGAGGCTAGCTGATGATGGACAGACGCTAATGGAAGGTCAGACGCTAATCGAGCCGGCCGGCAGGTTCATGCCACGCAGGACCCCAGAAGGCCCTGGATGGAGAGCTGTAAAAGTGTAATGCTGTATAGGCTTTTGGTTTTGATGGTGCTGGTGTTTTACTGTTTTAATAAAAATCTGCTGCTCTGTAGCCCTAATTCTCTTCAGAACATCCATCAACAAAGGAGTACAGCCAACTTTGCATTTACAGTACATTACCGCAGATACAGTGCATAAATCACCGGGCTTGTCGATCTTGATTAAAGCTACATGAGATTAAATACTCCACTTATTGACCCTGATAAAAGCTTACATGAGATTAAAAACTCTATTTATTGACCCTGAAAAAAAGCTACACCAGATTAAATATCCCACCCATCACTTCGCATACGACTAAGAAATTAAAAGATAGAAAACTTGCTGCACTGATTTTCAGTGCCATATTACTTAATACAATTTGTAAGAGGTCCATATTCAGTCCAGCAGTAATAATACACTTAATGGTGTGAAAACAGATGGAGCTCATGATTTATAATTGTATTTACAGCTCCTAAATTGCAGCTTGGCATATTTCGCAGTTCTGGAAATGTCCTTGTGTGAAGCGTCCGCAGATACTAAGTCTCTGCAGAAGGATGCAAGTATACAAGGATTTTATGAAGATGAAAAGAAAACCTTAACAAGGCTTTTATGTGACTTAAGAAATAACAAAGTATTCCTCTGAGGAAATGAAAACTTACATTTATAGGCAATATAACATCCACTGGCTCAATGTAATATACTCAGTAACTGGGGCTTTTTTACAGTGCTATTCCGTAGTCAATCTTCAATTCGAGTATGGTGCCAATTTGAACCTTGTTTCCGAAAAATATTCAGAAGAAAAATGTTTGTTTCCATCCATGAAAGTTGATATGCTGGCCAGACAATAAATACAAAATACAGCTGGTGGTCCTAATTCTCCATTTGGGGGGGCCATAAAACCGTTCTAAAAGAAGACGCCGGGACCGGACGCAATCAAAAAAACGCGCCTGTCAAGCCTCCGATGATGGAAAACCACCATGAGCGACATTACAATCAATCAGCACGAGATAATTATTTTTTATTGACAAATAAATCCCATGCTCCATGTAAACCGTGTTATATTCGCTACTAGTTGTTGTAGTTGTAGTTTTTTATGGTGTAAATTGCACTTAATAACAGGGCAGCCATCGTGGCACCGTGATGCTGTTTTTGAGAGCACCGACTTTCACCCTCATTTCTCAGCGATGGCGAAGGCGCGCTCACCGGCAGCAGCAGCAGCAGCAGCAGCAGCAGCAGCGACTCCCCATTTAACTCGGCGCTCGCTTCGTCTTCGTGGAACTGCCCCATTAAAACGCAGCTTGTGGCAAGTGTCAGGAAGAGAGGCGCAGGGTGAAAGATGGGAGCAATAACAGGAAAGAAACACATCACAGTGTGCCCCCCCCCCCCCTCCCCTAACCTCTCCTACCTCCCCTTGGGCTGTGGATTGAACCGATGTGTTGCCCCAAACCTCGGGGGGGCTAGACAAGGTTCAAGTCTGACGTCATCGGACGGACTTTCCTCCACCTACACACACAGTTGTAGGAGGGAGCTCATGAAGATGCATTAGCTGCAGAGCTTCACATGTATATCAGGACTTCCAGCTTGAGGGGGGGGGGGGGGGGGGCTGGAGGCAGTGTGATTCATGCTGAGGCCGTAGAGAATGGCAGTCCTATTAGAGACGTCCCTCCGGGCTTCTCCTGCAACCCGTGCGATCCTGTTCAAGCAGCCTTCCAGCCGGCAGCGCTGCTACCGCCTCAGTCCACGGGAGAAAACAGGCAGAGCCGCGACGGAGAGAGGGAAAATGCTTTTTCTTTACACGGTGGCGCTCGTCCGTTTTGTTTCATTGAAATCGGGGCGCGTGAGTTGAATTATTACGAAAATGATGAATTTGTGAGTTACGACTCGCTGCCCTGTCTCCTCTCTCGCGAATACTAAATCTCTGAGGAAGAAAAGCAAAGCTAGTCGCTTATTAATTCAAACATCAACTCTCCTCACGACACGCCTCCCAGTCAGCTTTAAATAGGCCCAATAGGTTCAACTGGAATTTGCTTGTCTTGTCTTTTTCGTGCCCAGCGTTCGTGTCAGCGAGTCACCAATTGATTCGATGCCTTCTGTAGGGGGGGAGGGGCCAACGGCAAGAATCGCGTGTGACCAAGACATGTCCGTCGGTTTTCGGAATTGATGAGCATAAAAAAAAAGCTTGAATAAAACTCACTCAAACGCCTAATTGCATTCGAGAAGGATCCGGTCCCCGTGTCAGCCAGCGGTCAGAGTGATGAGGCAGGAGTCAGGATGAAGAGGTCACAGCCACACTTAGAGGGGTCAGGAGAGCTAATTAGAGGGATGAATGACGGGTACCTGGGGGGCTAAATGCAATTACCAACAGAATGGAAGGCTTACAGTCGAGGGGATAAACCTGTGAGATGGGATGATGAAAGTATAACTCTTTATAACGTTAAGCCCACGAAACACCTGCAGTCAAAGTCAAATATATGCAGCCGCTGGTAGAGATATGAGTTTTGAGAGAGAGAGAGAGAGAGAGAGAGAGAGAGAGAGAGAGAGAGAGAGAGAGAGAGAGAGAGAGACGGAAGCTCGCCGCACCAACAACCGACGGCTCATTACCACACAGCACACACTCTCATCCTCCTGGGGGGGGGATGAGTGTACCGCCCTTCTGTCGGGGAATTTAGGGACAACAGGGCGACCGCAATTTGACGATGTGAAAAATCTGATGAGATTAATAACAAATAAAAAAGCTACAGCGTATCAGGGATAACAAGGTTCACCTGCTCCTAAATATATACCCCCCTCCCCTCCCCCACCCCACTCAGCAGGCGCTGCCAGTTGAGTCGGTGGCAGCCTGCAGACGGCTCGGTGTCACTTGAGAGAGGAGAGGGAAGTCGCCTGAATAATCATTGTAGCCTGTTTGGCTATTTCCCAACCACCCCCACACCCCGCCCTAAAGAAAAGGCAGCGATAAGCAGAAGAAGTGCTGTTGCTGTGGGTTTCATGTCCTCTGTTTGGTTGTTGGATAAAAGACACTCAGGGAAACCTGCACAGCTGTCGGCTTGGCTTTCTTCCCAAAGATTGTCACGTTTGGGAGTCCCTTAATGTCGGAGCGGCATCGGAGCGGATGTCTGCAGGAATTTCAATCTGCAGAAGCAAAACTGGGAATTGACGCTTACCTGACAGCACTGAGGCAATAAGAGCACCAACCCCTGAAGAATATGTGGGCATACAAGCGAGTGAGCGGGGATGAGGTGGTGATGGAATTATCACTGGTCATAAAACAGGATGCCGGACAGATACGTATAGACCAGGGTACACCAACCTTTTGGGAACCGAGAGCTACTTCAAGGGTAAAAATGAACACGAAGGGCTACTTGTTTGATATAAACTTCCCGAATAATACATTTGCATGAATCACCTTTTAATAATGAGCCGCCACACGACATCCACGTGGTTTGATAAAACCTGACACTTTTATAACTACAATGTCTTCTGACTGTTCTGACCATTATTCTGAAGACACGTACAGTAATACTAAACATTTAAAAACAATAGGTCCTCCGCACTGACTGTCAGTGTTCAGGCTATAATATTTATAAGCAGCGGGGTTAAGTTTCGCAATTTCTTTTTACGCCCTGGATATCCTGTTAGAGACAGAATTTCAGGGTCAGTGATATTTTATGCTCGTTTGGACTCTATCACTGAGATAAAGATGAACTAGTTCAGTGTCTAATATACCACTCAATGGAAAAACATGTAAATCTCATTAACAACTATACTGACATTCTGTAACTACCTGGACTTACTGTTCAATTCAATTCAATTCAGTTTATTTGTACAGCCCAGTTTTACAAATCACAAATTTGTCTCAGAGTGCTTTACAGTCTGTTCACTCCGTGCATCATTTACTTTGAGCTAAACTCATTTGAGTTCAATTGTAAATGTTTGAAGAAGAAGAAGACAAAGGGAAGGAGAGAGGCCCGGATAGCTGCAATGCCTCTCGATGGAAACCTCTGTTTGAGACGACGGGGCTACGCACTGTTGTTGTGTGCAGCAGCAGAAGCTCTATTAAGAAATAGTTCAACAGAATACTGAGTGAATTGTGCGGCTGCTCGGGTTTGAGTTCTCAGTGGAGGAGCCCCGCCGAGTGCCAATGGCACTAAGGCACAGGGAACTGGAAAAACAAGTTCAAAGGGATTCCGGAAGCTTTGGTCTTGACCTGAGAAACACCTGCGAGGGACAAAGAAACGCTCCGAGAAGACAGCGGGCCGCCGGTAGAGGCGGCAGGGCGAGTTAAAATAGATTCTCATGCAGAGACAGGGGGGGCGACTGGGGGGTACTTTGTTGCAGGTGCTCTGCGTGGCCACCGGGGAGGTGTGTTAAATGGCGCATGAAAGGGAAAGACGTGTAGGTACAGTACGCCGAGACACACCGTAGCAGGACACATCCCCGAGTCCACACTATGCTGCCGGGTCGGTGCCGAGCCACAGAAAGCTGCCTCGACAATCGACCTAAAACATTTATTTTTTTCAAACAGCATGTGCACATTTTTTTCCTCATGCATCATCATCGCTTCCCGTGAGATGCAATAAACACCCGTTAGCCACAGGGTGTGAGGGAGAGCCGAAGGCATCAGGATAAACAAATTATGCAATCATGGCAAAGTGGTGGAGCAGAGGCAGGTGTGCAAAGGGCTCACGGCTCACGGCAGAGCAAACAGAGCTCGATGAGCACACATCCCAACACAAACACAGCCAAGAGGGCTGGACAATAACTGGGGCCTTTGAGCCAGTAAGAAATGCCCAGTAAATGGACCTCTGCAACCAAGGTGCATATTAAAAGACATGAGGTAATAAAGGAATAAACACAAAGATCATTAAGGCATGAATGTGACATTAAGGGAAGCCCAGAAAAAATCTCTTTCTGAATGCAATTAGAGTGGAATTTGAGCTGAAGAGATGCATTCAAAATAAATAAAAAGATCAGAGGGGCGCTGTTGTCATAGCATCGCCCACGATGAAAGCTTGTTCGGGGTGAAATGTGTCACTGAGTTTTAACTATTCAGATTGTCCACACAGATTGGAGGTCTTGGGCTTTCAATGCATTTCTAGCCTCCATTGAGAGGAGCAACTCCTGGTCATTTGCGTTGATCCAATCCAAAAATGCTTTTACTCGGTTGGTAATGTTAATACCCTGTAACAATAAATAGTGTGAAAATACATGTCTGTCTATCATGTCTGTGTAACCAGTGAAAGTCACTGAATTGTCCGTCAGATAGCGAGTGTATAATCCCCCATTAAAGTGTTTACTTAGACGGACGCTTCGACTCCTTTCACCATGTATACGTTGCGTGACGCTTTAGCTGCACTCATTTATTCCTCTTCAACACCTTCCAATGCTTGTGTTATGAAAATAAAGCTCTTAAGGTTCCTCGGCTCACGCCGCAATTTGCTAATCTACCCCTCATGAACAGAGCCCGGTTCCCCCACTGACCCTCATGAACAGATTTATTTGATTTATTGTATCTTTTATGTTGACTGTTGATTGTTCTTGATTGTTGTTGTTTTGTTTGTCTGTCTATATGCCGCCAAGTCAAATTATTTGTGTGTTTAACACACTAAATAATAAATAATAAATGTTTTCTGATTCTGATTCTGATTTTCTGATTCTGATTTACTTCAGATGCTCAAACTGTATATGAACCCGGGGAAAAACAAGACTCTGTATCGCGTTTACATGGAGTCCTGATACTGTGCATCACATGTACATCTGTAGTGCTTGTTATGGTCCAAATGCATGTGACGTAACAGTGTTGCTTCATAGAGAGCAAACACATGAATCACAGCTCCAGGTCTTGATCATCCTAACATCTCTTGATTAGTCTTTGAGACCCTATTTGAGAGTGTTTGTCTGTTTAGCCGTCTATCGAAAAGCACTTTTTCCCTTTTTGTGTCTTTCTTTTTTACTGATTATAATGATTGGCCCGTGGCAGCGAGCTACATTGCAGCACGGGCGAGACAAAAGGAGATTCTTTGAAGCTCCTTCCTTTGAATGGCGACACCGATTGTTGTGTCAAACCTGGAGGCGGCTTTGAAACCATACAAAGGGCCCGGGCTTATTATGGCCCGCTGGCCTGTCCATACGGCGCCCTTTATAATAAAAGAATTGAGGAGTAATTGGAATTGGCGAGGCGTGATTATGAGCTTGACAGATCTTTGGGTTAGGACTCATGTGATTCATCATTTTTGGTTCTTCGTCCCGCTGTATTTGCAATATGTATTCATGTTTCAACATCTATTCTTATATGAGACTTCGCCCAACACAGTTTATGTTCTAACACCAATATATGTGTGATATTTTCAGATCCAACACAGGGTGTGTGAAGGAAGATGTAAGGGGGGGGGGGTACTTCAACAAAGAGATGGCAGAATGAGAAGAAAAACTTGCAGTCACGGAGGCCCCCGGAGGCAGCTCTGAGGGCAGCTCTGCCCCATTTCTCGTGGCCATGTAGATTAGATTAGTTGATGTTAAAGTGATCCTAATGGATGCTGGCGATGAGCGTCAGGCGGCCGACCCGGGCTGAAATAAAGCCCGTCTGTCCGTCCGAAAGGAGAGACGGCGGCGCTGTCACTCCCTTCGATCACGTCTCCCTGAGTAAAAAAACACTCAGACACTAATGAAGTGAAGACACAGAGACACCGCCTCTGACTCCAAAAACCTTGGAGCTTTTAGCTGCTCGGCCATCCAATTTAGCTTTGTACTTAGAATCCAAATTTAATTGTGTTTAATCCAAATTTAATTAGAAATTCATGAGGTATTTACTGTGCAAAACACATGAAAGATTGGTGTGAAAGGACTTAGCGATATGCTTGACTGTCTTCATGAAGGCTAAGTGTTCTTACCTTCAAACTTAAACAATGGGGGATTTTCCTAAAGACAATGTAGAGACTAGTACAAAAGAAGTTCCTCTCAATTATCAATTTGGTGCCTTCTGGTGTTAGAAGGAGGAGCTGAAATCTGGCTCAATTCTTCATCATTTCACTAAATTGGACGCCATTTATTTGTGTGTTGTAACTTTTCAATATGAAACTTTATCTGATAACAGAATGACTTTTCATATTGTTTTATGGTCAATCTCAGGCTATTTTGTTTGTGTTTTACAATATTTACAGATCGTTCATATGATTAATACTACTGAAAGTAGCAAATGTAACTATTGTTAAAAAATATATAATAACATCAAATAAATAATTTAGGGAACAGGACATAATGTTGATAATGTCACTCGCAGCTAACACAATATAAAAAACACAGAGAATGTAATAAACTTACTTTTAATCAGGTTCACCTGGTCCAGCCCCTAGAAAAGCTGCTCTTGGCTTCAGCTGCTGGGGGACATCTTAGGATACACTGAGCTCCTCCCTCCTCTTCTTTCTCTCCCTTTGTATGAATTCATGTCCCATCAATGGACATTATTAACTCTAATTATGCCTCCGGAGTCTCTGTGCTTTGTGTGTTTTTATTGGTCGTGGTTGTTTTCTGGAGCTGGTCCCGCCTCCTGCAGGTCCTCCCTGCTTTTGTTCATTCTGTACACATCTATTGTACTTCTCTGGGCATCCATTTTGCTTCATTCTCTGGGGACCAGGAATGATTTTGACAGTCCAGCCAAAAGTTGTCGAGACATTTCAGTGTGAACCGACCATCAAACGTGAGAAACATTAGCATCGACAGAGTTGCCTGGAATGGCAAAAAGAAAAGCCTGACAGCCATGTGTTCATGATAAGTAATGCGGTGGTAATAACTAATAGCCGATAACCTCTCCAGTCATGGGTCAAGGAAAATACAGTCAGTGTAGGCAACTTCTTCTCGACTATTAGCACGCAGAAGCTGCTGCAGTCACATCTATGCACGCTAATAATGTGTGAAACTGAAACAGATGGTTTATTTTAGCGAGTAAGTACTATGACTAAAAAAAGGCATCCTTTGAAACCATGGATACTGAGGTTTGGATAAATGACCAGCGATTGTTTTTCACACTCTTTGTGAATGAGAATAATAATGGACAGTGAATGGGAAAACATGCAACAAAGAGAGATTGAACTACCATTCATTTGGGGGCAGATATAGATTCAGTTCAATTCTGTTTATTTTGTATAGCCCGATATTACAAATTACAAATTTTCCTCAGAGGGCTTTACAATCTCTACACATACGACATCCCTGTCCCAGGACTTCACATCAGATCAGGAAAAACTCCATTTGTATGAAAAGTCTGAAACAGAATTTCAACAGTCAAATTAAAGACAGCAACAAAGTATTGGCAATATGCAGCGTTTAGGCAAGCTACATCATTATGAGCATTGCTTTTTTTAAAGCACAGATTTGTTCAGGATATGGTTCGGACATTTTGGTTAAACACGCTGAGAGAAGATCTTGACTATGAGATTATGAAGCTACAGCACGGAGAGGGTTAGCTTAGCCTAGCATAACAGCTATAGCCTGACATGGTCCAAAGGTTGAATTAATCTGCTTACCAGCACCTCTAAACAGGGGTTTGACATGCGATAGCACCTCTTACAGTTTGTAAGCAAAGACATACGTAAGTGTGCGCGCATATTTTAGCTACGGAAGTACTGCGTGCAACCGCTTCTCAAACTAAGCAAGGGCATTAAGGCGTGTCCCGTGTTGACTGGTGGCTCTGAGCTCAAAACCTACACACTCATCTGTGTGTCTTAGCTGTACTTATGTCAGTAAGTGCGAGTGACCAACTGGCATTCGGCTGAAATTCGACAGTTGACACACGATCACTCGCTAAGCTAAATGCTTGTGATTATGTCGGATTTCTTGAGTCCGTTGTTTTAATGTCGATATCTGACAGCCGAGTGTGCAACAACCAGCCGTTCAACAGATGTGAACAATGTTTAAAGCTTACTAACTCTTTTGGGTGGTCGGGGCAGCGTAGTCTACCACTGTTGTCGCTAACACGTGCGCATGCAGGGTTTTAGAAACACAGTGAGCTTTAAGGACGCTGTAAGGCAGATGCTTTTTTGTTTTGTAACCCTTAGTAAGGTCTAAGGCTCGCCGTTTACCCGTTTACAGTATTTGGCTATATTAACGTCTCCAGCTTTATATAATATTAACAAATATGAGCTATGTCTAGCTCAATGGCTATGTCCAAGCAAGACATTGTGCCGGCAGAGAGTTGTTAGGTGCATGTAAGTATTTTGTGCGATGATCACAATCGAAATGTGTGAATAAAAAGACTGTTACTTTCCCACCTGCTGAAGCCGGTGGGACGTAACAGCCATCCAAAAAATCGTATTTAGAAGACAGATATTGTGGGCAGTTATCCGAGCCTCGGCCCTGGTGCGTGAAAAATTTTGAGGAACAAAGTAACACCATTACAGGCGTTAACACTGCCGCTGAGTCGGTTATTGGTCGGGTCTGTTCTGACTGCGGGCGACTGGAGAGGCTGATTGCATCTTTGTGGCGGCCTGCAGATGCCAGAATAGGTAAATCCAATATATCACGTAATTTTTGTCCACCCAAGCATCACGTTATGCTGTCATACCAGTAAACTGCACAGCCGATGGCTGGCAGCCAACAATAGGGCGGTAATAACCCCAATGTAAACCGGGTGGGGGAAATATATACATTTTCTAATCTCATTCTCCACTCATATAATCTACGTAATTGTTCCCTGAATAGCATTTGTGAGAATTTATAAGAGGCACAAAAAGCCAATAAAGCACCAAATCAGTTTCTCATGAATTGAGATTCAGGAACCTGTGCTTTTGAAGATGAAAAGATTCATACCAGGAAGGGGAAAGATCTTGAGGCGCTTTTGTGTAAAGCTCGGTAATGAGGTCCACGAAAGGCCTCTTCACTGAGAACGAGTGGCAATGTGTGTTAAAAAGGAAGACCTTGCACGTTTTCACTTCGGCTTCGACTTTCATCCGAGCAGAGATAATAAAAGATGCATAAATTACACCTTTGATTTTGAAAAATCGGTCACTAGGAAGTTCCCACAAAAAAAAGAGACAACTAAATAACATGTTGCATTAAATTAGTTCTGCAACATTGTCATAGATCCTTTCGCCTCCAAGGACTATAAAGTAATTTATAAGCCGATCGCCTCTGTTGCCGGAGCCAGGCAGCAGAGCTGTTCACAGAAGGCCATCACATCAGCAGGGCGGCCAAAAAGGCGGGCAGCCACGCAGTTTTGAGTGGCTGTTGACGGTCAGTGACCTTGAAAACTTCAGCCGGAGCCAACTTGCTGCTTAACCGTCCACACACATCGTCCGGGTTTGCTGTTTCTGCAGCTCAGTAGAGAGAGAGAGAGAGAGAGAGGGGGGGGGGGGGGGGGGGGGGGGCAGTGATACAGAATATGTTGATGTTTTGACTTTCCGAAAAAAATTAAGAGGAATAATGTTATTCCTAATAATATTCCTAATAATGTTATTTCGTAAGACGAAAAGTGGGAAAAAAGAAACAAAGGAAGCTGTGATGGTAAGAATATGAAGGTGGGATATGAAGATGGGATAAACGTACTCATGAGTTCCACTGTTGGAGAAAATCATATAACTTAGTTTGAACTCCTTGGAGTTAGCCAGATGTAATTTGCTATGATGCTAGGTTATCTAACAGATGTTTCTTGAAAATGGGGATTTGGGCAACGACAGAAGGAAACGTCATAAGTGTGTTCTGAAAACGGTCGCCTTGACCCAGCCACAGTAAGAGCCAGGTTCTTTGGGTCCAGAAGAACATCCGAAAAGAACACGACATGTTTGGGAAGTGAGAAGGGCTCTGGTGACTGGCTCTGGTGACTGACTCCAACAACCGATCTGATTGGAGGTCTAATGGGAGGGCTACGTTTACACTACAAATATGTGCTAAATATTCTAGAAAGATGGATTTGTTTAACTTGTTGAATGTTGAACGCTCATTAAAACACTTCCCGCTGGGCTGCTTCGCCAAATCAACGTGTCTCTGCTCTTCATTTTGCCTCAGCGCTACATTTTCACAGGCTGCTGAATTCGGCCCGGATGTAATCAGTAGGCCACAGCTCAATAGCACCACAGTCACTTTGTAACCATGCGCTTATACTAAGCCAATGTCAATCAAATGGTAACAGAATATTCTCACTATGTCCAAATGTAGCACATGTCGCCTCCACCCGACATCTTGTTTGGTCAATTTGTGCAGAAACTGAGAAAAAACATAGGTGTGCATTTATTTAATTATTTTTTTACAAAAGGGCTAATGAAGTGCGGGACTATTTCTTGGGCGGGAGCCGTAACTTCAGAATCTTGTCCGTCATTGTGAGGTTGCTCCAGGCAAGAAAGCAAAGGGGAGTTATGGTCCCGTAGTAATTTATTTATTCAACCAAATGTATGTGATGGGAGGGACTTGCTGGGAAATGGCTTGTTGGTGTTGCACACCCTTTCGCCCGTAGATTATCATGCTTATCATGAATGTGTGAAAGAAACACATTCCCTAATTTTCCTGTTAGTGGAGGACGAAGGGTGGGTGAAATCGAATATGAAACATACCCTAAAGGAAAATAACACACTTGTGTTAACACCGGTTGACACAGCTAAGGTTCCCCTGGAGGAGGTCTGTATCCGGGGACTCATAGGAGGTGTCATGAATGTAATTTACAGTTGAAAAGAGGAAAATAAAAGGAGAAGGGAAACAAAGCAGTAGGTCTCCAGGACGGAAGTGCAGTTGCTATTCATGTTGGACTCACGGTGCCCTCAGAGGATGACATTAAAAGGCAAACACAACAGAGTCCTCCCTCGCAGGTACATGCATCCGCGAGACCAGGCTCACGCGTATATTACTAGTAATGACTCATTTTCTGCAGGTGGCACGTCTGGACGAAAGCATGACATCATTGACTCACTCGCTGCTGTCCCCGCTTCGCTCGCTAGAGGTCGCTGTGCGCATTCGTCAAACGGCTGACGTAGGCGTGACGTACCCGGAAGTGTGTCGATAACAAAAACATTGCAGCTGGCTAATCAGTACTCGAGCGTCAAACTACCTGTTGTGGCAATAACGGAGTAAATGAGAGGATGACAGTTCAGCTCAATCTGGCGGTGCTTTAATAAACGCGTCTCTGTGGCCATTAAGCACCCAAAGGTGTCGAACAAGTAAGTCATGATGCCATTCCTCTGCTTTGTCGGCGTCAGTTTGGCTAACGCTAGTTAGCGAGCGAATAATTTGTCTGTTTAGCAAAACAACAAGCTATTTAATGCCTTACTTTCATACCGACGGTGTGTTTACGCTACTTTAACCACTGCGTTGTCACTTGAGCTCACAATACGTAATGACGAGCCAGGTTGGTGCTTGTGGACGTTGAACATGAAACATCATACCTGCAAACTTGTCACCTTTCGGCGAAATTCGCCGTTTTGAAATCAAAATAGGTCATCCACGTGAAGAGTGTTGATCCGAAGAGTTTTTGTTTTGGGTAGGAGGGGGGGGGGGTGTAAATTGGACGGCCAGCGTTTATGAGATTGGAGTGAGACACGGAGAACATGCGATGTGGTGATCTTCGCAATAAAACATATTTGATGGGACACGTCGAAGGAAGAGACTCCTGGAACAGAATCATGGAACAGAATCATGGAACAGTCA
Source organism: Liparis tanakae (assembly GCA_036178185.1). Classification (NCBI taxonomy): domain Eukaryota; kingdom Metazoa; phylum Chordata; class Actinopteri; order Perciformes; family Liparidae; genus Liparis; species Liparis tanakae. The sequence goes on from CM070093.1 coordinate 13,427,573, forward strand.
TGGAACAGAATCATGGAACAGAATCATGGAACAGGCTCAAAGCTTAGCAGAGCACACCATTTTAAAAAAAGGAAGTTGGTTCATAAATGACTTTAACCATATTATATATAATGATAATGTAAAGTTGTTATTACTATTATTAGGGCCCGATCACTGAATTGTTCAGAGGCCCTTTTTTCTTAAAATGTTTGTTATTATTATTTAGATTTGCGGTCAGAACAATCAAAAGACTAGTTATAAAAGCTTTGAGGTGCCATCAAACAACGTGGGTGTGGAGACAACAACAAAAAGTCACCTGCACCCCCGTTGTCTCCTTTTTCACCCCTCATGAGTTTGCAGGTATGAAACATTGACACCACATTCGTTGTAAAAGCCTGTTAATGTAACTTATATTATATAACATAACAGCACATTGCTTGTCGCTGATGTTCAGAGCAACCTGGCGATGCGACAGGAACACAAGTTGCCGGCAAATTCGGCACACATGGGATACGTCGAGTAGCAGCTGTATTTATTTATTTAGCTTTCTAACGTACGCTGTATGTTTTAAGTAAGTGAGCTGTAAAAATAATCTAAGTTTATTAAGCTTGAAAACAGAATCCCTCATTTCAAAGACGTTCATTAAGTTAAACAATTAAGCATGAAAAGGAAAAGGCCACATATGTCTTGTTTGTCAAACGCATCGTTGACAGAAATGGGGAAGTTGCTGTTGGTTTTGACAGAGTATCAGCTGACCAACAGCATCCTAACAAAAATACTTTCATTTCCACTTGAAGTTTGGGGTTCATTGTACTTCTTGTGCTGCCTGAGCCGAGTATTTCCGATTATTGTGCAATAACAAGTACTTTGGAAGAGAAGTAGACACCTATTTACCAAGAGTTGATGACTGTCATTTGCTGTAGGTGTTCTTGTCGTTCCCTGTGACACTTTGGCGGGGAGACGGTGACATTTTGAGGCCCCTCCGATGTCCTCTGGCTGTCCACCCCAGTCGCCTGCCGTGGCGAAGTCCGAGGTGGCGGTGGAGGGAGAATGCCCGCTGCTGGCGGCCACCTTCGCCTACTGGGACAACATCCTGGGTCCGCGGGTGCGCCACATCTGGACGCCGAAGGGAGAGCAGCTGATGTTCCTCAGCGACGGCGAGGTCACGTTTCTGGCCAACCACACGCTCAACGGGGAGATCCTGCGCAGCGCAGAGTGTGGCGCCGTGGACGTGAAATTCTTCGTGCTGGCGGAGAAGGGCGTCATCATCGTGTCCCTTATCTTCGACGGCGAGCTGAAGGGGGACAAGAACACGTGCGCCTTGTCCATCATCCTCCCACAGACGGAGCTGGCCTTCTACCTGCCTCTGCACACCATCTGCGTGGACAGGCTGAAGCACGTCATCCGCAAGGGACGCATTTGGATGCAGAAGGTACCCCGCTCGTCTCTCCACAATTTCTTGACTTCATAACCATAAAGCTACATTAAGACCTGATCTACATTACATTACATTTCATGTCATTTAGCAGACGCTTTTATCCAAAGCGACTTACAATAAGTGCATTTCAACCTAGAGTACAAACTAAGAACAACAAGAATACAGAAAGTAACATTTCCTCAACATAGTCAAACTACAAAAGTACCATAATAAGAGCCATTCAAGTGCTACCAAAGTGCATTCCTACTTATTTTATCGCAAATTTAAATCATTATTTTGTTATTTATTATTATCCGTTTGTTTACATTGTATATTATTAAGACTAAGTTCTTGCACAGCTGTGTGTATTGAACCATTTCAAACAATTGAATATACCTTTTTAATGAGTCTTTATAGTAGTTGCTAAACTACCTCAATGCTTTTTCTTAGTAGTATCATAATATTAGAGTAAATAAAACATAGAGCCCTCTCAGTTTTTGGTTGTTACCAATATAAACATTATTTGTCCGCCTCCACGTGAACCACCGTGCAAAATGTAGCGGTAGCGCCGCAGTATCAGTTGTGTCTTTATCCCTTTGCGATGGAGGCTTCCCGCTCTTGAGCGCGATGCTCAACATGGCGTTTGAGGCCTGAACTCGTCGGCTGTCCTCAGTCGACCGGCCGTCGGATCTCTGCTTCAGTTCACCGTTTCCTCTTCCCTCGACTCCAGGGCTACAACATCATCTCAGTGCTGAGCATGGAGATTGTCCCCATCATGGAGCTGTTGGCCTCGATGAAGTCGCACAGTGTGCCAGAAGACATAAATGTGAGCAACACACACACACACACACACACACACACACACACACACACACACACACACACACACACACACACACACACACACACACACACACACACACACACACACACACACACACACACAATCACATTACTGCTCACACTTCTGAACTGGCTGTGATCAATAAATGAATGAGAAACCGTTACGATCAATTAATTTTTCTTAAAAACCGAAGTGTAACATTTTGTGAAAACAGTGTGAATCTTGTTGATGGCAGAATGAAAATGAATCGCTCGTCATCGAGGCGTCACGGTTCCAGTGATTGACGATGAGAAAAAGGACATATCACTTTATGAAAGAACCCCCCCCCCCCTTTCTGCAACTTTTCCGTTGTTTCATTATGTCACTTGTTCGTTAGTTTATATTTACAAGAGGTTTATATTACCCGGGATCCCTGCCTAGAAGACCACACGGTGCGACTCGACACATTTGCTTCCCTTGTAATATGCAAATGCAAACAAACAAAAACAAAAGTGGCACAAAATAATCCGCCTGTAATCTTTCTTGCTCGTTTCCCACATTGTTTGCACAACGGTATTTCTTGCATTTTTCCTGCAAACGAGAACGTCCCCATCAGCACTTTGTTTTATGTCTTTGTCGAGACCAATTTTTAAAGTGACTCATTTGTTGTTTTCACCTCCCACCGCGTAGATAAAAGACACCGTGCTAAATGATGATGACATCGGGGACAGCTGCCACGAGGATTTCCTCCACAAGTAAGCACTCTCCGGTACAGACAGCGCTAAGACGGATGATGAACGGCGCCCATTTAACACCCATCAGGCTTCTTATGATGACTAATGGCTCGGCCACTTAGCCCGAGTTTCCTCAAGAGAAAGGAACGAACCGGCGTTGCTGTCGAGCCTCCGGAAAGTCCATTCCGGCAGCGCAGCTCCCGATCGCTCTCGAGTTTAACGGGATTAGCTCCGCATCCCGCGGTGATGACGAAGCATCTGTGCCCTGTAATTTATTTACTTGAATCTTAAAGATGTTCATAGCCGACGGAGCTTTCTTTAATAAGCGGATGGCAGACTTACGAAGGCCCTGAGAGGCACGCAAGTAAAGAACAGAAGCGTGTTTAAGACTTAAGAGGGGAAATAAAGATTGTGCCTAGATAATCCTTCTTAATTTTGTTTACATGTTTCTTCATCTGTGTGACGAGTGAAAATACATTTCTTGCCAAATTAATTAGTTTGCCTCTTAGTTAGAAAATTATTGTTACAACAACAAAACCAAATCCTCCAAATCAGAACAAACTTGTTCTCTCCCTTTTTAGTTTCAAAGATGGAATAAGCAAACGCACTCTGACAAAACCTTTTTTTTCTCTCTCTCTCTGTCTCTGTCTCTCTCTCTGCGTTTACTCGCCTCTCAGCTGCATGCTTGAGTCAATATAAGATTAAGCTTCAAACTAATCAGCAGCAGTTTTCCTGACCATCAAAATGATGACAGACCTAATAATATATCTAAAAGGGCAGAATGTGACCCAAACTGCGTGTACATTTAACTCTCCTCTGGGCTCCTCTCAGTAAAGCCTCATGGCCTCCTCAAGTTTCAATCATCATTCCTAGAAACGGTGGTTGACGGTTAAAGCCGTTGGAGCTAATTGGTTGTAATGTGCGTGTCTTTGTCTCCGCGGGTCAGGGCCATCAGCTCTCATCTGCAGACCTGCGGCTGCTCGATAGTCGTTGGAAGCAACCCAGAGAAAGTAAATAAGGTAAACACTCCGTGTTAATGGCCGCACACACACACATACATTTGCAATGCATCTACATGATTTAGAATGTTTTGATGTTTGTTGTTTTTGAGTTTAATGAGCCCCTCATTAAACTCCCCTGCGTCGTTTCACTCTCCGTTGCGGCCTGGGCCGACGTTTAAAAAAATAAAAATGTCCGTTGGGTCTTTGCCAGCTCCGGTAGAGACCGGGTTCCCAAACAGAATCAACGTGAGACAGCTCGCCGGCTTCTCGTAGTGGGCGTATATCAAAATCAAATGAAGAAAAGTGGGCCCCGCGACCCCACGGAGAAAAACTGACATCGCCAACGCTGTTACTTTAAGAGATCTACGGCCGCTCAGTTTCAGCCCGATGGATTTCCTCCATAATTTGTGGTTCTGTTGACTCCGGGCCCGACCCGAGCCCCAGTTAGATCGTAACTTTTGTTTGCGTCTCGCAAGAAGCCTCGAGCCAAACAACACATTACGCTCTATTACCAAAATGGGGCTTCTTAAGCCAATTTAGTGCTGAGCTGTAGCTCCTTGAACAAATGTGCCGACCTGGCCGGCGAGCAGACATCCGCCACGAACAAAAAGCCAATGATTTCCTGTCCGTGTTTAAACGGTACACCTAATTCAGCATCGTTGCATTAGTGAGCACACACCTTCGGATGGCAAATGGCTGCACCGCTCATGTTTTCCTTTCCCTGAAAGCAAATCATACCCAGTTATTTTCTGAAATGTTTAAATCTGACTTTTTTTTTCTTTTTTTTTTTTGCAGATTGCGCGGACCCTCTGCCTCTTCCTCACCCCGGAGGAGAGGAAGTGCTCCCGCCTCTGCAAGGCTGACTCTTCTTTCAAATACGACACGGGCCTGTTTGTTCAGGGCCTGCTCAAGGTAGCCACCAGTTCCCCCTCATTACGCCGCGCCACTTTGAGTCTGATCCCATGTTTTTGTTCTGTTCCCGACGGCTCGTTTGATGTTCTTACGACTTTGTTTCCTTTTTCACTGGAAGTAGTTTCAATGAAATTTTTTATTTATTTTTCGTCATTAATTCTTTATTTCTGCATGCGATTCCATTCCCATTCAAATGCATGCCGCCTTTTTCTTTTATTTAAAAAAAAATAATTATTTGATGTTAAAGCCCCACTATGTAACTTTTCCATCTTAAAATAACAGCTTAAAAAAAATTGTGCCGCTACAATGACTTTTAATATGTTGATTTGCTCCTCCGCCATCGGGGGTCTGTGGCCAGAAACTGCTGAATGTAAGATGTTGGGACCGGCCCGGTACTTCCGGTTGAGGAACAGGAAGTACTTAAACTTGCTTTCTGGCAGTGATTACGCAACGTCATATAGTGCCAGTCCACGCTCACAGGTGACTTTTTATTTGCGCCGCTACGCGACTCGTAGAGATGGAGTGACATGCTGCTGTGGAGAACAGCGGGCCGGGTCTGAACGAGACGCGCTGCCGCTGATCGAAGCAGCGAGCCGCGATCAGCTGTTAGCTCACGAGCCGGAAAAGCCATATATGGCTCGAGAGCCAGACGTTAAATATCTGAAGGGGGCGCTACAGGGGAAAAGTTACATAGTGTCGCTTTAAAGTTAAGGTTAAGCGAGCACTACACAAGTTTTAATTTCTATGATTATCTATTGTGAGTTTTCAACATAACGATCACTTTTTATTTACTACTGTTTTGCAGTGGGCCTGGAGGCTCCTCAGTGTCAACAGGAACAGTACACACACACACACACACACACACACACACACACACACACACACACACACACACACACACACACACACACACACACACACACACACACACACACCTGCCGCTGCCTGTGAGCTCCGTCATTAGGAGTCAGGGCTGTGTTGTGGAGCTCCTGGGGGGGACAAGAGAAGCCGGCCCAGGGAGAAACAACTATAAAATTCAATTGGAAGCCGCGTGCTGGCAAAAAAAGAGAAATTATTTATTGGACCTTCTGACCTGCATGTAAAGAAGGAGAAAATAAAACAACTCGTGAACAAAGAATGAGCCGCTTCAACATCCCTACGTGCAAAGAAGCTTTGATGAAGTTGTTTCCTCTATAAAGCCTCATTTGTGTGGAGGGGACAGATTTCCTACACGCGATGCACAAAGACACGCAAGTATTAATAATCCAAATTAAAAAAACATGTTCTTCTCAGGACTCCACGGGCAGCTTCGTCCTGCCCTTCCGCCAGGTGCTCTACTCGCCCTACCCGACCACGCACATCGACGTGGACATCAACACGGTCAAGCAGATGCCGCCGTGCCACGAGCACACGTACAACCAGCGGCGCTACATGCGCTCCGAGCTCAGCGCCCTGTGGAAGGCGGACAGCGAGGACGACATCGCCCCCGACACGGTCATCCACACCGACGAGACCTTCACGCCCGACCTGTGAGCCACACACACACACACACACACACACACACACGCACACGCACACGCACACACACGAACACACAAGCAAGCACACACAAACGCACGCACACATGCATGCACACACACATGCACACACAAACACACAAACGCACGCATACACACACACGCACAAGCAAACACACAAGCACACACGCAGGCACACAAACGCACGCATACACACACACACAAGTAAACAAACGCACACACAAACGCACACACACATGCACACACACATGCACACACAAGCACACAAACGCACGCATACACACACACACGCACAAGCAAACACACAAAAGCACACACACAAACGCACACACAAACGCACACACAAACACACGCATGCATGCACACAAAAACACATGCACACAAACGCACGCATGCACGCACATAATCACAAACGCACACACAAGCACATGCACACACACACAATCGCACACACAAGCACATGCACACACACGGTAGCTGTTGGCGTTGCGTGTGACAGTCCAAGTTCTGCTTTTCTTTTATTAATTTAATTTGCGACATCTAATCATGTCAAAACAGATGTTGACATGATGTGCGAATAACCTCAACGCCCTTTTCTTCTCTTTGTTTTTAGGAATATATTTCAAGACGTCATGCACAAAGACACTTTGGTAATGTCCTTCATAGATGAGGTAAGAATACAGCGGAACCCTTTTTGTGCCATATTTTTTCTTATAAAAAAAAAGAAAAATGTTTAAGCTAAGCCGAGTCAGAAGAAACAAGAAAAGGTTAACTCTGTAAACATGTTGACTAAAGTATTAACATAGGACCACAATTGATCATATAACATAACCTTTTGTGTAATTTATCATCTTATAAAAGCACTTTTTTTACCATGTAATTCAAAACAGCCGGTGAATGGTACTCACAATAGGAATATGAAAATAGAAAAAATAATTGTACTCATTTAACTTGCGTATCAATAAAAGTAAAATTAAATTATATATCTTTTCACGGGAGTCTTGGGAGGAAAGTTTTACATTTTTTAAAGTCTGCTCTGAATCTTTTTTTCCACTTCTGTGCTAATGACTTGAGAAAGGCAGAACAAAATAATGGATCCATTTTATTCATTTATTTTAATCTGTGGAAGAAAATGTGTTGGCAGGTGAAAATCATTTCCTGTCCATCAGCCACACGAGGCTGAAGTGGACGACGCCCCTCGGGTCTCAATAAGAACAGAATTATTTCTCTTCTCACTCCATAAATATCAAGTGAATTTTAATGTAGATGAAATATGCTCCTATGGCTCATATCTCAGTATTCTTCAGGTGGGGGACCACATTGACTGAGGCAACAAGAGAGGGGGGGGTGTTCATGTATTGTATTGCCTCTCCTCTCTTTACACACCATTCTGTTTTGCATCCATTTCTATTGCAAATGTTTTTTGCTGCGTTAAGTTCTTAACTGTGTTACTCAGAGATGTGTTACTTTCTTAGCGTGAGGATTCCACCAGCTGATGCTTTGAAATTATCAAGTAGTATACTTATTATTTTTGGCTCCTTATTTGCCATCTGTGACTAACCTTTTTTTTTTTTTACTGCGGTGTCTCATATCGTGAAGTCGTAAGTGCCAGACGCATTCTGGTCTTCTGTGTGCGCTCCACTGCCATTGGCCGGCTCTCATACTTGAACGCCGCGCCCCGCGCCTCACCGATCCACTCTCCAGAGCCCACGGAAACGGAGGCCGTAGAAATTTATTCCCACGGGTCTCAACCCATCAGCCGTTTGTGTGCGAGTGCCCCCAGAGTTACGAGTTATTCCTCAAGACGACAGCAGTATGCTCCTCTCCCAAGGTCGGGCGCCGGCGGGCGGACCTCAGGGGTATTATCCCAGGCTTTTTAGCCGGGACTACTAATTGACGTCCTGTGTCGCACCCAGGTGTTCATGCTGAAGCCCGGCCTGTCCCTGCGGAGCACCTACCTGGCCCAGTTCCTGCTGCTGCTGCACAGGAAGGCCCTCACGCTGCTCAAGTACATTGAGGACGAAACGTAAGAGTAGGACTTTAATCCAAGGACCCAAAGGGGATCATAGTTTAGCTAAAATACCACACACACACACACACACACACACACACACACATACACATACACATACACATACACACACACTTCACAGAGGAGAAATAATCCCCAAATCTAAAAAGCACAGCTGATAATTCACTTGTTGTTCCTTTTCTTTTCTTTTTTACCTCAGGCCCACAGTGTATCACACTTTCACAAGTTTATGAGTCATAATGCTAGTGTTTCTTATTTGTTCTGCGTCTGGTACTATGCGATAGGAAAACAATGTTAGCCCCCGTTTTTTTATTTTATTTTGTATGTGTATAACGTGTTACCCAGGGGGGGGGTACAGCAAGGTCACATGGTCTCAAACACCAGCAGCTAGATGTACACTGGGCCTGCTGGAGGAGTCATAAAACTCAAAAGTGTTGAATATTTGATCAGATGTTTTGCAGAAGAAGTAGCAGCAGAGAGGGAGGGCAAACAAAACAAGTCATGAGTCACACGTCACAGATATGCACAAACACAGCACCTGAGCAGCCTGAGCCGCTCGGTGTTTGAGATGCAGCCCGATGAGATCTACGATAGCAAGTGGAGAGATTACACTGTTCCCACGGCGCTGATGAGCGTGACCCCGTTCTGTTCCAGCGTTGCTGAGCTGGCAACAACTATGTGAGGCTGGAAAGATTCTGCCTGAATAGTCACCAATGGCAACAGGCACATCTACATTCATCATCTGCCTCCTTGTCTCCGTAACACCAGAATAGCAGCCGGGTTGTCCGACGGGTCAGCGTCACGCACACATGACCAGAGGGAGGTCAGAGGAGGCGTCTTCACGGCACCACCTTCCATTTATTTTTTTATTTTTGTTATCCTTCGAAAGGGGTTTTGATTTGTACTTCCCGCGGTGTTCTCCTCCTCTTCTGCTAGCGGCGCCATGCGTTTTGCAAGCGTACTCCCGGTCGCTATTTCCAGCATGTAGCCCCGCCCACAACAATTGAGATTGTTTTTTTCTTCTTCTGGGAGACATATTTTACAGTAATGTACAGAAGCTGAAGGCATGAGAGACTGTTAACAAGCCGCGTGAGGGTGTTACTGCGGCCTCTGGAAGAATCTGATGGGCAGTTTTCACATTTTATAGACGCAACAAATACACAGCAGATTAATCAATAATAACACAAATATATTTCTCAGCTTGTGGAAGCCAAAAGATCCTCTTTTTGTTTTTTACATGACGTGAGCGAGATGCAGCTCACCGGGCCGGTTGATGATGCCGATTGATCGGTGCGGCAAAGCGGCTGCATGCCACGCCGGGCGATGAATCCTCGGCGGGGTCCCAGGACGACAGCTTTTCCCTCCCGGGGTCCACACAGCACGTGTGTTGGGAAAATGATGCTCAAGCCCATGCTGTGGTCGGCCCGGTTTCACCACTGCACATCGTCATCATCATCATCAAAGCTCTAAATTATGTTTTTATGATAATCTGACAAGAAAGTGCTCACTCGTTGTGCTCCACGCCCCGCTGAGCTGCAGGAATGAGACGGTGTGCCAGGTGTCAAGGTGACCCGGGGGCTTCTGATGGCCCCACGCCAGACTCCTCTCATTTAGGCACGAAACGGAACGCGCACTAACTGATACGACGCATTAGAAACCAGCACTGAGGCTTCACGCTCTTCCTCTCGGTTCACAAATATTAATATATAAACTTTCATTGTGGTTATTTTACCCTCTTAAAGGGATGGTTTCAGATTGAGGATAAAAATAATTGCTAATATTATATTCTAATGCTAATATAATATTCAGGAATTGGTCCTGTGATGTTACACCGCAACATCTTTTTGTATTATTTGTACTTCCATTGCTCCCAGAGATGTGGTTTTGCATTCCCACTGCCGACACACGCAGACCCCACTACAGGTGTTTGTGTGAGAGGATGGACGCGCCTCCTGGTTTACATGCTGAGGTCAAAGGTCGCACCATTATACAGCTGCCTCGACACGATTGTGTATGCTTGGCAGCGGCATACATAATTCATGGGGACGACGAAAACTAGACGCTGATGCTAATTCCTCTGACCCCCCCCCCCCCCCCCCTCCCTCCGCTTCTCCTCAGGCAAAAGGGAAAGAAGCCCTTTCGAACGCTGCGCAACCTGAAGACGGACCTGGATCTGACGGTGGAGGGGGACCTGAACATCGTCATGGCCTTCGCGGAGAAGCTGCGGGCGGGGCTGCACTCCTTTGTGTTCGGGAAGCCGTTCTACACCAGCGTGCACGAGCGGGACGCGCTCATGACCTTCTGACGCCCGTCGCCATCGTCGTGCGGCTAATGGCGACGGATGTTGTGTTGTCTTTTGCGTTTGTTGTTGTTGTTGTTACATCAATGCATGCACGCGGGTATTCCAGAGTATTTGATTCCGCTTTGCTGGAATGAAAAGGAAAACCCAGAGAAAGCCTTTGTCTCCTTCCTTGTTGTGTCTGAAGAATTGGAGACGTGCTTTTAAAGACTTGATCGTTACAGCGTCTATGAGCCATTGTTATTAAAGTGCAGATATATTAACTCGATCAACTGAAAGCATAATGTGAATTTAAATGTCTGACGATTTATTCATGTATTCTTTGCCTTCTGTGTTAATTTACGGTGTTGAAATTAGTCGAGGAGCCCGCCAGGATTTTTTTAGCAATTTTTATTTATAAATCATATTTATTGAAACACGAACGATCGGTTTCTTCGCTGCCCGCATTAGAGAATAACCTCTGAACCCTTTTTATTTGTGGAATTGCTTTTATTCTTCTTTATTTTTTTCTCCTAAGAAATTCAATGAATGAGTCTGCTTGCTGAATGTGAACGTTGCCGGTCAAGTGACGAGATATCGTAAAAGATTTCATTAAAGATAAAACACAACAGAAGTCTTATCGCATTTATTACCAACTAAGCAGATCTGATTTATGGATTTGATTGTTTCTCCTCCCACAGCAGAGAGCCCCACCGCTGGTCTTAAAGTCAACGTTCTAGTTGATATGCTATATATTATGTATATTATATTATATTACCTCCCGAGGCTCAAATTGTTCTGACGGTGTGAGGTGATGATGCTGTGCCATTTTCTATTTCCCCCATACATGTACATGTGAATTTGAAACACACACACAAACACACACAGCTCAACCGCCTTCAAGAGGCGTCATAGATACATGTTGTTACTCTACTTTTAATTACTTCCATTTGACCTTTTTCTTTTATTTATTTATTTCTTCACTAAAGAAAGAGGAAGGCAGGAACTGTGCAGCATGAAGAGAATAAATGCGGGACTGTAATAAAAAAACAAGTTTATCTCAGTTGTGTAATACTAATAACACCCAACCCTTCCTGCCTCCACATGCTGGATAGTTTTCTCAGTAGTTGTACATCATAATCAGGATTTTTTTATTACCGGTATATCAATATGCTGAAATTAGTCCTATACTCAAACATCACTCTCCGACTTCTTCTGGCAAGCTCAGCTTTGGCCAACTGCCAGGATCTTCTTGAAAAGGTTAATGGAAATGGAACAAATGTTCTCTCTCTCTTTCTCTCTCCATAAATATAAAGTGAATTTGAGAGAGAGAGCATTCTTTTTTTCTTTTATAGAAAGTTTTTCAACGTTCACGGCCTGACGCGTTGATGTAAAGTGGTTGAATCATCACGCCATAGCATCTGTCTCCGGTGGATGAGGGTGTCCTATTGAGACCGTGTGGAGGAGAGCGGCCCAAAACCCAGGAATGAGTCGGCATAAATGCATTTAGGACTTTGGTTAGATTTCCGAAATAATGTCTTCGGTTAACCCAAGTTTAAGACTTCCTGATTGCATTCACGCCTCGGAAAATCATAAAAAGTTAGGCCCTAATCCGTTGGCACCAAACGTTTAAGCATTGTGAATGTTTTGTTTGCCACAGACTTTTTATTTTCTGCGGTAATAATCTGTAATCCAATGGAAATCCCTTTTTGGCTATTTATACAAGGAACCAGTGCGATGCTTACTTCCAGGTCAGCAAAGAAAAAGACGGCATCCTTCACCTCTAGGTGGGCTTCAATTAACCCTCGGAGCACACAGTATATCCAATCCATCAGTCAGATACACACATCAGGCCCCTTTGGGAGCCACATTATAATAACATCTCTCGGTGGGGGGTCGTGAGCATACAAACAGAAACAGTGGGCGTATCGGAGGTCTGCTAAGTCCTTCACCGTCGGCACTTTATCTGCAATGTGGTTATCCATAAATGATATCTGTGAGGAAGCTGCTTCCGCTTAACTACTAGATGAAATAAAGTCAGCTTGGAGATCTTAGTCTTTTTATGATTGCCTCCAGCTAGAACATTGTAATTAGGTGTCCTCTCGAGGACCTTGAACTGCTGCATGTTTTAAACAGGAGGAGACTGAGCCAAAAAGTACTAATAGGATATCTGTATAGCGACTGGTTCAGGGACCTCCTTCAGGAATTTGTTCCACAAAACGGGAGAAGTAATTCATGTGAGATATGGTTCCTTTTGAAAGTCAGTGTCAGAGCAGGGGACGATTTGATTGTCGGGAGAAGCGTTGCACAAGAGCTCAGGCAATTCTAGCGAGATAAAACAGGAGTTAACTGTTTCTGGTGCTTAGTTACCTTCGCATTGAAAATGCAGAAGGTAATGTTTTCGCCGGCGTGTATTTATTTGTGAATATGTCCGTCCGTCCGTCAGTTATTCGTCTAAATCAGACAAAACTGAGCCGATTCTTATGAAACTTGGTGGGATGATTGGTCACAAAAAGGTGAACAACTTGTTATTCGTCTAAATCAGACAAAACTGAGCCGATTCTTATGAAACTTGGTGGGATGATTGGTCATGACCCAAGGAACAATCGATTCGTTTTGGGAGTGATTGGGTCAAAGGTCAAGGTCAAGGTCACGAAAAGGTGAAAAACGTAAATTTGCGATATCTCGGTTAATTGGCATCCGGTTTGCGTGAAACTAGTGCCAAATTGTTCATAATTCAATCTTGTGATATGCGAAGGTATGCGCTCTACCGAGTGCCCATTCTAGTTTGTTTTACTTTGAAGCGCTTCATCTACTCATTTGTATGGTAAGATGAGCATTTTAAAAGTAACACTGAAAGAAACTGTTGCTCCCATAAAGCAAATAGGCACTCGGGGTGTCAAGGTTGGTCGATCAATCACATACATTGGTATCTCTCAACACCTATTAGATTAATCAACACGCAATTTTGCAAATACATTCATGGTCCCAAGAGGATGAATCCTATGACTTTGGTGACTTTTCCTCTTGCTTCACCAGCAGGTCAAAGTTTTCACTCCTCTTGTGAAATATCTTGCCATCTAATGGATGGACTGGCAAAACATGTTGAACATGCATGGTCGACAGAAGATAAATTGAATGATCCTTTTGATCCCTCACCACAAGGTTGACGCTTGTGCTTTTGAATGAAATGTCTCATAAACTGACGGATTGTAACATTTGGCACATTTGGCTCAGGATTCATTCTAATATGTTTAATTCCCTCACATTTCATTTAGTGCTATGATCAGTTCAGAATTTGCATCATCCAACATAAACGTCAGCCTTTATTTACAAGTGTAATCAGCAAAATAAACTAAGATAGTAAACGTGGATATTAAACCTGAAGAACATCAGCGTGTAAGCAAATAAACTCACTCTTATGGAATTCTACCATTTGCATGAACTAAAGGCTATTGTCAAGGAATATTTTGACTTTTTATAAAACCAGCATTCACAAATATTCAGATGGCAGGAAAAATGCAAAGTGATTGTTTGGAATGACTTTTTAATTAAATACTTTACTATCCCCAAGAAACAGGGTTCTCTAATGGAAATGAGTGATCATGTGCTCTGCAGTACATTAAAAACCTTTTTCAGATAAATATGTTTGGACTACAAACTGAAATGGTAATGTTACATTACATTACACTCCCTATTTCAAATCAATCACAGGAAAAGAACACAAACACACTAATATATTCAACATATGTAATGTATGTGATATGTAGCTATAGGAAACAATTTCAGTTACAGTATATATTTTGTATTTATAGCCTACCAATCAAATTTACATCATCTGTAATGACTTATAAATGAAGGCCCCACCCATTTCACTTAACTGTATTTAACTGCTTCCGAAACTGGATCTCTAATGTTTTATACACTACTTGCCAGAGGCCTTATTCACTGAATGAGTAAATATTTCAGCATGTGAAATACATTCCACACTGAATGTGGAAAGGTAATCTCTCTTTTAAGCGTTATGTTTTTAGCTCAACACTATGAAACATGTCATGGTGGTAAACCATCTTCCTTTCGTAGTACTTATTGTGATTGTATTGTAGTACTTATTGTGATTGTGCAGTACCTTTTATGTTTTTTATGTTCACTATGTTCTGTATGTTCTGTATGTTCTGTATGCACCTTATACACCAGAACAAACTCCACGTAGGTGTAAACCTACTTGGCAATAAATACCATTCTGATTCTGATTCTGATTTCTTTGCTCTGTTCACTGTTTTAAATATATTTATGTTATGTACATTCTTTTATTTTCTTACTTGTTTAATGTGTGTGTATACATTATTTTAATTATATAAGGGCTATATATAGTTTTTTTGTCCATTTTTATATTGCATACATTTTAAATACTCTCATCGGTTTCATAAACAGAGAATTAAACGAAAGTTTCAACGAAACTGTACAGCATCGAAAGCAGCGCCGCTCCAATCCCACTA
Organism: Liparis tanakae; assembly: GCA_036178185.1. Lineage (NCBI taxonomy): Eukaryota > Metazoa > Chordata > Actinopteri > Perciformes > Liparidae > Liparis > Liparis tanakae. The sequence goes on from CM070093.1 coordinate 13,442,786, forward strand.
CTATGAAAACATTAACGCTGATAGGCTGAGAGAACTGTCTGTCAACGGCGTGTGTGTCTCCGCTTGCGATGTCCTCTGATTGGTCAGTCTCGAACTTGCCATCCTTTCCTATTGGTCCGTTCTCTGACTGCTCGCGAGGGACCAGGAAGAGACGGCAACTGGCCAACGGCCAGGTAAATATTGAACAGAGGATGCTAGCAGTGCCCATGTCTGACACGACAAACAGACAGCAACTCCTGGATAACTGGAGCAAAGATGACACCACGTGCTTTGCCGAGGACGTTAAGGTATTTCACGACCACCGACGTGCTTGTCTTCACAGTTTGTAAAAGGAGAAGTTAAAGGGTGCGGCCTGCTGTCATTAGCTGTCTAGCTAACCTCAATGCTAACGTTATGATATTTAGCGGTTAGCTCAATAACTGCATTATCCTTAAGCTAACACGTCATTAGCCAAGAAGACGTCTGGCTGCCACCGGACGGGTGGGCAGCCGGTTGTACTCACGTTACCAGCTTCAGGCAACAGTTCGTTTGTGTTGCTCGTGCAGAATGTTTCCCTGGAAAGACCTGGGATTAGTTAGCTAACGTGAAGGTGTGTGGCTCGAGTCAGGTCGGACTCTGGGTTCAATGTGAATGTGTATCGATGATTTAACTATCAGGTAATTATCACGTTGAGCAGTATCTTGACACATGGGGGGACATGAATACAGAAAGCCTTGTGGGTGGTGATGGCTCCACCGGGTCATCATGTAAACAAAGCAACAAGACAGGTCGAGTGTCGCCTCCTTCAATAAGTTACCGTCCTCGTTTCTTTGTGTTGTCCCCATTGTGTTAGGTTAACACTCGTTATGTAGCCCAGCAATGACATATGAAGTCATTTGGATTCAATGTTTCATTTGGTTACATTTGTAGAATAAGCGTCTCCAGGAGCTCAGGAGAGGTCTCATGTTTACCAGGGCGTGCATGTTGCTGTGTCCGGGCAGTCTGCGTGACTGTGACACGTTTTGGGATCAGGTCTGCTGTGCTGTGGTCACCAGGTCCCCCAAGCACACTGCTTATTATTATTTCTTAAGAAGGCTTAACTGGTGAGGCCGGCCGGCTCTATCACTGGCTGCCAACAGGACTATCAGGAACAGGTTATGGAGAGGAATAAACTATTGTCCATATTGTCCAGACCACCCTCTCCATCACCTGCTGCAGGGACAGCGGAGAACTCCAACATACTGATTCAGCTCTGCTGTCACAAGGACATTCCTGGAGAACAGGAGAACATTCCTGATGCAGGAGAACATTGAATGTTCTCCTGTATCTGGAATGTTTTCATGTATCAGGAATGTTCTCCTGTATCTGGAATGTTCTCCTGTATCAGGAATGTTCTCCTGTATCTGGAATGTTCTCCTGTATCTGGAATGTTCTCCTGTATCAGGAATGTTCTCCTGTATCTGGAATGTTCTCCTGTATCAGGAATGTTCTCCTGTATCTGGAATGTTCTCCTGTATCAGGAATGTTCTCCTGTATCAGGAATGTTCTGCTGTATCTGGAATGTTCTCCTGTATCAGGAATGATTCCTGAACTTTCCTGAGACAGGAGAACATTTGAGACACAGGAGGTTTGTCTTATTTTATGAGTTATTGTCCCAATCCTGTCATATCTGGAATGGCTGATGATACAAACGGGTGCTTCCCAAACACATTGCTGTGAGGTGGGCGTTCATCCTGATGATTACCGTCTCCGATGGGAGGTGCATGACACGAGACGGTCTGGGATCAGCTGTGGAAGCTAACTAAACATGGATGGGTAGTTTACTTTAGCTCCTCGCTGTGCTCAAGTCACCCAATGAGCTCAAACTGAAAACACCTCAGGGTTAGTCACTGACATACCTGATCATTCTGGGATGGCCTGCATTACAGGAATACCTGTGCTGTGATTCATTCAGGTGGGCAGGATACAACATCAGGTCACATTCAGGGGAAGTATGTTAGTAGTCGTGTTTTCTGCAGGAGAGAGTGAAGGGTTTAGTTACATCTCAGTGGTTTTACAGCCAACCTCATTTGAGGTGGATTAGATGAGGATTTGTGTGTGTATGTGACACACACACACACACACACACACACACACACACACACACACACACACACACACACACTAATGTGCAACACCCTTCTATCAGCCTGCATGTAACACACAAACAACATACAATAATCCTCCCTGTAAGCGAAGTCCATGTCACAAAGCACACCCTTATGTCCACATGACGTGCAAAGTAGGTGCACATACTTTGAGTTATGATCCCGTGTCGTGTTGCTCATCGCCACACGGGGAGCTCAGCTCGGATGGAGGCTGGGTGGTGCACAATGTGTTTGACTTCTTACAACAATTAAAACAAACTCACTGGTCCAGCTAAATGCTCGGATAACTTTTCCTTTTGTTTTTCTCAATATTTTATGTTACATTTGAAATAATAAATATATCTTCTAGGCAATATTGAGAAAATGAGATCATAATCTTTAAAATAAATGGAAATGGAACTATTATGCTGACTGCTCTGCCTTTAGTTCAGTGGTGGCGACATGAAGTCATGTGACCGTGTTATTATAATGTATAGTGTAACACCAACTGTATAATAGCACCACTTTTTGTTCGTTGGTGAAGATTATCTTGATGTGTGAGCATCATAAGCATTTATTTGCCATTGAGATTATTTTCTGCTGCATTTCAAAACCCAATAGAAAAATCCATCAGCCTTTTGTCGAGGTTACCAGGCCTTATTTTCTTTTATTCATAACATAATATAATTGTATAAAATATAATACAAATGTAAGAATTAAGTTGGAGGTAATTGTCTCTTCCTGGGAAATTTACACAGCACCAATCGGGGCATTAGGGAATGTTTTGATTACATGTATTTGTGTTTACTTGGAGGCTTGTGCTGTGTGTTCTACGTGTTCATGGAGGTTATCTTCTCCGCCTGTTGTCAGGTATCGGACTGAGAGCCTGTAGCCATGGATGGACATGCTGCCAAGAGCAATGAAAGCGCTTTCCCAAGCTTTGTGGACTTGGATGACTTTCTTAATAAGCACGATTCAAACTTCATCTGGCTCCTCGTTGGTAAGTGCTCTACAACTGCACTGTGTGTGTGTGTGTGTGTGTGTGTGTGTGTGCGTTTGTGTGGGTGTGCGTTTGTGTGCATGTGTTTTTGTGCGCATGTATGCGTGTGTTTGTGTGTGCGTTTGTGTGTGTGTGTGTGCTTGTGTGTGTTTGCTTGTGCGTGTGTGTGTGTATGCGTGCGTTTGTGTGTTTGTGTGTGCATGTCTGTGTGCGTTTGTGTGTGCGTTTGTTTACTTGTGTGTGCATGTGTGTGTGTGCATGCATGTGTGCGTGCGTTTGTGTGTGCTTGCTTGTGTGTGTGTGTTTGTGTGTGTATGTGTGTGTGCGTTTGTTTACTTGTGTGTGTGCATGCGTGCGTTTGTGTGCATGCGTGTGTACTTGTGTGTTTGCTTGTGCGTGTGTATGCGTGCGTTTGTGTGTTTGTGTGTGCATGTGTGTGTGTGTGTGTGCTTGCGTGTTCGTGTGTGTGGGTGTGTGTGTGTGTGTGTGTGTGTGTGGGTGGGTGGGTGTATTTACTGATCAGTGGATCGTTTTTTTATCTGTCGACGGCAACGAGTGTTTGGCTGGAAATTTCTAATAGTTTTCCACATCCATCACTGGTATGACTACGACCATTACTGTAATGCTGCGGCCATTTATTTACGCTTCCTGGTGTTCATCACGTCAGGAAAACTAGCATCTGTCACGTTGTGTTGAAAGGACTGATCATGGTTTATTGATCTTTTACAAACAAGGAGGTAACTCCTGTGTCGAGTGAAAGAGTTTGACTGAACAGAGGCAAACTGTCAGAAGTAAAGGTCAACTTTACTGTTTGGTTCATGAACATCAATGATGTTTAAAATGCAGTTTTACTTACTGTTTGTATTAATCCCTGTTCCCTGTTATTAAGCGTTCCATGTTTTTTGTCTTTCAGCCACCATTCTGTCCTGTGGATGGATCATCTATTTAACTTATTACAACTCCCGCAACATCGGCCTCATCTTCACCCTCATCATCAACAGACTCTACAAGGATGGCTACATTCATATCGGTGAGTCCATCCGGCGCCCGATCACACAGCGATGAATAGAGGTGGAGAACCGCTGCCGAAGCTTTCAGTCCCAAAAGAGAATTCGGCCTGCTGAATATTTCATGACGAGCCGGCTTCTCCCAGTGATTATCTCAACACGGCCTGAATGGCAAACTGCAACCGACACCACGCGGAACCAAGTGTAACCATGCAATTTATTTGAGTTTTTAGTAGGGCTGTCAGCGTTAACGCGTTAATCTATGCGATTAATTTGGCCGCGATTAACGCACAAACATATTTTAACGCAATTAACGCAACTTTGTTTACTTCCGGTGTGCGTTGAAGTTTTTGCACTCCTCGTAGTGTCAAGCCGCGGCAGTGTGGTTTGACACGGTTTCCGTTTTTAAAACTGAGTTCTCAGCGAAAATACGGAGCAGAAATCAGTTTAAACTCGTGGATGAATCAGGAGGGTTTCCTCCTCCGCCTCCTTCCTCCCGGCTGCTGCTCCACAGACACACAGAGGGGCGACGTGACGCGGCGCGGAGAGAACGCGTCACACGAAACCTTCACCCTGATTTGTCAATCCGTTTGTCTGTCAACATTTTGCAAAATAAACAACCAATGAACACTCAGTAAATCACAAGGCCCGCCCACCTCCCAGGTGAGGCTCATTAGCAGCCCGTCAGTCAGAGAAGACAGAACACGAGGAGGACAATGAGACTCATATATAGAGATGAGATTGTTCTGGAAGGTTTCATGTAGAACATGTGGGGATGTGGCACATGCAAAAGACTTTAAAAGGTGAATTTAAACATTTTTGTAAAATGTATAAAATGCCCCCCGCCTCCAGAGTGACACATTTTAATGTCAGTCAGTTTCCAAGGCCGCTGGTTCTGCTGCTGTTCAGGGTTAAAGCTGACTAACAATGAGGTCTCAAATACACTTTTTTTTTTACTAATCTGATGTTTCACTGAAGAAATCATTTATCATCCACGATATTAAATACCTCGCTGGCACTTTATAGGTAGGAGCCTTTTTGAAAAACGCAGCTCTGTGTGAAGTTGTCTTTAAAAACAAATACAATTAAACAAATACACGCTGTCTGAAGTGATTACTCGTTCATTTAGAAGAATTAGTCATTAGAAGAAAAAAAAACTTTTAATCGCGATTAATGAATTTCAAAATGTGCGATTAATTAGTTCATTTTTTTAATCGATTGACAGCCCCAGTTTTTAACGAGTGGTTAGTTTCTTCCAAAAAAACCTACAAAAACACACATTTCTTTACTAATGAGTACACCTGGTCAGGATCATCTCAACCATCATCTCAGTCATACAACCACAGATACTTTACACTGGAAAAATTAAGCTAAAAAAACGTCAGATTTTTTTCTTTGTAATGGGATGTGCTCGTTTTGAATGTTTTATCAGGGAATTATGCATTTCACAGCCGATACCTGCAGCTATCAGGTTGTGAGTCAATATCAAGAGCATATGTGTCCAAAAGCAGCATTACTATTTAATTGAATGAGGAAGCCTTGGTTCAGTCTCTTTGCCAACACGTGTTGTTACAAAGTGAGCAGTCAACCGTGTGCCAGCTCATGTATTTCCAGAGTCCGATCCATAGTCGCTGTTGCAACAGATGCAGAAGCAGAAATGAGCAGCAAATCACGGAGCAGAGCAATGTCAAACGTATTTTACACCCGAAAAAAACAACAACAACAAAGTTTAGAATACATCCCCACATAACTACTATTTATACACTCTGTCATACTCATTGAATGTGTTGTTACTCTGTAATGATTCCTTCTGGTCACATGACATCTATTGTTCTGTCCATCCTGGAGAGGGATCCTCCTCTGTTGCTCTCCTGAAGGGTTCTTCACTTTCTTTCCCGTGAAAGTTTTTTTGGGGAGTTTTTCCCGATCCGATGTGAGGTCAAAGGTCAGGGATGTCGTATGTGTACAGATTGTAAAGCACTCTGAGACTAATTTGTGATAATGGGCTATACAAAATAAAATGAATTGAATAACAAAAAAGAACTATAGTGGGTAGAATTTCCAAAAATAACGCAAGGGCACAAAAGTTTGGTAATTAACCCCAAAAGCGAAGCACCTCTTCTTAACCATCAGCAGTTGGGTAGAGACACACGTATGTTGCGTGGTGAGCAGGTTCAGGTGTGAGCGTGGCTGAAGGCCCGACTGAGTGGGAAGTCCAGCACAGATTGACCCGGAGGACCCGGATCAAACCGGGCTTCCTCGGGAGATCATCTGATTAAAAGTCACTGGACAAAGACTACAAACACGGGAAAGGGGGTTAGGTGATGCCGTTGTCGTAATTGAAACGGAGAAAGGCGCGTTAAGAGCCCAAAATAATTAATGATGGAAAACCACCTTCAGTTTTCTTCCTCAGGGACGGAGCCGACCTACTTGTTTTACAATTAGATCCTAATTAAGATTGTGCCCCTTTTTTCACAATGAAATGAGATACCTCCCAGACTGTTTATTTATTTATCTTTTTTAACAAGACACACACACACACACACCTAACATCTAATTACATCTTCTTTTTTAATGATTTTAATGATTCATCTTTGATTTCCCACCGCTGTCATCAAATCCAAACCTCGGTGCGCCGGTGCTTTAAAAAAAGAATTGTAATCCTATGACTTCTCATCATATTCCTGCACTGTTATTGTTTTTGTTTTTGTTTAGCTATCTGATACCTGCACTCTGTTGTGACTGAAACATAACGCGTGTCTGGGCGCTCCGCAGGCTCCTTCTCCTTCTCCGTGCTGTCGGGGAAAGTCATGTTCAGAGACGTCTACTTCATCAACCAGGACATGTCCATCAGGTAGCCGGCCGGTGCTGCGCGGTTTGCCTCTGCTCTCTCTCTCCTCTACAAACCCGCCCTATTGATAATCCTTTTTGTTGTTGTTGTTATCTGATCCACAGGATACAGGATGGCTTCCTCATATTCCGCTGGTGGAAAATGTACAACCCGAAACAGAAGCAGCATGGTAAGTTGAGGAGATTGTCATTAGCCAGTTGTACAACATTCCTTTGGTTAAGGTGACCCGACAGTTCAAGGTAAGGTGTCCTGATAAGAGAAACACCCGAAAGACACTTGGATCCTGAAGTGGGTCCGGCTTATCACCAGCTCAGGGTTCCCTTGAAATGTTCACTTGAGTCTTTCAGGTTTTCTCCTGATGTTGGTCTTATACTTAAGGAATCCCTTAATGAAGCACAAAGGAAGGAAAACACCCTTCAGGCTCAATCATAAGCCTGTAAACATGGCTGAGCGCTAAATGATGGCAATCAGAAGTTCCCAAAAGTGTGCTGGTGATAAGATCAGTTCCACAGAAGAAAATAAATGTCCAGTAAGTCTTTAATTATTGAAAAGCAAACTGGCCTGGCCAGCAACCAACAGTTTCCATGGAAACTACAATTCTACCGCTCTCAAATCTTTCAATGCAGTTACAGCCTTTCAAGTCCCATGTCCAAGGAGCAAGTAGATGACTGTGTATCTGGCTGCTTTTTTAATTTAATTAAATTTATTATTATTACATATTATATGATATTGTAAAACAAAACATTTGACCTCCCACTTGAAAATGAACCGCCGCCTGAAAAGAAACAAGATGTCCATGTGAGTTTGCTCTCTTGTCGCCAGACCCCAAGGCGGAGACGAGGCTCTACGTGACGGTGAACGGCTTCGAGTTTCACGTCTACAACCGCACCGACCTCTACGCCCGACTGCAGGAGACCTTCGGACTGGACCCGACGCTCATAACGCCCAAAAGAGAGGACGACAAGTGCCAAGAGGATCGGGACAAGACGCCGGAGAGGTACGACCGAGGGGCTCGACCACAACTGCACGTCTTTCTGTTCCTGTTCGGTGTCGGGGTCGAGCAAATCAAAAGTAGAACTAATAACGACGAGAAGATAACTACACTTGGGTAAATGGCCAAATGTGCTCCTAAATGTGTTGGAAGTGTCCACACGGAGAAGAGCGGATGTCATTTCCCTCTGAAAGCCAAACGAATAGCGCCGACTGTAAAAAAACAAAGAGGTGTCCCCGTTAAACTGTCTGACTGTCTCCTGGCCCCCTGTGTAGTGTGACGATCAAAGCAGAGAGTCCAGACCACACGTCGTCTTGGCGCTCACTCATTCCCGTCATCAAAGTAAACATCAGCACCGTAAGTTCCTTTTTTTTAAGAAGTCATTTTTTTAGTAGTAATTTATTGTAGTTCGGTAAAAATTATTGAGGGGGGGGGGGAGGGGGAGCAAGTGTCGAGGCCTCTTTCCTTCATTGCATTGCGTGGCGTTCGGTCCCCCCGCAGGGTCGCTTGGCCTTCGGGAACCACCACCTCCCCCAGACGCTGTGCGTCAACTTCGAGGACGCCTTCCTGACCTACGCCACCAAGCCGCCGTCCAGCCACCTGGACCAGTTCATGCACATCGTCAAAGGCTCGCTGGAGAATGTGCGCGTCATGCTGGTTCCCAGTCCGCGCTACCTCGGCATGCAGAATGACGAGTGAGTCCCACGACTGACGATCGAGCCGTGAAATGGCCCCGTCCCCTAAGGAGGGCTCACCTTCTCATATAGAATCTATACAAAGGAAAATGAAGGTAGCAGATTTGGTATTTATTTATTCCCAAGCGAATTTGGAAACTTGTAAACATCATTTTTCAAATTTTGACGTAAATCCTAAAAGCTGTGCAGAATGAATGCTCTTGTCTGAAGATTAATGACGTGAAAATATTCTTTGCCACTCCAAAGAACAGATCATTAGATTATTAGGAAGCTTGAGAATATAAATAAAAGTCCGCACTCTTGTCGCTTCCTCCAGTGTAATTTATAAATCACACTTAATGCAGCTGCAGTGTGTTTTTTTAATTTTGGTTTTCAGTCCAGCAACAGCCTGAAATGGACCCCTTTACATCATTTGAAATGGATCATTTTGTAAAATTCTTTCTCTGTGTCACACACACACACACACACACACACACACACACACACACACACACACACACACACACACACACACACACACACACACACACACACACACACACACACACACACACACACACACACACACACACACGTGGCGGACTCGCTCTGTTTCTTTGTTTGATTCTACACTATATACATATTTTTTGCCACATTCGTAATTCGTTAATTGCAGATAATAGTTTATTTTAATGACTTATTTTTGCCCCAAACATTCAAGTTCACACTCTGAGCCGCAGCCTTCTTACAAGCACAAGGGCTATTGCATCATAAATAAAGATAAGGATATCTCTCTCTCTATATATCTGTGGTTGAGGAGTCGCTCTGAATGTAAACTGTAGCCTCTTGGAAAAACCTGGCTCCTCCGACGGTCCTCGATGCATCTTTAAGTTTTATTGGAAAGTCCAGTGGGATGAAGCAAAGAAAGGCGCGTATGTAAGAGCACGGCCAAATCAAAGGTTGAATGCCAGGACGGAGCTTCAACGAGCACACAGTATTTCATTCAGGCGTCGGTAGCTTTTTCTTAAGCTGCTGTGACCTCGTTCATTAAAATAGAGCTGTGTAACCTCTGCGTGTGATCGGGGCTCTGCTTTCTAATCTCTGACCCCATGGATCTCCCCTCTAGACCTCCCAGACTGATGGGCGAAGGCTTCGTGGTCATGCAGTCCAACGATGTTGACATCTACTATTACCAGGACGAACCCGGTATGCCCCCACACACACACACGCACGCACACACACACACACACACACACACACGCACACGGTCTTTGAAATAACCTTCAGAATAGTTCCTAATGGAGAAATACTGTGTTTTACTTGCGTTTGGCTGTACAATATATACATGCACAAAGGTCAAGAGGTTAGACTCTAACCTCTTGATTTTGCATTTGCGATGCACCAGATTGATGCATTTACCTTTTTTTTTTTTTAAGTTGCGAAATTGTCTCGACAAAAACATATTCGTCATCATCTGGCGAATGTTGCTGTATTATTTCATATTGCAATATATATAAATATATATCAGTGGGTACGGAAAGTATTGATAAAATCTAAAAAGGTCATTTTATTTCTCATTAATGTAACTCAACACCCCATCTTGACAGAAAACCCCACGAAATGTATACATTTTTGCAAATATATACAGTATATATATATATATATATATATTCTATAAAACAAACCTTTACACTTCACCGCTATCGAAAAAATATTACCGATGGTAGTGGCGAAGTTATGATTGCGAAAGATTGCTTGTGTTTTACACCGTTGTATGTTTTTTTTTTTTGTTCAACATTTGTTGCCGAGAGTAGTTTAAGGCTTGACACCTTTGTGTGTGTGTGTGTGTGTGTGTGTGTGTGTGTGTGTGTGTGTGTGTGTGTGTGTGCGCGCGCGCAGGTCTGGTGCCGGAGGAGCAGGAGGCTGGGGAGGAGGCGGAGTCGTGCAGTGAGGGCGATAAGCTCCAGGACCTGCCTCCGTGCTGGGGTCTGGACATCGTCTGCGGAAAAGGAACCGACTTCAACTACGGCCCCTGGGCAGACCGTCAGCGGTGAGTGATGACCCCTCTCCGTTTCATCAGCTTCGGAGTCCGCTTTCTCGCTGACATGGTCTTGTATTGAAACGAACTCTTCGTCTCCTCAGGGACTGTCTGTGGAAGTTCTTCCTGCCGGCTGACTACCAGTCCATGAAAGTCACGGAGGTCGCTCAGCCAGGAAAACTCCGGCAGATCCAGGCCTTCGAGCTGCGCATGAACATCATCGCTGACGCCACCATCGATCTGCTTTTTACCAAAAACAGGGTGACTCTTTTGCTCTGTGTTGTTTTATTTTTTATTTTTTATTCCCCGTCTCGCCAACCCCTGATCTTTCGTCCTTTCCCTGCTGCTGCACGTGTCTTTTATGCCTCATCGTGTTTCTGCTGTCGATATCAGTTCATGTTTTATGCTTTTTCAAATTTTCATCCCGTGGAGGCTCAGGGATTCTTCACAAAGCTGAGCATGTGAAGTGCATACTAAACATCAACACAAATGCACGTTGAATAAAGCCATAAAAAGGCAGGGAGAGATTGTCTTGCTATTGCCTCCTTTCTTAACATATTCTAATTCAGATTTGAGGCAGTCTTATTTTCTTAAGGCCCCATCACTGGTGATTTGACTGCTCTGGTTACTCTCTCCCCTCCCCCGTGCTCTGTCCATCCCCCCGTTACTAGGAAACCAACGCCATCCATGTGAATGTAGGTGCAGGCTCCTACCTGGAAGTCAACATCCCCATGACTGTCGGAGAGAACGGTAAGTCTGCGGGTTTATAAAAAAAATAAAAGTAGACGAGCAGATCAAAATGTCAGAACTCGGATCAGTTGCCAAAAGAATTCACATAGAAGCGCACGTCAGCAGTTTGCCCATCAGGGAATCATCTGTTGCACTGAATAATGTCCGAACCGCAGCCGCGATGAACTCCAAGGTTTTAATTTCAGCTTTTTCAAAACAGATTGAATAGCTTAAATAGTGCAATAATGTCTTCTGTCCTTGCTCCATTCAGGACTATTTTAGTACTTTTTCAGAACAAAATATTGTGCAGGAGAGTAAACCGAGGCAGCGTTGTTGGTGAAGTGAACATTTAGGCATATATACAGTGTTTATCTGGGACCTTTCATTTAGTATTTTTCAATAGTGGGAATTTCTTTCCAAAATGTGGCTTTTTTGTGTGATTTCTCTCATATTGAAGTTTAATAACACAGCAGCTCCTTTTCCAACATGAAGTCTTCTCGATTAGCATCAATACTCTGATGATGTCGTGGGGGGGGGCAGAAGTGTTAACGCGACACATAGAGACAGAATGACATGCTGGTGTGTAGAGACAATCAATAACAGACGTTTAGTTTAATAAAAGAACAAAGACGTCTTTAAGAAAAGGACCTGCTGTAATCTGGCGCGAAAAAATTACAGGGGGGCGGGCAGATATTTCTTTTTTTTTTTTTTACTCAAAATTGTCTGGGAGAACATATGTCGTCACCGGAAGAGCCATATATGGCTCGTGAGCCATAGGATCCCGACCCCTGTAGTAGATGAAGGGTAGATCAGCTGGACTCCGCTGCAGCACACAGCGCCGGCCCCTTGTTTACTCATATTGGATAATGTCCACATTTCACCATCATCCCCATCATCATCATTGCACGTCATCGGGTCCCCAGTCGATAAACTCGGCGGGTGCATCCAGAATAAAACAACTGACCCCGAGGAACGCTGACATTTCTTAGCGCTGATGGATCCGAGGGAACCTGCGATAAGTCATCGCGCCGAGCTCATAGCATCTTGTCAATCATCCGTCAGTGCCTTCCTCTGTCTCCAGAAATGCAGTTACCATAAGTAACCGTTCAAATGTCGCCGGTAAATGACATTATTCGAGCGAGCTAAGCCCCCGCTCTTGAGGATTGATGCCCCCCCCCCCCCCTGCCTTTCTGTCCCTCAGGCTACTCTCCCACCATCAAAGGCCAGCTGCTGCACGTGGACACCACCAGCAGCATGCAGTACCGGACTCTCCTGGAGGCCGAGATGCTGGCTGTAAGCAGCAGCCAACGCCATGTTTGAAAACAGAAGAGCGCCGCGCCACAAGTGAAATCATGTGTTGCGCCTCTCCCTCTTTTTATGTTTCAGTTTCATGTCATCGCCAGCTACCCTCGGGTGTGGAACATGCCTCAGTCCTGGCAGTGTGAGATCGAGGTGTACAAGGCCACGTACCACTTCATCTACGCCCAGAAAAACTTCTTCACCGGTGAACTCTCCAGCATCCTGCGCTCAGTATTTTCCGACATGAAACCAACATAAAGTTCCCATTTATTTCCCTCTTTCTCACGGTTCCTTCTGCTCTTTCTTTCTTCTAGATTTGATCCAGGACTGGGCGAGTGACAGCGCCCCCGACATCTACTCCTTTGTGCCCTACTCCTGGAAGTTCAAGGTCCTTTTCCACCAGTTCGAGATGATCTGGGCGGCAAACCAGCACAACTGGGTTGACTGTTCCACCAAGCAGCAGGAGAATGGTGAGGAGCAGTCCGGCTCAGTTGAGCTGAATGTTTTATTAGTTGTTGATTTATATTTGTAAGTGTATTTATTATGACTATTTTTAAAAAGTATTTCATATAAAAAAAAAATGTTAAGTACACATTAAAGGTATAGTAAGTAAGACAGAAATGTATTCACAGTTAAAAGCACTATAGAAATGACTTATTTATTCAGAGAAGATGAATCATTTTCAGCATATTAGATATTAAATATCTAATATTTCTGTAACAATGTGCAATACCACAAATGGACAGATACTAATGTGATATAGATATAGAAAGACAGTTTAATATATATATATATTTATTTTTTCAATAATTGCAGAATTCTACACATTAATTATTTTTAAGAAAAGTAAAGCGCACACTTTTTGGCCGCCCTAACTAAAGTGACATAAAAATAAATAAAAACAGTTACATTTTCATGTATAAACTCCTTGATACTCTGATAATTGAGTCATAGTTTCTCAGTAGAACTAAACTAAATGGACCTTCTGTTACATCTTATGTAACAGAAGGTCCATTTAGTTTAACATATTCTGTGTTTGGCATTAGCACTGATGCAAACAACAAAAACAATAAACAATGAAAAGAAATTCAGCCACGAGAGCAATCAATGACTTAATGCCTCTTGAGCACTGAAAGCAGATACTTTGACTTTATTAACTCATGATATATTGTACATACAGTACACACTCCACTTAATCCCAGGGCAGACTAATCAATTGCATTATTGATCTCCTGTAGTGTACCTCGCGGCGTGTGGCGAGACGCTCAATATAGACTTCACTTTGCCTTTCAACGAGTTTGTTCCCGCCACCTGCAATACCCGCTTCAGCTTGAAGGTGAGCCCTGCTTTACGTGGAGAGGGTTTTATTATTCAAAATGTTTTTATTCCAGTGTAATTATTAATAGTTGTGTGGCTTCACATGCCGCTAGTTTTACTATTGGTTGGATACGGTAGATTTGGATGCTTTGACTCCGACGATGAATGTGTGTGTCGTCCTCCTCAGGCGGAGGATACAGACCTGCGACTCTCCCTGCCAGAGTGCCACCCGAGCCGCGACCCCCTGCTCACCGTGGCCAAAGAATACCAGAACGTGAAGCTGCCCCCCGACATGTTCACGCCGGGGGAGGCCCAGAGCGCCCCCCCTCCCAAACCCACCAAGTCCCGCTGGAGGAACATCACCCACGCAGAGTGAGTTTACCGTGGGAGTTATTCCTCTCTAGTTGTGGGGAGGAGGAGGAGGAGGAGGAGGGAGGAGGAGGAGGAGGAGGAGGAGGAGGAGGAGGAGGAGGAGGAGGAGAGAGAAAGAAGTGTGTGTTGGCAAAGAGCAGGATGAGTCATCGTCGTAACACACTGACTCACATCAAACTGAGGCAGTGGGCGGTCAGTTCAGTAAATGCATCACTAGCCTTCACTCTTCATGCTCTGCTTGCTTTAAAGAGTTTAATAGGGCTTTTTTGTTTTGAGTATTTGAGTTGAAGATAAGAGGTTTACACTTTTTAAGCCTTTTATTATGTGTGGTTAGGAGAGAACATGTAGCGGTTAGGAGAGAACATGTAGCGGTTAGGAGAGAACATGTAGCGGTTAGGAGAGAACATGTAGCGGTTAGGAGAGAACATGTAGCGGTTAGGAGAGAACATGTAGCGGTTAGGAGAGAACATGTAGCGGTTAGGAGAGAACATGTAGCGGTTAGGAGAGAACATGTAGCGGTTAGGAGAGAACATGTAGCGGTTGGAGAACATGTAGCGGTTAGGAGAGAACATGTAGCGGTTAGGAGAGAACATGTAGCGGTTAGGAGAGAACATGTAGCGGTTGGAGAACATGTAGCGGTTGGAGAACATGTAGCGGTTGGAGAACATGTAGCGGTTGGAGAACATGTAGCGGTTAGGAGAGAACATGTAGCGGTTAGGAGAGAACATGTAGCGGTTGGAGAACATGTAGCGGTTGGAGAACATGTAGCGGTTGGAGAACATGTAGCGGTTGGAGAACATGTAGCGGTTGGGGGAAAACATGTAGCGGTTAGGAGAACATGTAGGTTGGAGAGAGAACATGTAGCGGTTAGGAGAGAACATGTAGTGGTTGGAGAACATGTAGCGGTTGGAGAACATGTAGCGGTTGGAGAACATGTAGCGGTTAGGAGAGAACATGTAGCGGTTAGGAGAGAACATGTAGCGGTTGGAGGAGAACATGTAGCGGTTGGAGAACATGTAGCGGTTGGAGAACATGTAGCGGTTGGAGAACATGTAGCGGTTAGGAGAGAACATGTAGCGGTTAGGAGAGAACATGTAGCGGTTGGAGGAGAACATGTAGCGGTTGGAGAACATGTAGCGGTTGGAGGAGAACATGTAGCGGTTAGGAGAGAACATGTAGAGGTTGGAGGAGAACATGTAGCGGTTATGAGAGAACATGTAGCGGTTGGGGGAGAACATGTAGCGGTTGGAGAACATGTAGCGGTTGGAGAGAACATGTAGCGGTTGGGGAGAACATGTAGCGGTTGGGGGAGAACATGTAGCGGTTAGGAGAGAACATGTAGCGGTTGGGAGAACATGTAGCGGTTGGAGGAGAACATGTAGCGGTTGGAGGAGAACATGTAGCGGTTGGAGGAGAACATGTAGCGGTTGGAGAACATGTAGCGGTTGGAGAACATGTAGCGGTTGGAGGAGAACATGTAGCGGTTGGAGGAGAACATGTAGCGGTTGGGAGAACATGTAGCGGTTGGAGGAGAACATGTAGCGGTTAGGAGAGAACATGTAGCGGTGGGAGAACATGTAGCGGTTGGAGGAGAACATGTAGCGGTTGGAGAACAAGTAGCAGTTTGGGGAGAACATGTAGCGGTTGGAGAACATGTAGCGGTTGGGGGAGAACATGTAGCGGTTGGGGAGAACATGTAGCGGTTGGGGGAGAACATGTAGCGGTTGGAGAACATGTAGCGGTTGGAGGAGAACATGTAGCGGTTGGGGGAGAACATGTAGCGGTTGGAGAACATGTAGCGGTTGGAGGAGAACATGTAGCGGTCGGAGGAGAACATGTAGCGGTTAGGAGAGAACATGTAGCGGTCGGAGGAGAACATGTAGCGGTTCCACACGATGAGTCAGCGTTTCAGATCATTTGGAGGCCGAGCCCCCGAGGCGGCACTGATGTGGCTCCGCTGTGAGAGACGCCCAGTGGGAGGCCACGTTCTGCCCGGACCGCTGCTCTCGGCACCGCGGAGAAATCAGCGGGAAATCAGCCGCGACCCGTTCTCTTGTCTCGCGCCCCGACTGTGTGCGCTCGGAGTGAACGCTCCATAAAGCGACACAGCGTACCGAAGGATCCACTTGGGACGATGATAGACTCGGCACTACGCGGGGAGCTGAGTGGGGATCCGGTTACATTAACACATAAATAAATCTTTTTCCCCCTTTCTCTCCTTGCATCAGAGCCGGCTGGGTGGACTGCTGGAGCGTCCCCAACTTCCTGCTCATCATCGACTACACCTGGCACCCCATTTATCCCCAGAAGGCCGACGAGCAGCTCAAACAGTCGCGTAAGCTGCAATTCCTTTTGCCGATCGCTCTAAAGCCGTTACAAAATGGCCGTGTGAGAATTTGTAACAATCTGCCCGCCCCCTCCTCCTCCTCCTCCTCCTCCTCCTCCTCCTCCTCCTCCTCCTCCTACCTCTCTAACTTGCCTGTGATTTTGTGTCTGAAGTGTCCGAGATGGAGGAGTCCATGCTGTCGGCGCTGCGTCCCCCAGAGCACACCGGGGTGCACCTCAACGCCCAGCCGCGCTTCGCCCCCACGTCGGCCTCCGCCGCCCACGGCCGGGTGCCCGCCGACCCCACGGAGCTCCCCCCCGACAGACTTCACGTGGAGATGGAAATGTCCCCAAACTCTCAGATCATCCTCTACGGTCCTTTGCTGCGGGCGCTGATCTCCATCAAGGTACGGAGACCTCGTCGCCCGTCTCCGATAACAGAGCTCTCGTGTTTCCGCGGCGCTGTTCGCTAGTCCGTCCTCGGGCGTTGACGTTTTACATTCAATGAAACGGAGTGGAGGCTCCATGTAGATTTTGGAGAGCGGTGAGTCAGGGAAATAAATGGTTGTTGGTGTTTCCCGCAGGAAAACTACTTTGGTGAGGACGACATGTACACCGACTTCGAGGAGGCGGTGTCCAGCCCCGTGCTGTCCACCGGCTCCTCCTCCGGCCTCGGCTGGTCTCCTCTGGGAATGGAGGACAGCGAACAGAGGGACAACTCCAACATCCATCCTCTGGACCTGCGCCCCTGGGACATCACCGTCCTCATCAACCTCTACAAAGTCCACGGCCGGCTGCCCATGGTAAAGCCGCTGACCGGCTCATAGTCCACTCTGAACAATTGGATTTCCTTTCTTTTTTTTAAAGAGAGAGAGAGACATCAGTGTCGAAGATTATCAAATTGG
This sequence comes from Liparis tanakae, assembly GCA_036178185.1. NCBI lineage: Eukaryota > Metazoa > Chordata > Actinopteri > Perciformes > Liparidae > Liparis > Liparis tanakae. Next base: position 13,460,399 of record CM070093.1, read on the forward strand.
GATACAATCACAGATGATGACACTGCAAATATTTCTATTATTACATTGTGTACTAATATAATAGGCATGCAGCAGTAGAGACATTGGACCCCCCCCCCCCCCCCCCAAAAAAAAAAAGTGTGTTGCTATAACTTGAGTCCACTTAGCACCACCAGTTTTCTTTCTAGCAAAGGAATTCTCTGTTATTTCTTTTTGTTGTATGCGTCATGTTGCGTATATGCAAACCACATGACACACGACTCCTCACACGTCCTCTCCGTCTCGGCGCCTGCAGCACTGCAGCAGCGAGGGTCCCGAAGGTCCGTCGGGCTTCTTGGAGCGCCTCTGTTTCGAGATGAAAAAGGGCTACAAGGAGACGATGCTGCAGCTGCTGCTGTCGCCCATCCACATCTTCATCAGCGACAACTACCAGGTCAGAAGCACAGCCGCGGGTTACCCCTGATGTCATGTGCTGCTTATTGCATTACATTACATGTCATTTAGCAGACGCTTTTATCCAAAGCGACTTACAATAAGAGTACAAACTAAGAACAACAAGAATACAGAAAGTAACATTTCCTCAACATAGTCAAACTACAAAAGTACCATAATAAGAGCTATTTAAGAGCCACTGAAGTGCAAATCTGTGTTTTAATCCAGATATAGTCTGAAAAGGTGCGTTTTCAGTTTATTATTTATTAAATATATATATCTGACTGCACTGTACGGAGTGTCTAGTGCAAAGTCCAGATGCTTGTAAAGCAACACAGTAATACAAACTTCAAATATGTTGCACATCTTCAGAAGCCCTGAGAGAAATAAAAAAATATGGTTATTTAATTTTTTAGACAGAAAAAAGTCCCCCTCTATTAAAAAGAGAAATAAAAGTGTCATCGTTTAGATTTTTGTTGTTGCTTTTTGTCATTCTCTCTCCCCTCCCAGGGCTTCTGTACGCCTCACGACTGAGAACAATTAATTCACAAACAACTGCTCTTTAATCTGGCAACTAATGGGGTGACTCAGTCCTGAGAAAAAGCCCTGAATGAAGCTTGCATAATCTAAAATCTCTTTTTCAACAGCCACATCCGTGCATAAGCACCTGCATATTGTATAACCGCACCGAATCGCTGAGCTTTAGCCACGGATTGGATCCAATTTGCTTCTCCGAGTGAATCTCTCTCCCTAATCCCTGACGGAGCACGTGGACCCTTCATCTCGCTCCTTGACTGAGAATACAAGCTCAGAAATGTTGTGTGGCATGAGCAGGGATATTAGAGGATGAGGTTTTACTTCAAACAACGTGTGTGTTTGTGTGTTTGTGTGTGTGTGTGTGTGTGTGTGTGTGTGCATTGGTTGTTTCGCCCACAGCGCCCCACAGCGGACGGGGTTTTGAGGGACGGACACCTGAGCCTGTCGGGCCTGCAGATGAGGGCCCACGCCATGTTCTCCGCCCAGGGCGTCTCCCCCGGCAACGACACGCTGGAGTATGCCTGGCTCATCGACATGCAGGCGGGGGGGCTCACCGGCAGGGTCACAGTTCCACAGGTGTGTGTGTGTGTGTAAATATGTGTGTGTTTGTTTGGCTTACGTTATTGAACGATCTGGAATGTGTGCAGCCGGAAGATTATGATTACATCATGGATCTGTGTCGTCTGTGTGTGTGTGTGTGTGTGTGTGTGTGTTTGTGTGTGTGTGTGTGTGTGTGTGTGTGTGCGTGCACAAATGACCTGCACAATATAATATAAGTCAACTTTTGTGCATTTATAACGTTTAGTTTTTGTCGAGACTGCCCGAACAAGTCATATTCTTTTATGTTTCACAGCTTGTGGCGTTATGTTTGATCGTACTCCGTTGGTACGATCAAACCAAACCAATCCTGGTCCTCGTCTGTGTCTTCACCCTCGCACTGACCGTATCCATCGGTTTGATTTGAGGCGCTAACGCTCCCCTTTGTGCGCTTGTGATTATTAGGTGGCCAGTATGATCGAGTGGGGGGAGACTTTCCTTTTCCACGGGGTTTCCCGAGAGTTCCAGCTGGAACAGCCCAAGCCCTCCGTCATCTGCCAGCACGGCGTCGACCGCCGCATCTGCGACGCCAAGGTACATGCAAGTGTACCGGAGTCTTATTTCTCTCTCCATCTGCTGTGGCTCTCCAGCGTTGGTTGGAACTAGCAGATGTGTGTGTTTGCTACCAGATCAGCTCATTCAAAAGTGTAATGTCGGTCAGGATTGTCCGTTGTGAAGGGACGTGTGCAAATGAAATCGATAGTAAAAAAGGAGAGTACTGCGAAGCTTTGTCTAATGATGCATCACTCAGGAAGCCCAGTTATTTTTTTTCCCGCTGCTGGAGAGACCGCCTGTCTGTTGATGTGCCGCCACGTGGCTTATAGACATCATCGCGATGTGTGAAGTAGCTTTGGGAGAAAACAAGTCTGCCTCACAAAATGTCTTGTTTGTTTGCGAATATCAACAAGGAACTCCGCCTGAGAGCCCTCGTTAGCTTCTGACAACAGAGCAGCTGTGGAGCCGCGCAGCCAGACTCAATTTAAAGATGGCTTCCCTTGCAAGCCGCTGAAAGGCTTCTGGTACTAAACGGCGGTTGTTCTCCCAGCTGAGCTGCATGCCGGGTCACTGTCGCACGTCGGAGGAGCTGAAGTACACCATGACCCGGCTGGCCATGGACGGGGTCGACCTCTTCGTCGTGGAGCACGGCTGCGCTGCCAACATCAAGGTAATTGGTGCCAACGAGTATATATTTCATAAACACTTGAACTAACTCTGGCACATTTACTGAAATGTTTTAATCAATGTGCACTGTCCCTTATTAAATAAACCCAGTAAAAAAAAAAAAAATCTCCACCTACCATTCCTCTTCTAGTTCAGTAGTGTAACCCCTGACTCAGCCCTGGCTCACATTTCAATATGCAGGGAAACCTTGTCTCACATGGCACATTGTCTGGTCTCTGCTCACTGAAGGTCCACCTTTCAAATGCTGCCTCACTCATCTACAACCACGTCATGTTGTGCAGAAATCTTTCCCTCCTCTTTTAAATATACTTTTTTTTGTGTTTTACCTCCCCAGACGGCCATCATTCACGTCGCCAACTGCAACCTGCACAACCAGGCGGTGGGCGAAGGCATCAGCGCCGTGGTGCAGGACGTAAACATCCGGCAGTACATTGAGCAGCACGGCGAGGCGGCCAGGCTGCAGCCCGCCGCCCAGGGTCAGGGTCTGAGTCAGCCGCTGCCCGCTCTGCTGCGGCGCTCCGTCTGGCTGGAGGCGGGTTCGGTCAACCTGAACCTCATCACGGCCGACATCGCCCTGGCCGCCGACCATCCGGCCAAATGCGAAGTCCAAAGGCACTTTCTGGAGCTGCACGACGCGCACTCTAAAAGGTAGGGACGGGTGTCACGAGCATTGCGGCATTTCTCGTTATATGTATACTTTCGGCAAATATTGTTCACCTGTTTTTTTATATTTACGATGTTTAAAAACACTATTTACAAAAGGAAAGCGTCGGCGCTGAAACTCGTTTTCCATGTCGAGACTCACCGGCTGCCGCACACCTCTGTCACATGACTCACAGCTCGTAATGTAAAGTAGATCCGTTTAAACCAAACAAGATGATTACTTTTTCTCTCATGCGCTGGGATCCGACTCGTGATATGCGATAATCAGCTGTTGTACTACTGTGATAATAAATTTAACATAATTTCGGAGCTCATAAAAGGTCTGCAGGGAGCTATTATCAGTACAGATGTTCTTGTGTTGCTGGTAATTGGACATGATGTGCTTTATTACTTCAGCTAATTACTCTGTGTGTGGGTTATGAGAAAGTTTAAAGTGTTTCTGCTCGTACATTCACGATCCTCGGAGTGTACGTCAAAGCAGCAGCAAAGTCCTGGAAAATAAGGTGACTACGGAATAGCCCGTGTTTACTTCTTTTCACATTCAAGAGTATTATTTGGTAAAAAGGGTTCTTTTTCAAGAGTTTTATTTTTCAATTTTAAATTTTAGGCGTTGTACTTTATGGTTATGGTAATGGTAAGGGATTAGCAAAGAGAAAAAGATAGGAAATGACTGAAGAACGTGGGTAAAGTTGGGAAAACACGACTGCTTTCGTCTCCATGAGTCCAAAAATTGCTTTCATGAAACCAAAACCCAGGTATTCAATATTCAGCAGCTATTGACTAAGAAAGGGAGAACAATGCAACATGGTACCTACGGGAGCCTGAACGCCTCACGGGCGTAACGGACCACTGACCGCCTCCTCCTGCCCCCGCCTCTCCTCAGGCTCTGGTTCCTGTGGCCCGAAGACGCCGACGTTCGCAACAAGCGCAGCAGGAACCGCTGCGGCTGCCTCGGAGGCTGCAGGTTCTTCGGAGGCACCAACATGGGCCTGGACTTCTTCAAGCTGGAAGACCTGACGCCGTCCTCCTCGTCCGCGTTCTCGTCCTCCAGCGCCGAGCCGGACATGTCCTACGGACAGTCGTTGCTCCAGCCGGACGAGTGGATCATCACCAAGGAAACGCCCAAAGTGGACGGTACGCATATCCTGACCACCAAGCAAAGTTCTGAACAGTTTATATCCACAATGTTAAATTTAGCTCCTCTTACAGGGACACAGGGAGTTATATCGCAGCTCTTGTTTTATGTCGGTGTTCATTCCTCATTTTTACTGTTACCATGTCGCTGTGACCAGCTGCCTCTTTAAAAACACATCTTAAAGTATCGAGGGTCGATGATCCGAATGCGTGGTTCCTCAGGGAGAGCCGTCGGCCTGAAGACGGACACGCACTCGCCCTGCCCGCCCCCCGAGCTGCCCGAGAGGCGTGGCCAGCAGCACCTCAGTCTCCAGGTGCCCCAGCGCTCCCACAGCTCGGCCTCGTCCTCCGAGGAGAACAGCACCTCCAGCGCCGCGCTGCCCCTGCTGGCCGGAGAGAGGGACACGCCCTCGCCGAGCACAGAGGACCGCATGTTCCCCATGAACGGCAAAAGCCCCGCCGAGTAAGTGACACGGCGGTTAGACGTCGGAGCGCGTGCCGGAGGAGGCGTTTTATTTTTGTCGTCACTCTTAAAATATAATCTGTTAATTCTCGATGTCCACACTCCTCGCTCCTCCCCTCTGCGCAGCACCCTCGGCGACGTCCCGGAGATCTCGCCGGTCTCGCCCAACAGCTCCCAGGACCGCTGCTCGGTGCGCTCGCCTCTCTGCTCCCCGCTCAAGCGCCCGTCGTCCGTGCAGTCCGGCCGCCTGGGCAGCACCAAGAGCCTGTCGGCCGCCGTCTTCGCCGACAAGCCCCCGCCGGCGCTGTCCGGAGGCGTCCAGTTCAGCAGCGAGGTGTCCCGCAGCGACGAGAACGTGCTGGACTCGCCGCGCCAGCGCCGGAGCTACGGCTCCTTCCCCTTCACGCCGTCGGCCGACTCCAACACCTTCCACCAGTATCGCTCGGCGGACTCCAGCATGTCGGTGGCCGACAGCGAGGCCTACTTCTCGGCCACCGAGGACTTTGAGCCGATAAGCAGCGCCGACGAGGGCCCCGGGACGTACCCGGGCCGCAAGAAGAAGAGGAGGCAGCAGGTGCCGCAGCCGCCCCCGTATCACATGGAGAACTACAGGTGAGCGAGCCATGAGGTGATGATGACGTTTGGCGAAGTTAACCCTCTGGAGTCAGGGGTCATTTTCTCCATTTTAGCATTTAAAAAAAAATATTTACCCTTTAAAGCCACTTGCCTATGACACATATTCAGTGTGTGTTTTTCATCAAAAATTGCAGAACAATCTCAGCTCTCTATATAATGGGCCGGAGAGGAAGTACAAAGCTAAGCACGGGATTACGGAGGCGTTAGAGTCTACTCCGAGTCACGGTAACTTCAGATGAATGAATGACCTGCTTGTGTTCTCCTCTTAGATAACGATATAGAGTCAATTACAAAGGAGTCATGATTCACATTTTAAGAGTGCGATGAATGCAGGAATGCGTTTCATAAAGTCTCTTTAATCCTCGCGCTCCCCTCTTGGAGAGCGACGTTACTGTGAAACACATTATTGTTATTGCAGCGTGGTGAAAACGGAATTACAAGGTCTTTAACGGCGATTACTTGGAAAGCGCGAGAGATGAGAAACGGGCCGTCGTGACGTCTGACGACTCGCACCTGACCTCTTTGCAATGATTGCGAAAAGCATTTTATGGCACGGCATAAGCGGGAATGCATAAATGTTGTTTATGACGTTTTTACGGTTCACGCCGAGCCAGTTTTGCATTTCATCTCGTTAGGCGACGCCCCCCCCCGCCTTTTCCCCCTTCCATTTTATTACTCGTCGTGTGATTCGATCATCCAGGGATGGATGTGATCTGGGAGGTCTGTGGCAAATGTGTTTGGTCCATGGGCGGCCACTCACTGCGCCTGTGTTTTTTGCAAATTGGATTTCCGTCCCGCTCCGCAAACACCTTGTCATCTTTCCATTACCCCGAGATGTTCGAGCATTGATTGCGACACGCTTTTTGATTGAAGCAGCCGCCACTCCGACACAAGCGATACATTCCGGTCTCGAGACGTCGCGGCTGATTCCAGGAACCACGCGATCGTACGCAGAGCGGCGCTGAGGGCGGTTCTGGCCGCGGGCCAGTCCTAATGGGAGAGCCCAGATGCTTTAAAGCCGGGCGCTTCGAGGTTCTTCTCGGCAGTCGGTGGCGGTGGGCTCACTCAAGAAAGAAAGCGGTGTGCGGTGTAGCACTGGGGACGGAGGCAGCAGCGAAGCGTGTTTCAGCCCCCTAAACAAATCAATATCAGTTTAAGTGCAACCGCTATATTTAGATTATTTTCGCCGCTTTACCTTGTTCTCTTTCCATCGGGGACCTAAAGCTGTCATCTATGCTTTCTGTAGAAGTCCCTCGACAAAAACAGTCATTTTACTGCATCGATCGGTTAGTCTGTGTGTATTTATTATTTATTATCTTTGTGTATCTTTATTTAAAGGGGACTATGTACCATTTGATGCACTTCACCAGATTGTAACTTCAGCTAATTTGCATATGTAGTCCCTTGACAGACCATAACAAACATAAAACAATAACAAATATAAAACAATAACAAACACAAAACAATAACAAACGGTACAGGATAAGACGCACAACAACAGTCCATGTGGTAAGAGGTAACTATTGTGGGACCCTGATGTTTTTTAGGGTTTGTTGGGTTTAGCTGACGGGAAGGTAGAGCTGTAGAGCTCGCTTTAACTACGATTGAGTTTCTTTGCTGGTTTTTCGGTGGCTCAAATACAGTTTTTATCCGCAGCATCACCTCGCTTCGACCCCGCGCTGGAACTCCTGTCAGTTTCCTTTAAACTATAATACCAGCCGCCCTCCACACAGCGTGTGATGTCCACACATCATAAACTATACAACTAAATGTTCGTATCAGTTTCTTTTCGACAGCAGCGGTCACTGGAGTGCAGCAAGAGGCCAGTTTGCTTGTCTGTTGACTCATTCACCCGCTGCCCGTGTGTAAACACGTCTACCCTCCCCCGCGCAGCCGCAGCTCCATCTACCACAGCGTGGAGGGCCCGCTCACCTACGTGCTCAACGGGGAGCTGATCACCGAGCCGCGGCCGCTGCCCATGCCTCCGATGCTGCCCCCGCTGCCCCCCCAGCCGCTGCCCAGCCACACGTCCCAGGCCTCCTTCGTCTCCGCCCTGGCCATGGAGGAGGAGAGTTCGGTGGAGACGGAGAAGACGGCCGAACCCGGCCCCGTGACCCGCCAGCCCCACGTCATGGCGTGCTATCAGAGCTACCTGGCCCACTACCAGGTGACGGCTTTCACCTTACTTTATAAATGCAGATGTATACACGCAAACACCGACGGTGTCCCTTTGCTAAATCTGTTATTATTCCAAGCCTGTTTTATTCTTTTGTCCAATTAAAACACTCTGCTCCGCCTCTGCCAGGTCTCTAATTGGTCGCTCAAGCAGCCCACAAATAAAAGGACCTCAAAGTCGTCTCTGCACCGCCCCTTAGATTTGGACACACCCACCAGTGAGGAGAGCTCCGCCTCCTTTGACCAGCTCTCTGTTCCCAGCTTTAAGGTTCGTTGACTAATTACTGCACGTAGCCAGGTAATCGGCAGTTAAACGTCAAAATGTTCACCGTGTTGTTGGTTGTTAACGTGGTTCAAGGATTTGACCCAGGATAGATTGGCGTTAGAGTTTAACGTTCTCTTCAACGTGACAGGTGATAAAGCAGGGCCTCTCCGCCAGCTCTCTACTGGACAGAGGACTGGAGCTGATGGGAGAGAACAACAGGTATTTAAACCACATTGTTTTCACCCAGTGGTCCATTCACAGAAAAGCCCTTCCACTAAAGGAAGTGCGTATTTGTGTATATCAGTATAACAAAGTCTTCCAGGCCTTTTCTCTCTTTACAAAAATAATATAGTGTATTAATAATACATAACGCATGATCTGAGATTTGTTCATCCTCGCTCCTCCACAGTACACCGTACACCCCACTGGACAAGAGGGCCATGGAGAACACAGACGAGGACACGACCACGGAGGACTGGACTCTGGAGCAGCCCTTAGCGCAGACCAGGACCACCGCCATCGTGGAGGTGAAGGGAGCCATCAACGTGGTGCTCACGCCGCTCGTCGCCGAATCCCTGGACAGGTAGGGACTGCTTCACCTCGTTTCTTATTTATTTTGATATGTGTGTGTGTCTGTGTGTCTGTGTGTGTCTGTGTGTCTGTGTGTTTGTGTGTCTGTGTCTGTGTGTGTGTGTGTGTGTCTGTCTTTATGTGTGTGTGTCTGTGTCTGTGTATGTGTGTGTATGTGTCTGTGTCTGTCTGTGTGTGTGTGTGTCTGTCTGTGTGTCTGTGTGTCTGTGTGTGTGTGTGTGTGTCTGTCTTTATGTGTGTGTGTATGTGTGTGTGTGTATGTGTCTGTGTCTGTCTGTGTGTGTGTGTGTCTGTCTGTGTGTCTGTGTGTCTGTGTGTATGTGTGTATGTGTCTGTATGTGTGTGTGTCTCTGTCTGTCTGTCTGTCTGTGTCTGTGTGTGTGTGTGTGTGTGTGTGTGTGTGTGTGTGTGTGTGTGTGTGTGTGTGTGTGTGGGGTTCGAAGGGATACTTCAGATGTTCTTAACCTATCCAACAATGTAACTGGCCCTTTAAGCTGATGTACACTCTCTGCCCACTGCGTCTGGGATTCTGCCCGCGGTGCTTCCGAGTCGAGTCCCGCTCTCGGTCGTCTACCGGCGACTCTTGTTTGCTAAAGGTCGACCGTTACGGCGGCGGCGGCCTCACGAGCACTTAGAGCTGCTGGCTGCAGCGCGGCGGAGATGAGTAAACTGAGGCGTGAAGGTTAAAGAGAGGCCCACCGTGTAAATTTGATGAGGCTTGGAAAGGGCAGCTTTTGGACCAGGATCGGTTCTGATGGAACGGTTTGACGAAGGTATTTAAAACCCTAATAATGTTTTATTATAACCACTTGTCTGTTTTCTCCTTTAAGGTACATCGAATCCATGGTGCACTTTGCCAGCATCCGGCACCCTGCAGCCATTCTGGACGACCTGCACGGGAAAGTCCTCAACGAGGCCTACCAGATCAGCAAGTCCACCGTCACCGAGTCCGTAAGTACAACGTGGCGCCATGTGTTGGTACTGGTTTGTGTGGATGGGGCGACTGTGGGTCAGTGGGTAGCAGGTCCGTCTTTCAATCAGGGGGTTTGAGGTTCAATCCCCGCCCTAGTCGATGTGTCCTTGAGCAAGACACTTAACCCTGAGTTTCTCCCTGTAGCTGCGTCTACAGTGTATGAATGTAACAGGATGTAAGTCGCTTTGGATAAAAGCGTCAGCTAAATTACATGTAACGTAATGAAATGTAATTGATTGTTTCAAATCGGAGGGAAAGCCTAAATTCCTGTGCTAAATGTTTTGTAAACGTTTTAAGCAATTACTGATAATGGATGTTTACTGAATGGTTTTGAGGTGTGACACGTTCCAATTTCTAAGTGGCTTATGTTGCCTGCTGCCGTCTGTTTTGGATCCATTCAGAGCCAAACGGGCAAGCAGGAGCACAAGCTGTCCAAGACGGAGGGCACGACCCCCGGCTCCCTGAACATCACTCAGGGCCAGACCGACCTGTCCGTCAAGCCGGATAACGTCAAAATCAAGGGCCTGCAGGCCAACGTCTCCATCCCCAAGGTAAGACCCCGTGACCCGTGATAACGAGGTTCCTCAAACTGCGCCCCGACCAAGAGGGGTTCAAGTGCACGCACAGAATCCTGAGCATCGCTTTACATTTAAACAAAGATGACATTTAGCATCTACTGCGACATCAAGACCATTCAAGTTCCTCTGCTTTTTTTAATTTCACTGAATAGAAGACAAAGTGTTTTTGCACTGTTGAATATATAATACATTTTTGTAATTTTTAACTCCTTCAATATATATATCATTCTATCGGCAGCTTCATGTAGTGAATTACAGAAAAAGTCGGAGGCAAGAATGGCTCCACACGGTATATTAATCTTTTTATTGCTGTATTCATCCTAGTGGAACAGCAATTTGTCCTTTTTTAAAGAGATTCTTGTGGGCAACGCTTTTCATTTACGTCCACAGCATCGTTCTTTGTTTTTAAAGCGAGAGAACAATACTTTACAGCGCAGTGGGGTTGGGTTGAGTGTTTTATCTGCTTGTTTTCTTTCCCTCTTTCTTCTTCCTGCAGGTCAACCTGTGCCTGCTCCAGGCGTCCGTGGAGGAGGGCTCGCCATCGAGCTCCAGTAAGTGCGTCACACACGTGTCCCTGGTGGCGCTGTGCTTCGACAGGATCGCCACCCAGTTCAGGATGAACAGGTAACGGCCGCTTGCGTCTCGCTGCGTGGGTGCGATTTAAGAAAAGATGCTTCTCTTCCTCCACATTAACAATTTCCATAGTGATTTTGTGAATGTATGCACGCTTGTGAGATTGAGATGTTCTTTTTGTTCTAGTCAGTGTGAAATCCATAAATGATCGCAGACAACAGGCCTATTGTTCCTCGTCCTACTGCCATTGCACACTTCTATGTTGGATAAAGTGCTAGAATAGTTTTTTAGAGTAAATATGCTCAGGACTCGAGGAATTTGGGAATAATTCACTTAGATACTTATTCTTTTATTCAGTACTTATTTCCAAAAGTGTTTTGCTCTCCGAGGACAAAATTAAGTGTTTCTTTTAACTCTACAACATCGACCTCACTTGGGACATTTTGGGGCTTTTTAATTACATTCCCCCCCCCCCCGTGATTTAAATTGGGTTAATATTGCCACAGGTCCACGTTTTTTAATTTGGAGTTCAAGTCTTTAAAGAACTGTGGAGTCAGAATACACTCGGGCACTGGAGGAAAACATGTCGCCATTAAAACCAAAATGTAATCCCACTGCTCTTATATCTTGAATCATGCTTTCTATTATATCGGACTTGGAGCAGTGCAATAAATAATAATAAACTTTAGTTGTACAGGACATTTCATACAGACTTTTTTAAATACATAAAAACCTAAGTTTTTTTATAAATACAAGCGTTATGCTGCCTTCACACCAAAAGCGTTTTTGGTGTGAACGCAGCATTAGGAAGAAAGAAGTCGTTATTAAATATCATTTAAAGAATTTCAACATGTGAATAAGAACCGGTAAAACATTTTACTATCTTCCACCAGATTGAGACATTTTCTCATGTTTGGTCTTTGTTTCTTTCACAAAGAAAATGCATCCGGTACAAATGCAAGTCAAAAAGCAGTATAAACAAACAAGTTCAGGGTTCTAATTCTCCAATGTCATTATTTTTTGTTCGATGGATCGGGAATGACGTCGGTGAGACTGTTTCTGTCTTCCGAGGACATCAGAGTAACGAGTGAGGCCCTTTCGTCCCGGCTCTTGTTCAGGGGCATCGTGGAGGAGACGCCCAACGCCGCGGAACACGGCCGCCCGTCCGTCATGTTGGAGAAGTACGCCTCGGCCACCAAGATGCAGCCTCAGTCCTCGGGCTCGCTGCGCTCCAACGCCGGCATCGAAAAGGGCAAAGAGATCGCCGCCAGGCTGAACGTCCACCGCATCCACAGCCAGCTGAGAGGCCTCGACTCCACAGGTGGGTTCAGGTCTTTTTCTAAGCGTGCCACTGACCTTTGATCTTTGACCTACCAGCTTACCCTTGACATTGTACCGAGCAACCTAACGGCTAACTTCACAATTAGTTATTTTTGGCGTGGTTTCTCCTGCTCTCCCTAGACATCGGCACGTGTGCCATCACAGCGATCCCGTTTGAGAAGTCCAAAGTGCTGTTCGGCCTGGAGGAGTTGGAGGAGTTTTCCATGGTGGATGAAACCGACGCCCAGGGCACGGCGGGAGATCTCGGCCGCTTAGCGACGTCTCTTGAGAAATGGGGCTGGATCATGTTTGAGTGTGGCATTGAGAACCTCACGGTCAAAGGTATGAAAAAACCCGTTGAGACCTGAGTTGTATCCCAAGGGATGATGGGTGATTTGCACACAGATGAGATGAGTGAACGCTTTTGTGTTTGCAGGCGGCCGCCAGTCGGGAGCCATTCTTTACAACTCGTTCGGCGTGATGGGGCGCTCGGACACCGGGGGGAAGACGGGCATGTCCAAGTCCAACGGGTCCACGGGCTCTCAGACGGGCAGCGGTTACAGCACCGACGTCTCCGATGACAACCTGCCGCACGACACCGTCGGCCCCGCCTCCGATGCCAATGAGAACTCCGACTCAGACGACCAGGTGAGAGATGTTACACGTGACCCCCTCCTCGCACTTGAAACAATCGGCGGTAATGAGGCCGACAAAACGCACAGAAAGTTTTTGGAGCTCTGCTGACGTTGACCTCAATCCTTCCCTCCTGTGAGGACTAAATGAATTCTCTTTGAGACAATTTCATCTTCAATTTATCTGCAGCTGTAGACTTGAAAAGGTAATTTGACAAGCTCACACACTCCTAAATGTCACAGGAGGTGCAGGTGAACGTGAACACGTCAACATAGTCGACGCTCTGCTGCACTGATCTGAAGTGAGATGTGCGGCGCCGTTTTATTAAAAAACTGCAGTATTCGTCTGTATTTTTTTTCACTCCTCTTTCTTTCCACGTTTCTACATTTGTATTTCATCAGGTATCCCTGCCTATTGCCTATGGAGAACTTAAAATGTATTTATATATTCTTGTATTTATTTGTTTATACATTTATTTAAGCATTTATTTATTTATTCCTACATTTATTCCTGCATGTATTTATTTATTTATTTATACTTAATACATTTTATTTAATACATAATTGCCAGCCTTATGACTCCGATTTGAGTCATGGTCGCGCTCATGCAGAATTAGTTGGCCAAGACTGGTTAATTGTCATTTATTCAGAATAAAAAAAGAGATTAAAATCACCAAACTGGGAGCGATCCAGTCTGATCTAGGAAATGGGCCTTGATGGCAAATCAGAGTCTCAGAGTCACAGAGGACACGCTGCAGTGAATCTGCTTCCAACTATTTTTTCACCAAATCCGGCGTTCTCCGTGTGCTCCGTAGGATGAAGGCGTGGAGTCGGACGACCTGAAGAAAGACCTCCCCCTCATGCCCCCGCCGCCGGACTCCAGCAGCATGAAGCTGACCATCAGGGAGATCTGGTTCAGCTTTGCTGCACCCACTAACGTGCGATCGCCTTCGCAGGCCATCTCCAGGTACGGCTCCCGACGCGGCACACGGACCTGTTTACACACAGGCTTCCACACGCAGTATACATATATATGTATATATGTATATATGTGTATGTATATATGTGTATATATGTGTATGTATGTGTGTATATATATATGTATATGTGTATATGTGTGTATATATATATATATATATATATATGTATGTATGTATGTATGTATGTGTATATATATATTTATTTAAAGTAATCCTCTTTCTCTCTGTTGTGTTTACAGGCAGTTGAATCTGCTCAGCACAGCCACACCCGCCATTGGAGCCTGGTTGGTCCCCATCGACCAGCTCAAATCTTCTCTCCGCAAGCTGACCATGGAGGGCACCCTGCGCGTGTGCGCCGTGATGGGCTGCATCATGACCGAAGCGCTGGAGGTCAGCAATGCACCCGTAGAGACCCCGACAAATGAACACATATACATGTGTGTATATATATATATATATATATATATATATATATATATATATATATATATATATATATATATATATATAAAGGCAGTCCAGTATCCTCTGACTGCATTAAATAATCAGCATCTCTCTTATTTTTAATGTTTCATGCAGCGTCTAGTTTTACTCTATTCATGTTTTAGAGTTTTAAGAATTTTGTTGTCATTCCCCGACAGAAAAAAAGCATCCACATCCCGATCCGGAGCAAGTACAACCGTGTGACTAAACGATCTCGCTACCTGCACGAGAATCCCTCGTGCATGCTCTGTAACATCCTGCACCGCTATCTGCATCAGGCCGACTACTCCGTCATCGAGGAGGCGACCATGGTAAGAAACGAGCGTCTCTCTCTCTCTCTCTCTCTCTCTCTCTCTCTCTCTCTCTCTCTCTCTCGTTTCTTTTTTTCATCTCTCCGTGTTTCATTAATTGGCTACTAAAATGGATATTGATGCTGGTTTTAACAAAATTACCAGCAATTATGTGAAGTGGTCTCAAGTTGGCTCTTGGCTCTCTGCTTCGCTGTTTTAACCCCCCCCCCCCCCCCGTCACAGAACGACGGGGTTCCGGCCCTCGTGACTCTGAAGAAGGGCCTGGTCGCTTTGGCCAGGCAGTGGATGAAATTCATCGTGGTCACCCAGGGCTTCAAAGCCATCGGTCTGATGCGGCCCAATCCGCTCGCCAAACCCAAGGAGGCTCAGCAGAGCCCGGGCGAGACCATCCTGGGCCTGGACAACGGCGCCGCGCTGCAGAGCGACACCAGCGCCGACGGAGCCGAGTTTGAATTCGACGCAGGTGCGAACTTGCTGCTTTTCTCCCCGATGCGCTAACCACCACTTTGACCCCGAGTCCATCTGTGAGCACAGATGGACCGCCGGATCTCCCGACCTCCAGCTTCTGTGTTTGCGCGGCTATAAGTAGAGCGTTACCACTCGCTGGCGGAGAGGCGATTGTAGACATACGTGCTGTAGTGCGGATCACACTTCTTCATACGGTTCTTCTAGGGGTTTGATAGGATGTTGTTTCTGTGAAGCCACAGTGAGTGAACACACCATGCTGCTGGAGGGAGCATGCAGTCGGCCCCCGCCCAAGGAAGCCAACTCGGGTCCCGTGAGCGGAGTGGAGATCATGAGGAAACTGTCCAAGTCGCACACGCACAACGAGTCTGCACTCCGGATAAAGGTACGGCTGGGAGCGCCGCCGTCTCTTTGTGTTATCTGCCGTGTATGCTAATACACATTTCAAGGGCACCGACTGCCATTATTTCCATTAAATCTATAAATACATTTTAAAACTAAACCTCAAATAGTGCGTCGTAAGTCCCCAGAGCTTTCTGTGATGTCGTTCTGAGAGCCTTGTTTTGTCAAAGCAGCTGGAAAAACCCAAAGAATGGCAGTTTAGCATCTTAGAGGATTAAGAAAAAACAACATGTATACACATTGCTAAAAAACATTTGTTTACGGAGAATGTAAAAGTGAGCATAAGAAATGCAGATAATAATAATAATAATAATAATGGATTATATTTGTAAGGCACTCTTCATCCAAGAATCTCCGAGTGCCACAGAGCCAGTACATGGTTAAAACTAACTATAATAATAAAAACAATGAATATTTGACACAAGGTATCAAACTCAACTCCAAAACATAAACGCCTTCCTGAATAAAAATGTTTTAGGGCCGTCTTAAAATAGTCCAGTGTCAGTGTTGCCCTCAGATGGTCAGGGAGACTGTTCCATAAGCGCTGCTGAGCAAAACGTGACAGGTTATGTCAGCCGAGTGCCTGGTGGGGGGGCGGTCAGCGTGGCGTTCTGCTTTGGAGCTTCTTTGCTCCCCATCTGTTAAACATGGTTCCTAAATATCTGCGGTTGGATGATTATTTTCTTCAGGGCGTAACACATTATTACCATCGCTTCCTTAATTAATCGGTCATTTTTAACCTTTTGTTTTTGTTGCTTCCTAAAATGCCTTTTTTCGCTAATTTTAAATAACTTATTTGTTTGTTCTCGCTTTTTTGTTGCATTGTCTTAGAAATGCAATTAGATTTTTTTTATTTAATTGCCTTGTGTCTTAGGGAAAAGCCTCATAGTCATGCAAATGGTGTCGGGGGGCACGAGGTGCTTGTTAAGTCCTGAACACAGGAGAGAAAACTATTTAGATGAGACTTAGAAAGTGGATCCCCGGGATGCTTCTACGGCCTCGCGGGGCTTCTGTACTACTCTGCCTTTTAAATACAAGAATCTTTATTTTTAAAGCAACAATGCTTAAATGTTGTAGTCCCAGCGGTTACTCAGCGCTAAGGGACGTCTCAGGATGGTGCAGGAGCCGAGTCCCCCGGGGGAGAGCCAGGCGGCATCAGAGTGTCCCGCTCCCCTTCTGGAAATATAAAAAAAACAAATCATGGGCGCAAACATCATCTGCGCATCTTATTTTCCTCCGTGCTCAGGGCTCCCATCCGTACCAGTCGCTGAGCTACACCAGCGGCGACACGGCGGCCGACTCGCCCGCCCACGTGTGCCGCGCCGCCCTGCCGGCCAAGGACAGCCCCCGCAAGGAGAGCCTGCTGAGTAATCTGACCGGCAGCTTTCGGAGCCTCCACAACTTGCTGGAGAGCATGCCCCAGAGGAGCGAGGCGCCTGCCCCCCCCCCCGCCGCCGCCGCCAAGAGGGGCTCCCTCTCTCGCACAGGTACTCGCCCGACCCCCCCCACCCATGAATGGCCAAGTCTCCTGGTCATTGATGCTTCTAGGCTGACCTCTACCGTCCAGTAATGTGTATACAACCAAACCCAAAGTAGATCCGTGAACAGCAGTCGGTGTTATGTGATATATATATCCATGTGAAGTCTGTTCTCTCTCTCTCTCTCTCTCTCTCTCTCTCTCTCTTCTGGGGGCTCAGGAAACAGTTTGGGGACGGACATGTTGACCGAGCACCCGCTGCTGTCGGAGCCGTCCTCGGTCAGCTTTTACAACTGGATGTCCAACGCCGTGGGCAACAGGACGGGCGCCGTGAGCCAGGACCCCGCCAGCCGCTCGCAGCACAACAGCCTGCAGACAGGTCAGGCGGCGTTTGCCCTGCGCGGGTAGTGGTCAAATATTTAGTGACTAATAGTCCTGTTTCTAATCCGTTTATTGACATTTGTGTTTCCACATGCAATGAATGTGTCATGGCGGATGGTAGAAATAGTAGTACATGTTAAAAAAATATATACGATAAAGTGCACAGACAGACAGACAGACAGGTTTTCAGAACGTATGAAGTCTTTTTAAAGTGACGAGTGTATTTAGAGTGTACTGTCCTGCTCCTCAGTGGTGGAACCAGCTCCCCACTGACATCAGGACAGCAGAAAGTCTCTACATCTTCCGCCGAAAACTGAAAACGCACCTTTTCCGACTATATCTGGATTAATCACAGACTTGCACTTTAGTAGCGCTTGAATGGCTCTTATTATGGTACTTTTGTAGTTTGACTATGTTGAGGAAATGTTACTTTCTGTATTCTTGTTGTTCTTAGTTTGTACTCTAGGTTGAAATGCACTTATTGTAAGTCGCTTTGGATAAAAGCGTCTGCTAAATGACATGTAATGTAATGTAATGTAATTTAGTGACGAGTTCTGTGTATTTAAGTGACGAATGAAGTGGTGTGCAGGGGACCGGAAGGTAAAGGTCCCGGGGATGACAGGAACATCCGAAAACCCCTTAATATGTCAATGTCTGCTGATGGATAATATCCGTGGACCCTTGAGGACCACGGCCCGTTCTTTCCTGCGTAGATGTTGTGATGTAACGCTTCACTTTGTCCGGTAGCTCTGACGGGGCAGGATCCCGACGATCCTGTCGCCGCTTCACTCGACCCACTGGATTCCCCTGGTAGCTACTATCGGTACCAGCCGCTACCGCCGGCTCACAGCAGTCCCGAAGGAGGTCAGGGGTCGTTACTCAGTGTTGTGATGATGTAGTTGATGACCTAGCTCCCAGCTGGTTTGTCCCCCCTCCTCGTTAGTGCAATAGTCTCCTTAGAATTCATTAGAGTTGACCACACATCAACTTGTAGCTTGAGGTGAGAAAGCTCTGACACCACCGTACAGATACCCGGCGTTGTGCCAGGACCACACTGGACTAACTCGTACGTGGTCAGAGTTAAACGTGGGCGTCACTACACAGAATGTGCACAACGTCAAAACGAGGGCGGTGGCCGCTTATTAAATTCTGGAATCTGGAGGCCTGTTGCATCGCGGCTGTGACGGGCAGAGGGAGTCGTGTTGTCGTCCTCCAACATTGTGGCCCCCGGGTGCCGTGTGGACAGGAAGCAGATCGTCGACTCGGTTGGTTGCTCAGCTGCAAAACATATATTACAGGGGAAGAACGACAGTGGCAAATGCAATCCAGATCGCTTTAATGGTAACGAGTCCGACAGCTGCTGGCATCGACGTGCAGCGGCTGCACTACGTTATCCATGTTTGAAAGATTCCTGATATTCAAGGCGGATGCAGCGTCAGAAATACACAAGGGCAAAGGGCAAACCTGTTCCTAAGAAGTAGTATTTTTCCACAGATATCACTAATAATTTAATGAACTTGTCAAAACATCGTCGCCTCTACGACCCGGTCCAGTTTCCATGTCACGTGTGGATTGTCGCTGTGAAGTTTTGTGTGCGTGAAGAACCGAAAGGAGGGCTTCTCGATCTCTGACTGCGAGTGTGAGGAGGACTTCATCAAGAAATAAGTTATAATTGTTAATAGTTGATTACAAGACAGTCACCCACTAAAAAATATGTACATTTCCTACCATGGACTGATGTTTGTTTTCCTCCAGAAAATGGTCACGTGAGTCTGGCGTGACAAATCAGGGAGGGACTTTTCAAAAGATTTTACTTTAATCACGTGCTGACTAAAATGCGTTAATAGTTTCCAAAAGTCTCCATTTTAAATTGTATTAGTGTGGACGTGTGGCGTGAGCGCAGTATTTCTATTTAGTAGCATCCCAATGTAGCAGAGCACGTCTGATTGCATCACTGTGCGGGAGAGGCTGGTATCCGTACCCATGGCGATAAAGCTTTCAGCCAAGCGTCTCCTCAGTCAGTCAGGTGATGTGGCTCTTTAGGATTACACATGGTGCATTAAAGCGGCCATAAAGTCACTCTTACCGCTCCCCCTGATGCGACGGTTGCCTCCCATTTAATAGGAGGAGGTGGAGGCGTGTTGCCCCCCCCCCCCCCCCCCCCGNGGCTCGCTGCAGCTTATATTTAGATGTCGTGGCGCCGAGCTGCTCCCCTGCTCTCCTGCTCCGGCCTGCAGCACGTCATCCTGCAGAAAGACAACATGCTCGTTCCACCACATGCATCCCCAAACCTGTCCTCCACCCCCGACAGGTGGCACGTGTAACCTGCCCACCATCCCCTCCGCGTCCGACTTCAACACCGTGCTGTCCAGCGACCAGAACACCCTGGACGGGACCCACTCCCAGCACAGCACCAGCCAGGACGACATGGCCTACATCGAGGAGGGCAACCAGTGCCCCACCGCCGTCCAGCTGGCCGACGCTCAGGTGCCGTGGATACACCTGTCCGCCTTACTTAGCCATTTGTTCTCTAAACTTCCCCAGCAGGCTATTAACCGAGAAAGTAGTCCCCGTCTGTGTGGCGGATTAAACCGTATATATATATGTGCCGGGTTGATCGTGTTGTTAGCATTTTAACGTGGCCTTGATCCGTGTTTATCGGCGTGGGTGTTGCAAACTCTTTTCCCCGCGAAGCCCCTCCAGCGATCCCTGTGTCCGTTTCTACCCTCAGGTTGTTTTCAAGCCTCTGCTGAGCTACACAGGCACCCAGGCCCAAGACGCCACTCCGCTGAGTTACAAGATGTATTTCGGAGAGCACTTGTCTTTTTCCGGCAACCTCGAGTGTCTACGAGCAGACATCGTCGACTCCGACACCTCCAAAGAGCGGAAAAACAAAAGGTCCAGGAGGTGAGGTCTAGCGCAGCGTGATGGAGAGGTTCATTCCTTTCCTGTCGCTGTTCCCCGACCGTGCTTTGAGTTCGGCGCGCTGGAGTGTCGAGTGTCGGCTGAACGCCTCCGTCTGCCTCCCCGCGTCTCCAGACAAGGCCTGGTGAACCTGCCGCCGCTGGAGTTCAAGCCGGCGCTGCTGATCGAGACGTTCAGCCTGAACGCCGTGGTGATGGAGAAGTCGACCAGCGCTCCGCAGGGCCCCACCGCCGCCCCGCTGTCCTTCCACGACCTCAACCGGCGCCACTACAACACGTTCCACTGCGACTTCACCACCGCCTGCCAGTCCATCAGCCAGCGCGTGGACATGGCCCTGGTGCGCCTCATCCACCAGTTCAGCACCATGATCGACGACATCAAAGCCACGCAGACGGACATCAAGCTGAGCCGCTACACCGCCGGCTCCGCCTCCCCGACGCCCACCTTCAAGGTCCGGCCGTACCGCCACTTCCGGTCCTCCGACTTCAGCCGCAGCTCCCGCGGCAGCCTCAACGGGGCGGGGCGGAGCGGCGCCCAGACCCTGAAGAGCAAGAGAGGGGTGGGCGGAGCAGGCGGAGCCGGCATGGCCGGGGGTCTGCCGCCCAACGGGCCTCCGTCGGGCATGGACACGCTGGGGAGAAGGGAGCCCCGAGGACGCACCTCCCTCGGGCGTTCGGAGCGACGCACCTCCAAGGTAACAACAAGCGGGGTTCGTACGCTCATGGAAAACCTGGAAAAGTCATGGAAAAAAATTTAATCATCAAAGTTTCTGAAAAGTCATGGAAATGTGTTATGATCACATGTTCATTCACGCCGAGTTTGAAATAATTTACGCTCAGAATATAAGCCGGCGTACGCTCTCAATATGCTACTTTTCCTAAATTGTTCATGTTTATACAAAGATTTCAGTTTGTTCATGGAATTTTTTTTAACAGTCATGGAAAAGTCAGAGAAATCCATTGGTCAAAATGTGTAAGAACCCTGAAAACCGTACGAAAACTACTTTTTCCAGGCCTGGAAAAGTCCTTTAAAAGAAATTAAATCCCAGAAGTTTTGGAAAAGTCATGGACATTTTTTATATTCATATGTTCAGTTACACAGTTTGATTAAAAGAATAAACTTTTATATATATATTTATTCTTTTAATCAAACTATTGTCCCTCATTCATATGTGTCATTTAAGGTGTAGCCTTGTGTATACTCCGTGATGTGAACATGTATGGTCATGGACATTTGGTTTAAAGTCCTGTAAAACTACTGGTCCACATGTGAACCCTGAATAAGAAAGATTTTAAAGTGATTTTAAAAGAGAATTTTTAATCTGGACCTGGCGTCGCAAAGCAGCGTAGACGTCCGACCTCGACAGCGTGCGCACTTTGAACGGTCCAAGTTTGTTTCCCATCAGATATTAATATTGGCAAATGTTGCAACAGGATAAAAAAGAAAATTGGATCCTATTTGAACCCCCCCCACACACACTCACACACACACACACACACACCCCCGATGGATTTCCTAGTTTCAGAACCCAAAGCAGGCAAAGTCCAGAAACCCTGCTGGCTTCGTAAAATCTAAAATCTTGAAGAACAGCCTGATGACATAAATTAAGATCTTTTAAAAATAATATCAATGTGTCTCCAATGTTCCTCGTGTCGCCCCTTTTCCAGAACCTATAAATAAATAACATCAGTAAAATCATAAAATTCCACACAAACTCTAGAGGGCGCCAGAAGATCATAAGATGTTCCTCGAAAGGGACAGTAGTATGCGTCGGGGACAAAGTATTTTATTCAGCCTCAAAAAGTTTTCAAAAAGAGAATATGATAGAATTTTCTCTGCAATCCGGATTGATTGATTTATTGATTGATTGATTGATTCACACAAGCACATTATATAGTTGTGCTTCAAACTAAAAGAAGCAGATGGTAAAATAAATAAATAAACAATGTTATATAAGGGCAGTTGAATATTTTTCAGTGGGACTTGTGTATGCCAAGTCACTCCGTCCTGAGGGTCCGTCACGAGTAGACGGCGTCGTCTCAGAGATCTCCGGACCCGTCCGTGTCCTCCGGGCTCCTCACCTGCAGAATAGCGGTTCACTTACCCACTTAGCGGTTAACGCAGCATCCCCGCCTCTCGCCTTCAGGTGTCGAGGAAGGGCTCCCGCGACGTGGCGGACCACATGGCCATCCAGATGGACGACTCGGACTCCATCACGGTGTCCGAGCAGAGCGAGCCGTCGGCCGAATGCTGGCAGAACATGTACAAGCTGCTCAACTTCTACTCGCTCATCTCCGACCCCACCGGCATCCTGGAGAAAAGCTCCCCGGAGAACTGCCTCGCAGGTGGGAATCCAGCTTCCCGCGGTCACCCGGTTCCTCGTTTCTTGTCTTTATTCCGCCCATGTATTCACGTTCTGCTTCACTTTGCACACGTCAGGCTTTTATTTCCCTTCTTCTCATCTACACCGTCTCCTTTTATGACCGCTTCTTCGCCTGGACTCGCTTATATCGATTCATTCATATTTATACTGCATATATGACACATTTTCTCTTGAATTTGCATGAATCCTACCAAAGAGAGAAAGAAAAAAAAGCCAATAATCTAGCTGCTGTTATTTTGTTAATGTTTGCTCCATGTCGTCACCATTGATAGTGCGCTCATACTACTGTAGCTATCTCAGAATCAGAATCAGACTCGGCTTTAATGGCCATGAAAGTTTTCACATACATGGAATTTGTCTCCGGTTCCACTTTGCTCTCTCATACACAATATACAATCTATCTGCTTCTCTATTTTGTATTTGCTCCATGCATTAAGCATTTCTAGTTCATTCATCCTGATATATTACAACCGCTTCAGGCTGTAGACAAATCCAGCCAGAGAAATACTGATAATCGACTGGTATTTCACACTCTCCCACAAGTGGTTGAGTATGTTCTTCCCCTCTCAATCTCCTCCCCGCGTGGCGCTCTGCGTCGGCCTCTCTGTTCCTCAGACGGCGGACGGCGGCCCTCGGAGCCCCTGTGCAAAGTGATCTTTGAGAACGAGCAGCAGGACCCCTCCGCCACGCCCAACAAGCCCGCGGGCGGCCGGCGGCGCAGCCTGGTGAGCGCCGAGCCGCAGCACGTCACGCTGATCGTGTTCGGCATCGGCATGGTGAACCGCACCCACCTGGAGGCCGACATCGGAGGGCTGACCATGGAGGCCGAGCTGAAGAAGATCCACGGGAGCTTCACCCTGAAGGAGAAGATGAAAGGTGAGGCTACCGCGTCAGTCACTCGTTAATACTGACGTTCGGTCAACGTTTGCTCCCTCTGACATCGTGTTGGTTTCATGCTCACCTGTCGGCAGATATCCTGCACCAGAAAATGACGGAGACGTGTGCATCGGCTCACATCGGAGGGGTCAACATAGTTCTCCTGGAGGGCATCACTCCGGACATCCAGTACGTACAAACGCTCTCTAACTTCTGCTTGATTTGTCGTTATTATTATTTCTTTTATTGTGAAGATTATTTAATGTCTCTGAATAACAACACATTCTTTGAATAGCATATTGATTCTAACCCTTTGCTGTTTGAGATCTGTAATGAGTTATTCTTTTTACTATTGGGTGCGTTGGGGCTAAAGTAGTTAATTGTAGATAATATATGTGTACAGTGGAAATCACACCGCATATATACACGCGGTGTGATTTATACATATATATATATAT
Organism: Liparis tanakae; assembly: GCA_036178185.1. Classification (NCBI taxonomy): domain Eukaryota; kingdom Metazoa; phylum Chordata; class Actinopteri; order Perciformes; family Liparidae; genus Liparis; species Liparis tanakae. The sequence goes on from CM070093.1 coordinate 13,484,270, forward strand.
ATATATATATATGTATAAATATATATATATATATACTGTATATATATGCGTTGTGATTTATATATATATAAATAAATATAATCTATATTTGCGGTGTGATTACAACTATATGTATATATATATATATATATATAATATCTACAATTAAATAGTAAAACGAATAACGGGTTAGGATCAATATGCTATCAGCTCATAATGAATGTTTGCCCATTGATATCTAAATTGCAAGAACACGGCAGCAGGACTCGCATGTAGATGATTTAATGTCAAGTACCTTTTGTAAAAATCCCTGGATTTAAACTATAAATGCTCGGATGCAGTGTTTTCCTCGGCGGGAGCCAATTACCGACTCATTTCCAGCCGGGGGGCGGGATGAGGGGGGATTGTTAACAGAGGTTTTTGTTTCCACGACAAGCAATTCCCTCAAATCATAACCGCCCTAATCGGGTTACACGGCTCGTCGTCGTGCGACGAGACGGATGCGTCCGCTCGCCGCTTTTGATTCAGTTTAGAACTTCTGCCGCAGCTTCAATAAGAAGCTTCTTAACGTCGTCCCCTTCCTGCCGTACGCTCTGAGCTGAACTCAAAGGCCCCTTTCTAGTTGCTCCTCGTGTACGAACTACAGATGCTTGTCAGAGGGATCGCCGTGCCTCTGGCTTATCGTTTCCCCGGCTTTGCAGAGAACTGCTTGCTGCAAATAAACTATAAAAGACAATTAACTGAGCAGCTCCAGTGGGTCACAGTTAAAGTGCGTCTGCCATGTCAGCTGTTGCTTCCAGATGTTTTCTTCCAGATGCGGTTCCCTCTGGTTATCCTCGATGGCATTCATCCAGAGGCTTTTTTACATCAGAAAACTTTAGCATGAAAACCAAAAATAAAATGTCACATGACCATCACGGTTTAGCTCGGAGTGACGCCTCTAATGTTCCTGCTTGTGTTCGATTTTTTTACCTTATGGTGTCTCAGAACTGTTTCACACTTTCTTCTCCTCTTCTTCTTCTTCCTCCTCCCTCCCTTTTCCTTCCTTACATTCCTCGGCTTTCTCTTCCAACCACTTGCATAGACTGGAGGATTTCCCAACATCTCCCACCAGCACAGCTAAACAAGAGTTTCTGTATGTTTCTGCCACCGTTTAAGGGCGCCTATGCACTAGTGACCCCCCCCCCCCCCCCCCTCCCCCAAAATGTGTTTTCAGTGAGCGGTTCCTTCATGAAAGCAGAATGTGTTCATTCGGTTATGGGCAATGTTAAGTTATTAAGTAAAAAAAAAGAACATGTCTGTGTAAGTCCTTGCCTTCGACCTCCATCGTGTTTCATTCATTCATTCGTTCATCGTGGAGCTTGTGTCCCCGTGACGGTTGCTCGTCCCGCGTCCGCATGCTGCGTCACCGCTTGACGTCCTCTCACGTTGTTCCACTTCAGCTTTGCACGCGTCACTCTCGTCGTCCGTGTCGTCGCCCCTGGAGATGCGTCCGCCTCTCGCCGCTCATTCCGCTTCCGCTCTTGTGTTCCAGAACGGTGGTCAAGTGCAACATCGCCAAGTCGCAGGCCTTGTACAGCGCCCAGCGAGGGCTGAAGACCAACAACGCGGCCGTCTTCAAAGTGGGCGCCATCATGATCAACATCCCCCAGCACCCGGCGACCCTGCACAGCATGATGGTCCGCAGCTCCCACCAGCTGTCCAAGCAGATCTCTGACCTCATCCGCCAGCCCTCCAATGTGTACGTGCCCCACATTTATCTGACCTTTGAACCCTCGGTTAAAAAACACAAACAAGGGCACAAATGTGCCCATCAAAACAATATCCTATATACACTACCCTTCAACAGTTTGGGGTCACCCAGACAATTTTGTGTTTTCCATCCACACTTTTATTTATCAAAGGAATTGCAAAATAAATAGAAAATATTGTCAAGACATTGATATGGTTATAAATAATGATTTGTATTTGAAATGTTAATGTTGTTTTTTAAACTTGTCCCTTAAAGGAAGGACAGTTTTATAGCTTCTCTCACCAGCATAACTGTTTTCAGCTGCGCTCACATAAAAATAGTTTTCTACCGCTCCGTTCGTCTTGTAAGGCGATAACACAATGTGCCACTAGAACCCTGGAGATGGGCCTCTAGATACCTCTGTAGAGATTTCATTAAAACCAGAGACTAGTCATTTACCACATTCACTATGTAGAGAGTGTATTTATGATAATTCAATGCTATCTTCATTTTCTTTTGAAAAATAAGGACATTTCAAAGTTCTTTTGTGACGCCAAACTTTTGAACAGTAGAGTATATTAATATCATTGTAATGTGTTTTTTAGTTGAATGCTTTCACTAGAATCAGTCCCAATTAGAATGACCAAAATAATTTGATCTTAACCCTTTAAATGCCCGTTTGTTTACATAACTTTTCACCGTCGGGGATTAGCGACTAAATTAACTTGTATATGATGTTATAATTTGTTTTATGCTCCGGTGCCCATGGAATCAGGTTGTGGCTTTTAATAGTTTTTAATGGGGAAAAATGAGTCCTGATGGGTCCATGTCCTTTTTTTGGACACAGTTTATTATAGGCGTGTAAAAGCTGAAGCTTTAACTTCTAAATTAGAAATAAACCTTGTCAGAATATATGTCATGTGCTGCAACGCAGCTAGGGCAATTGAAAAATTTGAAATCCCCCAAATCACCCCAGTGATGCTCAAGTAGCTCATTTATTGCATTTAAAAGTAATGAGAAACTGACATTAAAATGTTGTACACCCGCAACTATATTTAAAATCCCAAATGAGTCTGTTGTGCGGCACACTAGTGACATTAGATCCTAATCTACATTTAATAAAATCCTCATAAGAAGCCTCACATCTCCATAAGTGACAGGTCACTGCAGCACATCCTCACTGTTGCCAGTTAACTGCTTTCAAAGCCTGCGCATGTGGTCTGTTTCCATGGTGATATTCAGAATTATGTTAATATATTTATAGAGTTGAAGGTGTGCCCGGGATAATAAGCAACTTTTTTATAATTTGATGTTCACAGCAATATGAGCCAGTATCTGCAAGGCTCTCCATAATAATGTACACACACACACACACACACACACACACACACACACACACACACACACACACACACACACACACACACACACACACACACACACACATAATATACAAATAATAGGAGCTATGTTTCAGTGTGTAAGTCACTGCCACCGACAACAAAACTTTACCAAACCCCGGGACATTTTGAGCTCTCATTTGATGGCAAATCCAGCTTAAAGTTAAAAAGTCAAACACCTTTTGTAGATATTGAGTCTAATCTACGAGGACGAAGCTATTTCATGAGCATAATAACATGATTTCAGCTTCATCCTCATTGAAGAACGGTTCATTTTCCCCGATGCGGTGTGCTTTTTTACGTGGACCGTCTTTTTACATAATATATACATATGTATCACTCCTTATTGATCTGCAGGGTCTGTATTTGTGGTGTGAGGAAGTGAGGCGATGAGGTTCCTGCAATATCTGTGTGTTCTCAGAAATGTGTTCATTTAGTTTTTTATCTCAGGGAATATCCATGTTTGTTGCAAAAATAGTCCCCCACCCACCGGCTATGACATGACCATAACATGCTATTTTACAATCCTTCTTTCCTCCCCCCTCCCTTCCAGCCAACCTCCCAATAGGGAGGACACCCCGACCCCGCAGCCCTCGGAGAAAGCCTCCAGCATCAACCAGACCCCCGTGGAAGCCAACGAGTTCCCCCAGCTCCCCGAGGGCCTGGAGAAGAAGCCCATCGTCCTCAAGTTCAGCGCCATGATCGACGGCATCACCATCGGGGCGGCGCTGCTGCCCTCGCTGAAAGCCGAGTACAAAATGGGCCGCATGAAGAGCCACGGCATGACAGGTGTGTGTGTGTGTGTGTGTGTGTGTGTGTGTGTGTGTGTGTGTGTGTGTGTGTGTGTAACTTTGAGGCATTCCCAGAATAAGTCATAATAATGATGCTTTTTGCTGTTGTTGTTTTGTTTAGGTGCTCAAACCAGTTTCACCTTTGAGTTGCCAAACCACAAGCTGTGCTTCCAGTCCAAAGTGTCCCCGGTGGACATGTCCACCATGCCGCCATCAGCCAGCCTCACCCTGCCGCCGGTCACCATGTCCGGAGAGTACATCATGGAGGACCACGACAGCCACTCGGACCAGGGTTGGGCGCCGGACGACTTCCCAGCAAAGCAAGGCAACTACCTCCAGGGCAACTACCTGCGCTGCGTGGCCGAGGTAAGCGAGCCGGGGACCACGCGGTCAGACGGCGAGCGAAGCAGAGCGACGCTGCTCTTTAACGTGCCCTCGCTTGTCTCCCCTCATGTGCAGATCGGCTCATTTGAGCACAACCTGACCACAGACCTGCTCAACCACCTGGTCTTCCTGCAAAAGGTTTTCATGAAGGAGGTCAACGAGGTCATTCAGAAGGTCTCAGGTACTCCACCAAAAAACAAAGTTTTACACTTCTATGCCGGAGGGCAGAACTTCGCCTTGTTATCATATCAGGAGACACAACCTGCACGGAGCTACATCCTTCCCCTTACTTCTGTAATGGCCCGCTGTTTGCTTCTCTCGGATCAATAAAGTTAATCTAATCCTAAACATCTGACGGTTCCCAGCAGTACTCTGTAGCCTACAGCTGCTCCTTAAGTCAATGAAATATATTGTTGTCCAGACAAAACAATGCCCAGGGCTCTGGCACAAATCTAGTCCTGTTCATTTCCACGAAAGTATCGACCGTGAGGTTTTTTTTGTGTTTCTTTTTTTCTTTTACTCGCTAAGCTTGATCGATGCAATGACCCCAGGGGAGAGAGAGACAGCGTTTTTTTTGTTTTTATGCAGCGCTGGGACACTTCAGGGACAGAGACGTAATCCCAGTCCATTACCGCGTAGGTAACGCTCCGTGTGGGGTCGTGTGAGGTTGACTTGTTTACTCTGTGCAGGAGGAGAGCAACCCATCCCCCTGTGGAACGAGCCCGACACCTCCACAGATGCAGACAAGCCCAAAATCCTGCTTTATTCTCTCAGCCTCATGTTCAAGGTACGTTGTGTTCACTCTCTCTGTCTCTCTGTGGCAGTGAGGCCACCGGGGCGGAGAACTTTACCTTGTTTTACAGAATAAAATGAGGACGCGGCTCCTTTCCACTGCGTTTTTTTTTTAGGAATTTCCAAAAATACCTATTTTTTTCTTCTTCTCCCCCGCAGGGAATCCAGATGACGGCCACCACTCCTTCCATGCGAGCCGTGCGCTTTGAGACGGGCCTCATCGAGCTGGAGCTGTCCAACAGGATCCAGTGCAAGGCTCAGCCCGGCGGCAGCAGCAGTTACCTGAAGCTGTTTGGCAAATGTCAGGTGGATCTCCATCTGGCTCTCGGGCAGATAGTCAAGCACCAGGTACTGATTGGGCCTGGCGGAACCAAAGCGCCGTCCGGGAATTGCCTCAAAGGCGATTGCAGGCCGCCACGTGACGCTCCTCTCTCCCTTACAGGTGTACGAAGAGGCCGGCTCCGACTTCCACCAGGTGGCGTACTTCCGCACGCGGATCGGTCTGCGCAACGCTCTGCAGGAGGAGATCAGCAGCTCCTCGGACAAGGAGGCCGTCCTCATCACGCTCAACAGGCCCATTGTCTTCGCCCAGCCAGTGGCATTTGACAGAGGTACGGTCCATTAAATTCAAAGCTGGGAAATTAAGTCTCAAGTTATGCATTTTGGCCATCGCCATCTTGACTTTTTGCAACCAGCAGACGGACTTGACCACATTGAGTGATGTGGTGACGCAGTGACACCTTTTTTGAACCATTTCCTATTAATGTTGTTTGTTAATCCCGTAAGACAGCATCAACATTGCGGGTTATAAGACTCCCCACAGGGTCCTTAAGTATTTGACCCCCTCAGCGCTGCTTGAAAAAGGCCGTGTGATGGACTCTCGTCTGATCTCCACACACAACCAAGAGGCACCACGGATGTCTGGAAAGCCACATTCAGGATGCTGATTCTGAATTATTTATCCCCCCCCCCCTCCAGCTGTGCTCTTCTGGCTGAACTACAAGGCAGCGTACGACAACTGGAACGAGCAGCGCTTGGCCCTCAACAAGGACATCCACATGGCCACCAAGGAGGTGGTGGACAAGCTGCCGGGCATCCAGCAGACCTCGGCCCAGGCCTTCAGCACCCTCTTCCTGCAACTCACCGTCCACGACCTGGGCATCTGCCTGCCCATCACCACCACGTCCCAGGTGAGCCGCTCCACTCGCTTTGGTCGACATTGTAGAACTGTCAACATGTTTTACATATTTCTTACTAACTTACTTCTAGTACCAACATTTATATGTCGTAGTTGCTGATTACATAAAGCAATGCAGGTTCTGCAATCTGTTGCCTTCAAGGTCAATCTGTTAAAATATTTCACATTTTCATATGCAGCCATGTTTGATGCTAATGATGTAATCAGAGAGGTAACAACTCTTCGATTGGCATTAAAGTACAACGGCTGCATTTTTAGCAGTTACATGTTGAAGGCACGGTTTGCAGATGTGTGGTAGCATTTAAATATATGTAAATATCATCGTAAAGTCACGCTTATTAAGATTCCTTTTCTAACTTTAAAAAAATGAAGAGCAGGTCTCATTGTGAGGCTCTAACTGTTGACTTCATCCACTCATTGTTATCCTCACCTCCATTCGCTCTTGCAATCATCAACTGAACCAGTGTTCATGTCATGGATCTTTTTATTTATTAATAACTTATAAAACAGCCTTTTTGTTCTTTACTTTCATAAAAGAAGAATTCCTCTGTTACCAGTTTTGATATCAGTGTTTCCCCTAGTTAAGTTGTTCGTGGGCCGACTGAACCGTCCATCATAATGTACATAAAGTAAATAAAGTACATAATATACATAATGTAGACTCTCAATGCAAAGCCAACAACCAGTGATACACAACCAGAACACAACAAATGGCAACGCAAATGTGCGACAAAGTCAACGTTGTTCCCGTCCCGTCGAGTTGGTTAAACAAGGTGTCGATGCCTTTGGGACTAATGTCTTTTTTTTCTTTTAGTCCACAAAAGGCATTCCTGTATGGTGACCATGTCTCTGCTCTGTATGGACGTCATGCCCTGTGTGCCATGTTAGTATTCATCACACTGCAGACTGCAGAAAGTGACATGATTTATTGTTGGTATTTAATTTTAAGTTTATATATCTGCTAGCATTGGGAATAATCCCCCCGCCCCCCTCTTTCACACACTTATAGAACATGTTAGGGGAAACACTGGATATGAATGAATGTGGTCCGTGTCCGTTGTCTCGTTGTACTCCAGTGCTCTGCTATATACTACATTATGTCCACAGAGATGAAATCTACCGGCTGTTATGTCACACTTATTTCCATAGAGAGGACAAGTACCAGCTACGGAGGGCATCAACTCTGAAGCTGGGCCCAACACTTCAGTAGGCCGGCAAAAAAATGCACGAAAAGTAACCGACGACATTTATTACATCTCTTGTGATGGCGTGTTGTGATCAACCCTCTCCACGAGCACGCCGCATCACCGGCGCTCTCGTTGCTGGGACGATGGCAGGTCGCACCACTTTGTACCAATTAAGACTCCGGCCCACAAAGCTGGCAGCACAACAAGCGCTAACGATGCGTAAGCTGGTGTCGGAGGTGTTCCGGAGGGGTAATTACTTCATTCTGAAAAGAGGTTATGCCAGTTGGTGTCCAGAGGATTCCTCATCATGCTGGGGTTGAGACCTGGCGCGTATTTATTCTTTCAGGCTAAGAGAGCCGACACACGGCTGTATAAAGCTGCACCGACAGCTCTGGTGACGGAGAGTATTCAAAGTCAGAGGCAGACATTTTGAAAAGTACCTGGAGTCCTGCAGTAATTGTTCCAAAGAGTGCGGCCTGCTTCTCATCCAGATGATAATGATAGATAATCAGTTAGTTTAGGTGAATGACGTGCTTTTTAATTTTTTTTTTTAATCATTATTTTATACTTTCCTCCAGTTGTGTCTTAGATAATGATCAGAACCCTATTCTAGCACCAATGTAGAGTCGATCCAACCATTCAAATCATCCCCAATTAAACCCAATCAGACAAACTGCAAAGCGAGGTAACATCTCACTCACTGGCGCATTTACAAGAGCACTAATTTGTGGGCTAATTCATGTAATTGTTTAGCGAACCGTTTTCTTTCAAAGTAACCACATTGATGCTGATTGGTACTGAGCCGATGGAGCGGCTGCACAGTGGAGTGAAGTGTTACCGGCTTCACCAGCTAACGCTACGCATGGAAGTGGCTTCTCCTGCCACGGGCTTCCCCCTCCCTCTGGGCCTCGGTAACCCCCCTCTCCCCGCCTCTCCGCCAGGCCAACCACAGCATCGATTTTGACACCGGCTCGGCGATGGTGCTGACCATCGAGAGCACGCTGATCACCGCCTGCTCCTCCGAGTCCCTGGTCAGCAAAGGCCACTTCAAGAACTTCTGCCTCCGCTTCGCCGAGGGCTTCGAGACCTCCTGGGACGACTGGAAGCCCGAGATCCGAGGGGATATGGTCATGAACGCCTGTGAGTGACGCCTCGTGGATGTTTTTACGCAGTTTTAGCGCCTTCTTTTTTTAGTGTGAATAAGTGAAGAAGGGAAAAAACAGACAGAAATTGAATCTCTCTTTCCAGATGCTTAACGGAAGCAAAATAGTTATTTCATTCTTTATAAAACATTTTTTCGCTGTGGTCTTTTTTTAATTATTGACCGGACTTCACAAGGTCAGAACAGATTGTTATTGTCTAACGGTCTGCGCACACCGCTCCTCTGAACTATCGACCGGCGGTTGTCCGTGTGTGTGCTCTGTGTACAGGCGTGGTCCCTGACGGCACATATGAAGTGTGTTCCAGAACTACGGGGCAACCTTCGGCAGGCGAGTTCTTTTGACCGAGCTCCGGTCCATCAAATATGGATCGCACCTTGGAAGCTGCACAATGAGCGCGAGCGAGGCCGCTGTCTGAAAACTTTATTTCAAAATTAATTTCCTCCGCGTCCTCGGGCCGTTCTGTCTTTCCTCTTCCTCTTGGCTTTCTTCTTCTCGTCCTCCTCTTCCTCAAAAAACAGAGAGCAGCAGCGCCGGCACCTGGACCCTGAACGTGCTTTGGAAGATGTGCGGCATCGACGTCCACATGGATCCCAACATCGGCAAGCGCCTCAACGCGCTGGGCAACACGCTGACCTCGCTGACGGGCGAGGAGGACGTGGACGACATCGCCGACCTGAACTCCGTCAACATGGCGGACCTCTCGGACGAAGACGAGGCCGACTCCATGTCGCCCACCATCCACATGGTCAGTCACTAACGGGTCCATCAGCTCCCTCTCTCGTTGGGTCTGTTGTTTACGTTATGTCCACCACGGATAGATGTGTTGTGTACTTGTGATGACACGTCTAATGTTTAGGAGGATATGCAAGCAGTAGATGAGCTCCAAAGAACTTGATATCTACAGTTGTGTAACAAAACCACAGAGCATAAACAGTGAAGTTCAGCTGTTGAGCCTCCGACTGGTTGTTGATACACGTTAAAGGAATAGTTTGACATTTTGGGAAATAAATAGTGAACCGTATATGGACTTTTATAGCCTTTCTAGTCTTTGGACCACGCAAAGCGTTTTGACACGACGTGTCACTCACCCATTCACACAGCAGCCCATCAGGACTCTAACTAAGCCATGTACACCCCCATACTCACACGCACACACACACACACACATATATATATATATACCATAGGCACAGCTTTCAGCAGCTTTTTGGGGTTGAGTGCCTTGCCCAAGACCATCAACATGGACTGGAGGAGCCGCGGCTTCGGATTTGGTGATCTGCTGCCGGTTGGAAGACGACTCAACCGTTGAGCCACAGCTCAGAATGTGCTGCCATCCAACTCCGGTCGTCTGGCGACACATCGACGACAAGACTCTAATTTTTGAACTGTTTTTTTTAAAAAGTAAAAGATCTAGATATAATGTGTGATCTGCTCTTCCTGACCGTTGGACAGACCCTATGCTAAGCTAACTGTCCTCATATCAAACAGACCGACACGTGAGCGCTATCTTATCATTTCGTCGTGCTCGGATGAAAAAAAACGCAAAATCCGCTCATTTCCCAAAATGTCCGACTATCCCTTTGTAATGTTGGATGCATTGGAGCGGATCCTCCCGGGCTCCCCTCGGAGCTTCAGAAGGTGAAGCCCGACCCCGAGGCGACCGTTCTTCCACCTCTCCACCCATTTGTCCCTGCCGTTGTTTACAGAGTCCGGGGAGCCAGTTCAGCCCTCGGCTGACCTTAAGGAAGCGTCTGGTAAACCACATCCTGGGCCTCAGCCCCAGGCCTCAGAGTGTGTCGGTCCCAGCCGACTACTTAAACTGCGCGTCGCCCCGCCTGCGAGCGGGCAGCGCCAGGGCCCAAAGACCCGTCTCCTGGGCCTGTGTATGTAGCCACCCACGCGGTGTTAAAAACTCTTCTCTGGGCTGTGTCGGAAATTTGAAGAAAAAACAAAACAATCACTTTTGCTGGCTGCCGCCACGTCTCGGATATCACACGAGGGTTGTTGATTCCAGAATGCTGAGCGATGCGATGACCTGCTTTGAACTAACTCACCGCGACGGAGAATGGTGTTGCTTCGCGTTTGCTTCCCCCGCTCACTAAGCTTCAATGGTGGGTGAAAGGATGAGTTAGAGCTGCATAATTCCCCCGGTGCAATAGAGGTGGTGGTGGTGGTGGTGGTGGTGTCTTTCGTTTTGTGACTTTGATGATACCTGGTGTGTGGATTGGACTACATATAACCCGACTGTGATGAAATCCTAACAATTCAAAATAATTCACCACTAATCGAAACATATTTTGAAGGGTGCGTTCTCAATTGCTGCACTTTGCCTGGCGGAAAAATCTTTCAGGAGTAATTTCTCCGGGGGCGTTTTGATCGTCAGGTTTTTCTTTTTCGACATCATTCGTGTTGTTTTTTCAAATACATATGTTGGGCTGTGTACCACTGTTGTGACCCAACAGGAGACCATTGACCCCAGGAGGCAGATGGCAATGGGGAACCAAGTGGTCGACTCTCGAGGGAGGAAGTTCACCAAGAGGGTGGTGGACATCAGGGAGCTGAACGAACAGGCCAAGGTCATCGACGACCTCAAGTAAGATAGTCATGTTGCTTTCTCCTGAAGGTTCCTTCTCTTTTTTTCTCAGTGAACGTTGTTTTTTCTATTTCTTGGGAGTTTTTCCTGATCCTGAATTTGGAATTTGTGATATTGGGCTATACAAAATAAACTGAATTGAAAAAAAAAAAGTCGTACAATTCATTGACCTCCTGTTACTAAAATCTCTTCAACCCGACCTCAGGAAATTGGGGGCAAGCGAAGGCACCATCAATCAGGAGATCCAGCGCTATCAGCAGATGGAGTCCGTGGCCGTCAACGACATCAGGAGAGACGTCAGGAAGAAGCTGCGCCGCTCCAGCATGAGGGTGAGGGTGCATCCGTTTAGCGATAAGCAATGTGTCGATCACAGGGGGTCCGGACACCGGGCATACGGCGGCCTGGGTGTCTCCCACGCAGTCTGACCTTGTGTTTGTTGCTGCCCAGGCGGCCTCTCTGAAGGACAAGTGGGGTCTTGGCTACAAACCGAGCTACAACCGCTCCAAGAGCATCTCGGCCGCGGCAGGCCGGCCGCCTCTCAAGAGGATGGACAGGCAGAGGTAAGAAGACGAGTGATGTCCAGGAGTGGCCACTTGCTCCTCTTGGCTTGGTACCATTCATCACGTGACACTTCAGGTGCTGGAAACACCTGAGTAACCTGGAGCGTCGCTGTTCTGGCGCTGTGTGTTTGTGGAACTGGTTTCCCATTAGCCTCCTCTGGAAGAGGACGCAGTGAATCACAGATGTGAGAGCGAACAGAGAGGAGGGGAAGTGCTTATGGCGTTTGTTTATTGTAATTATGCTGATGCCTCAGAGTTTATGTAGTAATGACGTTAAAGCAGTTGACAATGGGGAAGCATTAACTCTGGCGAAGAAGGCATTAATCTGATGAGTAACCCTTTTAGCTTTGAGAGGTCACGGTGTTTTATGAAATCAACTCTAATTTCGTGTGTGTTGCATAAAAAGCAAATTTGTGCCGGCGCGATGAAACTACATGGATCCCCCAAGTCGCTGCAATGATGCAAGTTCTCAAAGAACGAGTTAGTATCTCATTGCTGACTCATCTCAAACTATGTACTTAGTGTCAGAAGATAACGACTCAGTATCTGAAGATAATGACTCAGTATTTGAAGATAATGACTCAGTATCTGAAGATAGTGACTGAGGATCTCAAACTAAAGGCATACTTATTTAAAAGATATAAGCTTACTATCTCTAATGATTTAGTATTTCAAACTGATACGTAACTGATCTCAAAATAAATAATGACTGTAGACTTGGAGTACGTAAAAAGCTGCTGCTTCAAAGTATTTTATAGATTGTGACGTTTCCATGGCCGTGACCCGAGGGTTTCCCCCCTAAGAACCAGAGATTCTCAGACACACTTGAGATACTTGGCAACATTTCTTTATTGCACTCCAGCAGACCGCACACCTCTGCTCACTCTCCCCACTCCACTCTCAACTGCTGCTCTTATGAGAGCCGCGTCGGCTGCCAGCTGATTGCCAATCAGCCAGAGCAGCCAGCAGCCGAGGCCTAATTGGGGACCCCACCCCACAGCTGCCACATAGATCAATGAGTAATTATATGGAGAAAATTCCCCATTAGTGTTATTACTAAGTCATTATTTTGAAATACTAAAACATTATCCTGAGAGACAAAGTCATTATATTGCTCAAGTTTATAATTAGTTTGAATTACTAAGTCATTCAATTGTGAATAATTGTCATTGATGAATTGATGGAAATAAATATAAAACGCAAAACTAAATACTAAAAAAATAAATACTAATACTAATACTAAATATACAGGGGGAAAATAAAGTAAAGTGCAGAGTAAAGTAAAGAGCTGAGTTTGTTGAGTTTGCCAGGATCTCCAGTGACCTCCTGCAGTGTGGTTCCTCTTCCTCAGACTCAAAGTAAAGTGTCTGTGTGCATCTCTTTGTGCGTCTGTAGCTCCAGGATGGGCGATGTGGACGACCTCCCGGATATGCGCGTGGACGCGTCCTCACCTGGACCTCGGGTCACCTTCAACATCCAGGACACGGTAACCATCAAGCGCGTCTCCCACGGTGACGCCGGCGTCGTGACGTAGCTTCAGACCGATTCCATCGCACCGTAGCGAATATGCTCGAGACACATTTGTTTTAACCGAATACAATGACAGTAGATCGAGTTTTTATGCCATTTCCTGTTTACAGTTTGAACATCATCATCTCACCCTTCATGTTTTTGTGTGTAATGGACCTCCATGCTACCTGAAGTGTACTGTGGCGTGTAAGTCACGCGGTCGCGGGTTTACTTTAAGCACCGCTTAAAGAGAAGAGAGCGTTAACGTCCGGAGGATTTGATGACTTTTTTATTTTTATTTTGGCTGAGCTCTTTTTTTGAATAACTCCTTTTGTTCAATTGAAGATAAATAATCAGGCTCTGGACGCTGCACATGCTCCTGTCAGTCCAGGAGAAATATTCAAGGTATACGGGCTCATATATATGTGAGAGATTCAATTTAACAAGTTGAAATAACCAAGAGCAACAAACACTTTCCTCTCTCTCCTCTGTGATTACCTCGAGCGTGCTGATAGGACTTTGATTATGCAAAATCAAAACAGGATGATGAAATGCCGGCTCCCGCTGCATCGATACGACGCCAATGTTATATTGAACAGTGTGTTTATTTGCATGGTAATTTCCTGTAATCCTGGATCTTGGTGTCCCTAGTTTATGCTGTGATTTATGGGATGTGGAACCAAAATACATCTACAGTGTTTTATTACTACCCACTCTCTCGATAAATACCTGCAGCATTTCATCACCCGCCGAGATATGAGAGAGGAACTGGTCCAGGGTTGTATTTGGATAGCGCATTCTCTCGCATAAATGAGACAAAGTTCGTAGCTGGAATGCTGCTAATAATTTATGGGCCCACACGTTCTCATCCTGTCTTGAAACTGCATTAAATATCCAAATCAACTTGCCTTAATCATTAATATTTCTAACAACTGTGCATGGCTCGGCTCTGAATCACAGCCTGGCAGCTGCTGTTCGTCACACATCTGGAACTCCTCTCTCGCACCCAACAGTGGACGATGAAATATAGATGACATTTTTTAAAATATAATACACTAATTGGATAAATCATTTAGATTTCGCATCCATACCTCCCGTAAACGGGAATTCCCCCTAATTCCCCCTAGTGGCTCACATCGGCATTTCCTCGTGTTAAAAGGCTCCGTATTGAATACATATCGCTAAACGACATGTTATATTATTCTTGGTTTAATTTGTCCGAAAACCAAATGTTAAGATTTACAAGGTGTGTTTTCAGGCGAGGTTACGGGCCGGACTATTCCTCGGCTCGGCGCGATGACCTCTCGGAGTCTCGTTGACATTGCATGGTTGCCAGGCGACCAGCGGAGACACCGGGAGACTCCAACTAATCCTAACCCGGTTGGGACCAAAAATCCACTCATTTGACACAAATCTCATTTTGTTCCAGATAACTTTGAACGAAAATGCCCCTTTTAAAAAAAAAAAAAAAAAAAAAAAATCGTCATGCAAGTCAATTCACATTTAATAGCTAAACAATGATTTGTGTTGTGTCCTGATTGATTGCTTTAGCGAGGAAAACCCCAGCTTCATTGACACTCAAATAGTGTTCGCCCCACAATGCAGCCGATATTATTAATGATGGACTCAGACCGAAGCCCACGCCCACCGACTCTCCCACTCAGGGAAAAATAAATACAAAATAAATGTTGTTGATGCCCCGACAGCCTCCTAGTCCAGTTTCAGACGCAGTGAGCAAACATTCTCAACTCTTGTTTCTATTGTTTCCAGCTGTCCTTAAGGATAGCAGACCTGGTGTACTTGAAGACTTTCTTGGGCATCTCTCTCTCTCTCTCTCTCTCTCTCTCTCTCTCGTCGGGGCGTTGCTGCTTCCGTCTCTCTTCCACTCCTCCTCACAGGAAGTGCATGGCCTCTCTGCTCCTCTCGGGGTCCTGTTGGGCTCCTAGTGTTCTGTCATTGGACGTGTCTTATAACGAGACATGTGATGTCAGCCTTCAGCTGTCGACAACATGTCAGGACAGGAAGTACCCTGTGGTCCAATGGCCAGAACACTACCTCCTTCAAAGTCACGATTCATTAGCCGACTTCATACTTAAACACCTTAAGTATGAAGCGCTTCATGAAGCGCCGTCTCCCTGTGTGAGTTTGACTCTTTGCCCCTCTCTGAAGTTTCCCGAGGAGACAGAGGTGGACCTGTTGTCAGTCACCATTGACGAGCCATCTCATCCTCACCACCATCACCACCACCATCACCATCTTTCTCCATCTGTCACGGAGGGCTCAGTTTTCAGTGCCCCCGGCACGCCCGCCGTCTTCTCACCGTCACTTCCCTTCCAGCATGACGACATGAGGCGCGATGACCTGTCCTCCTCGTCCTCCGAAGACTCGGAAAAGGAGGACGAGTTCGAACGGGAGAGACCGCCGAGCTATCGAAGGCCCATGTGAGTCCCCCCCCCCCCTACACACACACACACACACACACACACACACACACACACTTTGAGCATTCTTGCGTTCTTTCCTTTCACGATTTCCTTTCTTCTTTTTTCTTTTGTGCCATATAAATATAGCGCCGCGTTGTTCCGACATTCACCAAATATTCCCTTTCTCTCTCTCAGCCAAGCGTCTCACAGGAAGTCCTCCGGGTTTTCCGCCGTGAGTCAGCTGTTCAGCGAGCGCTGGCCGAGCACGCCGGCCGGACGCAGCTTCGGCGGCCCGGCGACGGAGAGGAACATCGACTTTGAGCTGGACGTCCGCGTGGAGATCGACAGCGGGAAGTGTGTCCTCCACCCCACCACCCAGCAGCCGGAGCACGAGGACATCACCCACAGGAAGTACGATGAAAGGCTCGCTTCGTGGTCTGATGATGACTGTGGCGGGAATAGATTAATGAAAGCCTGACTCAAGTTGCCATGCTGTTTCATCTAGAAAGGAGTCAAATCAAAGCTCTGCTTTAGGACATCTCCTCCAATTATTTGCCAGATGATATGTGATGGCGTAGTCGGCGCTCAGTGGGGCGTAAAAAGCTCCTTTATTCAGATAAGTAATCGAGGCGTGCGGCCGGCCTTCCTCTCACGCTCGCCGTCTCCCTGTGGCGTGTCTTCTTTGCAGGAGCTGTGATCACAGCCTCAAGAGTCTGGACCAGGAGTCTCCTCCCAAGAAGAAGAAGCTGCAGCCCACCTACACCTCCACCACCTACCTCCTCGCCGGCAAGAAATGTCCCTCCACCCTGCAGACCAAACCCAACGACACGGAGACCACCGTATTCTACATTCCAGGAGTGGACGTGAAGGTCAGCCAACGCGTCCACAAGTTTCTCCCAAAAAAAGCATTTTTTTTCTTCTCTTTTTGTGTTGTTGCTTGACATTATTCAAACTTCCATTTTGCTTCCTCCCCTTTTTTTGTAGTTGCACTACAACTCCAGAACACTGAAGACGGAGTCGCCCAGCGCCTCTCGCGGATCCTCTCTCCCCCGCACGCTCTCCAAAGAGTCGAAGCTGTATGGTATGAAAGATAGCGGCCCTCCCAATGGCGTCCAAAGCCAGACTAACTCGCTCCTACCTCCCCCGCCCCCACCTATCCCGTCAGGTACTGAGCATTCCCTTGTTTCTCCTTGCATGCCCTCGCACCGCAGCGCTCCCATGTGATTTACATCTAGATGAGGACGCCGACCAATCGAACGCCTGCAAATGTTGTCGCTATAGTTTAAGGCACAAATTTAGAGGGTCCCGTTTTGATCAAACTTGGGCTCATGCATATTGATGCGCACTACAGAGGGGTCATCAGGGTTCGTACGGTCATGGAAAACCTGGAAAAGTCATGGAATTTTGAAATGGTCATTTCCAGGCCTGGAAAAGTCATGGAAAAAACTTAAATCACAAAAATTTTGGAAAAGTCATGGAAATATGTTATAATCACATGTTCATTTACACAGAGTTTGAAATAATTAATGTATTTTTTAAAGAAAGACGCTCAGAATATAAGCCGGCGTACATTTTCAAATTTTTCATGTTTATACCGAGATTTCAGTTTGGTCATGGAAATTTGGTTAAAGGTCATGAAAAAGTCACCGAAAAGTTATGGAAATCCATCGGTCAAAATGTGTAAGAACCCTGGGTCAATGAGGGGGGGGCAACACAATAAGTTTATCAACACGTTTCCAGTGTGTTTAAAGTTTAAAAAAAGTAGTAAAGTGACATATGTTCCAGGCTACAGACGGTTTTAAACTCCCCGTGTGTCCTCGCAGCCAAAGGAAAGGGCAGCGGCGGCGTGAAGGCGGCCAAGCTCTACGCCTGGGTGGCCCTGCAGACTCTGCCCGAGGAAATGGTCATCAGCCCCTGTCTGCTGGACTTCCTGGAAAAGGCGCTGGAGACCATTCCCATCACTCCAGTGGAGCGCGGTTACGCAGGTCCGTCCAACGTCGGAGCGTTCGCCTCCTCGCGTGACGTCGGCGGTCCGTTTCTATGGGGGGGGTTTACCACGTGTGTTTGTGCTCCTCCCCCATCCAGCGGTGGCGACCCAGGAGGAGGACATGGGTCAGTTCGACCCGGTGGAGCAGCTGGAGGAGTCCACCACCTCCCTGGTGTCCTCGTCCACGTCGGCCTACTCCTCCTTCCCCGTGGACGTGGTCGTGTACGTCAGAGTCCAGGTACTGGCGAGCGGCCGTTTGCAACATTAAATGAAAAATAACTTGTAAGAGCAATTTTACTTTTAATCGGAGAATATTCATTTAATAGGAACGAAATAGCTGTTGTTTCCCATTCGACGAGTGGAAGTTAGAGAGAGAATCCTGATGTCCTTGGCGTAGCTTTCCCCCATTACCCAGAATGCAATGATCCTCACTCCCTCCTCCCAGAGCTCATTTACCTTTCTAATAGTTCTAATAATCGCAGGTCATAAAAAATCCGAAGCTATTCAAAGATAATCGTAATGTTTGTCGTCGATACGGCGCGTCACATTTAGTGCATCGTAGGTCTTCTTTTAACGAGCCAGCCGCGCTCCTGACGCCGAGTTCCCGCGGTGGTGTCGTGTCTGCAGCCCTCTCAGATCCGCTTCAGCTGCCTGCCCATGTCCCGGGTGGAGTGCATGCTCAAGCTGCCCTCCCTGGACCTGGTCTTCTCCTCCAACCGCGGAGAGCTGGAGACGCCGACGGGAGCCCACCCCGCCGAGGGGCCTCACCCCCCCTCCTCCACTCCGCCGGGGCAACACATCCCCAAACCGCCCCCCAGCAAAGGTACGAGCAGCGGGGGGGCGATTAATGAGATATGTGAACAAAAGATTTGCATCACGCAACTTTCCGCCATGTTTTTTTCTTTTCTTTTTTCTTTTATAGAGCGTCTCTGTGTGTTTCATATTTAATATTTTGTATATCTACAGTAAATGTACAGTTTTTTTCTCAATTCAAATGAAGAATTGCATTAATATGCCAGTCAAGCATTAACTAAACAACAGCGCTGCTGATCTCCTCCATGCTCCATGCACAGTGCTCCATGTTCATATTAGGAGAGGCGAAATGCCCGTGTTGCAACATGTTTGTCATGTTATTATATTACCATAAACTGATTCTTACTCCTCTCTCGTATGAAACAGAATCTGACTATTCATTTTTTAAAGACAAATGTATTCACTCGCTCTGCTTCTACGGGGGAGGGGAGGGGGTTAACAATGGGAGAGAGGGGGGGTGCATTTTGATCATTGTGCTAACGCGAGGGATGGCATTCTATTACCATAAACAGATGTTTACTCCTCTCTCGTAAGACACCAAATCAGACTATTCATTTTCTTTCCGATTTACATTTTCAACACAAATTCAACCAGAGTAATAACAACCGTAGAGCATCAGAACAGGAGATGAACACACACATCTGGCAGATGCAGTCTCCTCGTGTGTGTCGTATCTTTTCATATTTCATCTGACCTCCTCTGTGTGTTTTCCCGCCCTCCTCTTCCTCCTTCCAGCGTCTCCGTTGCTGGGCAGCCCTCTGGGCCGGAGCCGCCACAGCAGCAGCCAGTCGGACCTCACGGGCCCCCCCAGTAACTCCTCGGGCCTCAGCTTCACCGCCTGCATGTCTGACTTCTCCCTCTTCGTCTTCCACCCCTACGGCGCCGGGAAGCAGAAATCTGCTGTCACGGGCCTGCCGCCGGGCCAAGGGCCACTGGGTATGGAACAGGGAGAGAGTGTCTCTGCTAACGTGATTATTAACACAGGGCCGCAGCTTCTAACGACTCACTTCCCGCCGGATGTGATGTGCTGCGAGATCCAGTAGATATGGGGAGATCCATGATTGTTGGCCTGACGATGGCCCCCTCTCTCTCCTCAAGGAACAGTAGACGAGGAGCCGTCTTCAGTCACGGGAAGAAAAGACTCTCTGAGTATCAACCTGGAGTTCGTGAAGGTCAGCTTGTCCCGCATCCGGCGTACCGGAGGCCCCACCTTCATTGAAAGCTTTATTCCTGCCAAAGGTGGCAAAATGGACACGACCCTCATCAACATCTCAGGTACATCCCCCAAAATGAGCTTCATACTGACTATTGCTGTCGGGTTGAAGGTTCAGACATGGATGGGGGTTTATACAGGTGGGGGAACTCGGGGGAATCGGATCAAATCCCAGGAAAAGTGTAAGAAAAATGCATCAATTCATTTGGAAGGGATCCACAACAGAGCTGAATACCTTTAGGAGGTATGAGATTTGTCAATTTTGTAAACATCAGTGACGGTTTGTTTTGTTCATTCGCAACGGGAGAATATTAAAGATCCGCGAGGGAACTGACAGGAGAGCGGGGCTCCAAGAAACAGTCACGAGTACAAATCCGTCCGAATACTTCCTCAGCACCACGGAGAGCTTCGGATTTATCTGCACACGGCACCGTCGGGCTGCTGAAGCTTCAGAGCCGCCGGGCGCTCGCGACGAGCCGGGCGGACTAGACGAGATTAGTCACTCGCTCTGCTTCTACTGGGGGGGGGGGGGGGGGGGGGGGATGATAACACGAGGGATGGCATCCTCCCCCATTCCTCTTTTTATATTGTCTAGTGATGATGAGTGTTTGAAGTGAACCAGAAGGAGTTGATGAGTGGGACATGTCCACAAGATATGAAACTGACTTTACAATCTCTTAAAGCACCAGAGCTTATGTTTGCCCTGTAGATCTGTTCTAACCACCATCTGCTATTAAACTATACACAAATGTAATATTGTGTGTGTGCGTGTGTGCGTGCGTGTGTGTGTGTGTGTGTGTGTGTGCGTGCGTGTGTGTGTGCGTGTGTGTGTGCCCCTAGCCGTGTGTGACATCGGATCGGCGTCCTTCAAGTACGACATGAGGCGACTGAGCGAGATCCTGGCCTTCCCGAGGGCCTGGTACCGCCGGAGCATCGCCAGGCGCCTCTTCCTGGGGGACCAGACCATCAACCTGCCCGGTGAGTCCCCGTCACGCCGCGTTGGGACCGCTTTGTTGAGCGCTGCATGTGTACGGGGGGTTTCCCCAGCTGTTACCGGGCATCCTAACAGAATGAGACACGGAGCTTTTCCTGCGCTTCCGATAAGCAGCTGGAGTATCGCAGCTGCTTAATGTTAACAGGGCCTTCAATTATAAGCAATGTGCAGGGTTCGTACGGTCATGGAAAACCTGGAAAAGTCATGGAATTTTAAAATGGTCATTTCCAGGCCTGGAAAAGTCATGGAAAAAATAAAAAAATATAAAATGTGGGAAAAGTCATGGAAAAAATGTAAATCATAAATTTTGGGAAGAGTCATGGAAATCTGTTATAATCACGTGTTCATTTACGCAGAGTTTGAAATAATTAATGTTTTTTGAAGAAAGACGCTCAAAATATAAGCCGGCGTACGCTCTCAATACGCAAACCTTTCTACATTTTTTATGTTTATACCGAGATTTCATTTCTGTCATGAAAATTTGTTTTAAAGTCCTGGAAAAGTCCTGGAAATGCATTGGTTCAAATGTGTAAGAACCCTGAATATGGTCAAAAGGATAGCAGAGAAGGGCTTAATGCGGAGGTCGGAAGGCCTTTGTGCACCTAGATAATCTCCAGGGGGTCAGTGTGCGTTCCTCTTTCATTACCCATCTGGCTGACCTTCCCAACGTTTCCTCCGCACAGCTTTGTTTTGACATTTCCGCGTCTGTCCTCCTTTCTTTATTCTTACACCTGCATCTCCCAACGGTTACCTTCCCCTCAGCCTCCGGCCCCGCCACCCCGGACTCGGCCGAGAACGTGGCGCAGCACATGTCCCCCGAGTCCTGCCGCAAAGCCTACTGGAGGACGTGGGACGGCAGCACTGGGACGCAGCACACGCCCCAGTCCCCCAACGTCTTTTCGGAGCACTCCGCCGGGAGCAACATGTCCCCGGGTGGCGTGGGCCACCTCAAGTCCCCGGCGCCGGGACGCACCAGGAGCGTGTCCGACTCCTCCGCCCCCAGGAGAGGTGACGCAGACGCGAAACACGCGTTACAATGTCTTCTTTCTGCAATACACAACCATTACACACAGGTGGAAGGTCACTGACCGCCTCTTCTGACGCCTGTCCCGCTAACCGCCGTTCGTTCCCGTCCAGACTCGGTGACCAAGACGTCCACCCCGGCCTTCAGCAAGAACGGGAAGGCGGCGGGCCAGCAGGGGGCGCCGTGGGAGACGCTGGTGGTGTTCGCCATCAACCTGAAGCAGCTCACCGTCCAGATGAACATGAGCAACGTCATGGGGAACAACACGTGAGTCTCTGCACCCATCGAGACGTCTGAACACGTTGCATAATAGAACTAGAACGGGCACTCGGTAGAGCGCATACCTTCATATCACAAGATTGGGCATTGAATTATGAACAGTTTGCCATTAGTTGACAATTGGATATAAATTGACCGCGCTATAGTAAAAAGAAGAGTTTGACGTTTTCATGACCTTGAACTTCAACCCGGTCGATCCCAAAATCTAAGCAAATGGTCCCCGGATAATAAACAATCATCCCACCAAATTTCATGCTATTCGGTTTAATACTTTTTTACTTACGCAAATAACACGCACACACGCATACAAATACACGGCGATCAAAAAATGACCTTCTGCATTTTCAATGCGAAGGTAATACATAGTTTAGTTCTCTTCTTTAAGGCATTTTAATCTGTAAGATCCAGCTGAGGCGGGCGAGATGGATCCGACTCGAGTTTAAATGATAAATATGAAGCTACCTCCAGGCGGTGGTTAGCTTAGCATAGCGCCTGGAAGCAGCTCGTAGTTGAGCCCTGAAGGTTTCTGTCCTCACCTGCACTCATTTCTGTGTCTTTTAATAATGTTACATTTGTACTTTTTTCTTTTATTGTGCAAATAAATAAATAAATTTAAATGATAAATATGAAGCTACCTCCAGGCGGTGGTTAGCTTAGCATAGCTAAGTCGAGCCTAATTAGTAAGTTTTCTGTACAGACGATAACATCAAGCTTACCATCTGACTCTAAAGTATTTTCTTAAATATACTATTTAATATGGGATCACATAAATTGAAGTTAAATCTCATGCGATTAGTGTTTATGAGAAATAAGCCGATGTATCAGGAAACAGCCAAACTTTATATGAAGAGTTACTCCTAGTAACCCTGTCTGCAAAAAATACCCCATGATGCAACAGTTCAGACTCGTCATGCATAAGCAGACGGCCTGTGGCTCGTGTAGATACGTCCGCTCGGCGCGGCGGCCTCTCGTGGATGCGACTCTGCCTGCTGCTGTCGTCGTAACCATGACGCCCGACTGCTGGAGGCTGGTCTGTAACATTTATGTACATGTGCTGGAGTCTTCTGCCTCCTGGCCACCACGCTGATATCCTTGGCGCTCCTTCGACGCCCACTCACTCCGTCTAACCCTCCGTCGGTGGCGAGCGGTCGCTACAACCTCCCCTCGCCGCGGTTCCCTCCGACTCGCCCTGAATCATTAACAGAGACGACGCGAGCCGAGGCCGGGCGGGTTGTCATTCCTCTGGAGGTGTGTGTGTGTGTGTGTGTGGGGGCTCTGTGAGCAACTCTCGCATCTCCTGCTTCCTCCTCGCCAAGTCAGGGCAAACAAGGACTCCAACTCCAGTTTAAATTATTCAGGATATTCTGTTTTATATTTTATTCTATATTATTTCGGTGTTGTTTAAACCAAGAGTTGTGTCTCCAATCTGTTGTAGAGTCGATATATTTTAAGTCTTCCTCTTCGTCTCTTTGAGGTAGTAAATGTCCTCTTCCTCTCGTGTGGTGATCCTTTACACAATGAGGGCCACGAGGTCTTCTAGAACCTTTCGGGACGCTCCTCTACTATAATGTTGAGCTGTCCGACCTTTAAGATGTTCCACTTGGACAGTTTTAAAAACGGCAACTCAAAAGATACCTTTTAAAATTCAGCTCGATGAACAGCTCTTGTGATTTTCTTCTTTTTTCTTCTCTCATTTCGAAGAAAGAAAGCAGCGCTCGACCCCTTTTGAACTGTTTCCCAGGGTTTTATTGTTTTGTGCACAAAAATGATCAAATAAAGTGAGTTCATTCACTCATCATACTGACGCGGTTTTTACTTTTTCAACATTCGACAAGGCGATGCATCACTCCTGCGTTAGTCAGCAGCGCCTCAGCTCACAGTTTGTGTTTGTGACCCCCCCCCCTCCCCCCCCCCTGCAGCTGGACCACCAGCGGGTTGAAGAGTCAGGGACGTCTGTCGGTCGGCAGCAACCGCGACCGGGAGATCAGCATGTCCGTCGGCCTCGGACGCTCCAAGCTGGACTCCAAAGGCGGCGTGGTGGGCGGCAACATCGACGTGAACACCCTGGAGATGGTCTGTGAGTAACCGGAGCGCTGCGCCGCCACCGGGGCCCGCTGCTCGTCAGCCTTCAGCTGTGCAGCGCCGTTAAAAACACGTTGACATCACCCGCTCTCTTTACTGCGTGGATCTGTACTTCATCTCGTGTTTCATTTGGTGGCTAAATGAGCTGATATGTGTGTATATTATAAATGTATTTTTTGTGTTTTATGGTATTATTAACCTCTTAAGCACCAAGCTTTTCTTAGGCCTCGGCTCCGAAAATTGCATACCCAAACACAAGGGCTATTTTAATAATGTTTACCTTTTTACTTTTTTAAACATGTTTTTCTTTTGTTCAGATGTGTACATATCAGTATATATGTTACTGGGTAAAAGTGAATGAAGATGGCACACACAGAAAATACAAATTTCAGGTCCGAATTGAAAAAAGCACTTCCAGTATGATGATATGTTTGGAATGAGGCAGTTAAAAAGTTTAAAACTCTCACAAATATTAAAATGTTAACATTCTCTCTGCAAAGTTTGACTTTGAAAAAAAAGTGAGTATTTATTTAGTTTAGAATCTTTGATATTCCAACTACGTAGCAGAGCGTTTGACGTTTTGCATTGTTATACATATATATTTTTGCTATATTTACTATAAATATAGTTTGTAGCCATTTAATTACAACTCTACGGGAGACGGTGGAAAAGGCAAAACAGTCAGTTAAAGAAAGTGTCCCTTGCATTAGCTCCGCCTCCTGCTGGGATGTTTCTAGTCCTGAAATTAGTTCAAATAATCCCTATTTTCTATCCCCCCAAGTCCAAACGTATACCCGGTCATGAGCGTCCACTTGAAGTCGCCGTGCTCACCGATTGCCCGTGTGCCCTCCAGCCCACATCTCGGAACACCCCAACCAGCAACCCAGCCACAAGATCCAGATCACCATGGGGTCGACGGAGGCGCGCGTGGACTACATGGGCTCCAGCATCCTCATGGGCGTGTTCAGCAACGCCGACCTGCAGCTGCAGGACGAGTGGAAGGTCAACCTGTGCACCGTGGACACCAGCCCATCGGAGAAGAGGTTTGAGACAACGCCGCGCGGAGACATCCAGAGTACCGGAGGGGGGGTTCCCTCGGTATCGCGTCGCTCGCGGTTCTTATCTCGGTTCTAGTCGCCTGGTGACAAACATACAGAACACACCTGAGTTTGTGCGGGCGCACACTAGTTTGAGGGTCGTAGGTCATGGCTCTTTAGACGTTCTTAACCCTCCTGTTACCTTTGGGTTTAACGTCTCTAAAAAAAAAGATTGACATCATTATTTATTTAGTCATATTTCATGACTTTTCTTAATTTATTGGGGACAATTGGGTAAATATAAAACGTACATGATGATATGTTTTCAATGTGTAAGAGATACAGGAAACGTCAACTTTTTTATTTATTTAGAGGGCTATTTAGTTAGTCAATAAACAAACAGACCTTACACTTAAACTTGGGACACAATATGAACAATATTTGTCTCTAGTTTTTAATTGCTGGGGTCAAATTGAGCCCAGGGGTAAAAGATGTTAGTACATATGAAGGCAACCGGAGGGTTAACTACCAGGAGAGCCAGCGTGACAAAGTAGACGATGATTACCTTCTGCTTTCTTGCTTTCTTACATCCTCATTTATCTTAATCTCCCTCCCCATCTTACCCCCCCCCCCCCCCTTCCTTGTCGTGGCTTTCCAGCGAAATCTTCGTCCTCGGAGATCTGCAGTGGGACATTTTCCAGGTGATCATTTCGCGCTCCACCACGCCGGACCTCATCAAGATCGGGATGAAGCTGCAGGAGTTTTTCACCCAGCAGTTCGACACCAGCAAGCGGGCCCTCTCCACCTGGGGGCCCGGTCCCTACCTGCCCCCCAAGACGCCCGTCATCAACGCCGATAAAGGCTCCGCCGAGCTCTGTAAGCCACGCCCTTATTCCGACACTGCTGTGTGTGTGTGTGTGTGTGTGTGCGACGAGGCGGCTCGGCATCTGAATGGAACCAAACGATTCATTTAGAAAAGATGGGAGGAGTCACGACGAGGATAGAAAACTACAACGCGATGCTTTGATCCTATTGGCCGCACGCCGCACTCCCGGCTCAGCTTCCCCTAACCGTCGTCTTCGTCACACAGACTTGGACGCCGCCCACCACCGCCACTGGCCCGGGGTGCTGAAGGTCATCGCCGGCTGCCACATCTCCCTCTTCCAGATGCCCCTCCCGGAGGACGCCGTGCAGCTGGGCGGTTCCATGAGTCTCCACGGCAACCACATGACGCTGGCCTGCTTCCACGGGCCCAACTTCCGCTCCAAGTCGTGGGCCCTGTTCCACCTGGAGGAGCCCAACATCGCCTTCTCCACGGAGGCGCAGAAGATCTGGGAGGACGGTGAGGCAACAACAACTACTAACGTTTCATCGTGCGACAGGTAGAATTTGAATTTGGCGCCGGAGGTAACCGCGCCCTGACGATGCTCTTTGGTTTGTGTCACGCCACAGGCTCCAAAGACGATTCCACCTACATCGTCCAGACGCTGGACTTCCATCTGGGTCACAACACCATGGTGACCAAACCGTGCGGCGCACTCGAAAGTCCAATGGCCACCATCACCAAAATAACCCGCCGGCGCCACGAAAACCCGCCGCATGGCGTCGCCACGGTGAAAGAATGGTTCAACTACGTCACGGCCATGAGGAACGAAGGTAACCCTTTAGGTTTCATCTACGTGAACCATCTGTTGTGTGTCATGATGTCATCACCCAGAGGGATGCCCAACACGGGTTCCAGTACCCCCCCAAAAAAAATCGTATTTATTTTTCCCACATTTTAAAGCCCCACTATGTAGTTTTCCCCTTGTAGCGTTTACTTCAGTGTCGTAAATACCCAGTTACGATAGATCAGGTGTCGGGAACCTCTGGCTCTCGAGCCATATATGGCTCTTTTGAGTTTGAGTTTAAAAATAATAATCTCCTTCGCCCCCCTGTAACTTTCTCTCTCCTCCAGATGACAGCAGCAGTAATGTCAGGTCCCTTTCTTAAAGACGTCTTTGTTCTTTTATTAAACTAAACGTCTGTTATTGATCGTCTCCACAGCAGCATGTCACTCTGTCTCTACGCGTCGCGTAGCGGAGCAAATAAAAAGTCACCTGCGAGCGTGGACTGGCACTATAAGACGTTGGTCATCACTGCCAGACAGCAGGTCAAAGTACTACCGGCTGCGACCGGGCGGCTCAAAAATCTTAAAGCAATATATATTCTATCTAATCCATCTAATCTAATTACATCAACCAAAATAAGTGTTCCAGTGTTGCGTCAGGCGAGAGTTTAAAGAACCTTTCATCGTGGTTCGGTCCCATGTGGCCTTCATCAGGATTCAGCTCATACCGACCCGGTGAATCCCTAATTAGACACGCCGCACGTCTCAGTCCACACACACACTGATGGAGGTAAACGTGGGTGGAAGAAATAACACACACACACGCACACACACACATTAGAGCGATGCCCTTAATGACGCGTGTCTATGGTATTGCGTTGTCGAGTTGCTGTTCTCTGAAGTGGCAACTGGAATGCAAATGGTTGCTTCCTTGTTCCGTCTTCTCAAACTTTAAACTTCTCTCGGCTTCAGACGGCTGCGACTTTAAAAAGACAGAAACCCGTCTTCCCCCGCGAGAGCGTCTCCTCGCCCGCCTTTCCTTTGCGCGGCCGCCTGTTCTCTGAAATGTGGCGTCGCGGCGCCGAGTGTTGCTAACGCAGCCGAGCTGTTCTCCCCTCAGAGCTCAACCTGCTGAGGAACGTGGAAGCCAACAACCAGGAGAGCGGCGCGGCGGCCAAGAGCGCCAGCCTGCTGAGCAGCTTCCGCAGCTCCTCCAGCTACAACCACGAGACGGAGACCATCTTCGCTCTTCCCAGGATGCAGCTGGACTTCAAGTCCAACCACGTGCAGGACCCCGACGAGCCGTCTCTCTCAGGTAGCGGGGCGGCGTCGTGTCGATGGAGTCGAAGCGCGAGGAGCGAAGGTCCGCCTCGTCCCTCACCGCCGGTTCTCTTTCTTTTCTCCTCCTCCTCCTCCGCTCCGCCCCAGACGCCGACAGCAAACCCAAAGTGGAGTGCAGCGTGGTGACGGAGTTCACGGACCACATCTGCGTCACCATGGACGCCGAGCTCATCATGTTCCTCCACGACCTGGTGTCGGCCTACCTGAAGGAGAAGGAGAAAGGTCCGATTCGATCAGAGCGAGGCGGATGTGTGTTTGAACCAGAGCGTCCAGAACCAGGCTCTCTGGGATGTTTGTTGTGTTCTGCCTGCTGGTTGTTGTTGTTGTTGTTGTTGTTGTTTTTGGAGAATTGGCATGTCAGAAAGGAAAAGACGGAAAAAGAAAACGGCTTCCTTCATGCCTCCTCTCCCCCCTCCCCCCTCCCCCCACAGCCCTGTTCAACCCGCGGATGTTCGCGGCGCGGCCCGGCCAGAAGAGCCCCACGGCGCTGCACGACGACAGCTCCACGGACAAGGAGGCGGACGGGGAGAACGAAGACGGCGTCAACTACACCACGGTGGACTGGAGGGAGTTCATGTGCAACACGTGGCACCTGGAGCCCACCCTCAGGTCAGCGGCGCTCCGTGGGGAGGGGCGGAGGGGGATTACGTTTTGTGGTGACAGGGGGTGAAATGAATTAGCTTAAGTGGGTATAACGACACTTTTCAAATGCGGCGTTTCAAAAGCGGCGTTTCGAAAGCAGCGTTCGTTAAGCGGCGTTGGCCACACTAGATTTCCACTAACCGGCCAATCGAAATACACGAGGCGATGACAAGAAATCCAAGACACACGTCAATTAAAAACATTAGTAATGTATGTAATGTAAAGTAATGTATGCGAGTGTTTCAGGGAACAGTGGTGTTATATTTTTATCTTGTCTGCTGAGTCGTTGTATTTATATATATATATATACATACACATACATATGTGTGTATATATATATATATATATATATATATATATATATATACACATACATATATATACATACATGTGTGTGTATATATATATATATATATATATATATATATATACATTTATATATACACATACATATATATACATGTGTGTGTGTATATATATACATATATATATTTTCGGTGTTTACTGCATGAAGAGAAAGGTAAAGCAGCTGAGCGTCTGTCCGTCCCTTCAGGCTCATCTCCTGGACGGGCCGCAAGATCGACCCGGTGGGCGTGGACTACATCCTGCAGAAGCTGGGCTTCCACCACGCTCGCACCACCATCCCCAAGTGGCTGCAGAGGGGCGTGATGGACCCGCTGGACAAGGTGCTGTCGGTGCTGCTCAAGAAGCTGGGCACCGCCCTGCAGGACGAGAAGGACAAGAGGAGCCGGGACAAAGAGGAACACTAAGCCCCGCCCCCTGCGGGTCACCCACACACCGGACCACCGGATCACCGGATCCCTGTATTACGACGGGCCGCTCACCGCGCGACCGTCTCCACTCGTTCCCGCTCTGAGGACCTCAGCGGGTTGTTTACCGCGGCGTCCGCCACTCGCCGCTCTGACTGAAGCGTTTTGCACCGATGCCGTTTTTCTGTATATTTTGAACAAAAGTAGCAAAATGTGAGAATGACTTGACTGCTTTGATGATTGAACAAAACAAACAACAACAGAGAACACCTGCCTCTTTTACCTGCTGTACATGACCTTAATGAAAATCGCTTGAAAGTTAATTTTAAGGCTTACCACTATTTCATGAGAAATGATTTCTTATAACGTTGCCTTTTCTTTGTTTCCCATGGAACACATGGTAGATATGCTTTATGTATTTTATAGTGTAGTTTTAAGATATTTAAGAACAGTTCAGTGACGGTGTTCTTGATTTTTATTTTTTTCTTGGATGTGAACAAATAAATACTGGGAGGTTATTGCACATCGCCCGCTCAGTCGACATGAACTTGTAATTATGATTTTAAACCAAGATCACTATTTATGGGTATGTGAAACGCAAAGTGTATAACATGTACCAGCTTGGTGTGTCAAGCTTATTTTTGTCCTTTTTTAAAAAGAAAAATCCATACAGTAGAACCAGTGTATATATAATTACATTTCTTAAAATATGTTGATTTCCTAACTAAATAAAAATATTGCCATTCAATTTAACAGGAAGCTTGAGTCGTTTTTTCTTCACTTGGTACCAATTTAAATGAGTTTAGAAACACTTTGAAAATGCCATTAAAGGGGAATTCACCTATTTAATCTGCGTTCCCGCCACGAGGAGTACGTGAAAGAACGGTTGTTAAACGTTTGGTTATGCTTTCGTATATATTTCGTATATATTTTGTGTACTTTTTGTAGTTTGTAGTTCACCAGGCTGTGTATACTTTCACGCGGAGGCCGATCTGAGTGACCAGCAGATGGAGTCCCGGTTCTCCCACGGTCCTGAACGCCTCCTCGATGACACCACTGAATTATAAAGTGGAGAAGAAAGAATGGAGAGGATTAAAAAGTCACGGTGTGGCCGGAGATGTCGGACTGCGCCATTATGGTGTGTGAGACAGAACACGGTGTTCATGAATTATAAGGTGTGTGTGTGGGGGGGGGGGGGGAGAGGAGAGAGGAGAGAGAGGAGAGAGAGGAGAGGAGTTAAAACAGTTGGCAAGCTGGAGAATTAATATTTTATCTGCAGAATACCGAACTTTTTGAACATAAAGGTTTTTTTCTTTTCTTTTCCTTTACTCCTTCAGCTTTGAAGTGAACCCAGGTGCCTCCCGTGAGTTTGACAGTTCCCTTTGTGCCTTCCGCTCCTCGTCGTGTTCTCGTTAGCAGGAAGCCCAAAGCAGCGCTTCAAACCGGCTGCTAATCTGTGCCCGGAGGGGACCGCACCTCAAAGTGTTGGTGTTGGAAGGTCTGGCTTCAGAAACGGTTAATAAATAATGTGCTAATGCTTTACGGTTTGTTACACCAATGATGAGAAAAACATCTCACTTTTAAACACAACGCTAACCTCCTCAAACTGCATTGAATACAGTCGAGAGGAGGTTAGCTTAGCATAATGGCTAGCCTGTGTCCGTCTAACGCTTATCAACAATGTATCTCATTTGAACATTTGTTTACAAAAACCGAAGTGTAAAATTTATAATTACTGAAATACAACTTGTCGCACTTAGGTTTTATATCAATTCAAGTTTATTAAACGACTATGATACGGTAAGTAAGGCTGTCGGACACCCAAAGACCGTTTCTAGAAGTGAACAATATTGTGTCCGTCCTGTGATTCGGATCCTCATGAGTTCTTCCTTGGCTGCCGCATGCTCCACCCTTTAAAGATTTATGAACATTATTTCCGTAGTTTTTCCATTTTTGTCCTTGTTTCCAGTCATTTTGCTGAGCAACTCTTTATATATATATATATATATATATATATATATATATATATATATATATATATATATATATATATATTCAATTCAATTCAGTTTATTTGTATAGCCCATTTTCACAAATTAGAATTTGCCTCAGAGTGTTACTATCTGTACACAGATGAGGTGAGGTGAGCCCGACCCCCCTGACTCCTCACATCTGCCCCCGAGGCCAGTGCGCTGCACTCCGGCTTATACCCCATCCAATAACCACCCCTCTGTCTGGAGCAATGGAGGTTAAACAGAGAGACTCTCCAGCGCACACAGCACCTGAGAGCTGGTTCTACTTTGTGTGATTGCAAGTCGGTAATCTGGGACAACTCGGCATTTAATTATTATTTGTTTAATGATCAGGATTATCTGTGTGCACCCTGGAGGGTATTACGATGATGGCGTCCCCGCAGAGGCCTGGGGAAGGAGGGACTGTCGCCGAACTTCGGTGATTCGATATCCTCCGTGAGACTCTGACGAGATGGCGTGAACGCCGTTGCGGGATTTCAGGCTAAATTGATCCCTCCACCTACTTATTGTTGTCAGATATAACATTCCCTGTGGCTTTCGGTCTGCAGCCTTCCGTTTTAGTCGAATACACATTTTAGGGTTGCACTTAAAACTTAAATGTATTTAGCACAACTTAATAACATCATTAAATACAGAAACGTGTAAATATGCCAAAGAAAACTAAAGTGTCACTTAATGCTCCCTATGAGAAAAGGCCTTTAGAACTCACTGTAGTCGCCTTAATATAGTGCTTTAAAGTGCTCAAACTTGAATTGATCTTCAAAAAGAAATAAAGGTTGCTCCAGTGCAAGTGCAATTCAATTCAATTCAGTTTATTTGTATAGCCCAATTTCACAAATTACAAATGTGTCAGAATTATTCATGAACCATTAAAACACCTTTAGTTAGTACTCAGAGTAAAGAATTTCCACAAATATTAAGCTTTAAACTGAATCAAGATAAAAGTTTAATGAAAGACGGATAAGAAAAGGGAAGGAACAAAGGTGTTTACTCATTCAAAACATCATTGTGAGTGATTCATCCCTAAGAACTTTTCAAAAAGCCTCTCATCTCACAGCTACGTGTGAAACACACCTACGCAAAAAACATCCACTTCACAGAGCCTAAAGATTTCATGCAGCTCTCGACTTTCGTTCGAGGAAACTCAAATGATCTCCCGTGCCGTGGAGCTCCTCATTAGTCTGATGGCGGATGGGAGGAGCGAGGTTGTGATACCTTGAAAGAATGTTTGAAAAGCCCTCTTCAAACCAATGTGCTCATCCGGGACAATAAAGACTGAAGTGCATTCCGTTGAATACCGTTCGGATGCACGGCGACTAAGCCGTCTCGATTACAAAGAGCAGATGGAGATGTGAGCCACTCGTCGATGACCTTTTTCTAATTGCTCGTCCCGCTTCATCAGCTCTACCGTGGCGTCGTGTGACAATATGAGCGCTGAAAAGAAGAAGCGTATCGGTCGAAAAATCTTCCGTTCCCTGACGCTACGCTACGGTGTGGACCGCTACCACAGAATCAGTGTCCACCCAGTCGGCGGTGACCCACCTGGCGCTTCCTTGTGGATGCTTCTTTAAACGTAGCGTTGTCTGTGTCATCTATATGTTTTTTGTGGATCTTTCAGCTTATCGTTTTTTGCCTTTGCGGCCTGCCAATTAAACTTGCATCAACACATTGTGGCCATTGTGCTTTAAAGGTAACACTAATATTCTATCTTTTTTTATTTAACACAGTCATTGATGTGCAGAAAAATGCATCCTGGAACATTCAAGTCCAGTATTTACTCTCATTTAACTCCAAGCCAGTTCTCCTAGTCTGTCTGTTATTCAGCTATACGCAACCCCAAGTAACAATATGTTTTATAAATAAATCCTAAGAAGGGAACATGTGTGCAGAAATAATCCTCATCATTTTGACAGCCATTCCTATATCACCTTATGTTATCTTGAATAAGTAAATAAGTCAGAGTCGTATACATTCACTATCATAACTTTGATTCATTTAAAACACTTTTTTTTTTCCTGCATATATATTTAATCCCTCTGTGCACCACCTGCCCACTAAACAGCAGCACATCTAAATGAAATGTCTATCTGCATGACGAAGTGGAAAATGTAGCCGCTAAAAAGCCAGGTATATCCCTCAGGAGATGCTGGAGAGTTGATATTGGACAGAATTCACATGAATATTGCTCTGTGTCTGCTGAATGTGGCAATAGGCAACTCTGTAATAATATGCAACTCAACAGCTTGGTGCGATACTCCCAAGTGGCCCCAAAAAACAAAATAATTGCAGTCTTTGCATGTTTGTGCCGTACTGCTGCAATCGAAGTATTCAGCAGTCTGATTTCGACCGCATCGATGTTTGTGATGCTCAGTGGACGCGTTGGAGAACAGCCAAGAAATAAGTGCCAACCCGTCTAGTTTACTGTCTCACCGAGCGGCCTTCTGCCACTCTGCATTGGCTCACACGCTGGTGTTCCCGAACGCTGTTTCCAAACCAGTCAATTATTTCTCTTTCGGGAAATGATGCTCCTGCAGGAGCAAGAGTTGTGTCACACAAGGTACCTTTGTCAAGGACTAGGTACCTTTGCCAAAGATTAGGTACCGTTGCCAAGGACTAGGTACCTTTGCCGAGGACTAGGTACCTTTGCCAAGAAATAGGTACCTTTCCTGAGGACTAATTATCTTTGCCGAGGACTATCTACCTTTGCAGAGGACTATCTACCTTTACAGAGGACTAGTTACCTTTGTCAAGGACAAGGTACCTTTGCCAAGGTGACCAGGGTGCACGAACCATCTCTGGCCTCAAATTTTTTAAAAACAACAAGTTGAGCATTTCTTTCACGTCAATAAAATGGAAGATGGAAATGTATTAATAACTTGTACATCTTCACAAGTTGTTTATAGTTCCATCCTCCCCGAAGCCGCTTTGCTCTTTCTTCTTTTTTTCTCTTTTAATTAATTTAACCAGACATCCCGCTGCTTTCGTTAAAAATGTTCTCAATGCACAACGTGAACCTCTGACGCGTCCTTGTTCAGTGAGCCACGGCTATCCAAATGTATTGTAAACAAAAACGTGAGTCATCTGGGGGCCGATCATCACCGTTGAAGGAGGTGAGGGGAGTACAGCCCGACACGGATGCTCTTGATGAGGACTGTTCACCTTCTGACCTCTTATTTTGTCTTTTCCATCAAGCCATTCTGACAAAAAGCCTTCAAGAGTCTTTCATCCCGGATCCTTTTGAGAAGTTACATAATTGCAATAAGAAGCAGGTCAACAAGTTCCGCAGATTAATTTGGAGAAAATTCCCCTTGAATTTTTTCGATTACCGGTGAGCACAGCGACTCTCTCTCCTGAATTGAGAAGCACTAAGTGGAAGCCGCCGGGAGATTGCTCCGTCGTCCCTCTTTTGGACCTCATAGTGCGGCATTTGAGATTTGATCATGAAATTTTAATGGACTCACTTAAGTGCTCAGGTGGGTATCCGGCCCACCGCTGAGCTGTCTCGGATCCCATCTCTCTCTAATAGACCTTTTGTCTGGAAGACAATTCGTCTCCCGGAGGCCCGGAGCTCTTAAAAAGTCCCACAGAGCTCCGTTCTAGGTCCCGTCCCTTTGTAAGTCTTCCTCTTTTCATAGAAGCGTACAATGGTGTGCAGAACACAGCAGCTCATACACGCTGCCGCGACATTGGCTGTACACCTATGTTCGTCTTGATGGAAGTAGAAGTTATTTTACAATTTTAAACAGATTGATAGAGTTACACTTTTTACCGTTTTAGTTCTACTTTGGAACTGGAGATGTAACTGTGAGGCTGCACTTCCCCTCATTAAAATTCCTCAGCAGCAGAAAACTTTTGTCGCAATGGCAACTTTCTCAAAGTCATCTCCACTTTTCTTGAAATGCAGCGTATTGGCAATTTTTCATATCGACATTCTTCAAATATGCACCTTTTATTTTAATGGGAAGAAGATGAGGACAGCCTTGTACTCAGCTTCTGATTCTCTGTATTTATCTTGAGAATGAAAAGTGATTTGATGTCAAAATATATAGTTTTTTTGTGAAGTCCATAGTGGATTTCTACATGTAAATGTATTTTATTTTCATCAATTATTTCTCTGACCTATCAATCACCAACATAAAGGACATCTTCAATAAATGCATTAGTATTTGTGACAGCGACTCACTGAGAGTGGCCTTGAGTTGGCAGTAGGTCGAAATGTATTGACAACTTTAAGTGTATTATCAGCCCATTTATGTTTGATTTATATTTCTGAAGATTTCTATCATAACCTTATTTGAACTTCCCATGAGGCTGCTTTACGTCATGGGACAGCAGCAAGAAAAAGTTATAATACCAAGATCGTGAAGACATCGAACGGGAGAGATCATTAACATAAAATCCATGGAGAAAGCTCTTTTTGGAATGTATTCATCAGAAATGATCCAGCTTGAAGGTCAGTAATAAGGGATGTTTATGCTTTTAATTGTTTTCAGTCAATCAATCCCTTTAGGCTTTTAAGAGTCAAGAAAATACTTGACAATATATGACAAACGTTTTCAGAGCGTAATGACTTCATTGTCTCAGCTGCGGGACTCAGCAGGAAGCCACTCAATCCATCTCTGCCGGCCGACGGCCATCAATAATGAAATTAATGAACGAAAAGAGTTAAGAGAAGTGTACTTTGAAATGAGTGTAATCTTGTGGACGTGATTTAATGGCTGTGTCAAAGAGGAAATGCAAAGTGTGCCCGCTGTGGTGAGCTGATGAATACGGTATGAAGCCTGAAGCGGAGACAGACGGAGAGAATGCAAGAAACGAAATACCTCAGGCTGAAGCTGTGTGGACCTCTGCCCCTCTTATTGTCTGGCAGGGGATTAGTGCATGATGACTTTTTTTATTTTTGATCAGAAAAGTTTGTATGGTAGGCCACGGGGGAAAGATAGAAGTAAAATGCTGTGCTAAGATATGAAAGGATTAAAACAGGAGTTCCACCTACCTTCACCCATGCGATTATCGTTCTCAAACTGAAACGTTGTGTAAAAGCAAATTTCAAAGCCTCGTGAAAAAAACCCCAGTTCTCCTCACCTGAAGTTCAAGAACAATATTAGGCAACATTCTGCAGAAACTGGCCCACGGACTGGTTGACCCCAAGATTTATTTTGAATACCAGATGACAGGCCAAGAGTTTGGTATGTAAAGCACAACCTCGGAGAAGTGAGCTTTGAAAGAAAAAAACAATGCCAGGGAAAGAAAAGTCACTTTGAAGCATTCACACAAGGTTTTCAAAGCCTCCAACAAATTAAAGATGCACGAGAGAGATGAAGCTTAAAAAATGACTGATTGATGGTCATATGGAGCTGAAACCAGACGCCAGAAGGATCCAAAGAGGTTCTTCTGTATTTTGACTGTATAATAATAGGCAAAGACGTATATGGAGATAATTGTACTGCCTGGTAATAATAACACGATTATAAAACGTGCAATACATTCAATTAAACTGCTCGGGATTTTTTTTTTTTATTATTTTTTTTTTTACTAATGTGCACTAAAGATGAGGCTACACAACCAGCTACTGGTTAGCTTGGTTTAGCATATATACACCCGGAAATTGCATTCAAAGAACCACTTGCACTGCTACCAGCTGCACTGCTGCTCTGTTGAGACTCCGCCCACTCCTCCTCTCTGCCTCCATCTGCCTGATGGATGGTGGAGGTCTCCATCGTGGAATATGCCTACTATGAACTATTCATTCATGAACTCTGTCATATTCATTGAATGTATTTCAACTCTAATCTGTCCTTCTGTACACATTACATCTATTCTTCTGCCCATCCTGGAGAGGGATCCTCCTCTGTTGCTCTCCTGAAGGTTTCTTCCCTTTTTTTTCCCCCTGAAGGGTTATTTGGGAGTTCTTCCTGATCCGATGTGATGTTTTGGGACAGGGATGTTTATGTGTACAGATTGTAAAGCACTCCGAGACAAATTTGTAATTGGTGAAATTGGGCTATACAAATAAACTAAATTGAATTGAATTGAATTGCACTTGCACTGGAGCAACCTTTATTTCTTTTTGAAGATCAATTCAAGTTTGAGCACTTTAAAGCACTATATTAAGGCGACTACAGTGAGTTCTAAAGGCCTTTTCTCATAGGGAGCATTAAGTGACACTTTAGTTTTCTTTGGCATATTTACACGTTTCTGTATTTAATGATGTTATTAAGTTGTGCTAAATACATTTAAGTTTTAAGTGCAACCCTAAAATGTGTATTCGACTAAAACGGAAGGCTGCAGACCGAAAGCCACAGGGAATGTTATATCTGACAACAATAAGTAGGTGGAGGGATCAATTTAGCCTGAAATCCCGCAACGGCGTTCACGCGCCATCTCGTCAGAGTCTCGCGGAGGGATATCGAATCACCGAAGTTCCGAAGCGACAGTCCCTCCTTCCCCAGGCCTCTGCGGGGACGCCATCATCGTAATACCCTCCAGGGTGCACACAGATAATCCTGATCATTAAACAAATAATAATTAAATGCCGAGTTGTCCCAGATTACCGACTTGCAATCACACAAAGTAGAACCAGCTCTCAGGTGCTGTGTGCGCTGGAGAGTCTCTCTGTTTAACCTCCATTGCTCCAGACAGAGGGGTGGTTATTGGATGGGGTATAAGCCGGAGTGCAGCGCACTGGCCTCGGGGGCAGATGTGAGGAGTCAGGGGGGTCGGGCTCACCACCCCCATCACCTCTGCTCTGACCCATCTGCCCTCCTCCGGGATAACGAGCAAGGACGGTGTCCACGGACATTTGGTGTGTGTGTGCGTGTAGTATTATATTTACATATAATGTTGTTTTGTATCTTTTTTGAAGGTGTTTAAAAAAAAGAAAAGAATGTATGCCAGGGCAGAATCCAAGACTAATTTCACTGATTGTTTGTGACACAGCCAGTAGCCTATGTCAGCCTACATTAATCATATATTTATATAAATATACATAACTATGCACATGTCTATTTATAGCCATGATGTATGCGCATTTAGACGGCGCCCTGAGCGCGCGTGAGCAAGGCAAAGGGTTAACGTCCACTGGTCTGGCCGTGGGTTTGACGCAGGAACGGTGGACCCGGCAGCAGGTGGAGAGACACGCAGAGCTGCGCGCCGCGGCAGAGGAGACAGTCCGGGCCGAGCCGCGGAGGAGAGGAGGACCACTGCGCGTCACTTAGCGGCCACATTCTATCACTGCGGGATTTAAGGCACCGGGAAAAGAAAAGTCATCGATATTTTTTATTTTTTTTGTAAAGAAAAGAGATAGAGAGAGAAAAGGGTCCGTTAGAGCTCTCCCGGCATGGTTTTCTCCGCCTGCCTCTGTCGTCGAGCGGGACGCGGGTGAAGACGCAGCGCGTCGCGCGGACCCCGCCGGGCGGACACGACTTGAGCAACTCTCGTGGAAGTCAGCGGACCAAGAGGACAAGCGGGGTTTCTGTTTGATGGGAAATGAATGTGACCGGGAAGCAGCAACCTGAGCTGTTCGAGCGACCCGCCAGCCTTTTGGTTACAACTTCGGCAAGTAACCCCCCCCCCAAAAACATGTTCACGTGGATGTAATATTTCTGTGAACTTGGGAATCCCGGTGCGGTTTAGCCCCGTGTGCGTGAGAGAGGTGGAGAGGGGCAGGTGCACAGAACAAGTACGGCGTTTCATCTGGAGGGGTGTGTGCGTGTGTTAGTGAGCGCGTGTGTGTGTGTGTGTGTGTGTGTGTGTGTTAGTGAGCGTGTGCGTGTGTGTGTGTGTGTGTGTGGGGGGGTTGAGACCGTTGCTTTGAAATGTGTTGTCGGCGGGAGGTTCTCTGATGTGAAACTCTTCCCCGCTCGTGCGCGCACAGGCGTCTAACTTTGACCATTAAGGCTCCACAGACCACGTGACTTCTGCCGTCAAACAACCGGGGCGGGAACGACTTGTGCGCGCGCGTTGCTGACACATTACCAACGCATTTACATTTTTTTAAATACTTTTTTTTTTTAAACATAGAGTCCATGTGCCGAATCCCCCCGAGCACTAGTGCTCATCGACTATTGTCCCTCTTTCATTCAGCGTGAGACGCGTCACGTGACCGATACGTGCGTAAAGGTAGTTAACACCAAAAGTTTTTTTTGTTGCGCGACTGAATCCCATGAAAAGTCGACATACAGCCCCTTGTGGCAGCGATAGTCACGACATTTGTCCAGGCGGCGCATTTCGCCCCATTCAACTTTGAGGCGGTAATTTCGTAACTCTGGCCAATCAGCTCTTGAGTTGCTCCGCGCGTCATCGCTGTCCCGCCGCTGTTGAATCAGAAAAAGGAGGACAATAATGTTATGAACACAATAACATATATTATAATCTTATGAACACAATAACAGCGTTTAGATGTTCCGCTCTCGTAGCGCTGGAAGCGGAAGTCTTTCAGACGTAACGTGAAAGTGACCGAGCTGAGTGAGCCTACCGGTGATGTCATGAACCGGGCGTTTGATGTTTTGACGAAAAACGCCTTGGCAAAAGCATGCCGGGCAAAACAGCGCGGTGCGCCCGGGGAGTTGGACTGCTTGCGCAGCCAACATTGATTTGGGGTTCAAGATATTTAAAAAAAGAAAGGAAAGAGTACGGCGAATACCACCATCTATTCCGCGAATTGTGTCTCGATGGCGAAGCTTTCAGTTGCACTTCCGACTGAGCAGGAGTCAGTTTGAATAGTGTTTAGATTTAGTATTATAAAGCTCTTCGTAATTAAATACCGCTAATATGAGGTTCTCATCGGGAAAACGTGCCTCGCGCTTAAAGTTGAGAATATTTTAACTTTTAACCGCGCTTGAAAAACGCAAGAAAAACGCGCCGCACGGCATTTAAAAGGCGCGTCTGACTGACCTTTACACCACCGGATATGTAGGTGCGGACCAGTGTGTTTTGGGGTTGATTTGTCTCTTAGCTGTGGTTTGAGGTGCTTTATAAGAAGCTCACACACCAGAGTAATCCAACTATTAACTGAGCATTTTGTCCACGCTATTTTTTAAGTCAGTTTTTGTTGATTACCTTGCTGCCTATTTCATAAAATATAGTCTAATCAGCATCCAGTTGTGGTGAATGCCAGTAATGCCTGTTATCATTAAAGGCTCCATATTAAATCGGGCATTGTGGCTTAGGCTACTTGAACATGAAAAATAAATCATTTAATTTTTTTTTCTTTCATTCAGCAGCGGTTCATCGTCTCGAGTGGGCCGTTTAAAGCCAAACAAACAACACTGATTGGATATTGCATTATGTCTCAGATTGACCAAACATAATCTACTCAAAAGGGGAACAAATTATACATTTGAGTTTTTACACGACAATATGATGATGATTTTTCTAATCTACTTTTTAGAATATGAAAACATTTAATAAAACAATTAATAAAAGAAGTTGTTGATGTCATCCTCTTCGTGGCTAAACATGAGACTGCGTTTTATTTGCTGCTTAGTCGCCCTCTGTTGATGCCTCCCCAGACACATGGCACCTTTCCTTTCCTCGGTCACTGGAGTCCTTTTGTGGAGCACTTTCCAATCGCCAAGCATTCGGCGATAGTGCGCCCCCTTTTCACCCAGTTCCCTCTCTCCACTTACTGCTGAGTGATGGCTAAAATTACACGGCGCGCAGTGGTTTCCTGTTGAAACGGGCTCTCAGCAATGCCGTAACGCTCTGGCTCCATCGTGCATTCTTCTGATCACATTCCAGGTTAATGCGGGGACTTGATTGTGCTGCAACAGGAAGTGAACTCAAGATTGTGCGAGCGCTCAAACAGTTTGTCAGAAGCGCCGGCGAGAAGCCATCAAATCGAATCTGGTGAACCTAAAACGTCTCTTTTAAAAGAAAATCTTGCTCTTTGGCTTTTAAAAACGTGCCGATGCAGTGAGCGGAGGTTGTGCTGAAGGCCTGTTTTGGTTTTTGAAGGTTGTCTCAGCCGTTGTCCAGATGCAGGACACGGTCCAAGTGGAGCAGCTGGGTGTGTGTTTGAAGTGCACCATGCACCATGAACAATTCTCTGCTCTTCATTCTCTCCTGGATTGTAAATCCAATACAAAGTGGATGTGTGTGTGTGTGTGTGTGTGTGTCAGAGCGAGCTTTCTTTCTTGCCAACATCTGGAGCTGTCTGCATGTACGAACTTGGTAACGATATGAAAATGACACTTCAAAATGTTTACCCAATTGCGACTGTTCATTTAGTTCGGTGGGTAAAAATAAGTGGATACTTTTCGTGAATGACGCAATGCTAAAAATGCACCTAATTCAAGCACGCTGATTTTTTGTACTTGGGTGAAACGTGTGTGTAAGACTGGGTCGTTACAGCCAATCAGCGTTGAGATGCTCCGCCTGACATTACAACGTCATGCCGTTGAATCAGAAAATACGGAGGATAAGTTGATCGTCTGGAAGCGTCTGTCATCCAGACTACGGATAAGTCTACGGATAATATAATATATAATATAACATATATATATATATTCTGAACCCTGACATGAGGGCTTAATGGTCCGTCGTTTGTGGGACTTCCTCAACATGTACAAATAGTGGTTATTTCTTCCGTGGTGGACGGCGGTAATAAACTGAATTGAATTGAATTGAACTGTTTTCATGGCGATAAGCCACGCCCCTTCTCCGGCGCTTCTTACGCAAATGAAGCGAACGATCACAAATAGTCCGGCAAGTCAAGCAACGAGACAGATCGCATCTCTTTGTGTGAACGCAGCATGAAGGCGAGTGAACGGACCGCACCTTCGCCACAGAAAAAATTACCTTCAAAACAAAAGCACAGGATATTTCTTGCATTTTTTTAAGAAAACGCATCATATGTCTTTCAAGCCGTCGCCAAGGCCTTGAGATTAACTCCTGTGTTTTATCAGAGCTGCCAACTTTTCAAAAAACCTTGGAGTGAGATTTGGTCGGGGTGACCAAAATGTTGACGCGCACGCAGCCACACGCGGTGGTGGCTCAAATATCAGGACATTTGAATTAATTTGTCATTGTACCCATGTTGTACCTCGATCTGGCCTCACAAATGTCTTTTACGAGGCATCTTTGCTACCTTAAAGAATTAAAATGTTTTTAATA
This sequence comes from Liparis tanakae, assembly GCA_036178185.1. NCBI lineage: Eukaryota > Metazoa > Chordata > Actinopteri > Perciformes > Liparidae > Liparis > Liparis tanakae. The sequence goes on from CM070093.1 coordinate 13,526,920, forward strand.
ACTTTACTCTCATTTACAAAAACATGCCTAATTCTATTGCACAAATGTCCTTTATGTTAAATTCTTTCTTACTTGTTCAAAGTATTGTTTTGAAAAAAATTGAGAGGGTACTGTTCCTAGGCCTGCAAATAAAATGATAAATGCTATGTGAGCAGCTTCATAACCAATGCTCTGATGTTTAGAGCATGCAGTACCGAGAGGTTAACAAGGTGCTCTCCTGCTTGTTATGACAGATGAGTTTACATCACCTCACAAAATCACACAAACAAACACAACACATTATTTATTTCAAGATTAAAATTTTAAGAGAGTGAGTACTTAGTTGAACCACATGTCATTAACAGCTCTCAAGTTCTAAAGACAGGTAAGAGTGACTGATGCTTTATTTTCATTGGTTGCTGGATTAAATCTTACCCAGATAGAATAGAATAGAATATAATTATACTTTATTAATCCCCAAGGAGAACAGATAGTTTTTTTCTGATTGGCTATTGTGTAGCCCAGCTCTTCTTTTTGATTGGCTGATAAGTGGCACCGAGCAGCAGACCTCCAGGGGAGCGTTTGATTTCCCCACCGTGAGGTCAGCGCGGCTCATGTTGGCGCTGCGGCACATTAAAACATTAAATAGAGAGGTTTTTCAGCGTGATAAATACGATGTGTGGCGGGAGAGCGGGAGTTAAGACCGAAATGCGTGACTGTCACTCTCAATGTGTGACACTTGAGAGCCCTCATTAACATACCGTAGTCTCTGCTCACTGTGTCTGTCTGAACATCTTCTTCTGCTGCTAACTTCGAGACTCTTTGGGGTCAATAGATGTGTATGTAGAGAACAGCTTTACAGATGCGCTCCTTAGCGCCAGCTATCGTCGTGGACTTTGAAAAGGAGCCAACGCGCTTCGGCCCAAATCAGAATTTCTTTTGCCATGAGAAATTGGTTGTGTGGCGCGAGAGCGTGTGAAAACACGCAAAAGCGTGTGTCACACGGCGAAACCGTGAGAGTTGGCAGCTCTGGTTTTATATCGTTGTGTTGTCTTTAACCCTATCTTTATATAGTGGGCTTGTTCAAGTGTCAATATGTCACTATGATTGCAACGGTTGGCAGTAACTTGGAGCCACAGACTGTATCGTTGGTAGTTTACTGAGTGTTTGCTGTGTTGGAAAAGAAAAGCTAACAAAAGGCTAAGACACGTCCTTGTGTGGGAAGAGATCTCACTGGACTAGCTGCTACTCTGGCCTCGTACACTGTCCATAGAGAACCCTCAAGCCTATTGACCATGCTGCCTTCAGGTCCGGTCCCTGCAGACAGGAGCTCAGAGCAACAAACAGGGCAAGCTGAACAGGAGGGCCATCACAAGAACAGCAAACACACTTGAAACCAACTTCCATCGTCTGAGCAGTCAATAAACAGTACTCACAAACAGTATGGTATAAGCTGCTGCGCAAACAGATATGCAGTAGTTAAAGGAAACTTACATAACAATAAAAACCCATAGAACAACCCATAGCACAATAAATACAAGTTTTTGAGGAAATTGGATAGTAAAATGAAAAATAAGATGGACTCAATGGTGAAATCATGACATGTATACATACACAGTCGATTCCACTATAATTCAGGAAAAGAACGGCATTCACACAAATAACTAGAACACATTCAGTGTTGGACTCTGGAAGACAGACATAGAAACCTATTAAGACTGTGGCGTCATCTTAGGATGTGCACCATCTATTCCTTTTGTCTCACGGAGCCTGAGAAACAGTCGCTTTGCCACATTGCCATAAGGAAATGTCGTTCTTTGACATCTCCATTGAAATGCAGCTAATAAAAGGAGACAGAGGACAACAGCATGACCACCTCACGGCGTCATAAAGTTAGTGAGGGGAGCATTAATAATGGAGCGCTCGTTTTCTCTCAACACGCTGGTCTAGCTGATGGAGCTTCTCTGTAGCCCAGCTTTCATCCGTTTGGAATAGTGGTTCAGACTCGGATGGAAAATGTATAAAAACCATGCCGCTGATTTTATGAATTAGGTGCGTTGGAGCTGAAAAATAGTTCTGTCAAAAAGAAAGATAAAGTATAAAACCAAAAGGTAAATAAATGGGGGAAAGCAAGACAATAAAGTTTTGACGCACCCTCAGAGATGTTCAGATTCATGATGATGTCTTAGTTGGTATTTCTATCAAATAACATACTGAGGCAAAATGGCTATTATAGGATGGCGGAGAAGTGATGAAGTAATGAATTTGTTCTAGGACTCAAACCCCAAATGTAAACCTTGGTTTCAAATAAAACTAAACTGATAAATGAGATGAAATCATGGAGACGAAAAGCTAGGGTATCACGAAAGTCATTTGGAGTCCTACTCAAGGGACAATCTGTAAATAATGTCAGCACATTTAGTATGGAGATTCAGTCCACACCAAAGTTACTGACCGACAAACAAACATTAACCGCCCTAATACTATATTGCTGAGGTGGCAAATAATCTAAATAAGGTTAAAAAAAATTATACAAGATTCCCAAGTGTGCACCGTCCGTCTGTGGGTCTCCTTCAGGGCTCTGTCGAGCAGCTCAAACAGACACGCTGCAGAGAGCAGCATACCATCTCACTGCAGCCTCAGCACATCCCTCATACCCAGGATGAACATCTGCAGCCCCTCTGCTATCGATCCAAGCATATGCAGGTCCCAGGAAAGCTTTTGCATGCTTAGTAAATCACTTTAATCTAAAACCTCCTACAGAAGCGCTATTCGAGTCACAATTGGAATATTCGTCCCCTCCCTCCCGTAGGAGTAGATCATTTACTCTACGTCCTTCTATCCAGCATCATCCTCACAAAATCCCCAGATCACTAATTGACTGTATTTCTCTTGGACTGATGAGAGGACACACCATCGTACATGCATGCAAGTAAAAAGAATACCGACATCAAGCAAGCATTGCTACACATCAAGCTGCCACAGTAGCCTGTGTGTCCATGTGTATTGACTCTTATTTCCATCTGAGACCGTTGGGAAAGATAGATGTAGAGGGAGGCTGTTGTCTTCACTACCGGACCCAGCTCAGGTTTATTTGTGAAACTGTTGGATACAAATACATCTACTCTCTGTGTCCTTTAGATGTTTGATTACTGAGGTCCAGTGTGTGAGGATTATGTGGCGTCTCACAGCAGTCGGATAGGAAAGAGAAACAAGTTCATACAGCATCAGGTTAAGAGATGAGTCAGCATCGAGCAAAGAAGGAAGAACTCCATCCACAACAACACGGAGAGGTGTTTAAATGGTGTCTCTACTGTCCTCCGCCATGACTACTAATTGCGGTTTAGGACAAACATCAGGGAACAACCGTATAGTCTGTAGGGATAAAACACTCCCGCCTCAAACTGACTGAAAACAACGTCAATAAATGTTCCTCACCCTTATGAAGCCCAGCTCAGGGTGGCACAACTCGCTATCGAGTATATTAATAAATACCTAAAGAGTTTACATGTGTATGTTGGCCCAACCTCCAGGTGGAGCTTCTGGAGAGAGAAAAAAGCCACATGAAACGTACCTCTAGGGGAGGAGAACGAGGGTTTCTATTCTTTGTTTTTTCTCACGCTAAAGAAAAACTTTGCGCTACTTGAATAAACTTTATAATTCTCCAAATTCTGACCCTTTGCTTTCTTTTAAGTGCTGTGGCCACTATGGCTAAGAACAAGGAGTTAGCGCTGATCCATCCAGGAGCAACAATGTTCAACATAATATACTGTACATACGTATACTTTTGCATCTACTATGAACTTATCATAGATCTCCGAAAAGCAATATCACACTATGAAGGAGTTATTTATAACTTCGCTCATTCCGACTAGAGGGACAATTCATAATATTGAGTTCAGCAACAAATATTAACTTGATGCATCGGGTCAGGGAACGGTGTCGGGACCAGGTCTAATCAGCCTCAGCTGGTGGTTGATTAGACATGGCCCAACATCGTTCCCTGACCCCCCGCTCCACCCACTCTGCAGCTGAGCCTAAACACCCCCCACTGTCTGAGTCTCATTTGATTTACAATAGCTAGCGAACGTTAGCCCATCATACACCATGTGTAGCTCCATGAGAACATCGGACACATGTCTCCCATCCTCCTCTTCGCCAAACCTGCTTGCTTGTCTCCAACGTTCTTGTTCCCACTTCTTTCTAAAGATAGATTTGATTTTGTAGCGAGCAATGAAGGTTCCAGGGGAAATTTATCGGAGTTAAAGTATCAGTTTTCTTAAAGTAAAAGTACAGATATAAAAAAAGAAATACCACTGCGAGTGGGGCAGATACTATGTGAGGACGTGAGAAAGAAGAGTGGCAACCGAAGAGGGCGACACTTATACTCATAGAACCTAGAGTTACGTAACTAACCATTCAATACTCACTCATTCTTTTACCCATAGGTTATTATTTCATTTCTTTTATGGCAGCATTTTGCTTCAAGGACTACTTCTAGAGGGACATTAACATGCTAATTTCCCAAATGCACAGGATTAGGATTAGGTTTAAATAAGACCATATTCAAACCCTTTTTTTAAAACATACAAAGGGTAAACTTTCAGTGATTATCTGTACATTGTAGCTGTCCATTCCATTTTTCACATCTACCTCCCATATCAATGTTCATGCCCATCCAGTTGTTATGTTGCTTCATTTATATTCATAAAAACACACAATGGTGATAATTGGATTGAATCAGGAATTTGTTTTAAACCTTTGTTTTCTAACAGCGTGTGTTGTTCTCTTGGGGTTCCCAAAATAAAAGTGTCTAGAAATCTCTCCATGTCCACTGATCTCTGCAATAATATTTGATGGGTGAAATGTTATTGCAAAAAATATAATTGAACTTAAGAAATCCAACAGACACATTTTGGTAGGGGTGCAACGAGTTGAGAATCACTGATCTGGTAGACTTGTTTCATCTCATTTGATGGCTTCTATTTAACCATTTTCTTGAATGCAACTGCAGATTTGAGTGTGTGTGTGTGTGTGTGTGTGTGAAATAAATATTCACAATGACGCTAATCTGTGACGATTAGGAGAGTTGCACTATAGACTTCACTAGTGCTTCTTATTGTCCGTCCAATCTGGTAACACTGCATTCAACAACCCTTTAATATTATTTAGGTATGAGTCCTATACGTTAACATATTGAGTTTGTGCAAGTTCGATATTTTTTACGCAACTCAACCTTATTTAAACATTTGTTTCCTGTACTTTGGTGTGGGGAGGACGTATTTTTGGCAGCCAAACAGGAAGTGAGCATCGCACTGGTTCTCTCGAAGAAAAAAGCCCAATGGGGTTTTTCCATTGGATTTTGGATTATTGGAGAAAACTAAATCTGCTGCAACCACAAGTTTGTGATATTTGCACGTCTTTTTTCAGCGAGACGATCTTCACAAATGGAAACCACGGTTGTTATTTTGTAAGCGTGAACGCAATAGAAAAAGAGTAAAACGTTAACGCTGGCTGTCGACGAACAGCAAGACGCTACGCTGATAACCGTCTGTTGTAAGACGCGTAAAAGCTCCACAACTCAAGGAAGGGACTTATTTTATATTGTAGAACAAAAAAAATTGAATTTCTTCAACTTCACCACCGACATTAAAAAAAAACAAAAAAAACAAAGACGAGGTAAAAGTGCAGGAATGCTGACTCATTTCTGGATTGTAGGTCTCATTCCTGCAGCACTCGATTCAACAATCCGCCTGAGAAGTAAGTGTGACATCATTCTCTGAGCATACATAACTACACTGACACTAAAATGCTTCACACTGATGGATAACGATTCTCTCGTGCCTTGCAGCATTGCCCTGGTCGTTGGTGTAATTATTCCGTTGGTCAATATAACCTTTATAAGCGGGAAGGACAACCCGGAACTGGGATCGCTAGGATCGTGATGAAGTACAGCGTGATGTGTTGTGATTATCAGACCTTTGTCTCTTTCTCAAGGCGGGATGAAATAACACGCGTGCCATGCGTGTCATCTAGGATTTCAAACCCCCCTGTAGGCACTCGGCTGACGGTCTCTTGACAAGAGCCGCCGCCGAGGCGTAATTATACCCCGGCTGAGTGTGAAAGTCGACACTTTTGTATTCGGGAAGTCAATCATATTTTAACAAAATCACTTCTGCTGGAGCATGAACATCATTTCCCCTTTTTTTTTATAACTTTCATTTTCCCAGAGACACTCAGGTAATTAGAAATGAGACAAAACAATCAGACCTTATTATTGTCACATATAAAAAATGGCAGTTTCCTAAAAAAAAGAAAAAAAGGTAATCCTTTCGATGTCTCAACAATATTCAATTTGAGTTCCCATCATTGGAGTCTTTCAAAAATGTTCAATGTAATTTAATGATCCTAGATTAAGAATGGAAACACGTTTGACTTCTCCAAGCCTTTCCTCTTTTTGCTATATTAAATGTTTCTGCATTATTAACATTATATATATATACCCAGTATGTGTATATATATATACATCATTTCCTGTCAGATGGCTTCGCTCATCCTCCTTCCTTTCTACACACTGTTGTCTGCACCTTCTCCCCTTTATTAACCCACAATAACCCACATGAATGTTATTAGAATATTAATACTCATTTATATAGCCCTATTTCCATCCATAAGCACTCTAATCATGTTATTAAACTATTTATACTCATTTATATCACCCTCTTTCCATCCCTAAGCACTCTAATCATGTTATTAAACTAGTTATACTCATTTATACTACATAGTACAGAAACTGCCCTCCTCAAGGTAACTAACGATCTCCTTTTAACAGCAGACAGGGGGGAGAGCGCAGTTTTAATTCTTTTAGACCTGAGTGCAGCCTTTGACACAGTAGACCATGCCATTTTAATTGATCGCCTTAAAAACTGGGTCGGCATCAAGGATGCTGCACTCAGCTGGTTTTATTCTTACCTTTTAAATAGAACCTTTTCGGTCGCCATAGGGGATCACTCGTCCTCCACGGCACACATTACCTGTGGCGTACCACAAGGCTCAATTTTAGGTCCGATTTTATTCTCTATTTATATGCTTCCACTCGGCCAAATCCTCCAACGGCACAAGGTTTCTTTTCACTGCTATGCTGACGACACGCAGATATACCTTCCGCTGAGACCTGGTGACCCAAAGAGCCTAGCTGCTATCCTGGACTGTCTCTCTGATGTCAAATGTTGGATGGCACAAAACTTTTTACAACTCAATAACTCAAAATCGGAAGTCATATTATTCAATTCCCCAAACAATAACACTAGCCTCATTCAGAGTGAACTTGGTCCCCTGTCCGCCTACATAAAACCTGTTGCAAGAAACCTGGGCGTAATGTTCGACACCAATTTAAATTTCGAAACACAAATTAAAAAAAACGTCCAGTGCTGCTTCTTCCAATTACGCACCATATCCAACATCAAACCCATATTGTCACACCCCGATCTGGAAAAAGTCATACACTCACTCATATTCTCAAGACTCGATTACTGTAATTCACTCCTCTCAGGCATTACCCATAAATCTATCTCCCGCCTCCAGCTAGTCCAAAATGCAGCAGCTAGGCTTCTTACTGGTTTTAACAGACAACAACATATTACTCCAGTTCTGGCCTCACTCCACTGGCTCCCAGTTAGTTTTAGAATTGATTTTAAGATTTTATTGATCACTTTTAAGGCCCGCCTGGGTCTGGCCCCGGATTACGTTATTGAAATGTTAACGCCATATAAGCCACCTCGCAGCCTTAGATCCTCCGGTGGGGGGGGCCCTCCTGGCCGTTCCAAAGTCGAGGCTTAAATCAAAGGGTGATTGTGCTTTTTCCACCAGGGCCCCTCGACTTTGGAACAACCTACCGGAGGAAATAAGGCTGGCAGAATCAATAACTTTTTTAAATCACTTCTTAAAACCCACTTTTATAGAACTGCTTTTAAGTGATGTCATCCTTTTAAATTTGTATTTTAATTGCCTATTTGTTTGGTTTTACTTGTATTCAATGCTTTTATGGTATGGTCTTTTTTGTTTGCCACCATTTAAGTTGTGTTTATGCTTTGTTTATCTGTAGAGCACTTTGTAAACTTTGTTTTTAAAAGTGCTATATAAATAAAGTTATTATTATTATTATTATTATTATATCGCCTTCTTTAGCACTCAGATCTTTCAGGTGTATTATTTTTTTACCTATACACCTCCACACAGCGAGTGGCCAGACGAGTCAAATATATTTGCTACGACCTTCAGATTATGTAACATTGAGCCAAATCTATTTACATGTATTTATTCCCAAGTCCTTTCTATACTGAACAAACGTAACCCACAATGCATCACAGTTTCACTTTTGAAGGCGTGTGAACTAATGACAGGATCTTGAGGAGCCGTGAGAGTTGTGGAACGGGCCAGATTTTTTCTTTTTTCTTTTTTTTAAAGCTTCTAATTAATCCCTGTAGGAAGTGCAACGTTACATATATAATACAGTGTTATGGAGGCTGTAATTACAGTTTTAATCAGGTGGCGTTTTCGATGTTTAAAGTGTCGAGAGGACACGTTGTCATAAACCCCGACGAGTCGAGACAGGGTTTTCTTTTTTTTTGTTCTCACCGCTCTCTCCGATCTCCAAAAGTTCCCCCAGTAAATGCATTTTTAATACCAACCGCGTTTCATTAGGGTTGTTATTTAGATTCGAGGACGGGAATTTATGCATTTTAAAGTCCTCGTTCTTTTCCAAGTGAGATTCAAAGAAGTCTACCGTTACCTGCCGGTCGTGAAAATTGCACTTAAAAAAAAAAGAGGCAATGGTTTATTTTTTCATCCTTGAAATTGGAATAAATGAATGTGGGAAATATTTCCAGATTGGTTCCTCCAAAACTTACCGTCGCCCCAAATGACCGTCGCCATTCCCCACTCATCCATAAATCCCCACTGTGACTGCATTGGATGATTGTGTGTGTGTCTGCTTTTGTGTTGTTTGTAGCGAGGGGGGAAAGACATGGAGGACTTAAAATGGGGGTGGGATTGAAGCAGGATGATTTCTGTGAGCTCTGTGTGCACACGACTCCCTTCCAGGATGTTGACACACAGCGCGGTTGTTCTGCACACAGTGGCTCGACTGATACACGGAGACGTGATCTTCAGCATGTATACGATATCTTACCAGCGGGGCAATTTCACCCCGAGGTTGAGTCATAGGAAAACATCAAATAACCACGTTTGCCATGGGGGGGGGGGGGGGGGGCAAAAACGACATATCGTGATAAGAATATCGTGATAACATTTTTTTCCATATCGCCCAGCCCTAAGATGACTATTAAGTAGAGATGCTCCGATCAGGTTTTTTGGTGCCGATCGCCGATCACTGAAATCAGTATCTGCTGATCCGATAATACCGATCACTGATCACGGTGTCGATTGAAGCGTTCTATTTATTGTTTAGCATTATTACCGTTGCATTGAAATTGCAGAAGGTAATGTTTTGATCGCCGTGTATGTATGCATGCGTGCGTACGTGTTATTCACATAAGTCAAAAAGTATTAAACCGAATTGCATGAAATTTGGTGGGGTGATTGATTATTATCCGGGGACCATTTGAGCCGGAGCCACACTGCTGCCCTCCGGGGCGGCGCCTCATTCGACCACAACCTCAGATCAGACGAGACAACCCGCTGAAAAATTAGGTATGGAAGATCGATGCCCGGCGTCGCTCGGGGGCTGGAGTCCTTCTGATCGAGGCTCATCCCATGGACGGTGTGAGGCCGGTAACGGCCCCCGTCGCGCCAGGGTCCGGTCTTCTCGGAGTCGGGTTGCTTGGGAATGCAGCCCAAAGTGGGTGGTAACCTCCATCTAAGGCTAAATACTGGCACGAGACCCATAGTCGACAAGTACCTTCAGGGAAAGTTGACAAGAAGTGCGTATCTCTAACGTTTTATTGAAACGTCTCTGAAAGTAGTTTATGTCAAAACCGATTATTCTTCTTCTTCTTCTTCTTCTTCTTCTTCTTCTTCCTTCTTCTTCTTCTTCTTCTTCTTCTTCTTCTTCTTCTTCTTCTTCTTCTTCTTCTTCTTCTTCTTCTTCTTCTTCTTCTTCTTCTTATTAATATATCTTTATTTAAAAGGGACCATGTACAGTTTAAACATAAATGGCACCATGTGATGCCCTGTACCAGAGTGTAGCCTCTCTAGTCCCCTGACAGACATTACAACACAACACATAAAACAATAACAAACAAAAGCCCCATTATGTAGTTTTTCCCTTGTAGCGCCCCATCCAGGTATTTAACGTCTACTTCAGTGTCGTAAATACCCAGTTACGATAGATCAGGTGTCGGGAACCTCTGGCTCCCTCGTTCAGATCTTCCTATTGTTATTTTTGTTTTGTTTTAATGAAGTCATTTAATTTGTTATTATCATTATTGTATTAATTGTAACTTTTAAATCATTATTCAGGCTATAAACTATAAAGCTTGATCCACTTATTCCTGCTTGGTTTATGGTTATCATCCTCAAGCCTTTATCGGACCATTAACCGTAACAAAACACTCAACAAAGTATCTATCAGTGAAGCCTGTACCAGATTACCAAAGGTCCAATTTTTTAAAAATTACTATGGATTTTTTGTGTCATAATAATGGCCTCCAGGACATGGCAGACACTTCGTCAAGACGGAGCCACAGAGAGACAATTACAGGGAAGGTAGAAGTGGTTTCCCACTGGACCTCCACAGGCGGATTAGAGCCGTTAGTCTCTGCAGAGGAGGAGGAGAGTCGCTTTCCTTCAGCTGACTTCCTCCAGGAGGGAGGACTTGTTATTAACCGTTGTTACCTGCACATCCCATCACATTCTTGCAGAGCTCTTCTGCTTCCCATCGCGCTTTAAAGCAATTTAAATAAGGAGTATAGTCCCTTTTTAGCTCCTTCTCATGGGGAGTGTTTTTTTCTGAGCTTATATGTAGGTTTTCTCTTCACGTTGCAGTGTTTGTCTTTTGGGTTGTAAATACCAAAGTGGTTCTGATTCCTTTAAAACCCGTACATTGAATGATAAATGTGCACTACGCCACACAGCTTTTTAGTCTCAACTGTAAGCAGTTTGGCACACACGGTTAACGTTTTAAAAAATATAAGCAAATTTGTTAGGTTGAGGCAAAACATTGTTTAGTTTAGAAGAAGAACAAAAGTACTAGTTTATGCAATAAAAGTACTAGTTCATGCAACAAAAGTACAAGTTTATGCAACAAAAGTACTAGTTTGTGCAACAAAATTACAAGTTTATGTAATAAAAGTACTAGTTTATGCAACAAAAGTACGGGAGGGTACAAAGTACTTGATTCAGATGGGACATGGACAGCAGCTCTGTGTTTTTGGACGCTACCCCCTCCCAAATACTGATTTGCATGGACCAGTGTAAAGTATGTTTGTTGATATATTGGCAGAAATTCACATTAGCATCTGTGTATAATCACCTGTAACTAATAATTATTGTGTTTTCTTGAGCTTTCTCTTCACGTCCTTCATGTTGCAGCGCCAGGTTTCTACAGTAGCCCATGATGGACAAACCAAACGCTGGCTCCAGCGATGGCCTCTCACTGCCTGTTCCCTGAAGGCCACCGTAGTTCTTCACCACTAGAGGCCACTCAACAGCTTTCACCGGTGCCTAACTTTTGTGTGTGGTGACGCACTCAGTTCCTGACCTCCAAAGATGGTCAGGCACGTTTTTTTTTAAATTATAGAGTTGTGAAAAACACATGAAACGAAAATCAGGGAGGGGGATTGTTTTAATGTGAAAATGAAGCCTTCTGGAATATACAAGAAAACAACCAGTAATATATACTGTATACTTTGGCTCATAATGTTTGATGCATTAACAAACCTACAACCTTCACGTCTTGGATTTGAAATGGACGGTCTCAGCAGTTTTCTTTTGTGCGTGTGGAGATATGGGGGATGCCATATTTGCGTGGTTATTTATCCTATTGACATTTTTTATATCAAACAAAATGAATGAATTCTGAACAAGTTCCCGCTTGTTTGCAGTCTTAAGTCGGCCATAGTTGAATGAAAACAAAACGTACATTTAATAAGCCGGAAAACGCCGCGACATAATCAGCGTCACCGGACTGAAGTCTGCCAATGACATTAAGTCAAAGAGGGAGAAACGGATCCGAGGTCTCGGATCAGGGGCGTTTTCGCTCTTCTTTGAGAGGGAACACCATTTTTTATGAATTTCCCATTCCCAAAAGTCGAATACAATTTGTTGGCATCTCAGATTTGAGCATATATTTTCATAAACTTGTGTTTTAATTGTCAGTCTGCTCATGCAGATCTTGGGACTGCTCTAGTTGCTGACCCAAACTCATCCGTCTCCATGGTGATGGTCTGATGACCAGGAGTTGAACATTTCCACAGTCCGTCCATAAACAGCTGTTTTCTTCGTCTGCCATGTGGGCACACACTGTCACATCAGCCGATACATTGATATGGTGACGGCATGTTTATTTTCTATTAAATATTCAAGTGCATATATACAAGTTTATAAGCCGAGCGACGCTGTCCATGGTGCTGAACATGGGGTGTTTTGATTCTGGCATATTTGATTCTGGAACATTTAAATTAGTTGTGTGTGATGGGATCCCCCGTGTCTCTGCAAAAGCACACAACGAGGGAAGAGAGCGAACGGTCGCTACTGGATCAATTCAATTAAAAGAAATACATTAGTATGTTGTCCTCGAGGGACTGGCGGCCGGTCCAGGGTGTCAACTGCCTTCGCCCTATGTCAGCTGGGATCGGCTCTAGCGCCCCCGCGACCCTGATGAGGATAAGCGGTATTGATAATGGATGAATGGACATTAGTATGTTTCATATGGTTAGATTACTGCAGTCTCTACATTCATCACATACACATCTACACCAGTCTGACTGCAACAAAGATGCAGCTAATTCTGGTGTATTACTATTAAAACGAGCGACTCTTATCCGTTTCTTTACCTTCTATTTGAACAAATGTCATTGGCAGACTTCAGTCAGGTGACACTGATTATTTTGCAGCGTGGTACTCCCTGAAGTTTTCCGGCTTATTAAATGTACGTTTTGTTTTATATGATATATATATATATGATATATATATAAATATATATATATATATATATATATATATATATATATATATATATATATATACAGGTATATACTCTATTATTAGATTATAATATTTGATGCATTGGTGTAATGATTGCTTTAATGTTGCAGCTACTTTAATGTGAGTGTATATATATATATATATATATATATATATATATTATCTGGTTGGTCAAAGCAAGATGTCGTTGTCTTGTACATTCCAAAAGGCTTCATCTGCATATTGACTCACTTCTTTCGCTTCCTCCTACCTGATTTTCATTTAATGTTTTATTTTTTCACTACTCTTGAGTTTTCACATGTTAACTTTAATGGTGTATATATATACTGTATATATATATATATATATATATATATATATATATATATATATATATATATATATATACAGTATATATATATACTTAATTTTTTATAAACTCTTCCTTGGTACAGTGAATTTTATTTTTATTTTAGCATAATTTAAGCTAAATCTCAGAAACGATCTATAAAGATACAAAATCAGTTCATTGATTACTTGTATATGCTTTGTCGACATCTTATTTTGAAAAATGGATGTTGTTTTACTTGGTTCTTTCTGCTAACTTTGCAAAACCGGATGTTGTTACGTGAATCCTTCCACTCCCGATGGAATGCGTGTAGCGTGGGCATCAATCTATAGGGACTCAGAAGTGTCGACTGAGTTGACGGCAGTAATTCAACTCGGGGGACAGGACGCCGCTCGGTGGTGAGGATCCCCTCGTTGACCTCTGCACTCTGCCGGTCCTCGCCAGGCGCATCGTCTCCGTTGAGATTTGCAGCGATTGAAACGTCTCTGATAGTTTTTCTTGCAGATGTTACGTCATCTGATCGGCCAAGTTGGATCATACATAATATATACATGGTATCTTAATTAATATAAACAAATAATTTAATCTATAAAGACATCTTCCCAATAGTGCAGAAATCTCCTGATGAAAGCGTTCCAAAGGCTCTGCTTGACCTTTGACCCCGGTGCTGTAGGTTCACCCAGCGTGTCTGAGCCATAAGCTCCCGCTGTATTAAAAAATACATTAAAAACTTCTTAAGTGCAGACGTGCTGATGCCTTGATGACTGTAATCCGTCACTGTAAATTAGATGTTGACTTTCCTCTCATGCAACTTAATAAAAACAAAACTTTGTAAGAATCACCACAGTGATCCACGAGTAGACGTTAGGAGCGTGGTAAAGCCATGTTTGGCTAAATTACCATAAGCTGATTTATTATGCTCATTAGTGCAGCTGCATGTGCTGTTGTTTCTGAATGCATCTTGCCCCATTATTTTGTTTTACCCTTTTAACTTACTAGGCCACATCGCTTATTGGTGCACACACACACACACACACACACACACACACACACACACACAAGGTAACTCTTGACACAGTTTGACACGGTTTCTAAAATGCGCATGTTTGCAAATTTGGGGGGAAAATGTGCGCGTTGGCAAAAAAAAGCACGCTCACAGTTTGCTAAATACATGCGCTTGCACTTTTGCTGTGGAGGCCGGAGCTGTCTGCGTATTTACTATCACAAATACATGAGCAAATGCACCTTATCCATCTATTTTTAAAGCCAGAGAATAATTTATGACTTTATGCTCAGTTATAACTCTCCGCTTAAAGCCCCACTATGTAACTTTTCCACCTTAAAATAACAGCTTGAAAGAAATGGTGCCGCTACAATGACTTTTAATATGTTGATTTGCGCCTCCTCCACTGCCATCGGGGGTCCGTGGCCAGAATACTGCTGAATGTAAGATGTTGGGACCGGCCCGGTACTTCCGGCGGAAGTAGTTCAACTTGCTATCTGGCAGCTTTACGCAACGTCTTATAGTGCCAGTCCACGCTCGCAGGTGACTTTTTATTTGCTCCACTACGCGCGAGTACAAACAGAGTGACATTCCGCGGCTGAAGGCTCGCTGCAGCTGCCGAGAGAGCGCTGCTGGTAGCGCGCATCAACCAGCTGAGAGATCAGCTGGGAGGGCACAAAGAGCCATATATGGCTCGAGAGCCAGACGTTAAATACCTGAAGGGGGTGCTACAGGGGAAAAGTTACAT
This sequence comes from Liparis tanakae, assembly GCA_036178185.1. Classification (NCBI taxonomy): domain Eukaryota; kingdom Metazoa; phylum Chordata; class Actinopteri; order Perciformes; family Liparidae; genus Liparis; species Liparis tanakae. The sequence goes on from CM070093.1 coordinate 13,542,142, forward strand.
AGTGTCGCTTTAAAGTCCTAAGATGATTAATACTGAAAAAAAATTTTTTTGGAAAAGAATCCCAGGCTAATTGAAAAGTCCAATCAACAGGCTTGTTGAACTGTTCAACCTAAAATCTACGGCTAGTTTATCTGCTGGCACAATGTTAGGTAGTTTGACTTTACTTTAAAGTCCAGGGTTTTGCGTCTCCCCCTCCTCTTTGTTGTAATGCGAATATCTTTAAATGATCCATAAATCTACCTTTTTTAAGCTCATTGGTTGACCACAATCAATATCTAACTCACAGTTTCCAACCAATTAATTTGTTTTTAACGCTTCAGCAAGTTTTTCTGGCTTTTTGATTCGTGAGCTGGTGTACGTCTTTCAGTCCAGTCATGTTTCACACTCATCACCAACCCCTAGGTTTAAATGAATGTGCTTTTATGAGCCAGATGTGCAGCCAGAGACAGACCATCATAACCTGTGTAATGATTCACGGCTAAAGTGTGACTCTTCGGAGAGGGATGGAGGTGGAATGAAACCACAAGCTCTAGGTGCAGGTTTGATCACGGACGTTATCCGATTGATCTCGTCAAAAAAAAAGAAGTGAGTGTGCGTGAGTGTCTGAGCTCCGGCCGCTGGCTAAGTCTGTGTGACAGTGTGATGTCCCTGGTGTCCCTGGTGTGTGCTGCTTGACAGTTGAAGGTTGATCGCTGAAAGGTTTCCCGTCCCCTGTAGTCCAAGAAAGCAAAGTCTAACGTCAACATATCCATGGGATGGGGATATGTTGACGGTTATGTTTGGGCAACACTCATGCTTAGGTTTGGGGAACAAGTATATATATATATATATATATATATATATATTCGGGTTGTCACAATACCAAAATTATGATTTCGATACTATACCTGCCAAAATATCACGATACTCGATACTTACGATACGATACCTCAAATACGATACAATACTGGAATATTTATCTATGATAGTAATAAATAAAACATCTGTATGGTTCACTTTTTTACCAGCTTGTTCCTGCCCAGCTTTTTGAACACTTAACAAATGACATTCATATTAATATTAACAACAATGAAAAACATGAACATTATTTTTAATATTCACACTATTTACACACTTTACAAACTATTTTACACACCAACTCAATAAATTAACTGCAATGTATTTTGTGATGGCCTTGTTAGCAACTGAACATGCTGTAACAAAACATATTATAATAGTCATGACCAGTGGTCCCCAAACTACGGCCCGTTTGGCCCGGCCCCTTGAACCAGAGACGCGTTCCGATTTATTATTTGTTTCTCCTGGCCCGCTGCCGCGAGACGCGGAGAAAGTATAAAGTGGTGCTCTTCTTCTCAACAAAACATCTTTGATGGGGCGTGTCGAGTCTCGGACAATCAGCGTACAGATGTCGACAGCGTTTGGGAAGTTAGGTTAGCTTGAATGTTAGTCCGCTACATCTACTGCTGTCACGCTGTACGGTGTAGCGATGCTAACGAAGTACCCGTACGTTAAGAGCGATGTGAATGAGCATATTCTAAGGATCAATACTTCATTAAAAGAGCGATGAGAGTGCACGCGCTGCTCCGCTCGGTTAAATGCTGTCTGCACTCCGCAGCGCTCAGAGAACGACATCAGCGCGCATGCCACGCCGCATTGATGCAGTAATCCGTGCAAAAGGATTCCCAACCAAGTACTGAGTGCATTAATGGACATTTTTAAATGTTTGATTTTGTTTTGCTGTTATAGATTTTTTTGTTTTACTTGGTCTGAGGAAATATTCTAATATTTAGAGATAGGATATTTGAGTTTTCTTAAGTTGTAAGCCATAATCAGCAATATTAAAAGAATAAAAGGCTTGCAATATTTCAGTTGATTTGTAATGAATCCAGAATGCATGACATTTTTGTTTTTTTAATTGCATTACAGAAAATAAAGAACTTTATCACAATATTCTAATTTTCTGAGACAGTCCTGTAGATCGTTTCTGAGATTTAGCTTAAATTATGCTAACATTAAAAAAATGTTACTGTATGTTCCATACATATCTGAAAAACAATTTTAATGTATCAATTAGGACAGTTTTCAAAGTAAAAGTCCTAAATGTTTAAAGAAATCTGTAATTTCTTTAATGTTTGAGGTGCTTTAGATGCGTATTTCCTCATAGTCCTAGGCAATAATGCTACACAATGAATAGAATGCTTCAATCGACGCCGTGATCGGTATTATGGGATCGGCAGATACTATTTCAGTGATCGGTGATCGGTATTATCGGTGATCGGCTGACACTGATTTCAGTGATCGGTGATCGGTGATCGGAAAAAAAAACCTGATCAGTGCATCTCTAATATAAATATATATAAATATATATATATATACACTTGTAAAGGATAATCTTGATCTCAATGAGGCATTTCCTGGTTAAATACATTTAAAATAAATTTAAAATAAATTGAAATTAAATTTAAAATAAATTGAAATTAAATTTAAAATAAATTCAAAATAAATTCAAAATAAATATGTGTATATATATATATATATATATATATATATATATATATATATATATATTATATGTCAGGAGGCCTAGATGTGACTTTATGTCAAAAGTAGTTGACTTTGACTCGGCCTGATCGATCTGACACTTGGCCAGAGAGAGGCATTCAAGTTCCGTGGGGCAACACTGAGCTGTGCGCCCCACTCAACACCTCCAGCACCACCGCTGTCTCTTTTGTTGTTGTTGCATTTTTTATGTGTGTTCTGTCACCTTGACGAAAACAAGCTGTTTCAGCACATAGGGGAATATAGACCTAAATAACCTTAAAAAACGATGAAAAAAAGACCCTTCACTTCATTGAAACACGTGGCTGTCGTCTGGTTCTGGTGTCTTTGCAAGCAGACACCTGTAAAATATTTCCAATCAAAATAAATGAAGCTCTAGTGTAATATCAGTCGGAGGACCGTACTCTTGCACGCCTAACCCTATAATTTATTTCTCATAGGTCTCCTCTCACGCATGCTCACTCATTATTTACGCACTGTCATTGTTCGGGGCCGTCAATCAGGACACCAGCTGTTTAAATCAGCTCGTCTCCTCTCTCAACTTGCTGCCGTCTCCTTTTAAATACGACTGCCTCTCTACCTCATTCATGTTGTAGATCCATCAGCTTCATCAACTCATTATTCTCTCATCAGCACCACCAGGTTTGGACTCCACGGGGGAGGGGGGGGGTTAATCTTGCTGTCAATCGGGGCAGACGGCCCTCAATTACTAATCTCCCTGTTGAGTCCACTCATCATTTATCCTCACATATCATCTGTTAATAATGAACACTTATCTCTTCTATACATCTGACTGGTTTCTCCTGATTTACAGTGGCTACAGAAAAGGAAACCTGGATATTTAATTCTTTCTTTTTTAATACATTTTGCTAAAATTTAAAAAAAAAAAAAATCTGTCAAGATGGGATGCTGAGTGAACATTAATGAGAAATAAAATGAACTTTTTTGATTTCAGCAAATGGCTGCAAGGAAACAAAGAGTGAACATTTAAAGGGGTCTGAATAATTTCCGTATCCACTGTAAATGCTCTTGAACGCCACTGTGTAATGGAGTTGTTCAGGAAGGCTTTCGTTGTTTTCCTCTGCATCCTTGTACAACAGAGTAACAACATGGCAGGTGTTTACAAGAGGAGCCGTTTCTCCAAATTGCCCAACAACAAAACTAACAGGCGGAATCGAGGCACGGCCAATAATCTGTTATTTCCACTTCCCAGACGATGAGCAAATGTATTCAAATTAGTCTTACCGGTAGAGAACTTGGCAAGTAGTCGTTATAGGATTTTTAAAGTTGGGCAGATCTGAACAATACTTCATACTGAAAGTGTGTTTCACATTTTGGATGCTCAGTGGGAAGAACAGCCAACAACTTCTCTGGTTCTGGTAGATTTATTCTCTGATCACAAGCAAAGTGCGAGCGCTCGCTGCGATTGCAATCATAGGGCGGTCCCTCCCTCCCTCAGCACACAGGTGGAGAGGAAAACAACTCTCTCGCCCAAGTAAAGTTGAGCCTTTAATACACAGACATCGTCACATCACGTCATCCTGACCTCCGATTGGCGCTGCACCGTCCTGGAGGAGAACAATCCCAGGAATTCCATCTCCTTGACCCCTCCCTCTTGTAACAACACTGATAACGTGTGTGTGTGTGTGTGTGTGTGTGTGTGCGTGTGTGTGTGTTATGAGGCATGTTTCTATTCTTGAGGAGCAGACGTCAGGATATTTTCCAGGGACTTTTCTCAGCCGTATATTCAAACTGCTACGTGTCGATGTTCTGACCTTGAGTAACCTGACAATAACATCAAAACATTCAATATTTAAGATTCGTATGAACAATACAATCAAAGAACAAGTGTATTGGAGATAAAAAATCATCACTTCTTATGTATTTTATAAAAACTATATGAGAAAAAAGCAGGAATTTGCGACTCCTTATTCAGCTGATTCAGGCGTACAGGGGGGTGTTCAAGTTTCACTCGTTCGCCGTGCTTCATCCACTGAAACTCTTTAACAACTTAAGTGAAACGTTTGTCTGTTGTCCCGGAAGACCCCTCTAGTGTCTCGGTTTGTTGTGCAACAACAACAACAACAGAGTCGGGGTCAACGAATGCAATCTGTAATTTTTACTAATCTCCATGAAATACTAGACTAGAGGGATGTGGTCTCTCATGAAGGACTAGAGGGATGTGGTCTCTGATGAAGGACTAGAGGGATGTGGTCTCTGATGAAGGACTAGAGGGATGTGGTCTCTGATGAAGGACTAGAGGGATGTGGTCTCTGATGAAGGACTAGAGGGATGTGGTCTCTGATGAAGGACTAGAGGGATGTGGTCTCTGATGAAGGACTAGAGGGATGTGGTCTCTGAGGTGCGGTACAGGAAGCTGCTGCAGTCAGGCGATGAAGGCGAGGATGAGTGTTTCTAAGGGTTGTAGACGGGCAATGTTTTTTAAGATGAAAGAAGGTGTTTTTTTTATTTGTGATCTGCTTGACGTGGCGTTCAAAGAGCGTGGGATCAAAGATGACAGCAAGGTTACAGATGTGTGAGGAAGCAGGAAGTGAGGGGCCATCGACGCAGAGGGAGGAGTTGTGGCGACTTGGGGCTGACAAGGAAGATTTCTTTAGATTTCTTACTGTTAAACACACACACACACACGCACACACACACACACACACACACACACACACACACACACACTGTGGTTTGTGATGCTGCAGACTTGCTTTATATCCAGTAAACTTTGAAACTTCCATGAAAAAAAAATGGTAAAAATGATCCACTGAGTAAACACCGTTTTTTTCCGTGGCAGCGAGTCATGTGAAATCTACTCCGATGCGCCTCTTACCGCTCTGAGAGGTGTACTCTACCTACTCCATACCCTCCTCCCACCGGAGCCTCGGCCGCGCCGCCTCGGTACGAACGGCGTAAACAGAGGAGACGGCGGAGACGCTCTCTCAGCCGCCCGTCTCGCACAATTTAGAGGTGAGAGAGTTTTTTGGAGACGAGACGAGAAGTCTCTTGAACCTTGTCCGCTGCGAGCCGACAGAGAGGCGGATACACGGAAGAAACTTGTAAGGATTAAAGTGCTCCGCTGTACATGGCATTTTCTATTATAGGATGATGTTTCTTTTGGAAATTTAAAGTCACATAGTCATAGAATCCAGAAAATAACTATACGTTTTTTTTCTCCATAGTATAATACGCTGGATGAGTTTGAACGGTGGCCAATATTAATAAAAAGATATCCATGAAGCTACAGGAGGAATTCAAGCGCGAGGTTTCAGAGCTGATGTGATTGTGCATGTATTTTATGGAAAGATGAACATGAGATTTTTAGAATATTTAGCACATATGTGTAGTGTACATTTAGCCCCTCCCATCAGACCTTTTAGCCAATCAGATCAATTGTTGGAGAACCTGGCAAACAATTTACTGCGGTTGGATGAAGGTGACCGCGACCCAACCGCACTGGATACCCGAGGATCATGGTCCGCTTCCAGGGAACATCTGTTGGAGAACCAAGTACCATAGCAAGGTACACACTTGTTTATGCTGGCTAACTCTAAGGAGTTCAACCTAGGTTCAATGATTTTCTCTAATAAAAGCAGTTGAAAAATGTTTTCAGTACAACATTTGTGCTCATTCTGAGGCTGGATTCATAAAACCTCCGTGAGCGCTGAGAGGCGAGAGGAGAAGAGTAAAAGTGGTTGTTGACACGCTGCTTCATCAACCTGAGCAACACTCTGCAGAATACTTCTCGCTATCGCCAAGAGAACTATCCTCATGAACTGGAGATCTAGGAATAACACACATATAACTTCTAACTTCATCTCTCATTTACAACACAACAGAACACCACTACATCTGGGCATCGTTCATGATAGTTTTACAAACTTCAACCATCTTATTGATTCATTAAATTATCTTGATTTTTATTTTCCCTTGCCTGAAAACCAATTAAATTCCACATACATGCATACACTCATATACATCTGCCCTCATCATGTGTTTTGTTTCTTTGATTTAAAAAAGGCTCAGATACACACACACACACACACACACACACACACGCACACACACACACCCAACATTCTTCAATACTCTGACTTTATGATGTTTTTCCATTGTTTTGTCATCCTCTAGGTGTAATGCTTATGTATTATCTTTTGTCTTATAACATTTTTAGAAATGTAAAAAAAATATATTCAGAACAACATTTGTTCTCATTCTGAAGCTGGATTCATAAACCTCTGTGAGCACTCAGAGACGAGAGGAGAAGAGGAAAAGTGGTTGTTGACATGCTGGTCAGCCACACAAACATTCCAAATGTGATTTTTGTTATTACAATGTGACTGGCTGATATAAAAAAATATACATTTTATTTTCTTATGTATTGAGAAAAGGCAAGTATGTGGATTTCTTTGAAGCTCAGTCAAAATGATTTGTCATTTTTGGAGCTGTTCTTTAAAAAAAAACGTCTATTTTGTGATGGGGTCCGACAGTTTGATCTTTTCACTGATTCACAGTGATTATTTAATAAAATGTAGTGCCACGCGTCATATCGCTTCATTCAATTCAATTCAGTTTATTTTGTATAGCCCAATATCACAAATTATGAATGTTCCTCAGAGGGCGTTACAATCTGTACACATACAACATCCCTGACCTCTGACCTCACATTGCATCAGGAACAATTCCCCAAAAAATTGAAAAAAAACACTTTCACAGAAAAAAAAGGAAGGAAGAAACCTCAGGAGAGCAACAGAGGAGGATCTCTCTCCAGGATGGACAGAGGAAATTATGTCAGACCAGATGAACAATAGATGTCATGTGACCAGAATGAAGCGTTACAGAGTTACTACACATTCAATGGACTGCAGTGTGTCCATGAAATAACATGTCAGGGTCTTTCAGGGTTCAATAAAGAGGTGTCCACCTTTTCTCAACATGTTATCCGATCCATCCTCTTCACTCTATGAGCGCTCTGCCAGCTCGTTATGGTTTGGCAACGCGAGTCCAATCCCCGAATGAAGCCTCGGACACACCGCTGATGTCATGTCCGCCCCCGCCGTGGTTATTAGCGCTGCTCCAGCCAGCGTGACCAATCCGGCTAATCGCCAACTGTCGGGTCAAATTTGCACTCCTACTCACAGAGGACGGAGAGAGAGATAGAGAGAGAGTGTGTGTGTGTGTGTGTGTGTATGCATGTTCTTTTTATAGAACAGCTTTTAAGTGATGTCGTCCTTTTATGCAGTTCTTGGTTCCCCTAATTTAGTTTAGCTGTTTTTTAATTTTATATTTGTATCTTACCATTCTATTGGTTTTGCCTTTATTCTCTGTAGAGCACTTTGTAAACTTTGTTTTTAAAGGTGCTATATAAATAAAATTATTATTATTATTATTATTAAACGTCGGCGGAGACACGGCACGATGTCGGGAACTTTTGGGAAACTTGAGAGGGTTTCATCACGCAAAGGTCATGAAACGTGCAGCGGACACGGAACGATTGGATGGAATTAAAGCTGCTCGATGGAACAAAACTTCTCAATTGTGCCGATTACAGCGGTTGTCGATCATGTTTATGGGTTAAGTTGATTGGCTAAAGGATTAAAGAGGCTTTTGGCTCATGCACAGCTGGTTGATGAACTCGTGGGAGGTTAAAGAAGCATGACTGAGAAACTACTACTACTACTACTAATAATAATAATAATAATAATAATAATAATAATAATAATAATAATAATAATACTTTTAGCGGATGGTCTGTTTTTTCGTATTACGCCAATTGTCGGGGACGCATTAGCAGTTTGAGACTCCCAGTTCAAATTTTCATCATGTCATATTCATATTTGAAGCCGATCCCCTCGATAGTGTTGGATCAGGACCCCAAAGAGCAACGGTTAAAATCAGTCATATGCTACAGCCGTTTTTCCGTGGCATATTAAATCAGCATGCCATGTCTTCTCTGCTCATCTCGTATACTATGTCTGAGTTATGATATAAAATAAATTACACTGCCACTCCAAACTGAAGTGCTTTTGCCTTCACAGGCGACAAAGAGATCGCATCTCGAGGACGTTTTTGGGGTTTCTTGTGAGACTTTTTGATACAGATGTTCAGAGGGGAAGACAAACGGATTTGATTGGAGACTTGAAAACACAGCACAACAATCATCACCACGTTGCTTTTTAATGTATTCAAAAGTTACAGATACACATTTTAACAAGCACATCTTTCTGTAAATGCACTATAATATCTTGTATGGCGTGTGTGTCAACTGTTCCAACTGTTTCGTTGTTGTTTAATGTCTCTATTTATGATACAGCCAGCCATCTACACATATAATAATGGCTCCAGTCTTCTTCTTTTTGTTGCTTTATCCAAAAATAGACAGAACGCAGTCTTCACCCAGGGCTCGACTTCTCCAAGACATGAGACACACTTAGCTCCGTTCCACTTCAGCTGATTTATAAAATAATCTAAATTGAAATAAATGGAGACTTAATGGGACCAGGTTTGGTCCTGGTTTATGTCGTTGACATTAGGAACCAAGCACATGGTCTCATAGGGTCCATTGGACCTGGCTGGGTCTGATGCCATGGCCCTGTTGAGGCTCCGCCCACTCCTCCTCTCTACCTCCATCTGCCTAATGGATCATGGAGGTCTGGATTGTGGTCCATGCCTACTACCAATATGCATACACTCTGTCATACTCATTGAATGTGTTATAACTCTGTAATGATTCCTTCTGGTCACATGACATCTATTATTCTGTCCATCCTGGAGAAGGATCCTCCTCTGTTGCTCTCCTGAAGGTTTATTCCCCTTTTTCTCCTGAAATTTCTTTTTTCTATTTTTTAGCAGTTTTTCCTGATCCGATGTGAGGTCAAAGGTGAGGGATGTCGTGTGGGTACAGGTTGTAAAGCCCTCTGAGGCACATTTGTAATTTGCGATAATGGGCTGTAGAAAATAAACTGAATTGAATTAAATTAAATATATCGAATGTGACGATCTTCTGTCTCTCAGATGATCTGTGAGGAGATGACACGGCTGTGTTTTCTTTAACAATCGCAGAGGCCAAAGGTCACTTCCATCAGGGCGACAGCTCTGACGACTCTCAAACCGATCTGACTTGAGCTTCATCCACGCAGGACAAACAACCGCGTAGGGCTGCAACAACGAATCGAATGTCATTATCGATTCGTTGAGTCGAGCGATTATTACGGCACTCAATAAGTGAGTTGAGCGCAACAGAGAAAAGATCAGAGCGGAGGGCGAGGACAGACCATAATGCTGCCTTGCGACCTCCAGGACCGTAACCCAAATACCCATGACCAAACATTTTGTGAATATTCGGTGTATACATGAAAAAGTGAGATGTAGTATTTAAACTAACAATGAGAATACCAAAGCATACAGTAGACTGCGTACATGAACATATGAACATAGCAACATTTGCATTACTTTTCCAAAACTTTGGGGATTTTAAGGCCTCGAAATAACCATTTTAAAATTCCATGACTTTTCCAGATTTTCCATGACCGTACAAACCCTGTTTTGAATAAATGGTTGAAAATAACTTCTTTTTTAAAAATCCTATTAATCGATTAATCAAAAAGATAATCAACAGATTAATCGATTATCAAAAGAATCCTTGGTTGCAGCCCTACAAGCGCGGCTGTGATGTTTACCGTGCCTCACCTCAAGCCCCTCCCCAGCGGTCTCTCCAAAACATCACAAACTGGACTTCATCAGCGTCACAGATACAGCATTTGGTGCCGAGTCGTATGGACCGTATCCGCTCGTCGCTCACAGCGCGGCTGCAAATGTTTTTGGGGAAAAGAGGAGAACACGATTTGACCAGTCAGCGCGATGAATCCGATATGCTGTCACAAGATTTTTACTCACTTTCAGCGTTTATTACTCTGCAAAAACATTCTGCTTCTGCAGCGGCGGCTGTGTGATATGAATGTGAACAGTTTTCATTTGTGTGTCATTGGATTAAAGAATTTCTGACAAGACTAAGTAGAATATACGCCCAGCGTGAGCGTCCCCTAACAAGGCTGTATTATGCGCACGTGACCCACACGGCGCCTTTCATCCCCTCTATTGTTTTCAATCTGCACAAATGTAATGAGGTTGCAAGGCAGCCTCTAGAAGATGCTCCAGGATCTCACATGGCTGCACACAGTCTCATTTTAAGAAGCTGGAGGAAGCATCGGGCCTTTGTGCTTTTTTTTTGTGGGGAACATCAGTTTTCACTTCCCACATATTTTTTTTACAACACTGGATTTATTTCTTGAAGCCCCCCACCCCCAACCAAAGGCTTTGTTGAAAATATGTAACTAGTCCACAGTAACCATAGTGATCTACAGGGGCCTCATGCTACACTTAAAATCAAAGAAAATGTTTGTTTTCCTTTTCTTTAAATGAGGAATGCCACTGCAGTTCTCCCCGTCGCTCCAGTCGTGTGTTTTCTTCGTAAAACAAGGCGATGTTTCCCTTCAATCGCACACATTAGTTAGTCCACTGGTTTAATTGGGTTAGTGCTATCCGATGAAGATGAGGCATTCTCACTCCTGTGGGTGGGCGTCTCCCATGGCGATGCACCGTCACCCTCACACCGTACAGCCTCCGAATGTCAGGACGGATACATTTTCAAAACATTCCACACGCTGCCTCTCTTTTGTCCTCGTTTCGACTCCAACAGGAAGTGGGTTTTCCGATGATGTCGTCTCTCTCCGCCTGCTGAGTGGAGCCAGCGTGAGCTCTCACTCTCTGGGTCTATTTGTGCTGATGGCAAATGGCGACAGCAGCTGAGCAGACCTCATATATGTGGTATTATGTTTTGATTTTGTATTGTATTTGATAAATCAATTTGTCATTGTCTTAGTAGCTTTTGTTTCTATTGTCAGTGGCCAATTACAATGTTTTCAGAAGAGCTTCAGTTCCTTGTGCTTCTCTTACTTTACTATTCTCATTATTAATTGTTTGTACACCCATTGAAAAACATCAATATTGTATAAATATATATTTAATAAATATGTTTTTATGGACTACAAATGAGAAATATCCTCTTGGCTATAACTCTAGCACATTTACAGAAATGTTTTTAACCCTTATCAAATCAACCAAAGTCATAATTGTCCATGTATGTGTGCACAGACATGCGATTTGACTCCGACCACACGTACACACATTCATACAGGTCATACAGACATGTGATATACAAATAAGATAGATATCGAATGTCAGATTGTGAAGTGAATGGCCTGAGTGAATGTCAGACGTGATCTCCTGTTAACAAGAAAAAGGATAACGTCTAGAAAAGAGGGTTTCCTTTCTTTCAATCGTTTTAGAGTTTTTACAAGCTACATATTACTAGACAACAAAAAACAACAAATAAATAAAAATGACATAAAAGCATAACGACCAACCAGACAAGGACAGAAAAACACAGACATAATCCTCCATATTGAAACTACTATAACAGTTGTATTTATATCCATTTTATTCTCAATTCATCCAGATTATGTCATGATCTGGAGTTTGTGTGTCATATTTTGAAGTCCCTCGGCGTTTCTCAATTCTAAGTACACGACTACAGACTTGTGTTCTTTTGGAGTCTGATCTTGGGAGTCCAGACTCCGGAGGACGGGAGGACGGTCTTTTTGCGATTGGAACAGCAGCTGACTTGATGAAGTCACCACATCAGCTGTTCTTGCTCCTGAGTTTACTCTAATTATTCAGCGTGAATTATTTTTTACAGTCAAATAACCAAAACATCCTAAAATGACATTCGGTGACTCAACAACACAAGTATTTATAAAAAGACATCTGTCAGTAGTTTATTTTCTCCTCCGCTATTGTTTCCGGTTGCTGGTGAAATGCATTCTGGGATATCTGCTGGCCAGAGTACGCACAAGTCTCCTCTGATGCATCCTGGGTAAAGTGGGAGGATCAAGTCACATCTGGGCATTTTGACCGTGCTTTGAGAGAAGTGAACTTTGAATGTGAATATGTACCTGGGCTGAGACTGATGATGTTTCACAAGTCCACAAGTAGAAGAAAGGACACAAGTACGCTGATTGAGAAACACCGCCTGTCTATGGTATCCTCTGTTTCCCTAGACTTCCTGTCACTGTGATCGGCTGCCCTGTTCCTGATTGTTTCCTCCTGTGTGATTGCTAGCCCCGCCCTCATTCTTTCCACCTGTGTTTCTTCGCCGGTGTATTTAGTCTGTGTCGAACCTTGTTCTGGGTCAGTTTGTCTCGAAGGTTTTGCCAAGTAATGTCCTTTTTCTTCCTGAATCTGACTACCGCTTCTTGTAATCCTATTCCCGTGGCTCCCAGACATTCCCTAACAGACTACTTGTTGAAGTCCCCTCCACCCACCCAAAACGAGCCGGAGGAGGGGCCAAGGGTATGGCGGGCGGAGTCTGGGGGGCGGGCCAGCGGACGACCAACCGGCCGAGGGACGGCCTCCGGGGGGCGGGCCAGAGGACAGGAATGTGGAGCCCGGGGACCGGGACCAGGCGAGGAGACAGGGGGAACCGGGGCTGGACGTGAAGGGTCACGGGAAACCGGGGCTGGACTGGACACGGGGGACAGGGGCTGGACTGGACACGGGTAAACGGGACTGGACTACGAGGGACTGGATTCGGAACACAGGGGACCTGGACATCGGGGACTGGATCCGTAACACAGGGGACTGGGACTGGAACACTGGGGTCCGGAACCGGCGACGGAACGCCGATGACTGGAACCGGCGACGGAACGCCGGTGACTGGAACCGGCGACGGAAGGCCGGGGACTGGAACAGGGACTGGAACCGGCGACGGAACGCCGGTGACTGGAACCGGCGACGGAAGGCCGGGGACTGGAACAGGGACTGGAACCGGCGACGGAACGCCGGTGACTGGAATGCCGGGGACTGGAACAGGGACTGGAACCGGCGACGGAAGGCCGGGGACTGGAACAGGAACGCCGGGGACAGGAACAGGGACTGGAACCGGCGACGGAACGCTGGGGACTGGAATGCCGGGGACTGGAACAGGGACTGGAACCGGCGACGGAAGGCCAGGGACTGGAACCGGTGACGGAACGCCGGGGACAGGAACAGGGACTGGAACCGGCGACGGAGGGCCGGGGACTGGAACAGTAACGCCTGGGACAGGAACGGGAACCGGTGACGAACAGGGACTGGAACCGGCCCAAGGGCCCGAAGAGACTCCCACATCTCCTCGAGAAGGATGTCAGCTCGTGCTGGCCAGACAGGAAGGGTGCAGAGGAAGCTGAAGGCTGGGTCCTTTTTTGGTGGCTTTGTTCTGTCATGTGAGGTCACGGATGTCGCAGCGAGAGAGGACCCAAACGCCAACATAACTGCAAAAAACAATGTTTAATCCTCAAAATACGAACAGGACAACAAAAACTTGGACCAAACAGGACGAAGCCACACTGGGAATGAGACAAACAGGGTTTACATACACAGGCAAGGTGAGAGGTGATTGGACAACGGGGAACGAGACACAGGTGGACACAATGAGGGCGGGGCTTAGCAATCACACAGGAGGAAACGATCAGGAGCACGGCAGACAATCATAGGGAGACAGACGACACAAGAACTTCAAAACAAGACATAAAACAAGACACAAACTCCAGACCCTGACAAATCCTCGCCAATAAAATTCATAAAAGGCTTCCAGACGGAAGAGCACCTGTTCACGTCTCCTTGGAGAACATGTGAGAGATCAAAAGAGTTTCCTAAAAGGTTGAATAGGAGAAGAATCATGCTGACTTTCCGGTGTTGCTTGGTGTCCCCGGCATGCGCAGCAAGGAGAGAACGACCTTCACCCCAGAGTCGACCTCACTCCCCTTTTCACCTTCTCCATCGTTTCTGAAAAGATCAATCTTTGGCTAATCTCCGCATATCTGCATGTAGAAGAACACATGGCTCACACTTATACTGCTTAGGCGTCAAATAAAATAATCCATGAGCTTTGACAATGCATGTCCACAAATGATCTTAAAACAACTACAGTCTTCATCGATCACTCCGTCAAAGGATAAGCAAATGTAAAGCATCGATAAGATAAAGTGTGAAGATGATACGCGCAACTTCTCTTTTATCAACAGGCTCGTAGGAGGCGAATGATACTTTACCTACAGAGTAGAACCTGCTACAGTATGAAATGAAAGCCAACATAATAATAACCGACATATAGGAGAAACACAGTGCAATAAATCACACCTATTGTGTAGCTTCAGTCCATAGCAACCGTTGAGGCCAGGGCCCGAATTTAGGCCACTCAATGGCTTTGTCTGAAATCCCCCAGCAACGCTTTGGAAATATAAATTCTGAGTCAGGTGGAGCAGAAGCACGGAATAAATCATCTTACTTATAGACTTTCAGTTAGACTTTTAACGTTTACAGGTGGCTCATTTAATTTCCTGGTGGAGGCCATTGGGTATTGGACTGTGTCATAGTTCGAGATGCATATTAGACCTTTTCTTTAACTTGGAGTCACTTCAGTTCAACTGGCAATTGTTTTCCGTCAAACATGAGCTGTCCTCCTTTGCATTTGTTTAGGTGTCACACCGTCCATCAATCACATTCAGTTCAGTGGCAGGATTTTAATGAAGCTCGGCAAAATAATAGTGTTTTCAGAATACAAGGGAATTGAGCCTCCCGCCGCTGTGTTCAGCCTTTTTTCCCCGAAATATGCTATACGGTTTGTTTCATTGGGGCTATTTCTGATGCCAGAAAAAATATTGATTATGTCCCAATACTTAGTATGTTCAAATGAAGTAGGGCAAAAATACCAGGATGTTTTACTGCATTCGCTCACAGTGTGCGAGCCAGGAGGCTTTTTGTTGTTGCTATTCCGACCCTCCATCCTTTGCACAGCAGATATAGAGCAAGAAGGTCAAAGTTCAAGTTGCAATGTTATTGACAAAGTGTCCCAATTAAATGCGTACAGCGTGCAACATTACCTTGTGTGGCCAGCTGCCGAATGCACTAAAAGTAATGAGAAAAGGTTTGCTATTTGGAGGGCAGATCAAAATATAATTGGGCTTCATTGGGTGCTGCTTCCTATCCTTGAATCGTTTCCTTGCCTCCTCGGGAACAAAAGGCATTCAACAGAATGAGAGCCCGTGCCTCTGAGCCGTAGTAGTTAACTTAGTCAAGTACAACTTAAAGAGCTGCGCCCTATTCAGGTCAGTGGACTCACAGAGCATGGTTTTTAATTATGGACCCTCCAAAATAAAGTAATATATCAAGTAAATTCAATGTAGAAGGAGACTTTCGGACCATGTTATGTCGCCTCGATGTAGGGGTAGGTGAGCTCATCTAATCGGGGTGTGGGCAATTTCTAATTAATGAGTTAGTAAGGCAGAGAGTAACAGAGCAGTGAAAGGTCAGAATATAGTGAATTTAATTCAAGGGCCAACTAAAACTGCTCTGTTCTGTCTGTATGGAGTCAGCCGTGGTCATTTTTTGTCCCCATAGTGCAATTTCCCTCGACTTTTTCGTCCGTGTACCACTCATTTTTTTCTTTTTTTATTAACTTAAAGATATAAAAATCAATTTTTACACAAAAAGTTCACGCTTCTTTTTGCCCAATGTTAGGCAAAACCAATTACCGCAAAAGTAGACCAGTGGAACGGGGAGCGAGACTGACACGTTGAGGAAAAAAGAGGATTACAATGTTCATTGTGTACATAATTGCTCTGCATGGCAAAAAAAAAAGAAGTAAATTCCTCTTCTCAATTCCAACAGACAAAATCTGGAATTGCTTTGCTGTACAACGAGAAGACCAACAATACCTACGACGTCTGCCTGAAACTGACCAAAGAGGTATTAACCATACAGAAGCTGGACGTGGTTTGCACCAGTGAAAGTGAATCCCCCGTAAATGTAAGTGCGCCCAAGGGCTCCCGACTTCACGACGCATGACTGCAGAACACTTCAATGTCTCAATGTTCCCAATATCCTATTGCCAATAAGAAACTCCCGCTTTCTAAAGCACAGAACTGTTGTACTGCGACGACAGGCGACTGGCGGGCTGGGCTTAAGCATCAAGGTAAGCGTCTGTGTTTTGGGATTATGGAGCGAATTTCATCATCGAAACTCAGCAACCGACCTCATTTATTCTCCCCTGCTGTACAGGGAGGTGCAGAGCACAACGTGCCGGTGGTTATTTCAAAGATTTTCAAAGATCAAGTAGGTAAGAAAGTGTTTTTTTATTTCTCTACCTCAAAGTGGATTCTGATTGGTGTTCGATGCCGTGTGAAATGTCATTAATCTAGTTGATTATGGAAATGTGTATGGCTTTAGAACGAGATGCCGGTTATTATACAGGTGACATTTAAATTCACAAAGGACTTTGGAGTGCGTCGATAATGTTTTTAAGTATTGGTTGAGGACGTATTCCACGAGAAAGTCAGAGAGAAAAAAACAATTGGTTAAATGTGAGGAAATAAAATAAAAACATTAAAAGTTGCTCTCTTTACAGGAAAGAGGGAGGGAGTTTTCATATCAATCTCCCCGATAAAAAGGAGATTAAAAGTTAAGGGAATTTGTGAGGAAAGTGAAAACTACTACTACTACTACTACTACTACTACTACTACTACTACTACTACTACTACTACTCCTACTACTACTTCTACTACTACTACTACTATAACTAGCTTACTACAACTACTACTACTTCTACTACTACTACTACTACTACTACTACTACTACTACTACTACTACTACTACTACTACTACTACCACTACTACTACTACTACTACTACTACTACTACTACTACTACTACAACTACCCCCCCCTTTGCACACATCCCTCTGAGTACCTTTTTTTGGGATACAAGAAATTCATATCTTCCCCGGGGGGGTCTTTTTCCGAAGCCTTACAGATCTCCTGACAACAGGCCTCTCATTGTTGTCTTTGTGCCGCTGCAAATGAGTTCATATCCCGATTAGTTTCATATTTCATGCTCTCTCTGTGTTCTCTTCTCCGAGTCGCCGCTGCCAGAGCGATTAGTCCGACGGAGACGCACCGCTTTGCTATTTCCACCACAATTACCATGTTTTAAATGAGCAATTATTTTGTAATGTTTTCATTAACCTCTGACGCTCGACAACCGCCGCCCTGCAGCCGATCAGACGGGGACGCTGTTCGTCGGGGACGCCGTGCTGCAGGTCGGTACATCAGCCCGCGACTCCTTTGGCTCGGGGTCATTGGGTCGCCGCCGAGAGCGACGACTGGTTGCATCGCAATTTCAACCCCCTTCTGTTTTTCGACGGAGTGTAATTTCATTTACCACGTGTGTGTGTGTGTGTGTGTGTGTGTGTGTGTGTGTGTGTGTGGGGGGGGGGGGCTATTTATGAAGCTTGATGTTATTCAAATGATTCTTGTCATATGTCTTTGCTTTTTTTTTTAAGAGAGCAATTTGTGGTCAAACTAATTCTTTAATTTTGTGCCGGTTCTATAATCCTCTAAACAAGTGTCTGGTATTTAACGACACTTTTCATTTTAATCTTTTAAAAGGTTGATTTGAATCTGTCTAGCGGGTTCATTTGGGGAGCTGTTTATCTAGAAGTCCCTCTTCAGACAGCCAAGCAATACTAATACTCATATTGGAAGTTAGTAATGATATTATAAATTGAATTGCCACAGCTTCCACCTTTTGGATCAAGTGGGTCATATTTATTTTGCAATTGTCACACTGCTGAATATTGCATCTATTTGCATACCCGTAAGCCATGGGGAGGAGGGAATCAGGGGGCGGGCGGGGGGGGGCTGGGGGGGTTAAAGAGGAGAGATAATACACTTTCTATTCAAATGTGGCCGCCATGAACAGGTTAAAATAGTCAGTGAGAGGGTTCTGTGGTCGCTTTGCATCTTTTTGTCGGCATGTTGCGTCATTTTGATGTCTGTGTGCATTTGTGGTAATTTAGTGCATCTTAGTGGGCGTGTCGCATCGTGTCCTGGTTGTTGTTGTTGGTCTTTGCACGTCTCTTTGGAAATGATTTCCCTGTCTTCTTGGTTATGGCGTGTGTTTGCGGTGGGGTCAAGACGTTCGTAGCAGTGCGTGTACCGGGGAGTAGTCGAGGCTCGCAGGAGCACTCAGTCGTATCACTAGCGAGCAGAGAGTGAGCGGTCGAGGCAGCAGGCATGTAGGAAAACAAGGAAACAGAAGGTGTTTGGACAAAGTGTAAGCCGACCGCGACATTGGCCCGCAGGCTGCAGCCAGAACTATTCTGCAGTTTACTGCAGGTGAGGAACGTAGTGGGGACGGGTGGTTGCACCGGGGGCTGCCAATCACATGCCGGCCCTCTGCAGCAGACGGGCGTAGAGTTGCGTAATCACACCCTTTCTCCACTGCAGAATAACTCATGTACTTTTCCCCTCTCTGTGGGATTCTTTAGGTCAATGGCATCAATGTGGAGCCCTGCACACACGAGGAAGTTGTGAGTACATTTGGGATTAACGCCGACACACCGCTCCGTCCATCCATCCATCCATTGCTTCTCCACCTTTCAGCCAGAGTCAACAACCAACAACCAACAACCAACAAGCCTCAATCCCAAGTGGCTTGTTGACAAGAGGCGTTTTATCTACTGGAAAATTGCAGGAATTGAAAAAGAAATCCATACAAAAAGCTGCGCAGGAGTTGAGGGTGCTAATATTTGGCAGCATTTCTTTTCGTAATCATTTTTGTTCCCTCTTTCAATCTGAGCTCCTCTCTTCGTCAAACAATCCCTCGCCCCCCCCCCCCCCCCCACACACACACACACACCCTCTCTCTCTCCACGCGCACTCTTTCCACGTCTTCTCATCACCATCGCCCTCAAGGGTCTCGCCTAATGCCTCTGTTGGCCCCGCTTCCTGCCATGGCTCTACTGATGCACCCTCTCTTTACCTCCTTCTATCTTATGTGGAGATGTGGAGTGTGGAGTGTGGAGGTCTGGATCGTGGTCCATACCCACTACTAATTATTCATACATTCTGTCTAATTCATTGAATGCGTTCTAACTCTGTAACACTGTTCATCTGGTCACATGACATCTATTGTTCATCTGGTCACATGACATCTGTTCTTCTGTCCATCCTGGAGAGGGATCCTCCTCTGTTGCTCTCCTGAAGGTTTCTTCACTTTCTCATCTGCACCTTTTATATTTTCTCTCTTTTTGCATGATAGAGACATTTTAATCCTCTCAAACTAAGCTCATCTGACCGCCTCTCAGACTCTACATCTTTGAGGACATATTGTACAACACTAAGACATCACATAATTAAATAATCACAGATTCTGGAGAGCAATTATGTTTTGGTGTCATCCGTCACTTTGCTGACCGGAGCGTCGGCCTTCAAGTTCCCCGTGATGAGCTGAAGTGAAGCCACGCCGGCGTCTTGATGCCAATGTGGCTCGTTTCATTTCCCCGAGATTACATTATTATCTCTGCATCACTCTTAATCATTCTGTCTCTCTCTCTCGCTCTCCCTTGCTATCCATCTCCATCTCAATCCGTATCTCCCTCTCTTTCTCCCTTGCCATCCGTCTCCATCTCAATCCGTATCTCCCTCTCTTTCTCCCTTGCTATCCGTCTCCATCTCAATCCGTATCTCCCTCTCTTTCTCCCTTGCTATCCGTCTCCATCTCAATCCGTATCTCCCTCTCTTTCTCCCTTGCTATCCGTCTCCATCTCAATCCGTATCTCCCTCTCTTTCTCCCTTGCTATCCGTCTCCATCTCAATCCGTATCTCCCTCTCTTTCTCCCTTGCTATCCGTCTCCATCTCAATCCGTATCTCCCTCTCTTTCTCCCTTGCTATCCGTCTCCATCTCAATCCGTATCTCCCTCTCTTTCTCCCTTGCTATCCATCTCCATCTCAATCCGTCTTTCCCTCTCTCTCTCTTCCTCTTCCTCTCTCTCCTTTGCTATCCGTCTCCATCTCAATCCGTGTCTCTCTCTCTCTCTCTCCCTCTCTCCCTCTCTCTCTCCCTTGCTATCCGTCTTATCTCAATCCGTCTCTCTCTCTCTTTCTCTCTCCAGGTTCACCTCCTGCGCACTTCAGGCGATGAGGTCACCATCACCGTTCGCTACCTGCGAGAAGTTCCATCATTCCTCAAACTGCCTCTCGGTAAGAGCCTCGCGGTTTTTGATGGGAAGCAAGCTCACAATAAACCCACAATAAACTCACAATAAACTCAAAAATAAACCCACAATAAACTCACAATAAACTCACAATAAACTCAGAAATAAACCCACAGTAAACTCACATTAAACTGCGGTGCGACAGGGAATTTTTTTCCCGATAAAGGAATCCGCCACGTTTATGGGAAATTGTCTTCCAGCGCGCCTCGGCGCTTTGAAGCCGTTCAATAGACGAGCATTCGTTTCAAAAGTAATAAATTGTCGTGCTTGGCGGCCCGAGGCGAGCGGTAATATCAGAAACACCCAAAGCTGCACTCCCCCTGCTCCTGTCCTCCAGCAGCTTGAAGGGTTACACACACTGATTTTAAATTCACCCATGTGCAGCCGGTAGAAGGTGAGACAAGCAGTGACACTCGAAGCAGCTCGCAACACAAAACGGAAAATGAAAATTTGGGGCTATTTTTACGGAGCAGCCGTCAAAATCCATTCTCAATATGTGGCAGAAACCCACCAACTCTCCTCTGATTTCTAATGAAATATCAATACAATACAACAAAAACAAATATTCAACTTTACTAGCGACGAGAGTTTGCTCATAGCTATCGTCGTGACAACCGAGTCAAGACTGTGAGATGCAGTTTAGAACAATCAAGGAAGTCTTACTTTAATTGTCTGAATCTTCTCACTCAAAATTTAGAGTAAAAGTTTGAAATTCACCTTCGTTCTGAGGGTCTGTTTACTAAATATGAATACATGAAGAGATATATGGATGTCGATAATGAACCTAATGTTACCTGGCTTTCCAAAGTAACCAACTTTTCACACTTACATTTTTGCACGAATTGACAAATTGATATAACGTAATAATTAGTTTGCTTTAAAAAGGTGCAGCTTTTTACATGCCGTGTTTATCTCTACACTATTCCTTTTATCTCTGAGGTAACATGACTAATGGGACAGGGAGGCTCACAGAGACTGAACATCTGGGGCGCCGTCTGTTCTCAGCCGCTAAACCAGCGACCGCGTTGTTGTCTCGTGAATCGGCTGCAGGCACAACGCCGGAAAGATGCCGCACAAATCATTTCAGTCGCCACCAGCGAGCACGGTGATTATTTTGCACCATTTACCTAAAATTATGAAGAGCGCATAGATGTAGAAAAAATAATATGAATACTAATGCATAAATATTTATAGCTCATTTAACTGCCAGCCCTCTCAAATCCACACCGAGCGGTCCGGCCCTCATCTCCTCGGCGAGTTAACATTCATGGAACGCCGTCGTCGGTAGCTCGGTTTTATTTTTTTTGCCAGAGGGTGTTTGGCCGATGAGGCGTGTTTTGTCGCCTCGGAAACAAAAAGGTTGAAAACGTATTGTCTCTAAGCCGCCCTTTGTTTCACTGTGGCACAAATGGCAAGCGGGAGAGGCCCGGGAGCCGGGAGCCAGGCGCCGAAGGCGGGTCGAATGCCAAGCCCGTATCATATCAAAGGGCAGCGTTTGTCTCCGTGGGGTTTTGCCTGTGAGACGCTCCGGGCGGCACAACGAAGGCGCTACCGGGCCAGGAGGCTCGTTTTCCTTTGTTGTATGAAGATGTGCCTACATGTTTTTTTTGTGTGCAGAGATTCTTCAGAAGCCCGTTCCGGTAAAGAACATGCCTTTTGGTTCCCCTTAGGTTCTCCCGGGCCGTCCTCCGATCACAGCCGAGTGTCCTCGCCCCTCTTTGACAGCGGCTTACATCTCAATGGAAACGGGAACAACACAGTAAGACAGTAATCTGTTTGATGTTTCACGAGTGATGCTGTAAAGTTGCGCCTTCACTTTGTGTTACCGGTGTGTTTGGACCGGATGGAGAGCTACACACAGCTAAGAACCTCACTTAAACCCAACAACGAGCCCATTGAGAGCTCACTAAGACTTCCTGTGCCTTTCATTCAGATCCGACTGCTCCTTTTGTACTTCTGTGTGTGTCTGCGTGTGTGTGTGTGTGTGTGCGGCTTCCACAAGTGCTTTCGTTAACTTTTGGGATGACGTATATTCACTGAACTGCTTATGAAGCCGGGATTCATGCAACAACTAGGGTTGGGTACCGAAAACCGCTGCCAATATGACAACAGTTGTTGTGAACTTCTCTGCTGACTCCTCCCTTTCAGCAGGTTACGAGCCTATCATTGAACTTTGAGAGCGGAGGCGTGCGCCGTGTTGATTGCAAGTCTTGCATTCATAAAAGTAGGCCAACAAATAATACATTTGCCATTATAACAATGTTCAAGCTAGTTACGAGCTAGCGCGAGCTACGAACGTGACAGTCTGATATACTTTTGTTGTCCGTGCTCAATGAGAACGTTTTTTACACGGAATTAGGCCAAAGAGGTTATTAATGTCGTCATTGTCAATCGTTGTTTTGTGATTCTAGCTTCTAGGTTCAGGCACCGTTTAGCACCGGTATCTAAAACGATACCTCGATACCGGTATTTTAAAGTACCGGATTAGCTCCGGTTTTGGGGAGAAAAAAAACAATACCCATCCCTAGTGACAATATGAATGTTTTATCCACATTGTGGATGATTGTAGGAGACGAGGTATCAGTTCAGATTTGGGATTTTGAAATATCGTGACATGGCATGAACGTTGTCTTTTCCTGACTATTCTCTCGCTATTCTACTGTTTCTTTACCCGTTTGATTTTTATGTCCACGCTTATCAACAATCCCATTGGCTGTCTTTGTAGTGAAAACCAGTGTGACGCTAACATCCAGGGGCTAGTAAAGTAAAACAAGTACATACTTTTGGGGTTAAGTAATATGTATAATATTCCTAACCGTTTAAATCTTTCTAGTAAATCTAGTTTTTGATCCTCTTCATTCAGTATAAACATTACTTGTCTCTGTCGTGGTTTATCAGTGAAGAAAGTGTGAAAGGTGTTGGCAGCAGAATCAAATACATATCATCACTTTACAATATGCTTCACTGCATTATTGACTGAATTTCACTTAAAAGGCGGCTGGGCAAAGAAATACAGAGTTTTTAAAAATAACTTTATGTAGCTAACCACCACAGCAGCCTCTGTGGCTCCTACAAACATCAAATTAGACTTTGACGTGTTATTAAATGTCAAGAAATCCATAACGTTCTCTGCGCTAGCACAATGTTTGGCTCTTTAAAATATGGGGGCTACCCCAGATGGGCTGTGGCGCTGATCTCTTGACAGTGGGAGGGGCAAGACACTCATCTCAAAGTCTCCCTCCTGATAGGTCAGAGGGTCATAAGAGTGAACTAGGGTTTTGTTTTTTAAAGATTATATGTTGGCTGTATCTACTAACTGCCACTCTCATAGCCACAAAGATGAAAGACGCTTACAACGGGAGTTAATTGCATTGAGTGGAAAGTGGGGAATTCCACCTCGTTATTAATGTTCGTGTCTACAGCCGTTCGATCGATGAGCTGCGGTCCAATCAGCAACGAGGATTTAAAAGAAGAAGTCTGAATCGTTTAATTTGTTCTGTGTTCTCCTGCAAACATGTAATCGGCTGCCTGACCTTGCCTGATATACGAGTGGAGACGACTGTGATTACAGCGCATGCTGCTGGGATGACGCTGAAGCCACAGAGGGACATTGCAATCTTAACGGAACACGCGTCGGCTCATACGGCAGATTAACAGGACAACATCGGCACTATTGTTGAATCCCCGATATTGCAAAACCCATCCAAGAGAAAATTGTCCAGCTAAAACGCAGAAGGACCAAATGGCATCTGTAAGTGCATCATGCTGCAGAAAAATCAATCGGACGGGTCGTGGCGTCTGTATGTAACGTTTAGCCAGACGCAGCGGGCAACATACAAACTTACAATGTTTGCTTTCTTTCCCTAAAGCTCATCTCTCACAGTTTTAATGGGAAGTCTTGAGGAGATTGCATATTCAAATGGTTATCTATAATGAAAAGGGTAGCCGCGAAGACGGCGTCTCTCGGCCGTCATTCCACATGAATAATGCAGAGGACGCGTTGCGGACAGCAGGTGGCCACTTTAACCTTTCGGAGACAATCCAGATTCCAAGTGTTTCCATTTAAAATCCTTCGCAGGAGCTGGAGGCCACGCATCCCCCTGCATCCGCCTTCGCGTGGTCGGCATTTCTTTCCATTTCCACTCGGTGCACTCGGTTTATCTGAGGTAAAACAACGAGGCATGACTCGACTGATGTATCGGGTCAGCGGGAAGCAGGAATCTTTACCAATAATTCTCTGGAAGACTCTCCGGCCAACAAACACAATTAGCCAGACGCTTCCCTCCCCACGGAAATAAGATTTAAGCAGCAAAGAAAACAGACTATAGCAAGAGCCGGCCTCCAGTTAAAGTCAAGTGAGATGCTTCTATCCCTCACAAATAAGGACTATTATGTCAGTGTGTTTTTTTTTTATTTTCTTTAGAGTAATTGCTTGTTGTTTTGTCCCCCCCCCCCCCCCCTTAGTGCCCTGAATCCACTTTAATGTTCCGACTATAATGATAGGAAGGGAAAGTAGGGCATATCATAACTTTTCCTTCTTTTTTTTTCCCACAAAAAAAGAAATGACATTGCATGCCATTACGCATTCTGCATCCTATGAAATAGTATGCAATGGGAAGGGTCATTAAGCCTGAGGTTGGGATGTACAGGACCTCACACATATACTACATCACTATACATTCTGTGTACTGGAGAATATAAACTGGGTGTTTCTAATTTATTTTCTAATTCGTTGGACGAATGTAAAGCTGCATTGCTAACAATGGAGAACAGTGGGTTCATGTGAAAGGATTCTTT
The DNA here is from genome assembly GCA_036178185.1 of Liparis tanakae. Taxonomy (NCBI): domain Eukaryota; kingdom Metazoa; phylum Chordata; class Actinopteri; order Perciformes; family Liparidae; genus Liparis; species Liparis tanakae. The sequence continues at coordinate 13,567,658 of CM070093.1, forward strand.
TGTTGTACTGAATTGAGAATGTTCAGCAAACGCTGAGCTCTACGGGGCTCACTGGGTTCATTTTACAGCCCACAACAACTCAAATGGTTTTGGTTCACTCAGTGCTCCTATCAGCAGTGTTGTTAGGGCTGTAACCGCCACAGTACGGGGGTTCATGTAGCATCCATAGTATGTCGAATGAGTGGCGTAACGTTCACAAACGCACGGTTAGCCAGAAACATGTCGAAGGAAAATGAGATGTTACTCTGTGTCGGCAAACACGTGAGACGTATCGGCTTCATAGGAAGACATGTAATGTATTTGATCATGTCAACAAAACAATTTTTTTTTTTGCTGCTTCCATATGGCCAGTATTATAACGTTGTACAGCTTTAATTACGTTTGCCTCTTTTATAATCTTCAGTTCATAGTTCATTGTGTTTAATTTATCTGTCTTTTTATTTACATTTTAGTATTTTTTGTATTGATCAATTAGACATTTACAGATGTCCTTCAGATAAATGACATTGCATGTGCAGATTTTTAGATAATGCTCATTTTAGTTATATACATATTTATATAAAGAAGTGTAAAACATAGGATAAACAACAAGAAAGAGACAGAAAGAAACACAAAACAAAAAGAAAACAATGTATAACTAGGGAGTGATCTATACATGTGTCCTTTTAAGGATACTTGTCATGACAATTATTAGTTGCATTCATGAAACACAGGGGGGGAAAAAAGATATTTGAACTCCGTCCCACAGCAGGACTGCCAAGATAAGTCTATTATTTTAAATCATTCACCAAATAGTTTGAGTGCTCGCTAAAATGCAATTCAACAAACAGAGAGACTGTAATGCATCTCCAGGTGCCGGAGCTTTAATGCTCCTTTTTGATTGAGGTGGCTCGTGTTGGAGCTGACGGTTCCACCGGCTGTGTGCCAACTCTTCTCTTTTTACCTCCCAGAGTACTGTGAAGGCCACCTGCCTGGCCCGCAGCTGTGTGGTGGTGTGTGTGGGGATGCATTTTTACATAACCTTGATAATATTCACAAAAGCACTTATCCCCCGAGAGACATCCTAACACTCCTAAAGAGGTATGAGCAATGCTCCGTGCGTCCCCCGGGGCTATTTGGTTGTTTAAAAAAAAAAAGCCAAATGTCACCGCAAATGATGAAGACATTTTTGGAAACATTGGCAGTAAATGCTTTTGACTCGAGGAAGGACTTCTTTGAGAGATTCTTTTTATTAAAGCCCAACAATCACACATGATTGGAAGAGAGAGTAAGAGACAGCAATTTCTCCACTGACAGCAGAGCCAATAAAGCCGAATGCAGCGCAGCCACAAGGGCACCTGGGGTGAGGCCATGATGCCCCCCCCCCTCCCTCTTTTATTGACAGGAAAATGCATTGCCTTTTTTTTTTTTTTTAAAGCTCATATCGCTCTCTATTGCTGTTCAATTAAACTGCTGGAGGCTGCAAGGCCAGCTGAGGTTCTCCACCGGGGGAAGGGGGAGGTATCGAGACTCATTCTGGAAATGTAGGAAGAGGAGTCGCAACGGGGACAGCAAAAAGATAAATCGCCATATCACATAACAAACGATGGTAGCAATGAACACCTTTATAACTTTACCCCACGGAATGATGTAATGCAGAAAGCTGCACAACGTGTGGACCCGTAATGGAGCGTGATGGGTTCTTTCTCACAGGTTTCCCTCAGTGAATACATGTAGGAACTGACCTGTAATCTAAATAATAACAGTTTTAAAACATGTTTCTTCTCATAACGCGTGTTATACTTTTGTTATTGTCATTAACTTTTGCACGTCTTGGACCCGAGAGGATGAAGCCGACCACGGCGGCACAAGAGGATCGATGCTTGACGTTGGAACCAAATTGAAAGCGCTTGTTTTAATTAATTGCTGATTTAAATGTCTGATTTAAATCTATGAGGGCCGTGATAGAATTTTTCACGACATTTTGTTTATTAATGCAATGGTTGTACAACATGGTTTATTGTTCTCAACATGGAAATGAAGTTCAAGAAAACATCTGCTTTCGTTAAAAAAAACTAAATTTGCTCATTCATTAAAACTTGCCAAAAGTTAAACGACATTGTGTGTTCAGAAAAGTTCATACAAAATATGGCCGATTAAAATGAAGAAATGTGCCCAGGGATATTTACCATCATGAAATCAAATACTGTGTATGAAATGAAATATATCATACGCATTAAAGGTCCTCATTTCCAAATTCAGAGCATGTCTACGATCACAGGATTGCGTTCACGCCGGCGAGAGGGAGAGGGACTCTACATACCAAAATATTGTGTGCTGCATTATTAATGCTTATTTTCAAACAGTAATAACTATGCAAATATGAGTCCACATTAAACAAAACCAATTGTTTTCCTCACAATTTGTCATAATGAAGCTAGAAAGGAACATTATTTCCGAGTCCGGGTCCAACGTTTCCTTCCTGTCTCCTTGAAGGGCCTCTGCTCTGCCTTGCACCCCCATCCAACCATAACAGATTAGAGGTGTTCCTGGTTGGATGGAGGGCTTAAGGGGCGGTACCGAAAGTAACTTTCCATGACGTGATGCACTTTTACCGGGCAAAACTTTCATGTGCGTTATGTGCTTTGCACACTTTAATACATGCAGAAAATACTAACAACCAAAGCCTCAAAAATGTCCAGAGATGACTCGTACACTAACTCTCAGAGTGGAACGCTGCTTTTCAGTTATCCCCTCAGTGCAGCCGGTACTCGTGGAAAGTGGAGCGTGGGACTTAGTCGTGCCAATAACCGCTTCCTGCATGTTGTCGGGATGATGCAATGTGGTACGGTTTCTGAGGTAGAATCTGTTATCCTTTTGAAAACACGTAGGACATGACTTTGCATTGCTGGCCAACGAGGACATCATCCGCTCTCAGCTTTTACTGAGAATTCATTTCACCTACAAGTGCAAGTTGTGTAGGAATCTCCCAACAGTCTCAAAGTTGTCAGCACACAGCTTGATGTACTGTTAACATGGATCCTATAAAATGAACTCACAGAGAAGCCCTCTTCTCTGAACTGAAAAGATGACTCCAGATGTTTTGAAGAATGGTATGTTCTTTTGATAGAGGGAACTTAGACGTGTATACATTTATACTGGTTTGAGCACAATATGCAACAGTTTTTCACCAAATTACTCAGACTTAATTATTAGTAGTATGTGTTTGCTGGCACCGGTGGAATAGGACCTCATTTTAACATCAGACATGCTCAGCCAACAGCAAGCTCGCATTATTTTGAGCAGCAAATACGACCAAATTGGAGTCGCTAATTTACGACCACTTGCAACATTAGACAAGATAATGATATTGGTTCACATGTTTGCAGTAAACTTTTTTTTCTAAATAAACCTATCGGGAACTTAAGAATGTTGGTCGGCTTTTATCCATTTTCTCTCTCTTTTTAATTTGCTTTTATGACATTGGGCATTGAGGTCGAGCCTGTTGTTTGCGAGACTTCTCCACAGAGAAGTGTGACGTGGAGAACACTGGGCACTCAGAGCAGTTCAATACAGAATACTCTCCCTTCTTTGCCATTTATACTACTTTCAGATGTTTACCTCATCATCTATAACATATTTAGTTTTATTTATAGTGTAAAACCTAAGAAATGGCATGCATCACAGCAAAGAATGGCTTTATTTCACTAATGTGTCCCATACCCCTCTAAAATGTTTTCCCTCGATTAAGAATTAAAACTATTCCTGCAGGAAAAAGTAGCAAAGGGTACATTGAGTTAATTTTAAGGTTTAAATTTCACTGATTAAAACGTGACCTTTCTTTTAAGATCACATTTTCAACCTCAACCATATAGCAATACGCTTTCTGACTGAACTTTTGGGATCTGGGAGCTGAATTTGGTAAATTCCTGACTTCTCTTCTACCGCCACCTAGATTTTAAAATGTTTTTATTATTTATTTAGAAATAGCTTGAGGGGCATTATGACATTTTGGTTTAGGCAACCAATGTTGGTGAGTGTGGTGATTCCCAAATTTTTCCCTCAAGTATCAACTGGTTAAAATGTTTCCACATGTCCATCAAAACTTCTCCCAGATGGCACAGATCATGTTTGCCAGATAATAATTCTTTGCCAGATAAGATTTTGTTTACATCTTTGTTTTTAGTGACGTCTGGCACTGATTTTTATGAAAGCTTGTACACAAATTCATGTCCCACTCAGCAGCGTATGAGTACGGCTTTGGCCATACCGTAACTTTATGTCCAGCTCCATCACAAAGTTCAGTCATTTAAAAATGTAGAAAAAAATCTTTGTTCAGTCTTTTGTTTTTTTGACCGACACATCGTTATCTAGTAATCAACCTTTAGTGTCAATCAGCATGCTAATGTGCAAAATCCCAAAAATATTGACCACGGTAAACATTGTACCTCGTGGGATAAACAAGCATGGTTGTATTAGCATTGTGAGCAACGTTAGCCGGTTGACGTTAGCCGGCTGACCCTAAAACCCCGAAATGTTATCCAAGGTAAAGATTGTACCTTGTGTAAAAAAAACAGACACTGTAGATTAAGCATTGCGAGCGACGTTTGCCGGCTGACGTTAGCCGGCTGATGTTAGCCGGCTGATGTTAGCATTTACTTTTAAAGTGCCACGTTGTCAAAGTACAGCCTCACAGAGCCACTAGCACAGCTACACACATTCTTCCTCATATTTCTACTGTGACTGGTTGTTGTTACAAAGCGAGACAATGTCACAGTTGATATCGTTGGCGTCTTCCTCGTCTGTAGGTGATTAGGATTCACTGAGCTTCGTCTCAACATCAAAATGGCCGACATGATTTTACTCCTCCATTGCATCCTTGACAATTTACCTCCCTGATTCAATGACATGCTCAGAAATAATTACGGCCCACCACTGAAGTATCAGTGTTAATGGATAAGCGTTTGAACCAAGTGAAGAGCAGCATGTGGCTTGAGTCACACTGATCCACGGATAGTTTCTATTTCCTGCCACCTCACCGACTCCACCTGAAGCTTAACTGAGACATTTCCTTCCGCTTTAACAAAAATAGAACAACGGGTAATAATTTCTTCAGAAAATGTAGTAATTACTGGCCAGGAGCTAACAGGGTTCTGCATGCGACGTGTTGTACTAAAGCAGAGATGTGTGACTCATTTTGCAAACGTAGGCAGTTTTCCGCTTGTCACCGTTCCTCCCCGAGGCCGTTTTAAATGTTCAGCCGTTTTAAACTCTGGGGGAAGGAAGGTGATTTGGTTCTTTTGTGACAACCACACCTGCCTGGGATACATCAGTAGTTTCCCGTGATTTGGACGAGTTTGTGCTGTTGAATAATCTTCATCTGCAGGAGTGATTCACAGTTCGATGCCGCTGTAGCTTCACTCATCTGATCCCTGAGCGTGTACCTCATTAGATAATACGTTATAATGCATCTGTTCTTCATTACGTGCCTTGTGATTTGCATTTAAATGTGGCACACGTTCAGATATCAAAGCTTTTGACAATGTGCTGTACTTCAGGACCTTAAGATTGGATGCTTTTTGATGCTCTGCCATCAGTCTCAGAGGAGGTTTCATTCAACTTTCATAGAGGCCTCTGAAACACAATATGCTGCGCTGTGCTGTGAAGACACACTTTTGTCTAAGTAGTAGTGAAATAGCTTGAGATGAAAAGATTGCTCAAGTATAAATATGCTCTAATACACCTTTTCTAAAATTGATAGAAGTTCTGAACTAACTACATACAAGAGCTGTTTCGTCTGCTTCAAAGCTGTCTTCTTGGCATCATATGTACCGTATAATCTATGTGTACAAGATCTAACATTTTTGATCATATAACAACTGTCTCTAAGGTCTACTGGATATTTAACTGTTTCCTAAACACTGTGGCAACCCGGGGGACATGAAGGTGAGATTCGGAATAAAATCAGGAGACTCAGAGACGTAGAGCAAAATAAAGGGTCTTTTAATAAAATGTGTAGGGCAAAGGGGGGGAATGGGCATCTAACAGCAACAAAGGATTATTCCCGGTCGAGGTCTTTGGTCTTACACCTGCTGTGAGACGGTTTGTAGCTCCTGTATGGGCAGGGCAGAGCAGAGGAGAGGAGAGGAGAGGAGAGGAGAGGAGAGAGGCTCCAGTTACCTCTGGTCTGTCACAACTTTTCTCCTGAGGTTCCACGCTCCTTCTCCTTTCCTCTTCAGGCAGCTCTCCCCTGATGCCTTCCAGTGGAGGGAAGATATACTCTCTGTCTCTCGTTAGCTGATGGGCTGCAGGTGTGACCACTCCAATGTGCCAATTGGTTGTAGCACCTGCACTGGGAAGTACGCTCCGTGGATCACTTCCCCCAACCTGAGCTTTGCGCTGTTTGCTTGGCTTTTCCCCCTGGTCTGCCACAACACATTTGTGGGGACTTGATGACAGAGAGAGTAACTTTTATTCTTAAATACAGATGGATGAAAAAAAATTGTCTCTCATCCAGGTCAAAAGGGGCTGGTGCTTGAGCACCAGTAGGGCTCTATCTGTGCACGTGCCTAGTGCTCAGTGTATCCTAAAACGTCCCCCAGCAGCATATAAGCCTAACGATTGAAAGGAAGCGCTCTGCTTGCATTGCTAAAATCCAGACTGTTTGCTGTCCTGCTCCTCAGTGGTGGAACGAGCTCCCCACTGACATAAGGACAGCAGAAAGTCTCTACAGCTTCCGCCGGAAACTGAAAACGCACCTTTTCCGACTATATCTGGATTAAAACACAGACTTGCACTTTAGTAGCACTTGAATGGCTCTTATTATGGTACTTTTGTAGTTTGACTATGTTGAGGTAATGTTACTTTCTGTATTCTTGTTGTTCTTAGTTTGTACTCTTGGTTGAAATGCACTTATTGTAAGTCACTTTGGATAAAAGCGTCTGCTAAATGACATGTAATGTAATGTAATGTACATCAAACCAAGCCAGAACTCCTTATACGGCCATGTGCAGATAATAACATACATTGAATTGCTACCCCTATGATATCAAGATACAAAGAACTTGTGTCATCTCGATAGACGACCGTAACCCTTCACAGATCTCATCAAAGCGATGCTCCGATCTAAACGCTGGCTTCCTGTTCTTCGAATAATGCAATCTTGCCTTCTGGTGATTTAATAAACCCTGAATACATGTCTGATTAAAAACTGAACATGGAGAAATACCATTCAGTTTGTCTCTCAGACAAAATCCCAGGAAAAACATCTACGCTAACTCTCATTGCTTCAGGGCATAAGCCTTTTCTCACAGTCATTTCTATTTTATCAAGGCTTTAAGCTTTTGTCAAAAAGAAAACTTTAGCGCCGAAGAGTTGAGCGTGAGACACTGTTTACAAGCACAGAGTGGCCTTTTAAAAATGTAATATGAGCAGGAGACTGCTGATGAAGGGTTGGCCATTACGGTGATGGCGTAATGATGTAAAGTGCATTCTGAAGTCTTGCCCGCCGCCATCAGGAAGTACCCATAACCGTGGCGCATTAGCACATTTGTTCTCGCTATAAGCCAGGAACATTTAGGCTTCAATTTGAGCTTTTTCTAAAGCACCTGTCTGTTTGCCACAGCCAGAAGCTGAAACCCGCTGCTGTTTTCCCCAAAAAACCATTAACAGCTCACCGAGACAAACTTCTGCCAAGATTAATGTGATCCATCAATTTAGAAAAGCAGTGTCTTCTTTCTCTCCCGACCATGCCATTAACAACACTGCAAGACGTACAGAGACATCGGGCCTCGTTCACAAACGCACAAATCTATGTTTTATGCACCATTATGGGAATTTGGCAATAATACTTGTAATCTTTCTTGTTACTCTGCGAACACATTTGGGAACTGCTTCGGACCATGAATACGCACGCATTCGACCCGTTCTCTTTCTGCACATTACTATTGAAGCAAACGACTGTTACATATGCGAGGACATCGTGGAGTGAATGAAGTCACTTTGTATGTGTTGTCCCGGGCTGCAAAAATGAAATATGATTCGAAGTTGTGCACATTTTAGAAATTAGTATCTTTATCTTTTTTCAACACATGTTGAACGTTGGACTGTGGAATATCTAATTAAAATGTCCAGCAGTTATTCGAAATGTTTGGTTCACACTATTCGGAAAGTATTGGACATACCTGTTAATTTTTTGGGCTTCACATTTTTTTAAATTGATAGAAGTTCTGAACTAACTACAAAAAAGAGCTGTTGAGTCTGCTTCAAAGCTGTCTTCTTGGCATCATATGTATCGTATGCTCTTTGTACAAGATGTAACACGTTTGATCATATAACACCTGTCCCTAAGGTCTACTGAATATTTAACCGTTGAGTTAATATTGTGTAAATAATCCTGCACATCTTAAGTTATATACACCTGTCTGTCATCGCTACACTTGTATTTTGAGTGTAATGGATTTGCCCAAAAAATAAATGTTGTTATTCCTCAAAACTTTCTGGAGGAGACGTAGTGAACAATGTGGAAATTTAGCAGAAAAAAATTGACAAACAAGTAGATTTTTTGCAATCACATTGAAACACCATTAGCATTTATTATTCATGGAAACACTATTTCTATGACAATATTTAACGGTGCGACGACTGAGTTAGCGCAGCAAGCAAATCAATGATTGGATGTGACAATTTCCTTTTTAATTAAACCAAAAATAACAATGGAATAATTGTTTTGGAACAAAGACCGCACAATTCAATTCAATTCAGTTTATTTGTATAGCCCATTTTCACAAAGTACAAATTTGTCTCAGAGTGCTTTACAATCTGTACACATAGACATCCCTGACCCAGGACCTCACATCGAATCAGGAAAAACTCCCAAATAACCCTTCAGGGGGGAAAAAGTGAAGAAACCTTCAAGAGAGCAACAGAGGAGGATCCCTCTCCATGATGGACAGGTGCAATAGATGTAATGTGTACAGAAGGAATCATTACACACAAATTACAAATTAAAACACAGTAACAACACAATCAATGAGTATGACGGAGTGTATGAATAGTTGGTAGTAGGTATGGACCACGATCCAGACCTCCATGATCCATCAGGCAGATGGAAGCAGAGAGTAGGAGTGGGCAGACCAACAACAGGCTAAGGCATAGTTGGTAGTAGGTATGGACCACGATCCAGACCTCCATATGTCTCCATAGATGGTCGCCAGAGAACAATAACAAAAGAAAACAATCCCATATACCCCTCCTCCACCCCAGGCTCCTCCAATCGGCGTTATGGCAACTCTTCTACACCACCACCACCAGTGTCTGGACTCCACGGGGGGATTCTGCCTGCGCAGATATCAGCATCTCTTCCCCTGGCTTATCCAAATTCAGGATGGAGTCCAATCCCCAAAAAGACATTGCATTATTTCAAAATGCTATTGTAATTAAATTATTGTTAATCTCAAAAAAAAAAAATCTCTCCTGATTGAATTAACAATGACCCCTTTGCTTTATAGGGCGTCTTGAGGAATCATAAAAAAAAGTGTGAGACACGTATCGCCGGTCAACACATTAAAGAGGCAATAATGGCTGACGGTGCAGATTTGAACCTCGATGTCTCCGTACTGCTACATTAATAAAAACACAGATTAATCCGGGTCAAGAAACACATTCTTTGATCATGTAAATGGTGGCAGTGTTTCATACAGACCACGCCCTCCGCCATCAAAAGGAGCAGGAAGCTCATCGTCATTGTTCATGTGTCCCACGCAGGCCCCGTCGCCGCCTTCGCCCTCAGCCAACGGGCCAAAGTATGAGAAGCGCTGGCTGGACGCCGTCTCGCTGCCCTTGTTGATGGCCAGAGTCTCCAGATACAAAGCCGGCACCGATCAATTAAGGTAAGGGTAATCCAGCGTGGTAAGATTCACCTCCGAGGTTCACAGAGCACAGCCGTTGGCTTAGCGAGGCTTTTCATTGAAGCGAGGCGACGATAACGCCAATATCTATGCGCAGGCATAAACACGGTTAAAGGTCACCGTGCGGCTCGGGGCTCAGAGGGCGTGACTGTGAGGACGCCGGGGCGAGCTCGTCAATGCATTTCATTGTTATGCCCGACCTGATTGTATTGATTTCCGTGACTACATTAGTTTCACGAATGTTTTCTTTTCTATGCTTCTCTTTTTGTTCTTCTCTTTTCCATCAGCACGTTTTAAGAGGCGGATTGTTATTCAGACATCACAGATGGCGCCAGGGCGTTCAGATCTCAGCCAGCATGCTGAGTCACATTCAGTTGTTCCAACTCGCATGTGCGTATTCATGTAGAGGGTAAACAACTTGTGACGGACGCAAGTTACAACATTGTTGTTATCAAAGTCTGACGATAAGAGATCGGAACATTTACATAATTAACTTGTTTTATAACTGTTCTGTTTTAATAATACACTAATACTCACTGTTAAATAGTGGCATTATTTGTTTAAAGACTGAGCAACAATGACTAATTGGCAAAAGTTAGCTGAATGAAATATCTAATTAAATGTTTTTCCAATTGTTTAAAAAACTTTTTTTTATAAATGATTCACCGTCGTCAGGTTTCTTTATCATGTCTTGCACATTTGCTGAGCAGATGAATTCTTCTTTTTTGGGTGTGTCTATAAACATAGAATGGAAGGGTAGAATTAGTTATAAATGTTTACTGGACATTTCTCATTACGGGTGTTGTCCAATATAAATCCAGAGGCGACGGCCTTTCTCAACTTTTCTTTGTTTCCAGTCACGTTACCGTTTAGAAAATATGTAAAATCTCAAGGCACACCTGTTACAAGGTAGTAACACTTAACATCTCCCTGACACACACACAAGTGGTCCTTATTAGAGAGAGAGAATGAGGGAGAGAGAGAGAGAGAGAGAGAGAGAGAGATTGAGATGAAGAAGGATAGCAAGGGAGAGAGAGAGAGAGAATAAAAGATGGATTGAGATGGAGACAGATAGCAAGAGAGACAGAGAATCTGGGTTCGTAAGGTCATGGAAGATCTGAAAAGGTCATGGAATTTTAAAATGGTTATTTCCAGGCTTGGAACAGTCCATGAAAAAAAATGTATCGCAAACATTTTGAAAAAGTCCTGGAAATGTGTTATATTAAAATGTTCATTTACACAGTTTGATTAAGAGAATACACCTTTTATATAAATGTTTATTCTTTTAATTAAACTATTGTCCGTCATTCATTTGTGTCATTTAAAGATTACACTCTTGTATACACCGAGATTACATATAATGTTTGGTCATGTAAATTTGGTTTAAAATCATGGAAAGGTCATGGAAAGGTCATGGAAAGGTCATGGAAATCCATTGGCCAACATGTGTATGAACCCAGAACATGTGTAAATGGTTTTATTATTAATAGTAAATCTGACTCTGGGAGTTAACTGTGTAGAGGGGACCGCACTCGGCTAAGTCCCTAAGGTCTTTTAAGGTCACACACAACATTGTTGATGAGGTCTACCTGCGCGTATGCAAGATAGAAGACGGTCAGCGTGTTAAAGCACCGCCTCTGGGTGTCAGTACCTCGGACCTCCCCCTAGCCTCTGTGGCCTGTGTTCGGATAAAAGCATAGATGGAGTCGTATTAATGCTGCCATGTGTTTAGTCCAATCAACAGTTTAATGACTGCTTTGCCGCAGAGGCAAATATTGAACCGATGTATCGATGAGACGTGGAGCTTAGTCGCGCTGAGCCCTCCACAACCCGGCGCCGAACGTCGCCCGGCATGCAGCCGCGTCGATGAGGAGCGTCCGAGGCGGCGAGAGAAGCGTCGATATCACGGCTTTGCGCCGCGAAAACATGCAGCGAGACGCGGCGGATCGATGCGGAACTAGACGCTCTCAGAGGAACACGCAGGAACGCACTGAGCTCCAGTAGAGGTGGGAGTCGTTGGGGCTCCGCAGCCTGAACACTGGGGGTGCAGACTGGCAAAGGAACTTTAGTTATCACAAGTCACACATATAGAGACAGACAACCATTCACGCCTACAGATTGATTAAATTAAATTCAGTTTATACAGCCCAATATTTAAAAAATTAAGAATTTGCCTCAGAGGGCTTTATAATCTGTACACATACAACATCCCTGACCTTTGACCTCACATCGGATCAGGAAAAACTCCCAAGAAATATAAAAATAACTTTCATGGGGAAAAAAAGTGAAGAAACCTTCAGGAGAGCAACAGAGGAGGAAGCAAAGCAATTTAGAGCAGTCTAGAGTCCAATGTCTTTGCACTGCAGGAAGAAGCCGGAGAACCCGGAGAGAACCGGGAGAGAACCCACGCCGCCACGGGGAGAACGTGCAAATCACCCGAGATCGAGGAGGGCCCCCCCGCTGTGAGGTTGACGGTGTTAGCCACCACACCACCGTGCATCCCCAAAAGCAAAACATGTCTGTCATTAATTATAATGAATACTTTTTTATATATAATTAAAAGACTGAAAAGCCCCAAAGCTTCTCTATTTCCCTTCGTCACTAATCAGTAAACATGGAAAAACATTTAACTCTCATTGCTATCAGACCTAACTGCTCACAGCTTTTTAAAATATCACATTTAATATATATATATATATATATATATATATATATATATATATATATATATATATATATATTATATATATAAATATATTATATAAATATGATATATAATACATTTATTTATATAATATAATATTATATATATATATATACTGTATGTATACTGTATATATTATTTTCATGCATGTTGACCAGGTGATACATAGATCCATCTCAATGGATGTATAACTGCCACGTCAGCAGGTACGGTCCAACAGTTTGTGTCGTTGGGAACAATGCAGACGTTCAGAGTGAGCGTTTCAGTCTCACTGACGGTTGTGTTCTCATGACGTGGATCCGCCAGCTGTCTGTCACTTTGACTAATCTCTGCCTTTGGGAGCTCTCCATTCACTGCACTCTCGTCCCTTCTTGCATTCCAACCCCCCCCCCCCCCTCCCATTACAGCACGCCCTCAATTAATTGAAAGGGATCTAACCGACACGCCGTAGATGTTGTGGAACGTAGTGTCATCAGTCGCTCGTGTTATCCCTGCAGCTCTCGATAAAAAAAGGGAGAAAGAGAGAAAGAGAGAGAGAGATGAGAAATGGTGGAGAAAAATAATTCCAAACATCTCTTAGTGAGGCGCTGCAGTCGTACCAATCGCAGCAGCATAAAAGCTCATTTGGGTTCAAGGCACACTGACAGAAATAATTGGTCCCATTATTTAATAAAAAACAAAAGCTATGTAAGTCCAGTGAAACATCACCGCTGGAAAGCCGGCGGGTCAGTACCCGGCCAGCGGAACATATGGTTTTAATGAGCCGGCTGCAGATACAGTACTAAAGCATTTGTTAGGAATGCTGACCTTGTAACATCCTTGAGGAGCTGCTGTGTGTGTGTGTGTGTGTGTGTGTGTGTGTGTGTGTGTGTGTGTGTGAGAGGGAGAAGAAGATGTCTTAGACGATTCCCCTCCTCATACTGTGTGTTCGGGTCTCTTCTCCTGTTTCTGTTCATCCAGCCTTCACCTCACGTGTAGCTGCCCATCACCTGCCCGCTCACCCGCCGTCCAGCTGTCCTTCCAGCCCTGTCACTTTTTAAAAAGTTCAGCAGCGTGAAAATGCACCGAAATGAGATGTCCAAAAAAAAGGAGACCGTCGCATTTGGCTGATGAGTTTTTTCCCGACGTCCTCATCAGGGCCCCGTCGACTGAGAAACACAATTGTGTGTCGAAAAAATGTCAAATACAAAATGTCATGCACAGTGAAACGATGAAATCCTCACGGGGGAGGAGTCTTTGGATATGTCTAAACCTGTTTGCATGGTTTTCTTTAGGGGGGGGGGTATATTGATATTCTCATCTATGTGTATTTCCTCCAAGATGCTGAACTATGTTTTCAACCTTTTGACTTCAGATACAACTTCCCAGTAACTTAAAAGGCTCCCACTCGCTGTTATACGTCCTTTTCCCTTTGAATTGGAGCCATTAGCCGAGTCGGGACATTAGAGAGAGAAATGTTGTCTCACCAGTACATCCGTCGCTCCTCAGGGCTCATGACGTGCCTCTCGCTCTGTTGGGAAGACGTCTCCAGAAGTAGAGTTAGTCAAAAGCCCATCCAGCTCACGTAAGAAGTGTTTCTGCCCTAATGCAGCGTCTGTAATGTGGAGCCGCTCTCTCCTCCAGGTCCAACTGTTTTCAAGTCTTCGCCTTGGATGGAGCCGGCGCCAATATTCTTCAATGTTGCACCGCTGCAGAAAGCACCGACTGGCTGCAAGCAATATCCACAAACATCCACGAGCTGACACGGGAGAACGTAAGTCCACTTCTAAAACACGAAAGACGAGAGACACGCCTCGGTCTTTATTGCAATTTAAGGGGAAAAAGGAGGGGGAAAAACACCTATTTCATGTATGTGGGATCATTTTAGAGAGAGAGAGAGAGAGAGAGAGAGAGAGAGATACAACTCTCATGGCATATATTTTGTCGTGTGTTCTTAAAGAAGCTGATAAAATACATCATTTGATTGAATTTGTGCCACTCAAAGAAACCGCAAAGGGCGAAATGATTCGTTCACAGTTATAAATCCTTCAAAGTGAGTTCCTGTTATCGGTGCATGACGCAGAAAGACTGCAATAAATATGTTTTGCCCACAGTTGCCTCTCGTCTTTATCCCCTTTTGATTTCCCACGGCCTCGTAACGACAGAGCACAGGCACGATAGAACCTTCCATGGGGTCCCCCCCCCCTCTGCTGACAGTCTCCCTCTCTCTCTCTCTCTCCCTCTCTCTCTCCCTCTTGCTGCTTCCCTCTCTCTCCCTCTGCCTCCATCTGCCTCTCTCTCCCTCCCTCTAATTATCATGCTCTTTCCCCCTCCCTCTCTCTGCCTCTCTCTCTCTCCCTCCCTCCCTCTCCCTCTCTCTACCCTTCTCTATCCCCTCCCTCCCTCTTTCTCTCTCTGCCTCTCTCACTTTCTCTCTCTCTCAATTCAATAGGCTTTATTGGCATGGATGTTTCAACAACAATATTGTCAAAGCATCAAGACACAGCCACACAAAACATAGAATTCATATGGATCATAATAATAATACAACAGAAATAAGTCTCTCTCTCTCTCTCTAATTTCCTCCCATTTCTCTTTGATTGCCCTGCTGATGATGTGACGCAGGTTTCCGTCGTACTGTATGCCGTCGATCGCACAGCTGCCTTTAAAAGTTTCTAATGGATTCACGGCTGCGTCACTAATCACGGGCGTGGAGTGTGATTGCTAAACGGCCAATCAGGATGTAATTGTGCGCCCGATTCAGGAGAGAGAGCGGAACTTTTTGTTGTTGTTGTTTTTAATGACCTACAACCTTTAAATAGACCCCGAGACGCCTTGAGACGCCCCCGGTGTGTTCGAGGACGACTCGGCGCCGTGTGATCTGTTACAGGAAGAAGAATGTGGGGATCTTGTTAGTGCGTAATTAGACGAGGACTTCAAGTGACACTACCTTGACTTTGTGCCGGAGGCGAGGCGCGACAGGAGCCGCCCCCGTGCTGAGCGTGATATGCTGACTCAGCAGGTGGTGGTGGTGGTGGTGGTGGGGGGGGGGGGGGCATTCAGTCTGAGAGGTTTTTATTTTGCACCCTTATGCAACATCTTTCATCATCTTCAACTCCAAGATACACTTTGGAGGAGCTTAACAATGTTTTTGAGAATCGAACTTCATACTTGTTTGGAGTCTCAGAGGAGTTTTCACCTCGTCTTCCCGTTAAAAGGTTTGGGGGGGGAAGGGATGAAGGGATGCGAGGGCCCCGGCACAGAACATGTTGTAGTACAATTGGTACAAATTGGAAAGTAAATTGAATCAAATTACATTTGTACACCTCCTTTTTTACACATCCTCTGTCTGTTGACTATGAATTGGAGGATTAATAACTTATATACATAAAACACTCATGCATACTATTTTTGCACTGTGTTTACCCCTCAGTGGCACATCTATAAATTGGCTAAACCCGCTTTACTGGGTACTTCTATGCTGGTAGTTGATGTTATTTAAACTACTAACCTAATAGTAAAATGTTATTAGGTCACATAAAAGTAAAAACAAATTATAATATATTATATTTTGAATATTGACCATTATCTTGAGCTCTCAAGTGCATGAATGACACTGGGGAAACATTTAAAACAATTCCATTGACCATAGAACATGCATAGTTGTTGTATCTGTATCTGTTGTGTTTCTTTAGATCTGCAGATGTTGTCAAGGAGCAGCAACAACGTTTAAATAAGGGGTCTTTATGACAATTCAATTCCCATGTGATCCCTTAACACAATAATAGGTTTAATCGCTTCTTGATGTTCCTTTTCCTTGTTCTTACAGATAAAGATCATCAACAAGTTCTGCTCTTCAGATGACCAGGTGAGCTGGATCTCAACACACCAGTCCAACAGATGTTTCTGAACCCAGATACATAATCACAGCACAGCAGCCTGAGGCTGTTCACTCGCAGCCTCCTCCTCCTCCTCCTCCTCCTCCTCCTCCTCCTCCTCCTCCACAGCTCAGGGGTACAACATCTTATCAAATGCATCTGCACCTGCAGTGGTCCTGGCAGCTCTGGATGTGAAGAGCTCAGAAACACTCCGTTGAAACACTTCAGTCGGCAGATGGACAGGATGGAGTCAAAAGCAACGTGTCAAATATTGGATGTGCATTATTCATCACAAGGTCCAGTGGACATAGAGTGAAGCAGGCGGAGTAGCACACAGTGGAGGCGCTCAGAGGAACATCCAGAGTCACTCACAGGGAGATGAAAGGTCAACTGCTGCTCTGCAGCAGCTGGACAGCGGGGTTTCTGTCAAATGTGCCCGGCTCTGTTTATTGAGTATCCATTGTGTACATGTCTTCTTTTTTTCATTTTTTATATCAAATAGTAAGCTTGTGTAAATGTCATCCTGTCTTTCTCCACAGATTGTTCACATGGGCTGGGCGTGTGAAAGCCACGAGGGCAGCGCCGCTGGGAGAACCTCGGCATTCAAGTATCTGGCACTGAGAGGACCATATTTTAATATCTTCACAAGCCCCCCGGTAACTAATGCCTTCATCCTTTTTTCTGATTTAAAACTGTACTTTTATTCATTCAGATCTGATTTTAAGCTCATTTAAAAATGGGTTTTGTCCAAAATACCTGAAGGTTATAACATAACTTCTGACAGCTGAGCATAAGGACAATGTGTTCAGGGTCTCTTTTTATGATGTCATTTTCACAAATTACAAATTTGTCTCAGAGTGCTGTACAATCTGTACATATAGACATCCCAGTCCCAAAAACTCCCAAACAACCATTCACAGGGGGGAAAAGGAATAAACCTTCAGGAAAGCAACAGAGGATCTTTGATGACCCCATGAGATGTGAAATCAAGAGGATTCCGGGGAGAAAGCAGAGTTAGTAATGTGCAATAGAGAGATGAAAATGAATTCTTTACAGCGGTGTTGGATGCCAGGGCAATGCCATCTATAGGAACCACATCACCAGATAATTGATCTCTGAGGTGCTCAGGGCCGAGTAGAATTACTTCGGTTTTGTCTGAATTTAACATCAAGAAGTTGCTGGTCATCCATGTTTTTATGTCTTTAAAGCCCCACTATGTAACTTTTCCACCTTAAAATAACAGCTTGAAAAAAATGGTGCCGCTACAATGACTTTTAATATGTTGATTTGCTCCTCCGCCATCGGGGGTCTGTGGCCAGAAAACTGCTGAATGTAAGATGTTGGGAGCCGCCCGGTACTTCCGGCGGAAGTACGTCAACTTGTTGTCTGGTAGTGATTACGCAACGCCATATAGTGCCAGTCCACGCTCGCAGTTGACTTTTTATTTGCTCCGCTACGCGACTCGTAGAGACGGAGTGACATGCTGCGGCTGAACGGGTCGCTGCGGCTGCGGAGACACGCTGCCGGTAGCGCGCATTGATCAGCTGTGAGTCACGAGCCGGAAAAGCCATATATGGCTCGAGAGCCAGACGTTAAATACCTGAAGGGGGCGCTACAGGGGAAGAGTTACATAGTGTCGCTTTAAGACATGCTTAAATTTTAGTGAGTTGGTTGGTCTCCTCTGGTTTGATCGATAGATATAGTTGAGTATCATCTGCATAACAATGAAAATGTTTCCTGATAATGTTGCCCAAAGGAAGCATGTATAAGGTAAATAGAATTGGTCCAAGCACAGAACCTTGTGGAACTCCGTGACTAACGTTGGTGGTCATCGAGGCTTCATCGTTTACAAATACAAACTGAGATCGATCTGATAAATAGGATTTAAACCAACTTAGTACGGTGCCTGAAATACCAATCGACTGCTCCAGTCCAGGGCCGGTTCTAGCCCTTTGGTTGCCCTAGGGGAGATTGAGTTTTGTGCGCCCCCCCCCCCCCCCCTCCCACACCCACACACACCCACTTTCTTTTTTATTACTTCAAATAATTTATTAAACACTCAAAATTAGGATTAAATTAACTCCATAAACTGTGCAAAACACTCTTAAGCACCTGTAAGGACATTTAAGCAAATTATGACCCTCTATATCCTAACTAGAGATGCACCGATCAGGTTTTTTGGGCCGATCACCGATCACCGATCACTGAAATCAGTGCATTATTCATTTCCTGGAACTCTTGGGGAAATCTATATACAGGACTTTTTTAACATACAAAAGTCTGACTTATTTTTATAAACTCTTCCTTGGTACAGTAACAATGTTTTAATGTTAGCATAATTCAAGCTAAATCTCAGAAACGATCTATTAATATACAAAATCAGTTCATTGTTTACTTGTATATGTTAGTGTATGATTTGTCGACATCTTATTTTGAAAAACGGATGTTGTTTCACGTGGCTCTTTCCGCTATCTTTGCAAAACCTGATGTTGTGTCACGTGAATCCTTCCGCTAACAGCACTCGATCAGGAAGCGAGGGTTTTCATAAAGTTAGCGGGTAACTTTATGAAAACCCTCGCGCGCTCCTTATCGAATGCGTGTACCGTGAGCATCAGTCTATAGGGTCAGACATGTGAATATCAGCCTGTAGGGTCAGACATGTGAATATCAGCCTGTAGGGTCAGACATGCGAGTGTCGGTGAGTTGACCCAGAGATTCAGCTCGGGGGACGGGGCGCCGCTCGCTGCGGGAGGCTCCCCTCGCGGACCTCTCACTTTGCGGCACTCCGCGGGCGCTCCGTCTCAGTTGCGGCGAGCGGCGACTAAAACGTCTCTGATAGTATTTCTCGCAGATGTGACGTCATCATGTGACGTTTTGAGAACGCCGATCAAAACCGATCATGGCAATATCGGCCGATATGGATCGGCGCCGATCAGATCGGTGCATCCCTAATCCTAACTATACCCTCTACAAACAAAAGTGCTTTTATGGATTAAGCATTACAATGTGTAGGTATAACGTCATTTTAATTTAGAGAAGCTTCTTTCAGCAGAAGCTACTGTCACAGGGAGTGTGACAGCAACTCTTAGGGCCACCCGCATCATGCCAGTGTTACACCCTACTGGTTTAAAACTTCTGGTTTCCTTGCGCGTGCGTGTTGTGTTCTCTTCACGTCTGCAGCGGGGCTCTGTCTCGCGCACCAGATTCCTCACACATTCACAAACATATTGCTGGAGATCTTTAAGCCACTGTTCATATCTATTTCGGTGATTATGATTGTATAAGTGAGCAGTGAATCACAGCCACGTATGAAGAAATACATTTTAGAAAAAATAAAAAATAAAAAGACCGCACCAACCTGGGTTCGAACCCTTTCACGCAAAATGAGTCCGCATTGTAGGCCGCGGAGTCTATTTGCTGCGCCACAAATCATTCATTGCAACTCAACCAATTTAGAGGCATCAGTTAACTAACGTAACATAACACAATTTAACGCAACTTATCCAAATTAGGAAAATTACGACAATAACCATTAATTCAATCTAAAAATCAGGTTGACAACTAAACGTGTGGCTGAGGGGGCGCCCTAGGATGATCATGATTAATACACATGTTTTAATATGCTTGTTATTCTAACTATGATTTGCTAAGTAGGTCTACAGGCGACACTTGAGGGCGCCCCCAGCCCATTGTGCGCCCTAGGCGGTCGCCTAGGTCGCCTATAGTAATCGCCGGCCCTGCTCCAGTCTCTGTAATAGGATGTTATGGTCAATAGTGTCGAATGCAGCACTAAGGTCTAACAAGACCAGTACAGAGATGAGTCCTTTATCTGCTGCCATTAAGAGGTCATTCGTAATCTTCACCAGTGCTGTCTCTGTGCTGTGGTGTTTTCTAAATCCTGACTGAAACTCTTCAAATAAACTATTCTGATGTAGAAAGTCACACAACTGATTTGCGACCACTCTCTCAAGGATCTTGGAGAAGAAGGGGAGGTTAGAGATCGGTCTGTAGTTAGCCAAAACTTCTGGATCCAGAGTGGGCTTCTTCAGGAGAGGTTTAATTACAGCTACTTTGAAGGAATGTGGTACGTGGCCTGTTAACAAAGACACATTAATAATATCCAAAAGAGAGCTGCCAATTAAAGGCAAAACGTCTTTAAGCAGCCTAGTCGGGATAGGGTCCAAGAGACAGGTAGACGTGTTAGAAGTAGAAACCATTAAAGATAATTGGTCACGGTTGATGGGAGAAAAGCCATCTAAATATATACCAGGACATACAGGGGTTTCCAAAGCCATTCCACTTGAGGACAGATTGGCACTGGTTAAGGGCAAGAGATTATTAACCTTGTCCCTAATAGTTAATATCTTCTCATTGAAGAAGTTCATAAAGTCATTACTCCTGAGGTCTATAGGAATACTGGGCTCCACAGAGCTGTGACTCTCTGTCAGCCTGGCTACAGTGCTAAAGAGAAACCTGGGGTTGTTCTTATTCTTCTCTATTACTGATGAGTAATATTCTGCTCTGGCATTGCGGAGGGCCTTCTTATAAGTTTTAAGACTATCTCGCCAAACTAAGCGGGATTCTTCCAGATTAGTCGAACGCCATATCAAGCTTTCGTGACGTTTGCTTTAGTTTGCGGGTCTGAGGGTTATACCAGGGAGCAAACCTCCTCTGCCTCACTATCTTCTTCTTCAGAGGGGCTATTGAGTCCAGTGCCATTCTCTGTATCTTTCTGGTATCGTCCCCCGGCGTGCTGAACAGAACGGCCGGTGAAACATTTTGGCAGCTGCTGCGAAATACTGTACGCTTTAGTTATAATTGAATAACAAGAGAAGACGGGAGAGCTGTAATTGGTGTGGTATTCATATTTGTTGTGATTGTGGCTGACTGTGATGCACTATTGTTGTTTTTCATTTTGTACAATGTGAGGTTAATACGATGTCAACACATATTACACTTGACAAATTAATCGTGGTGATTAGCGGTTGAGATCGAGGTCTCCGTGACCTAAAAAAAAAGAAAGAAAGAAAGAAAAGAATTGACGAATTTCCAAGTGAAAAAAAAATTATGGCAATATGCACTTTTTAAGCAAGCTTTGATTTTTTGCCACGTCTGAAGTATTGATCCCAGAGAGAGATTGGACTCAAAAGCCAACAACGTTTCCACAGAAGATTTATTTCCTTACAGGAAACAGAAATGAACTAAACGCTACCAACCATCACTGGGGAATGACAAGAACAGGGTTAAACACACAGGGAAGGTGATTAGACACCAACGTCCAGGGACACAGAGGACACAAGAGACAAGGACTTCAACATAAAACACAAAATAAGACAAAAACTCTGGGTTCATATTCCAGCTATACTCTCCAGGTGAAGATGTAATAATCAGTCATATGATCCATTGTTCATTAGTTTAGCAGTGTCAAATTCTCATCGATGGTTTCAGACAATCACTGTTCTTGGCTGCATTATGCATTCTACCCACAATGCTCCTCTCTGGTGCCCGATGCAGCTCGACATCAAAGTACGAAGACAATCACAGTAATTAATGCCCTTAAGGCTTTATAGCCTCAATAATTAAATGTAGTTACAACACATGTACAAGACATTTAATGTTTTTGTAATGAGTCTTGCTTATGCCAGCACTTTTTAAACAAATATTTTAAGACTACAGCCTTTGATGGGCCATGGCATACACTATATCTAGCCTCTTAGCCCGCAGATGTTGTGCAACAAGACGCTTAATATTCTCTACTGACGCCCAATTTAATTAAATATTTTTTTAGGGAGAGCTTGACATCAAACCGTGTTACCTGAAATGAAATCTCCTCCGCATTGTGGAAATGAAAAGGAGCCGATCAAATGTGCAATGAAACCCCCCAAAAAACCACCTTCACTGTGTAATTTAGAAAAGTGTTTCCTCTCCACAAGTGGCCCCGGAGAGATCCAAGGTGGCCGCCGGCCAACAGACGATGTTTAATGCAGGTCCGGTATCACTTCTGACTGTTTCCGCTTGACTGCCAGCACCGCTGAGCAGAAGATGGACGGCCTCTAGCGCTGTGTTTGTCTTGTGATATGACTTCAGGCCTGGTCCCCCATTAGTGTAAGTGTAGATATAATTGTACATCGCACTCCAGAATGTGTCTCTTTCCTCTTGGCGAGCGTTTCCGCAGGTTAATCATGGCCCGCTCTCCGGACGCTGTGATTTGGGGCGTGCGCGCTCAGCCCGGGTCGGCCTCTCCTTCCTTTCGAGAGCTTGTGTCACACTTTAACTCTTTTTGACGAGCTGTTTCTCTGTTTTAAAGGTTGCTGAGCAGGCTTTTTGTTTTCAATAATGTGCTAACATTAAGGGGGCGGTCGCTGTGCTTTGGGTCCCGTCCAACTCCCACTTGTTCCCCATCACGCTCTGTGAGGCGACATTCTCAAGGAGCTTATCTTTCACCAGTGACGACAGACGGCCGAGAAGCTGAAATGCAATATCTGGAGGGTGTTATGAGGCGGGGCAATCGGGTCGTAGACGTCGTCTTTCACCTCCAACTCTGGTTCACTGAGCAACTGAGTGGAATATGACGTACAGTTCCCCTCTGGACACTCCTTTCTGAGAGAGACGGTAACTCCAGCTGTTGGTTTCCTGGGCCGGGTCAAGCGTCTGGCCTCAAACCCAGCCGGTCGATGCCGTCGCACTGCGTGGGGGCAGACTGTGTTTGGAGGGGAGAAAAAAACATCAACGTTAGACATTTTTCACTTTAAAAACTTCAGCTATAAATATTCTGTCCCCAGAAACGTTGGCTTTGCACCAATAAACCATTGAACTATTAAACTATAGAACCATTGAACCATTGAACAATTTGACCATTGAACCATTGAACCATTGGACCATTAACCCATTGAACCATTAATCCATTGAACCATTAAACCATTGAACCATTAAACCATTGAATCATTAATAGAATAGAATAGAATAATAAAATTATACTTTATTAATCCCCAAGGGGAAATTAAACCATTGAACCATCAAACCATTGAACCATTAAACCATTAAACCATTAAACCATTGAACCATTAAACCATTGAACCATTAAACCATTGAACCATTAAACCATTGAGCCATTAAACCATTGAGTCATTGAACCATTGAACCATTACACCATTAAACCATTGAGCCATTAAACCATTGAGTCATTGAACCATTGAACCATTGAACCATTAACCGATTAACCCATTAAACCATTAAACCATTGAACCATTGAACCAGTGAACCAGTAAACTATATTCGCAAAGACACTTACCATTAAGGAAAGGCCTTAACTGACCGAGTCCACACTAGTGTGTTTAAATGCAGAGCGTTGTTTCCACTTGACACGGACTGATCGTGTCAACAGGAGAAGTCCTCGGCCGTTGTTCTAACTGGTCCCATGCGGCCAGAACAAAGTGAGCGTGTTGTACGGTCGACAGAAACCCTGGTTCCATGAACTCGAGGCTTCCTCCAGCTGCCGGGTGTTGAAGTGCAGCGCCGGTCCGCCGGCTCTTTGTTGTCGGATCACGGCGGCATCCAGCTTCCCCGAGGCAGAGAGCACCGGAATGTGCCGCCACGGCCTCGGTGCACGCTCTAACGGCACGCGCCCACAAGCCTCCCGGTGCACTCTTCATCATGCATTTGAGCCTCGAGGTGTTTGGAACACATTATTCCTCCACACCACGACAGGACCAGTACCTCCTTCAAGCGTGTGACCATCACTTTTTAAAGGGCGACTTCAGTGCCGCGGTTCCACACCTTCTACGGCGGCACTAGACCAGAAGGAGACGGTCAAGTGCAGTAATTGTGACGTCATAGTTCAGTTATCAGTCAATCAATCACACTATTACACTCAAGGTCCAAAACATTAAAATATAATAAAATACATACAAAATCACAAGTAAAAAACAAACAAAGACCTACACATGCGTTGTAAATGGACAGCTGTACCAGTGTTTCCACAGCTCGGACTGGTAGCGTGTAGTTATGCATTTAATATTTTATAAAAACATGATCTGATTTTCGAAGTCATCAACCCTGTGAAGAGAAGCAGTCAGCTACAGTGAGCAGTGCAAGGAGCAACAATGACGAAAACTGAGTGGAATACTATTATATATTGCACAAGACTATCCTTATCCTCTGGATTTCTAAAGACCTTCTACGGATGATTGGTACAAGGGGATTCTGAAAGTTCTTCCTCTGGAAGAGATGAGCCACGCCCTCCATGACAAGGTCAAG
This sequence comes from Liparis tanakae, assembly GCA_036178185.1. NCBI lineage: Eukaryota > Metazoa > Chordata > Actinopteri > Perciformes > Liparidae > Liparis > Liparis tanakae. Next base: position 13,592,362 of record CM070093.1, read on the forward strand.
GAATTTGTGAAAATATGGAAACCGTTCTCAGACGTAAAGCACCCCTCCTGGAAGGACTTCGCCCTGAGCTTTTTAAGGCAAAGAAGTGTAATGTTCTGCAATGGCCAAGTCAATCACCTGACCTGGACCAAATGGAGCTGCATTTCAGTAGCTGAAGACCAAACTGAAGGGACAATGCCCCAAGAAGCATCAGGAAGTGAAGACGGTGTTAGTCGAGGCCTGCAGAGCGTCACCAGGGATGAAACCCAGCGTCTGGTGACGTCTCTGGCTCCAGACTTCAGGCTGTCATTGATCGTAAAGGATTTGCAACCAAGTATTAAAATTAACAATTCAAATTATGATTATGTTAATTTGTCCAATTACTTTTGATCCCTTAAAAAGAAGGGGCCATATCTTGGAGAGGGATCCTCCTCTGTTGCTCTCCTGAAGGTTTCTTCCCTTTTTCCCCCCTAAAGGGTTATTTGGGAGTTTTTCCTGGTCCGATGTGAGGTTTTGGGTCAGGGATGTCTATGTGTACAGATTGTAAAGCACTCTGAGACAAATTTGTAATTTGTGAAAATGGGCTATACAAATAAACTGAATTGAATTGAATGTATAACATGTGTTGTAATTCCTTCACCGTTCACCTGATGTGGACGTAAAGACATTAAAGATGAACGTCTGCTCTTAAAGCACATCGTGATTGTTCCATGGCGCCTGAACAGGGGATGTGACCTGATTATCACCGTGTATATAACCGTGGAGAGAGGAGAGGAAACATTTAAGACACCAGATGAACACAACGTGGAGCGGGGGAAGGGCAACACGTCTACTGCTGCCCCTCTCACCTCTCTCCGGGTGGTGTAATTAGCTCCTCCATCACATCGTGACTGAAGTTGTTCTTCGGACATGGAATTACACAAATGATCAAATAACATGTCATGAGAGTGGTACGGAATTATAACTAAATTTATATATATATATATATATATATATATGAATGTTATCGTTAAAATATTGGCAAATAAAACTATGTATGTAGACACACACACACACACACACACACACACAGCTACTGTCTGATTTGCCTTCGGTGTTTGGACAAAGAGGTGCAGCAAAAGACAAGCACAGAACTTCTTTTGATTGGTGCCTCTTCATCTCTCGCTCCTTCATGTTTTCTGTGTTTTAGCTCAGCGCCGGTGACTGGGGGCCAGCAGAAACAACGTATAACCTCTATGAGGTTCTGTTCAAGGTCCACAAGGTGAGTGGAGAGCTGATGTGCATCAGGGACGGTACCTTTCATCCGGGTGCAGACGGCTGCTTCTTCTCATCTTATCAGATGAAGTGTTTCAGGCACTAAACGGGGCTCTCTTGACCTGAGGCCATCTTTGTGATCGACCAACTAGGAAATCTTTCAAGAAGAAGAAGAAGGAGGAGGAGGAGGAGGAGGAGGAGGAGGAGGAGGAGGAGGAGGAGGAGGAGGAGGAGGAGGAGGAGGAGGAATCAGTCCCCGGAGCATGTCATGGTAATGAATCCTCTGTGTTTCAGCTGTGGATGGCCGAGGACTGCTGGCTGCAGGCGAGGCTCTACTTGGGGCTGGAGCACTCGCCCGAGCAGCAGGACGTGGAGTCCCTGTGCTTCAGTATTCTGGTCGGGCACGGCCAGAGCCACACCTTCCGGGTGGAGCTGGCTACGGACCTGGCCGTCTGGGAGAAGTCCTTCCAGAGGGCCGTCTGCTGGGAGGTGCAGCGGATACGAGTCAGTATTTACATTTCTTGTTTTAAGAGCTGACCTCTTTTTAGTTTGAACATAAATAATAATATTAATAATAATACAACTTTTCTGAATCCTACCTGGAGGAGTTCTCAAAGCTGGAGAGCCTCACACGACCTCACAGGGTGACTTTGATGTTTGTTGAATTTAAGATCCCGGCAGTGTTTTGTGTGTTTAAAGGTGTTCAGAGCTTATGACATCATACACACACGTGTAAAGATGCACAGAGATCGCTGAGTGTGTCTGTGTGTCTGTGTGTCTGTGTGTGTGTATGTGTGTATGTCTGTTTCTGTCTGTGTGTGTCTGTTTCTGTCTGTGTGTGTGTTTCTGTCTGTGTGTGTGCGTGTCTGTGTTTCATAATACAAGAGATGATAATAATGGGTTGGGATAAAAGTGGTGAGAAGCAGATGCAATGTAATGGATGTATTTGTCTGTCTGTGTGTGTGTGTTTTTGTGTGTGTGTGACTTTTGGCTGTCTGTGTGTGTTTTTGTGTGTGTGCATCTGTGTGTGTGTGTCTGTGTGTGTCTGAGGGGGGGAGGTGTGTGCGTGTGCGCCTGTGTTTGTGTGTGTCTGTGTATGTGTGCGTGTGTGCGTCGGTCTTTGTGTGTGTCTGTGTGTGTGTTTGAGGGTGGAGGTGTGTGTGTGTGTGTGTTGTAATCTGTGGCCTTGGTCACAGCTCAGTGTTTTCTTTGTGTAGTTTTTTACCGATGTGCTCTGAACTTAATCATCCGTGACGATTGCTTGTGAAAGCGTCTCACCCCGGTGAGGCCGGCACTGACGACTTCTGCGTCATGACGTTAATTATTGTAACGCTCTGCGACGCTAACGACATGTGTTGACCTTCACCAAATAAACGGTCAAACGCAATTATGAAGTGCGATTTATAATTTGAGCTAAAGGTCACTTTGTGAATGCATATTTCTAGGAAGCAATTTGACTCTTTGGTAAATAACAGACAACCAAAGCATCGGCAGTATGTAAGTTAACATAATGGAAAACAATATATAATCACTTTGCTTCCAGTTGTATGAACTAATAATATTTTGGGGCATCGTAGCACTTGCATCTGCTGTGTGGTGAAATGTCCTTAATGCATCTTTACGGTGTTTTCATCAGAATGTTAATGTTATGACCCGACCCGGGGATAGAGCTGCACGTCACTACAGGATGGTTCTGTTAAGATTCTCCCTTATCTGCAGATTGTACATTGTAAGAAGGAAAAGAAGAAATTGAATAAATATTTTGAATTTAGTAACGCCCTAAAAGTGTGTAAAATCAAATTCAACTGAACCTCATAACCCACATGGTGAGATGTGATAAAGACGAGTGTTCTCGGCCTCCGTTTATTGAACAACAATCCTCTGAAGCTACACGCTTATTTCTATTCAAAAGAACAAAACAACTTTGAGTTATCCTTCAACACCAGAGTCATTAAGCTCAAGTTCAAATGAGTCGGATAATTACATTTACAATTACATACATCGTTACACGGTTTCTATCCCACTTACACGGTCACAAGGGTCAAATCACACACAGGCCGATACATGGATTTGCCGTCCTTTGTAATTATGACACTTTGTGTTTATTGAACTGTGTAAATAACCTTATTGACAAGTAAACAAGTTCCCTCTCCATTATTAACGATGAGTATATAAAGTAGCAACACAGCCTAACGGACTAATCAAGACGTTTAGCTCGGGTATATATATATATATACACATATATGTGTGTATAAATACACACATATATGTATATACATATATACATATATATGTGTGTATAAATACATATATATATATATATATATATATATATATATATATATATGTGTGTATATATATATATATACAGTATGTGTGTATATATGTAAATCAATTTATATATACATATGCATATTTATATATACACATACATATATACATACATATATATGTATATATAATTATATATATACATATATATATATACATTTATATATGCATACATTTATATAGGTATATATATAGGTATATATATATAATTATATATATACATATATATATATACATTTATATATGCATACATTTATATAGGTATATATATAGGTATATATATATATATATATATATATATATATATATATATATATATATATATATATATATACATATATTGGTAAATAAAAGGTGACCACAGATACGTCTTTGTAATCTTTGTAAATACTATGTTTGTTTGCAATCCAATACAAGAACGCTAAAAGACTACATAAGACGATGGGCACATAAGACGCAATAACAACACGAATAAACGGAGGAATGTAGGCGGGGCGTATACTAGAAATATCATGTAATGGAAGTATATTAGAAAAGCATTTTAGAACGTTACGATTGCATAATAATTATTGATTACCCTGTAACAGCTGTATGTTCCTATTAGTATTCCTGCCCGCTCCCCCTTGACACATTTCACATTCCCTTTGCGGTTGAATTAGCTCAATAATTAAAAGGAAAGAGTAGCAAGTGTTACATCATTTAAATGGAATAATAAACCTGCGTCCATCTACCAAATATTCTAGTATCCACCCGGATTCACCTACCACAGCTGGTATGAATAACTCTCCATACAACTAAAAAACACAAGTAGCACTTAGTGGATCATTTGTACTCTTTTTTATCGGAAACGCGTTCCTGAGCTTACGGTACTGAAAGTACCGTACGCTCGATGCCGAGCACACGTGTGGGCTTCCTCTCTGAATGCACAACTTCCAATATTGAAATATCTCTCTGGGATTAGCAGTTAAAGCTCCCACATTGCCACGATCACACATTGTATTCAGGTTCAAGAAAAGTGTGTCAGACTCTCCCTGAAATGTTAGAATTTTACCCTTTTTATCCCAGAAAATACTACAGATCCTGGGGGTTTTGGTACTCTGGACCCTTAAATAGGGACATTTATAAATAATACAAAGCTGAGCACCTGTCAGATTATATCACCAGCAGAACTGAAATCCTCTCCGGGTCAACATGGGAACCAGATTTAATGAAATGACTTCCTGCTTTACGGGCTGTCCTGTGGGGTCAGCCAGCACGACTCGGGCTCTTTAGCAGAAAGCGTCTCAGAGTCTGAGGAGCCGTGAATAATCCCTTTCCGGTCGAGGGACTCATGTGGTCACTGGGAGTTTAGTCATAAGTCCTCGGGACTTAATTACATTCTCCAGTTCATTCTGATAACCGTAAAGCTTTAAAACGTCTCTCTCGGGACCGGACCTGTGTGTTTTATATACGCCGACATGACGTTTTTATGGGCGTGCCGGCGACAGCGGTTTGTTTTCATGTTGTCCGTCTGGTCCGTTCCCGGGAATGCTTTATTGAGACGGCGCAATTTGGCACAATTGTGTACTTGGACTCGGGAATTGATTACAATGTAGAGTTCAAAGGTGAATGTGAACTAAAAAAACACATTTCTAGCAATGACTCAAGAATCCTTACGCTTATGATGCCAATTGTACATAAATGTATATCCGAATATAAAGTGAAGACACTTTAGACATAGATGTAAAATACAACATGACTTTATTCTAGTTCTCCACCTCTTGTGTCAGACTGACTTCAGCAAATGAGTTTCCTGGGTTAGTACCGTTGATTAATGTATAGTCATTGTTAGGACACATTTGTCAAATTAAGATGTTTAATATACGTTTGATTGAAGTATTTTCATCCCTAGATGCTTTTGTTATTGATATGCTGTACAGGATGCAAACGTCAACTATAAGGACAGTGGACATCTTCCTGATCAGTGCAGTTATTATATAATATAATACAATTTCCCCCTCCCTTTAAGTGCCACCCACATGGTATAAAAAACAGGTGTACGAGTCAATCAAAACCCACCCAGACCACCGTCAGCATTACATCCCGAAGAGGGTGCACAGCAAGCAAGATCACAACCACTGGTCCCATCACTGCCCCTTGTGGCCGATGGCCACACCAGTCAGTTGCAGTGGGCGCGTTCCTTCCATCGGCCACAAGGGGCAGCAAAGAGACCTTTCCAGTTTGGCCACCTGGAATTAGGTGGAAGGTGAATTTTTACGAAGAGGTGAAAAGTGGGAAAGTGAATCATGTAGCTGGACTTAAGTACCAACATGCCAAGGACAGCAGAAAGTATCAGAGGGACAAGGATAGAACATGTATATTATAAATATGTCTCGTTACAGTGCCGAGCATCCTATGAGCTGTGTGTGTAGTGTTGGTCTGTAGCTGGTGTTACTTGGAGAAACCAGATATGTCTTGAGAAAAGACCTAATTGTTAAAAGGGAAGCATCCTGACCTGTCGGCAGTACATTTGATGAGTCTTAAATGGGGCTTAGGATGAAATCACTGTAGACACCCTACATATACTGTAATAAATCATATAGAAAGAATAATAATTCAGTGTATTGGCCCCACATTTACCTCTTTTCCTCAGCATGTATGAGGACAAAATAATGTTCCAATTTATAAGCGTTACTGCTCAAACTGTTTAAATATCTCATTAACCAGCGTGGTGGTGCTCTCTAGACATCGGCATGATTACAAACTGAACAAAGTTGACATGAAACACTCCACCTGTGACCGCCGACAAGCTGTCGGAGGGAGAAGTGCACGATCCACGCTCTGCAGACATTTCTCTGAGCACTGCATTGGAAAATAAATGTACCGCTAACAAACCACGAAGAGGGTGGACAGATCGGCTTTTTAAGAGCTGTAAACTCAGACTTCATGGCCGAGCAATTCCACAATGCTTTTGCTAATAACTCTAAATGCAGAATTCTAAGTTGCTAAACAAAAAAAAAACAATTGCTGATCCAATCACAGCTTATTGCGCGTGGTGGTTGAGCTCTATGAAGAGCAGGTCTTCATAATAGTTATTAATAAGTTGAACCGGCCTCTTTATTTGCCCTAAAGCTCAATACGAGTCTGCCACAGGCCGAGGTCAAACAAGGAACGCAGGCTAGAAGGAGAAGTCACACAAGAGATGAACACGGGGAATTCACAACAGGAATTAAACAGGTAACAATGACGGGTCTAAACAACAGGTAAAAACAACAGGTAACAATGACCGGTCTAAACAACAGGTAAAAATAACAGGTAACAACGACGGGACTAAACAACAGGTAACAACAACAGGACTAAACAACAGGTAAAAACAACATGACTTAACAACAGGTAACAACAACAGGACTAAACAACAGGTAAAAACAACAGGTAACAACGACGGGACCAAACAAGAGGTAACAACAACAGGTAACAGTGACGGGTCTAAACAACAGGTAACAACAACAGGACTAAACAACAGGTAAAAACAACAGGTAACAACAACAGGACTAAACAACAGGTAAAAACAACAGGTAACAATGACGGGTCTAAACAGCAGGTAAAAATAACAGGTAACAACGACGGGACTAAACAACAGGTAACAACAACAGGACTAAACAACAGGTAAAAACAACATGACTTAACAACAGGTAACAACAACAGGACTAAACAACAGGCAATAACGATGGGACTTAACAACAGGTAATAACAACGGGACTAAACAACAGGTAAAAACAACAGGTAATAACAACAGGACTAAACAACAGGTAAAAACAACAGGTAACAACGACAGGACTAAACAACAGGTAACAACAACAGGACTAAACAACAGGCAATAACGATGGGACTTAACAACAGATAATAACAACAGGACTAAACAACAGGTAAAAACAACAGGTAATAACAACAGGACTAAACAACAGGTAAAAACAACAGGTAAAAACAACAGGTAACAACGACAGGACTAAACAACAGGTAAAAACAACAGGACTAAACAACAGGTAACAACAACAGGACTAAACAACAGGTAACAACAACAGGACTAAACAACAGGTAATAACGATGGGACTTAACAACAGGTAACAACAACAGGGCTAAACAACAGGTAACAACAACAGGACTAAACAACAGGTAATAATGATGGGACTTAACAACAGGTAACAACAACAGGGCTAAACAACAGGTAATAACGATGGGACTTAACAACAGGTAACAACAACAGGGCTAAACAACAGGTAATAACGATGGGACTTAACAACAGGTAACAACAACAGGGCTAAACAACAGGTAATAACGATGGGACTTAACAACAGGTAACAACAACAGGACTAAACAACAGGTAACAACGACGGGACTAAACAACAGGTAACAACAACAGGACTAAACAACAGGTAAAAACAACATGACTTAACAACAGGTAACAACAACAGGACTAAACAACAGGTAATAACGATGGGACTTAACAACAGGTAATAACAACGGGACTAAACAACAGGTAACAACAACAGGACTAAACAACAGGCAATAACGATGGGACTTAACAACAGATAATAACAACAGGACTAAACAACAGGTAAAAACAACAGGTAATAACAACAGGACTAAACAACAGGTAAAAACAACAGGTAACAACGACAGGACTAAACAACAGGTAAAAACAACAGGTAAAAACAACAGGTAACAACGACAGGACTAAACAACAGGTAAAAACAACAGGACTAAACAACAGGTAACAACAACAGGACTAAACAACAGGTAACAACAACAGGACTAAACAACAGGTAATAACGATGGGACTTAACAACAGGTAACAACAACAGGGCTAAACAACAGGTAACAACAACAGGACTAAACAACAGGTAACAACAACAGGACTAAACAACAGGTAACAACAACAGGACTAAACAACAGGTAATAACGATGGGACTTAACAACAGGTAACAACAACAGGGCTAAACAACAGGTAACAACAACAGGACTAAACAACAGGTAACAACAACAGGACTAAACAACAGGTAACAACAACAGGGCTAAACAACAGGTAATAACGATGGGACTTAACAACAGGTAACAACAACAGGGCTAAACAACAGGTAATAACGATGGGACTTAACAACAGGTAACAACAACAGGACTAAACAACAGGTAATAACAATGGGACTTAACAACAGGTAACAACAACAGGACTAAACAACAGATAACAATGCCAACAATCTGTCAGAGAAGAATGTGAGTATGCATAAGGCGGAAACCACAGGTGAAGGTAATTACCACTCAACAGACACCTGAGAGACAGAACCCGACGTTACAAAGTGCTGCATTGCCAGTTTCCTGTCCAATCTCAACATGAAGCCGATAAAAACAAAACAAAATGTTCGCTCCAGCGTGACGGTTAACCCTTCGTGTACTGACGGTTATGTCAGCAGGAGCCTCAAGCGTCATGGCAACCGCCTCCACACACAAATCAGTGTTGAATTCAGACTTATAATTTATGTTGTGTATTGCTAATGAGTGAGCAGGACAGGATTAACGCCTATGTATTCGCTGGAAACAATTACACTATTATTATTATACCGGCTTGAAAACGAGACATTCCTGGACCAACAGGACGTCACGTTTAAGTTCACGACGTTTGTGCAAAGCTGGAGTCGGGAGCCAAGTTATAATGCAGTTTGGTTTATTATCATTAATGAGTATGTCAGTGGTGAAGTATATTATATTCAGTACTGCCATGTTACGATTAGATTGTAAACTTGGCAGTGGATCCTCAGCTGAACATTGAATAGATTGTCACCTTTTAATATATTTGTTTATTTATATATATATATATATATATATATATATATATATATATATATATATATATATATATATATATACATACAGTGTGTACGGAAAATATTCAGACCACTTTAATATGTTTGTTTCCTTGCAGCCATTTGCTAAAATCAAAAAAGTTAATTTTATTTCTCATTAATGTACAATCAGCACCCCATTGTGACGATAAAAAACAGAAATGTAGATTTTTTTGCGATTTAATTAAAAAAGAAAAACTGAAAAACCAGCAGCCGGACAGAAAGGACACGTTGGCCTGGTTCACTGGAACAATATCACGCCCCGATGCAGGACTCCTCCGCTGCTCCTCACAACTATAGCTTCAAAGGGGGATGATAGTATGATAATATGATAATATGATAATATGCAGCGTTTGAAGCTGCAGTCACTCGGTTAGCTCGTCGCCGGCTAATGGGGCCGAGTCCACTCTGGATGTCACATAAATGTCAGCTGTCGGGTTGTGAGTGACATTCAGGGCCGTTTGAAAATCTGGTCTAAGCAACTGAGATTGACGGGCATTGGATTTATGTTAAATATAATAAATAATGAATGTAATGAAACAAGTATTCAGATTTCACATTCATGAAATCAGATTGCTGTCTAATGTGTCAATATATTGTTGTATTTGAATGATTTGTGTATCTGAAGAACCAGCATGAGCCCACATCAGTGTTTAATAACTGTACTCGGAAGTAAGTACACTTCTCTCTATGTCAAATATGCACACACACACACACACACACACACACACACACACACACACACACACACACACACACACCAGTATAAAGGAATGAAATATGATAACGAAGCATTTTTTCAGTCTTAAAGATGCAAATGTGGGCCCCCTTCCTTTGGGAAACCAATGAAGGGGATGAAGCATTTAAAGTTGCTTGTTCTCCAGCCAATTAGGCGAGCGTCCTGTGGCGTCTGAGGAACACTTAACACAGTCCAGCGTAGGACAACCTTCAATCTCACGAGATGTTACGTAAACATTGCTGATGGGGCAGAAGTCGGGCGTATAACTGACAAAAGTTTCCAGTCGGCGTTTTCCCTCTTGTTCGCTCTATTTCTTCTTCTCTTCTTTTGTTGGTAGAAATCCAACATGGCATTGATGAGGTATTTTAGCTCACAGCAAGCAGTCTAGTTGTGCCATTATTTTACTTTTGGGGTCTTCTGGCTCAGATCCCTCTCCCTTTGTCTTTGATATAATCAGGAGAACACTGCTGCTGGAAAGAAGAAACACTAAACTCATTTAACTCGTTCTTTCTCCACAGAAAATGTGTTCCCATCGTTCTTCAGAAACCTTTGTCGGACTTTCTTTCCCCACGTCTATTATACATGTATAAATAATTAAATGCTTCGATGCACATCAATGGACAGTTTCCAATTAACATAATTGGTGATTGATCGTGTTATTTATAGGCGCCCAGTCGGCTTATTTCAGCACCCTAGGCAGAGACACACGATGACATATCCACTGCGAGGTGTCGCTGGTTCTGCTCCGAGGAGGGAACATATTCTCCAGGACCGTGTAGATCTATTTTCAGAGAGTGACAAGCACTTCTTTAGTTGCTGTCTTCACGGAGCTGTGCAGTAGTTTGGAGCCAGCATCTTTTTTTTGTGTTGTTTTTCATCCTCTACTGACTTAATATGTCATCTTGTTTGGCTTTCAGTCCCTGCACAGGTACCTCTACTTCAGAGCTTTTGAATATATATATGTAGTTTTTTTTAAGGTTTCGTGTCAGGTGCTCCTCCTTTCTTAGACTTTAGTTTGGGCATTCTTTACCTGATCCTCTTAACTTCACGACTCTGCAGTCTCGTGCACTATAATGTGGATCGGCATGGCGTTTGTCAATATAAATTAAACACACACTTTTAAATTCAAATTATAATGATAGTTTGGGTCTATCAAAAAGTATATAAAAAGTATATATATATATATATATATATATATATATATATATATATATATATATATATATATATCTTATTGGTTTTCAAGATAAGGAAAAGATGTTCACATTGTACCCATACAAAGGTACTCAACAACAAATAAAAAAAAATAAAAAAAATAATAATATATATATATATATATATATATATATATATATATATATATATATATATATGAATACGGGTAGACATGCAAAAACCTGCACACATATTAACATATATATGCAAATACCTGCATACCCTAATACATACACACATATAGATACTGTTAATTTACTCCCCTTCCACTTTTGCCAACGCCCACCCCCCACCCCCCTCATACAACTCCAGATATTATATAAGGGAATGTATTATATTATGTTACAATTATACATATATATATATATATATATATATATATATATATATATACATTGTTGAATTTTGCTTAAAGCCGTGGAGCAGGATAAGATAGTTTTTTCTTTCGCACCATGTATTCTGGATATTGAAAGTTCCATATTCACTATATCAAGGTAGCTGGCTAACCACTGGGGTTTCGTAAGAGTGTGCGGGGGACTCCATCATAGTTTGAGGCGGTGTACTTCTCAATGGTCCTGTGTTATTCGTGCCACACGTTGTGATACCACTCTCAAAGCAGAGTTGTATCACCATGTATTGAGAAGCTTCCTGTTGGAGGATGTGTGACCTTTAAAAGATGCAGTGAAGGCTCTCGCATCCTAGATCCCCCCCCTCCACTGCCTCCCTTACCCGGCATCTCCTCCCACTCATTGTGGCACAACTAGAGTTCTGCATGCTATACACCTGTGAGAATTATTTCCCCTGATACCTGTCCTCTTTCATTTGTTTCTATATAATTCCTCACACGTCCTTCAGACTTTGCCACGGAGGTGTTAATTCGCTAATTCTTTCCAATCCGCGAAGCGTCGTCACAGTTCACCTCGTCATAACACAGCCGTGCGTGTGGTGACAGGAAGAAGTTGCCACTGTTTTGTATCCCTGTCACAGCTAAAGTCACGCCGCTCCTTAAGATGGAAGACAACACTTTCCATGGAAGGACCGTACAATCCCTTCGCCATATTTTCTGTACTTGTCATTGAAATCCATGATAGGAATAAAATAGAAATAAAATAGGATTACATTTTTCAGTTCTGCCAACAACCGTAATCTAAAGAGCAAAATATGGCATGGTTTGGGGTTTTTACCTGTAACAATACTTAATTTGTTGTAATAAAAACCTTGTAAAATACTTATTTACGCAGATACATTTAAATAGTTTAAATACTTAATGTTATGTGCAAAAGGTTTAAAAAACACTCATCATTATCTGAACACAGGTTAATGGCACACAACAAATAAATAAAGAAGGGAATAAAAGCCTTATGTAACACAAACGGAACATCTGATTACATACACGTCAAATGTGAAAATGTAAAATGGGAGCCAGAGCCTTTAGTTATCAAGCTCCTCTTTTATGGAACCAGCTTCCACCTTCAGTCCGGGAGGCAGACACAGTCACCACATTCAAGAGTAGACTGAAGACTTTCCTCTTTGACAGAGCTTATAGTCAGGGCTGAATCAGGTTTGCCCTGGTCCAGCCCCTGGATATGCTGGTATAGGCTTATAGCTGCTGGGGATGTTTAGGATGCACTGAGCACCTCTCTCCTCTTTTCTTTCTCCTATGGATGAATCTTCATCTCTCCATCACACATGACTAACTCTGCTTTCTCCCCGGAGTCCTTCTGACTTCACGTCTCATGGGGTCATCGGACCCTATGAGACGGCATAGATTCCATCTGCTGATGGACCTTCGATGGTTGGATCGTGAGTTCCTGTCGCCAGCTGTGCCACTGCCCTGCTGGGACTCCGCCCACTCCTCCACTTGGGAGGTCTCCAAACTCTCCATCGTGGAATATGCCTAAATATGAACTATTGATAAACTCTGTCAGATTCCTTGAATGTATTTTAACTCTAAATATGTCCTTCTGTACACATTACATCTATTGCATCTGTCCATCCTGGAGAGGGATCCTCCTCTGTTGCTCTCATGAAGGTTTCTTCCCTTTTTTTCCCCCTGAAGGGTTATTTGGGAGTTTTTCCTGGTCCGATGTGAGGTTTTGGGTCAGGGATGTCTATGTGTACAGATTGTAAAGCACTCTGAGACAAATTTGTAATTTGTGAAACTGGGCTATACAAATAAACTGAATTGAATTGAATTGAATTGAACGTCTTGGTATTCCAGAGTGGAGAACAACAACAACAACAACAACAACAACAACAACAACAACAAAGTCATGTTGCAAGCGAAGCCTTTAGAGGGGTATGGCTCCACGGAGAGTAACACGCTGACACATCAGTGCTTTTCTAAAGACAGAGAAAGAAACAATAGACAATGACATTAAGAACAATAAACAATAAACACAGTGCAATAGTTATAGATAGGCAGGTTTAAAAAAAAAAGTTTTAGTGTATGAAAATGTATGTGTATTTAAGTGTATTTAAATGGAGAATTACATGATATGCAGGGGAGTGACTGGAAGGAAATGTCAAAAAGGTGAAGAACTCCTGACCTAGGGCCTTAGCAGTTAGCTTGCCAGTCGCTAATAGTGGCAGTAGGTGCAGTCGTGAGTCACAATTACTTCAACAGGGCTCTCAAGTGTCACGCATTGAGCGTGAGACTCACGCATTTCGGTCTTTACTCATGCACTCCCGCCACACATCGTCACGCTTGCCTGTCTTCAAAACTTGAGAGCCCTGCTTTAATTAAATAACTTTATTTATCAATGAGTCGTAAGCCTTTTTCTAAGATTTAGTAGACTCCTTGCAATGTGCATGTGGCCTAGCTTTTACTCACGCCATTGTTAGCGCAAACATTCTAGTTAACAAGCTTGCTAGCTAAGGCTAAAGCTTTTTCTTCCCTCTTCTAGCTCGTTGTGCTAACTGTCAGCTAGCAAGCTTGTTTGCTAGTTGTTAAGGTAAACTAAACGGACGGAGCAACACTACTAATAACCTTCGATAGCTTCCTCTGTTTTTGGATGCTCAAGTTCTGCCGAGACGGCCTTCTCTTGGTAAACGGTGCAACTCTGCCCCTCAAGCCACATTCACACACATTGCGAATATTCTCAACGCTTTACGCTCGTGACCATTTGTGGCGTTTTGCTTCATTTGTGGAAGGGGCGGGGCTTATCTTTTGCCTTATACTTGTTGTGGATATCCCATAAACGTCGGAACATCTAACGCCCCCGTGTTTGGGTTCATGACATCACCCGTAGGCTCACGCAGCTCGGTCACTTTCACCGACTACGTCTGGATAACTTCCGCTTCCAGCGCTACTAGAGCAGCAGTTAGATTCACCAACGGAGCGTCTCAACGGCGATTGGCTTTCGCAACTTGGCGGATTGCGAATATTTGCAATGGCAAATTTGCGTCTTATCGCAACCACTCGCGCCTGTCCGTTGACTTTGCATGGGATCTTATCGCGTGAACAATTTGCAACGCCTTTGGTGTGAGCGCACCTTGAGTGCTCTTCACTTCAGTTCATTCTTTTCATAAAGAGAGAGGAGCCATTGCTAATTATATTCGTTACACCTGCGCTTCTCCTGCCATGCGTTATGAGAGATGACAGTTACCGAGTGCTAACGCACAAATGTATGAATGCCAAGTGAATTATGAATTCATCCCCTGCCAATATCAGGCTGAATCCAGACCCACAAATTGGAAACGGGAAATGAAGGTATTTTGTGTTCACAAACAGTACAGCCTTAGTGAGAAGAAGCATGTGATATGTGCTTATGTGGTCCTTATGTATGGCTCTTGCAGAGAAATGTACCATGATACTTTATGTACAGAAGGATACTTATCTAAACATTAATTATCAATTCTTTCTCAACAGTCCAAAAGCTACATGTGCAGAAGCCAGGGAAACATGCTGTGCTTCACCCTGGATTTCGGATCTGGGTTCACCTGCTCGGAAGGCACTTCTAAGGTGAAGTATTTCATAGCTCAATTATTATGTCATCCAAGTCATGAACAGTTGCTCCCTTCATTAAAAGCTCCTGAGAATGCAGTTTGACAACGTATGCCAGTTCTGACTCACTAACGTGTTCATTGTTTATTTTGTATAGCCACAGAATTACAAAAAAAAAAAGACTCTCGATTGTGACCAATTGTGCCATTGTTAAAGACGTGTTTTAGGGATTATTTTGGCAGTTTCTGACCATTTAATCGTTGCGAAAATGTCAAAGCACTGAGTTCTAAAGTACTAATACGCTTTTGTCACAAACTGTACAGTTCCTTTAAAGTACGATTGCACATTGAAATGTCAGGTCTTGATCATGAAAGTCTCGCTGTAGTAAGTCAAGGTATTCAATTATTGTACACGTCCTTGTGCTGATGGGTTTGATGATCCCCTCCCTCCCGTTCAGACTGCACTGTGGCGATATAAGTTCTCTCAACTTAAAGGCTCCTCCGATGACGGGAAAACCAGGGTAAAGCTCCTCTTCAAGAATGCTGAAAGCAACCAAATAGAGATGAAGGTAATTCAAATTAGGGTTTTTTGTGTTTTTTTCTAAATATTTTTGCATCGTACTTGGCCGATTAATTATTCCAGTGATTCTCAAACTGTGGGGTGCAGTGGTACTACAGGTGGGGTGCAGGAAGAAAGACCTTTATTGAGGTCAAAGTTCAAAGTCATTAAATAAATTCTATTTTGAAAATCCTGTACCATCGAGAACATATTTACGTTACCCCGTTGACAGGTTACGCTTGAACGACGGCCAGTTATGCTGATTCTTGACGTTTTGCCAAAAGCCAATCTTCGTGGGAACGGATTTTCCCTTGTTGTCCTTCAAAACAAAAGCTCAACATTGAGTACGAATTGAGATCGTCTTTTCCGCTGTTGTCCTTCAAAACAAGGGCTCAACATTGAGCTTGAACTGAGAGTGAACGTATCAAGCCTGCAACCCCGTTAAAAATCGATTTTGTCATGCAAAGCCGGCTAATAAAAAGTACACCAAGAAGTAGATCATGGAGTTAATGAGTCTGTTTACAAAAGGTCAAGTGAGAATATTTCCATTATCTGGTGTTTGAGTTTTATAAATTCAGTTTTTCAAGAGCTCTTTAGTTTTAAATACAAACATATTGTACATATTGATGCGTCTCTTCTTCTTCCTTTCAGGAACTGGAGTTTGCTAACCTAACAGCCGTCCTTCACTGTATACATTCTTTTATCGCTGCCAAAGTGGCCTCCATGGACCCTCTCTTCATGTGCAGTCAAAGCCTACCTGGAAATTACATGAACACTTAAAAAGTCATGTGGCAAATATCAGCAGTATTTTATTTTCTGCACAGAGACAATATATATGTATATAGTGTTCTTGCTATTTTTGTATGACCTACTGAACATAATACATATTTGTAAAAGATTGTACAAGTAGATAATGTATGAATTAATTGTGGAATGAAGATGTTATTTGATTTCTGAGAAGATCCAAGGAAGATTCAAGGAAAAGCTGTTCATCAGCTTTTCCTTTTCTTTCACGTTGTTCTCGTTAAATCGCGGAAGCGCGGCGGTTTTCTTCTCGTGTACTTGGAGCTTTGAAAGGCGGCGTCCGTGCTGCCAGATGGCGTAGAGCCGCCATACGTTTGACAACAGGACACGAATCGCTAAACATAGACGCTGCCTCTAATCTCAGTGCTGTATCTACGAAGAATAATGATAACAGACATCATGAATCTGACGCTGGCTACCTGTCACGGGAGGGATGCACATTCGTGACAGACTTCTCACAGAGCTT
The DNA here is from genome assembly GCA_036178185.1 of Liparis tanakae. Taxonomy (NCBI): domain Eukaryota; kingdom Metazoa; phylum Chordata; class Actinopteri; order Perciformes; family Liparidae; genus Liparis; species Liparis tanakae. Next base: position 13,609,530 of record CM070093.1, read on the forward strand.
TTCCTCACTTTACATTCACGGTTGAACAGTAATGAAAACCTTTCTCTGTACCCAGTACCTCTGGTTTGCTCCATGTCTCATGTCTGTGAACACAAACAACACAATAAAATGCAGCCGAAAGCCTCAAAATATCCACTGAGCTGAATCCACATCCCTCTGATTAAATTGTATGGTGTTTGTGCTAATGTGACCATTGTTTTCTATCAAATAAAGGCAAACGTTTCCAATTACTCTGAGCAATGAGGAGCTTTCACTGCAATGTGACATTTCAGTTTGAAAGTATTATTAAAGAGACACTTTTATCAACTCCAATTATAATACAACAATGGGCCAGCTGTATGTTTTCAGGTGAATAGTGTAATGGTTTTAGCTTTTATGCAATACATTGCGAATAAAGCACAATTACAGTAACACATCGCAGCTCCACAGGTGGGGGCCGCGCAGTGGATATACATTTAGCCCTGCTATTAAAGGTGGTTTTAACCGATTAGCTTATCTCAGTAATTATGTGTAATTTAGTATAACATGTGCTGAGCTGGCACTCATTACATTTAGTACTTAATCATCACACTCTGCAGGTAACATTAGTTTAAAGTTACTTTTATAGGAATACAATTTTTTTAACTACCCACAGGATTTATTGTGTGCTGGAATATTTCTTGAATTGACCGCCTGCAGTTGTGCATCCATTCACTTGTTCATCAATTACAATTAGGCTATGCACAGTTTCTTTAGAAGTTAAAGTAATAGGCTACTCTTCACATAGAAGAAGAAGAAGAAGAAGAAGAAGAAGAAGAAGAAGAAGAAGAAGAAGAAGAAGAAGAAGAAGAAGAAGAAGAAGAAGAAGAAGAAGAAGAAGAAGAAGAAGAAGAAGAAGAAGAAGAAGACCTTTGTCTCTCACATTAGCAGAGTATGTGATTTCATTAACTATTCTTTAGCAGGTATTGCCGATGGGTAGCAAATCTTAAAGGGGTCATATTATGCCCATCTTTCCACAAGTTGATCTGGTTCCTTGGGTCTTAAAGCCCCACTATGTAACTTTTTCACCTTAAAATAACAGCTTGAAAAAAATGGTGCCGCTACAATGACTTTTAATATGTTGATTTGCTCCTCCGCCACTGCCATCGGGGGTCCGTGGCCAGAAAACTGCTGAATGTACGATGGTTGGGAGCCGCCCGGTACTTCCGGTTGAGGAACAGGAAGTACTTAAACTTGCTGTCTGGCAGTGATTACCAACGTCATATAGTGCCAGTACACGCTCGCAGGTGACTTTTTATTTGCTCCGCTACGAGACGAGTACAAACAGAATAACATGCTGCGGCTGAAGGCTCGCTGCGGCTGCCGAGAGGCGCTAGCGCGCATTGATCAGCTGTTCGATCAGCTGTGAGGGCACCCTGAAGAGCCATATATGGCTCGAGAGCCAGACGTTAAATACCTGAAGGGGGCGCTACAGGGGAAAAGTTACATAGTGTCGCTTTAATGTAATGTTTGTAACATATTTTGGTCAAAATACAACAAGAATCATTTCAAACAGCACCCTTTTTACCCTGTTAAAAACACCTCCCCACAGATTGACCTGTTTTGAGTGGGCGAGGTGCTCTGTGTTGCCAGATTGGAGATGGTGAAGTATCTTACCAAAGGCTCAAAATGGTTGTATTATTTGGAGGGTAATTATCGTGTATCTGGCAACCCTGAGATCGGTTGACCAATGACTGCTCTCTATACCGTCAGACCTCCCGCCAGAGCTCGGGAGATACCATTTCCAAAACGTGTAAGGGGTAAATACTAGTTTGTGAAAACCTAGAGAAACACAAATATCCGACGGAGCAAAATCCCGGACGTTTTTGGAATCCCTGCCGGACGCAGGGAGGTCTCAAAAACAGGACATGTCCGGGGAAAACTACGTAGTATTAGATCGTGATCCCATTCGACGCACTCAGGCATATCGTTTCTAAAATAGCGGAAACAAAACAAGCCACATGAGTTGTTTTTTTCCAGAGTTTGTGTGTTGGGAGACATGCCAGATACCCAAATTAACGTATAGAAGCACTTAAATAAGTGGAATTTTCATAGTATGTCCCCTTTAAGTCTGTATAATTAACATGTAGCTTAATGGTGGTCTATGCTACGCAGAAAGTTGATTGAATTATTAATTGTATTCAATTTATTTTGGATCATAATGTTTCCCCCCAAGTCCTGCTGTTGGTGTGGGGATGATTCACTATCTGCTTCTTCTCACTGAGAGGTGACTCGCCTAAAAAGAATTCCCGCTCATCCATACTTGCATGTTGAAGTGTCCTTGAACAGGACTCTGACCCCCCCAGGTGTTCCCCGGGCACATCACTGCAGCCCACTGCTCCTTAATAACTAAAGACGGGTCAAATGCAGAGAAGAATTTCCCCATGGGGACAAATAAAAGTGTACTTTTTTCTTTTCTTTCTTTCTTTCATCGCTCCCAACTACACAGGTGCAACCTTACACACCACAAAGGACGATCCCTCAATGGCCTCCCACTGCTGAGCGATCCCAAGTTGGCTTTAAAGAAGGAGGGGGAACTTCAGGAAAGTGAACCCTGGCGTCCGTGGTGAGTCTTTACCCTACTCTCTCTCTCTCTCTCTGGATCTGTATCTTTATAGTTTATAACATTGACTACAAAAGCTGGACATCATCATCCATACCAAATTCACTCGCAAAGTCAAACATGTATATTACAAGTTCAATCAGTAATAATGTCAGAGTGTATGAACCTGGAGGGTATAATATTAAGCTACATCTCAAAACTGTCTGTTGGCTTTGACACCTTAGCCAAGGTGGTTTATTTAGGGCGGTATGACAACCACTTGTGGAACGTTCCACAGCCTACTATATTGTTGACTTAATAACAGGACAATGGTTGTCACTTTTCATTTGATTGATTGGGACCCGCCCTCTCATCTTTGCAAACATTGAGAAACTTCACCCTCCTTAAGTATTAATAAATTGTGTGTGCCAAATGTTATCTAAACTCTGCATCTGTAACCACGTACCATTGAGCCCAACTAGACGATCCTTTGACGTCACATAAAGAATAAAATATCAACTTTAAAATGCTGAACATTCCACTGTCCAACCTTGTTTCTCACTTTAAAGAGTGCCACTTGAATGCCTCACGCTCCATGAAGCAGGAGAAACAAACCATCATCTCTAAATCGTTTTAGGGCTTCACATTTGGCTTTGTGGCCGAGAGCCTTTTTGCACTACAATTATTTTGATGACAACAAGGCCACAGACCGGAATTTATAAATCATGAGGTGATGAATCATCATTTAGAAAAAAAGCTACATTTTGTCATCCCTTTGTGTGACTTTAACAAGGAACTTTTGAATTGAAACGTTCCCTCCAGGCTTCTTCAAAAGGAATTGAGAGTCAAAAGCAAGGTGCTAGTGAAAGTATAGCGTACCCCTACACCGGCGTTGTCGACGGGGGGGGGGGGGGGGGGGGAGTGAGAGTGCTCGCTCTTTGCACTTCGCGGAGCTAAGAGTTAACATATAGAGTTAGCATATATAGTTAGCATCTAGTGTTAGCATCTAGTGTTAGCATCTAGCGTCACCATCTAGCATCATCATCTAGAGTTAGCATAGAGGTAAAATACAATTGAATCCATGACATTTAACGTAATATTTGAAGACAACACAACGGACTAGAGTAGCATAATGTACCATGCAGTAGATTAAATCAGTTTGACATAGTGAACAACGTTACATTGCTGAAGGTTTGCATGCATTGTGCCAGAAGTATATCTTTTCATATTTCACTCTCTTTATCCTCCGCAAACTCTGAGCCTCATTTGTGGAAAGTTTTGTCTGGAACAGTTTGTCGTTGAAGCTGAAGCAGGCACCGTGACAAGCTTGCACCGAGAGCCACAACTGTATCCCCCGCTGCCGCCACACACACACACACACACACACACACACACACACACACACACACACACACACACACACACACACACACACACAGACAGCATCATCAAGTTGCATCAGCGCCATGTGAAGCATGAATTTCAAGGACACTGCTCAACTATCAATGGGCCGTGACTCTCACAGGAGACTCGGCTGTCGTCATCGGACCCTGAAGGCGAGCTGAAGTATTTGTGATGAGGAGAAGTTTCCAAGAAAACTTCAGTGCCGCTGCCATGGCCTTACTAGGGAGGGTTGTACAAGACGGCAATGACTAATGCGGATACTCTGTTGTTATGTTGTTGCTCTCCAAAGAGTTGTTTTTAGACTGAGGTCTGTTATGTCCCTAGAGTTTTAAAAAGTAGGATGGGAGCCAGAGCCTTCAGTTATCAAGCTCCTCTTTTATGGAAGCAGCTTCCACCTTCAGTCCTGGAGGCAGACACAGTCACCTCATGTAGAATAGACTGAGGACTTTCCTCTTTAGTCTTATAGTGAGGGCTGAATCAGGTTCATCTGGTCCAGACCTAGAGATGCTGCTAGAAGCTTATTGGCTGCTGTGGGACGTTTTAGGATATACTGAGCACCTATCTTCTCTTCTCTCTCTACTTATGTATGAATTTTAATTTCTCCATCACAAATTACTACCTCTGCTTCCTCCCTGGAGTCCTTGTGACTTTACATCTCATAGATGCCTCCTGCCTGGTGGGTCGGCCTCCTGTAATGGGCCTGCTTTCTCTGGCGCGCTGTCAGGTTGTTCGGGTAAAACAAGTCACAATAATCCCTGTTTTCTGTTAGCAGCGCACAGGCTCGGTGAAGTTGCCCTCCGGACGCCGGATCGGCAGAGAGCGGTTGAGTTGCCCTCCCGACTCTGGAGTGAGACTTCCAGTTTTACCTGTGATGCGATTTGTTTGTTTCTTGGTTTTTGGTTTTGTGCATCAGGTGAAATAAATCCTGACTTTGATTCTGAAGCTGCTGTGTTGCGTGCATTTGGGTCCTCCACTACACTCAACCCCCAAAACGATATACACTTAAATACACTTAGACACACTTAAATACACTTAAATACACTTGAATACACTCAAACACACCTATATACACTTAAATACAATTACACTTGTTAATTTTTTTTAAACCTGCTCGTCTGTGCACCTCATACTTATATTTATTTTTTTAATTATCGCACTGTAATTGTTGTCTATTGATGCACCAACCACCATGACACATTCAGTGTATATGTAAATATACATGGCAATAAAACGTTTCTGATTCTGATTCTGAAGATTGCTGCGTTAATTACATCTAAATTTGCCACATTGCCTATGGACATATTCCCCTTGTTATAATTGGAACTGGCTACATATAATGTCCACGTTTTCACTGGGATTGTTGCGTTTGTTGTTGAGTTCCCGGACCTAACATAAATCCAAGTGGCTCAGAAAATGGGCAGAAGTTATTTTCCAAACCAGTCAACCAAAGTATCCGAGTCACTGTAGTGGGGGCGGTTGAGCCTTCTTAACCTTTGCAATGGGCTCCCTCCTTTTTCTGACTATATAAGGACAGGTGGCACAGTGAATAGGCACTAAGATAAGTCTACTTATATTGTGCAAATATCTGGTTCTTCAGTTGTAAACTGCTCACTACAAATGGATTGTCATTTTAATATAATTGTCCTTATTATGTTGATCTGGATTATTCCCTCGAGGACTTTAACGGATGAATTCAGGCCTTTAAACTGTAAGTAACTTTTCTTCATCACTGATCATCTGTGATTGTGACTGTGATTAATACAATATGAAGATGCAATAAAAATAAACTAGCAATAGAAAATATAGTTTAAAAACAAATAATTTCTATCCGTATTTGATTATTAGCTGACTGCATTAAATGCAGCAAAGTTAACCGTCACATACATTCTTATTTTCCGTTCTTATGTCACATCAAAATACAGATGTTACCAACATCACAATTTAATTTTCAACAGGCTGAAAACAAACAAGAGTAAACAAGCTTACTGGTCTATCTTTGTAGAAATGTTCAATTACAAACATCCATGAAGCTTTTTTTCCAATATCGTGTGAAACAAAAACATTTGTTGTGTTACATGTTACTTATTTTATGTCTGTCACTTTAAAGCAAGTCAGCAGATGTATTATCAAATGTAACAACGTGGCCTACATGTGAACATGCTGCGTACAAAGCTGGAGAACTCCTGCATGTGTTCTGTATGCCAACAATTAAAATGTAGCTCAATATAATCTGTAGGACATACCTAGATCCTGTACTCGAATGTATTGATAGCCTCCAACAAGGTATATATTATACATTATTAGATTAAAGTATAGACACATTAACAAAAGGCATCTGGAGTACTCAGACCAAGTACTCAGAACAAGAAGGAACAAAACAAGTTGTTTTCATCTTTCTTTAGTTTTTAGTGAAATGAAAACATGATTTCTTAAATTGAAACCACAACTCATGGACAATACCTGGTCTAGTATAACTGCATTTTATCTTATAAGCTTGTTAAATGTATTTGTTTTATGTAAGCAAAAGATATGTCAACACAAGCATCAAATACATTTTAAAGTACCAGCATCTCAACATTCAAATGTAGGCACTGCACTTGTGTAACTATTTATCTTGCACCTTGTTTTACAGATTATATGTTATCCCCCTATTTTTAGGCTGTCCTGTTACAATACTTTATATCTTGCAGCCACAACTCTCAGGGAACTGCTCATCTCCTCACATCAAGAGAGCCTTCGACTTGTCCACGAAGCCTCGAGTCGACGACGGTATTGAACTTATATTAAATGAGTCATCCCCATTACTTGTCTCTGTTCCCCCTGAACCACGACGCTCATCCTTTTACACTCCCCTGCTCAGCACAAGCGCTCCCTCGTCCTCCACGCATGTGTTTACACGGCTCCGGCAGAGCGAGCCCGAGACCCTGGAGGTTTCCCGAGCTGCAGAGCTCTTTCAAACAACGCTGCAAGTCCTCACGAACACGGCGAGGCAGAGATATAGAAGAGACCTCACGGCGGCAGGTAGAGACATTTTATTTTATCTCACCTTGAAAACAACCTCAAAACAACCGGAACACCATCAACTAACTAATTGCACCCTATATAGTCCACGAAAACACAATTTAAACTCATTAATTGGAAAAGATTGTGTCAAATTTAAACCATTACTAGAGGTTGACACTTTAAAACGACAGTGAGTGTCCTTTCAGGTTTGATATGCTCCAGAGGTTTGCAAGATAACACTCCCATGAGAGTTTGTGTTAACTTTGCCACGTCCCGATGCCAGCGCTGCTGTCCTGGGAGGACGTGGAGCTGATCGCAGAGCTGTCCAAATGTCCTCCTGCAGCACACCCGGCCATCTGTCTGCAGAGCCATGGCAGCAGATACCGCTCCATATCGGGCCTCTGCAATAACAGGTATCAATGGGTCTAAAGAACCAGGACTCTGCTGTTGTGGAGTAAACAATACAGTCCAGGAAACAATAGTGCAAGCAACATCCCTATTGGCTTAGATTTAAAGTAAATCAAATGTTTTGTAAACCTTAAAAATTGGTAGTAAACGTTGTTTTCATATTGATATTGAAACACCATAACTCCAACACCCACCACACCGCCATCTCGATTAAAAAATGCAAATGCAGGTTAACCTTATGAAATGTTGACATTTTTAAATGCCATTTGCATTTTTAATCAATATGTATTTCACGTTCACTGTAATGTGGCGATACTTACGTGAACAGGAAACGTATATGTCTGTGGTATCTTCTTATTTTTTTATTTGAACTCCATATATATAGACCAGGGCTATTCAACTTCAGTAGCAAGTGGGCCGAATAAGAAAATCACAGGGGGTGTGAGGGCCGCACAGAATATTGATCAAATACCCCCCCCCACCCCCCCCAGGGCCTTTTGCACACCACATCTTCTCTTAAAGCCCTGGATCCATTGTTGGAGATGCATGTCAGAGTCAAAGGGATATTTTATCACGATGACTCTGAAATTCTGCTCTTTTGGACTCTATCACTGACATAAAGATGAACTAGTTCAGTGTCTAATTTACCATTCAATGGAGAACAATATTACACTCATTAACAACTATGACACTCTGTCACTACCTGATGTTCAGTTCACTTGCTGCATCGTTTACTTCAAGCTAAACTCATTGACTGTCATCCTGGCTCTTTGAGAGACGCTCCTTGCAGAGTGAGGAAGCCAGAGGAGCAGCCTCCCCCAGGTCCTAGCGCCCGGGGATTATGGTCCTTTTTTTTCTTCCATGCGGCTCAAGTTGGCGCGGCGGCACATTAAAACATTAAATAGCCGATAGTTTTTTTCAGCGTGAGAAATACGATGTGTGGCGGGAGTTAAGACCGAAATGCGCGAGTCTCACGCTCAATGCGTGAGGCTTGAGAGCCCTGCAGACAACTTCCCGACGGAGTTAAATTCAAACGGGCCGTATCCGGCCCGCGGGCCGCTAGTTGATTAAGCCTGATATAGACGATAGTTGGAATGTTTAATAAAATACATACAAAACATAAGATGACACATGGACACAAAGCCTGTTATAAATATATAAATATACAAAAAAATATGGCAAAACCCTCAACTAGCCAATGCACTTTTGTTTATTGGTAACTGCAGTATTCTAAACTTTGATGAACATTGTGTGGAAAACAACAAATTGCATTTTCTTTTTCCGGACACGCTTCATGATTCTCCCTCTCAGGCAAAACCCTCTCTGGGGAGCAGCCAACACGCCCCTGGTCAGGTGGCTTCCAGCTGAATACGAAGACGGAGAGAGAGAACCCAAGGGTTGGAACCGAGGACGGCTCCATAATGGATTCCAACTTCCTCCGGTAATCTACAGAGCGCTGGTCCGACGGACACCAGAGTGTCGGCGGTGAAATAAGAAAATAAGCGAGCTCACTCCTTGCAAAAAAACAACAAGTTAATGTTGATTTTTTTGCCATTCATTTCCCTGACCTGTTTTACAGCAGATAAAGTCCACAGTGATGTAGGAACAGCAGACGTGTGTGTGGGAGATGACAGAGATTACGCTTGCATTCGCATTTTGTGGACCGTGTAATAAAATACATTATTTCCTTAGCTTGAAATGAGCTGGTTTACAGTCATTAACATATATTTTTTCTTCTTTTACAGCTTCTCCGATATTTTCATTAGAGTTATGCACTAGTTACACAGAGTGAGATCCTTCAATGGGATAACTGATCAATTATGCATCCGTTGTATCCAGCATGAAGTTGACCTCCTTGTGTATCAGCTATACTTTACTGAAGTGTTTTGGATAATTAATAATCTCTTTTAATGTCAAATTGGGTCGAGTCAATCATATCTTGGATACTTTATGTCTTGCGTGACTCTTTTTCAACCAGTTACCAAAGCACTTTTGGTGGGATGAATTAGCCACAAGCCCCTTTGTTGAGCTTAAGACATTTATCTATTCATAACACAACTTAATGAATTAAAGAATTAACTAATTCACACAAACAAGAAAGCTATCATCCACCGTAACCCCTGACTGGGACACAACAGGCCTTCCCGAGTAAATATGTTCATTTCCGTTAATGATGAGGCGATAAAAACACCGGCTGATAAATGGAAAGCCGCCACGGAGGAAGCGAGGGGGGGGGGGAGAGAGAGAGAGAGAGAGAGAGAGAGAGGGGGGGGGGGATGCAATTACACAGTTATATAAAAACAGTTCTCACTGTCAACCAAAATAACAAATCCCACTGTGTTCACAGCCGTGGGAAGTCAGTCAGAAAATAATAAGGAGCTCCTCTAAACAGACGGATGACGTCTATTCTCACCTGCTGGTGGAGTGGGGCCAGTACATTGACCATGACATCACCTTCACCCCTCAAAGCAAAGCCACCGGGCTGGACTGTTCCAACTCATGTCAACATGTGCATCCGTGCTTTCCCATTGAGGTAAGCTCAAACCGTCTCTGGACATTTTGCTCTCCAGTACTGTATTGGGCTTGCTCTGTTTTTACACGCCTGTATTTCAAAAGGAATATTTGCACATTTTGGGAGGTACAGTAGGCCCAGTGGCTCTCTTGTTGAAAGCTAGATGGGCTGATGTCCTGGTTTCCTGACTCCTGACACAACCAGTGGAGACTCCAGGGATGCACTGCTCTCGGCCAAGAAGGAGTTTCAATAGTTGCACATCAGCATCATTTCTGCCTTGTCCCGCCCTACTGGGCTGTGATTGGCTAGTACTTGTCCCCTCAATTCGTTCTTGTGATTGGATGGAAGTCGGTTTTCTTCTTCTGGTTGAACCGTCTTTACATTTTACAGTCTTTGGTACAAATAGCTAAAACCTTATTTCACCTTGAACCACAATCTAAAAAAAAATGAGATACCAGTACAACGCACTAATAGCTTCTTTTGTTAAAGGGTTATCGGAACAGAATAAGCCCCCTCATCTAACTCAGCAAAAATGCAAACGAACATTTGATTGATAGACCAGAAGTAGTGAGACGCCATTGAAGATTGAAGCAGCTTGCGATGCAACCTTTTGTGTTTTCCACAGACCGGTGATTCTGCCACTCGTGCACACAGCTGCATGCCCTTCCATCGCTCCAGACCAGCCTGCTTTGTCAATGTTGGCTCCGATATTCAACAAGCTGTGCAGCAACAGCAGCTGAACGCCATCACGTCGTTCATTGACGCTTCGGTTGTGTACGGCCACACCCCGAGGCTGGAGGGCTTCCTCCGTGACCTCTCCGGCCTCAATGGGAAACTTGCTGTCAACGAGCAATTTAGGGATCCCAAGGGAAGACCCTACCTTCCATTCGTGTCCACTCTGCCATCGGCCTGCCTGCAGAGCCTGCACGGGAGGAGGGTGGAGTGTTTCAGCGCCGGGGACAGTCGGATCAACGAGGGTCTGCCTCTGACCTGTCTGCATACGCTGTGGCTCCGGGAACACAACCGGTTTGCAGAGGAACTGAAACTCATGAACGCTCACTGGAGCCCGGAGACTATTTATCAAGAAACTCGCAAGATTATCGGAGCTCTGCACCAGGTATGTGACTAGTAACTGAACATGTTTCCAGATAGCAGCAATTGAAACCTTTTTAGCTGATAGTGTTTAAACGGCACTGTGCTGACATGCTTACTCAAATAGGGAAGCAAGTATACATTATTTACATTTTACATTAATCTGAATGTTTCTAACATTTGATAAAATAATGTATTATATATATAATACATCATTTACATATATATGTATATGTATATGTATATATGTATATATGTATATATATATACTTTTAGAATTTTCTTAGAAATATTGTAAATGATGTATTATATGTATAATAATATTATAATAATGTTATAATGATTGTATAGTCATTTTATACAAATATAAACATTATAACATTATTTATTATATATAAATATATATAATTTTATAAAATGTTTTTAATAAATATCAATAGATTAATAATAACTTGAAATACGGTATATTTGTTGTTTCTAACACTTTATGAAATCAGTTATTTTCAGAAATTCCAATGACTAATGCTATACTATATTGAAGGAGTACAAAAGAAGAGAATCCAAACAACATTAATTAAGAAGAAAAACATTTCTAGAACCACCTCCATTTCTTAAATGTTCCGGAATGTTTGATCATATCACAAAATCTTCATCAGCAGATGGCCTCCGTCCAGTTGCCGTAGAATAGCAGATCCAAGCCTCCGCTTTCGGACCAACATGGACGAAAATAACATCAAGTGCAAAATAGAATTGAATCTACTATTCCATGACAAGTGGACGTCTTCTGTCGAAGATCACATGTTCAGATGAAAAGCTCCTGAGCAGCTACTGAAAGGATAGCATTGTTACCTCAGATATTCCACCTACTTAATCTCTTTGCTATTGGATGTAATAGCAAAGCAGTAACATTGTTACAGCAGATGAAAAAAAACAATGTAGACATTTTTGGAAAACCCTTTCGATTTGGTTGAGTCAAACCCGTCGCTATAAATCAGTCTGTCAGAAGTCTGAATGTGTAAAAAGAAGCATGCCACTTAGCTTAACCTCCAACCCATAGAATGAAAATAGAACAAAGGGAAAGATGGACTCGTCTATGTTGAGTGTGACCTGCTTGGCAAGATGTAAAGCGAGTAGTGGACCACTTGGATGTGAAAGGGGTCACTCGTAGAGGGACAAAGCCAGTATCGCCCAACTGTAGACTCTAGTTCCTCTCAGCTCTACTAAGGTTTTTAATGTCTTTCAGGTTATGTTTTGGTTTTACTGCCCGTAATTTGGTTTTAGCTTTCTTTTATCCCTCTCATAGCATAATTTTGAGTATATGATAAATACCTGCTCTGCTAATGTACTGCTTTCCACCAGCTAGGCAATATTCTATTACTGTGTACAAATTGTGTTAGATATAAACAATTTGTTTTCTAGACATCAACAACAACAACTCACTCAGTGGTTTCTAATATGGGCCTTTCCATGATCTTCTCAGCTGATATCCATTTGAAGCAGAGAAAGAAGCTACTGAAAAAAAAGAACTGTGTGGAAGAGTGTCAAGTCATAATCCTTCATAGTGTAAAGAGTCATGAGCACAAAGGATTGCTCTGTCAACTTGCTATTGTGTTGGTGAGGTTTGTTTTGTAGTTGCTAATAGCGATGATATATTTATAATAGCTGTTTGTCAGGGCATCATGTAAGATTAAACTAAACAAATATATATTACATTATGTATTACATGTCATTTAGCTGACAATTTTATCCAAGCGACTTAACGTAAGTGCATCAAACATGAGGACAAACTCAGGACAACAAGAATCAAAGTAAAATCTCTTCAAGGAAGCCAAACTATAAAAATACCATAAGCAATACCATACGTAATACCGTAGGTAATAACATAACTAATACCATAAGTAATACCCTAAGTAATACTGTTGGTAATAACATAAGTATTAACATAAGTAATAGCATAAGTAATAACGTAAGTAATAACATAAGTAATACCATAGGTAATACCAGTGTTTATCTAGTCAGAAAAATATGTGTTTTTAGACGACTTCTACTAAAGGATATGAGTGTATACACTTTGGGCTGTAAAGTTTTTGAAGAATTTCTGAGGGGAAATAAATCTGTAAACTGTCAGTTTGTGACAGATATTGTGATCTGACATTTGATCACAGCAGTGGTTTAACACCTGCTATCAGGAGGTGACCCAGGAAAAGAGACATACGGTATCACAAAGAGACGAGATGTCTTTACGTCAATTGTGAAGATGAAGTACAAACGGCTGGGAGATGATTTACATACTGTAACTATAACCGGGACAAGTTTGGAACATTTCAAAAAGGTGGAGTAACGTGATAATTAGGGTTTCGATGGTTAAGATCTACCTGAAGTGGCCAAAACCTACACACTGCAGCTATTACAAAACATTTGTAATTGTTAACACATAAATCAACATTTAATGTAGTTGTTGTTGTGTTATTGTATAATGCTTCAGTAATAATGTTGATATTTCTGTAATGAGAGAAGTTAGCAAGTAATCCAACTCTGCAGCCCTGTTCAGATGTCTGCGGCATTGTTGTGTCTTGTGGTTGTTGTTGTTGTTGTTCAGCCATATGGTTGAACCCCAACAGCTATTGCCCGAGCCCCGCCCCTATTTACATCCTCAGACAGCTGTTCCCAGAAAACAAGCTCACACAGGGTGAATGTCAGCAAGATGTTGTTTTCATTCAGCATTATTATTAACAAATCTCTGTGAAAGCAAGTTTTAAAGCAATACATATCTGCTGGCAGTATATTACTTACAAAACAGCAAACACTTCCAGGCCAGGGGGTACTATGTAATTAGGCAGGAAATGAAAGATAACTGTTAATAGAAGTGGATTTTAGTGGACGTCTACCTATTCGATTTAAACAATGTGCTGTGTGTATTTGAGACACAACGTTAACCGCCAAACTCGTGTTCTTGCAAGAATGTTTGTCCGATGTTCTCCTCCGCTTGCTTTTATGATTGGATATGCCAAAATAATTATGATAATGCCATGTTTTTTTTCTTCTTCAATGCACTTATTCAATGCAAGATTCAACATTTGGAGTATTTCGATTGCCTCTACCCTGCTCTCAACATGGCCGACCTCTCAAAGCTAACGGTTTCCAACAGCGCAAACAGCGCTAACAGCGCAAACAGCGCAAGAAAGCGCTGTCACGTTCCTCGACTAAGATCTAGGGGTAGCGGGAAATACCAATGAATGTAAACCAGGGAGAAATACTCACGGACAACGAATGTCCAACACACTCTAGCTAACAGGGTTCCCATGGGGTGGTTATTACACTCCCACGTCAGTCGGGACACAGTTATCAGCTGAAACCATCAAACGAGAGCAGCAGAGCGGCGTTCATGAGCTGGCCAGTGGGGAACGCTCACATGCGCAATACATCCTGCTCAGCTGGCCCATCTATTAACAATGCAAGGAGAAGATCTGATAGCAACACACAGAGGGGGAGCGGCTCAGCTCAGGTAGACTTGAATCGAGAGGGAAAGCCTTATGTCTGCTGGAAACAGGAAACACAAATTTACATAAGCATCTGTTTTTGATTCTGATTTGCTTTTTAATCGAGGTGCGTGGAGTTAGAGAGAAAAAATACAGACATTTGTTTTTATATTTTGGGTTTGGTTTAGATTGTGTTGTCTTTTTTCTTTGGCCTAACCCACACAATGCTCATGGAAAAACAACACAAACACAATGCTCATGGGAAAACAACACAAACACAATGCTCATGGAAAACAACATGAACACAATGCTCATGGGAAAACAACATGGACACAATGCTCAAGGGAGAACAACACAAACACAATGCTCATGGAAAACAACATGAACACAATGCTCATGGAAAACAACATGAACACAATGCTCATGGAAAACAACATGAACACAATGCGCATGGAAAACAACATGAAGACAATGCTCATGGAAAACAACATGAACACAATGCGCATGGAAAACAACATGAACACAATGCTCAAACAACATGAACATAATGCTCATGGAAAACAACATGAACACAATGCTCAAACAACATGAACACAATGCTCATGGAAAACAACATGAACACAATGCTCAAACAACATGAACACAATGCTCATGGAAAACATGTGTTTCTGATTAATCAAAGCTGCATAAATCCCCTTTCTATTCTAGTGGTCACAATCCAGAACAACACTGGAATAATTTAGGCAACACAATACTTTGTATGTGTCATGTTTTAATGTCAAATATTGACCTGAAAAGTAAACAGGTAAATATACTGGAGAATAACTACAATAAATTCAACTGAAGCAGCTTATAATTGCTATACTTTGCACACCATATTTGAGCAAATATGTCTTAGTTGTTTTCCACCACTGCATGGATTACTGGATGAACCCGAACTATAAGAGTCAGACACACTGACAGTCTGCTGACTGCTCCTCGGATGGGACCAGAGTTATCTGCACTATGAGGCTCAGCACGGAGTCGAAGCTGTGTTTTCTTGTTACAGCTGACACATTGTGCTTCAGCTTCAGTTTGTGCAAAATGCTGCTTGCACGTCACTAATGCAAAAAACAACAACGTGTATTAGAATAGTGTTTGACTTTCTGTTTCACAGTTGTTGTTTTTTGTATCAGTGTGAACATTTTAAGGGAGAATTTGGCATGTTTAAACTCATCCATACCCAGTGTATCACCTACAGCGACGCAGTAAGCGGGGGAGGGGGGGGGCAGAAGTAACACTGCAGTACATTGCTTTGCTGTCCTCTCCAATTGGGGGCTAACCTCCATCTACTGTTGGTAATACATTGACTGGATCAGTCCCTCAAACAACCCCACCTGAAAACACCAGAACGCTCCCTTTACGTCGGCTCTTAAACTTTTCAGCCAGACTCTTGCTATTTAGTCAGTGTTTTCAGCTCATTAAGTTAAATTATCCAGGCTATGACATCATTCTTGCCTTAACAAGTTGATCTTCAAGAGACTGCCGTTACACTGAAGGCAGATGTCTTTCATTAGTATCACTAAAGCAACACCAAAGTTAACTGTGTCTGGTCCACTGCTCCATTTTGCTTTGTAAGCTACAACACCACATGTGATCCCACTAGAATGTGCGTGTGTGTGTGTGTGTGTGTGTGTGTGTGTGTGTGTGTGTGTGTGTGTGTGTGTGTGTGTATGCGCTTTGTGTGATATGTGTTAAGATTCAGGTGGTGAACTGAGGCCTTTATAAATAATGATAAGGACAGATAGAATTATATCCAGTGAGCTGTAAGGGAACAAACATTCAATAATTTGTCCAAGATATGACACAAATACTCATCTCACTGGAAATCCTGTGGGAATAACCTTTAAAAAACCACAAGATATTGTTAATAATTTCCAAGTGGTACATGTTGTAACTTTGTGGCTTCAAAGAGCTCTTGAGCTGCACGTTATCCTCAGATTCAAGATTTTCTTTCAAGCCTATATTTAAAATATTCTTTTTGCTTCTCTGCGATCCCCTTTTCTCTTTTATGACTCCCAGATAATAACCATGAGAGATTATGTTCCGAGAATCATCGGCCAGGAGGCCTTTGATTATTACATAGGGCCCTACCGGGGGTATGATCCCACCACGGACCCCTCTGCCTCCAACGTGTTTGCCACCGCGGCGTTCCGGTTCGGCCACGCAACCATCCCCCCCGTCCTCAGGAGGCTGAACGAGAGCTCCCAGGAGCACGAGCACTTCGCCGACTTGAGGCTGCACAACACTTTCTTCAGTCCGTGGAGAATAGTTAAAGAAGGTCGGTGCACATTTATGAAGCTGCCTATTGGAACTAATACTGTATCCTGCAAGCACACTAAGTAATACTCTATTTAGGTCAGCTTGAGCAAGTGTCCGTGTAATAGTTAGGTGCAATTCAAGGGACTCGTTTGCCGTAGACCATCAAATAGACATGTTGATGTAGAGTAGGAATAACCATAATTAGTATGTGACATCGACAAGACTCTGTGTTCCAAGTCCCTTAAGACTCATTGCACAAGACGCAATAATCCATCTGACACACTTCCGGAACCTTTTTTCCATTAAATATCAATCCATCACTTTACTTACCTACTTATTACTTACACTTATGTGCGAGATAGTAAATTATTTATCACACATATGAGAGGCACATTTAAAGTCTTACTTATAGCTGATAAATGAAAAGCAAATTCAGCTTTTTTTCAACCTCATTTCCCGTCATTGTAAACATTATTCGCTCATGAATTCTGCTACAGAGTGGCATTTTAATATGTACATTGTGGCATTCAATATGTTCGTACGTACAGAGTATATAAATATATCGACAGATGAATTTAACAAATAGGTTTTTATTTTGCTGCATTGATATACAGTGTTGTGTTCAGTAGTCTTTTCACCAAGCACAGGTCTATTCCTTTTATGAAACTATATGTTGTTATGATAAACAGAGTGTTCATCCCAGATAGTCCACTCATCTTGTTTGCTCAAATGAAATTGTTGGACCCCAGTGAGCCCAGGGGAAGCAGAGGAACCCAAGCTTAGGAGGGATATACAAACATTGTTCTGAGCGGCATAAAGAAAGCAAACAGTGACGTTCAGACTGTACTCACACACCCTATACCTTCTGTTTCTCAGTGTGGGATAAGGGATTACAGGCAAGTCAAAGTGA
The DNA here is from genome assembly GCA_036178185.1 of Liparis tanakae. Lineage (NCBI taxonomy): Eukaryota > Metazoa > Chordata > Actinopteri > Perciformes > Liparidae > Liparis > Liparis tanakae. Next base: position 13,627,199 of record CM070093.1, read on the forward strand.
GCATGCTGTTTGCGGTTTAACGACATCAAGTCACGCGCAACTGTTAACAGAAAACATGTCATCCGATGTGCATTCACATTAGTATCACTGCATTCCACAGGAAAAGAAGATGAAAATAATTGGATAATGACCGTGAACAAATAAATAATGCAGTTCGACAGTGGGTCATTGGTTCGCAGGTCCGTCTTTCAGGGGGTTGGAGGTTCAATCCCCACCCTAGTTGAAGTGTCCTTGAGCAACACACTTAAATGTGCTCTCTGTAGCTGTGTTGTGAATTCAACATGATTGTAATAATATAAATAATTGGATAAAAGCGTCAGCTAACCGACATGTAATGTAATGCAATGCAGTTCTTCTCTCAAGGTGGAATTGAACCAACCCTGAGAGGCGCGTTTGGGACCGCGGCATCGGCTGCTAGCGCAAACATGCTGTTGACGCAGGAGTTAACAGACAGGTTGCTGGTGTTGACTGTGCCACACTCCATGGACCTGGCCTCCCTGAATCTGCAGAGAGGACGAGATCACGCCCTCCCAGGTAAGTGCTCGGCTGCACTGCTGCTATTCAGCTAAGCCTTACGAATCAGAGTGACAATCAACGAGCAACCTGCTGGTTAATCCTGAAAGCTTAAACATCAGTTTCTTTGTCCTTCCCCTCTATCGAACCATTCATAAAGGAGGTGATGTTTAGAGGAGATATCCACTGACTTTAGTAGACAATGGCAAGTCCTTTCAGCAGCTTGGTATTAAATAAAGAGATAAAGAGGCGGGGGGGGTTGCATTCTGGTCATTTTGCTAACATGGGGTTGGCAGTCTGTTTACAGGTTTTGGGAAGTAAGTAACCTTCTAGGCACACTGTATTTGTGAGGAAAAATAAGTTGTATGAACCTTGGTTGAGCTTGAAGAAATAAGCTTAGTAAGTAGGTAAGTAGTGAGTAGTGAGTGTACCTCTGTAGCCCACTCCTCATATCTGCTTGAGTCCAGCAGCTCATGCCACATTAGCTTCTGCTACAGTACACATCTGAATCTCCTACTGAATTGTCAGTGGTCAAGTTGCATTGCTGGTGAAGTCTGAGCCAGGTTTAGATATCATAGTCATGGGAGAGTGATATCTCTCAACAACAAAGAAACATGTGAAAAGCTTACTTTTAATTTGTGCTCAAATTACTTTTCAGGATACAACGACTGGAGATCGTTCTGCGGACTGGATCCCATTGAGACAATGGATGGCTTCAGAGAGGTTGTGAGAGACTTCAGGGTTGCAGAGAAGATCGCACAAATATACAAACATCTGGATAATATCGATGTGTGGCTTGGAGGGCTCGTTGAATACATGTTGCCAGGCTCAAGAACTGGTCCCCTCTTTGCTTGCCTAATCGGAAAACAGATGAAGGCACTGCGGGATGGCGATAGGTACGCTAATATTTACTCGATAAAATATTCTAGTTTTTATATATTGAATTGTTTGTAAAGGAGAGATCAACTGTTTTTAATTCCCAGGTTTTGGTGGGAGGCTGACGGGATATTCAGCCAGCCACAAAAAGATGAGCTCTTGAAGGGTTCTCTGTCTCGGATCATCTGCGACAACAGTGACATCAGGGAAGTCCCTCCTGACTCTTTCAGGTTTGGGAAATACCCCGACGACTACGTCTCTTGTGATCACGTCCCAACGATAAATCTGGATGCTTGGCGAGAGGAGAAGAGCCAAGGTGGGCTGGAAAAAAACTGCTAATATTTGTCCTGAAAATTCATACACGATCCTTTGAATTTTAACACGCAAACCTTTTTATCTCTCAATTCCAGACTTGGAACAGTGTGGCGCTCCTCCAACGATAAAGAATGGGGATTTTATTTTGTCTTCTACAAATGGAAAACTGGTCGCTCTGTACTCCTGTTACCATGGTTTCAAGTTAAAGGGTGCGGCTGCAATAATTTGCGAGGGATATCAATGGAGTGATCAATCCCCAAGTTGTACAGGTATGTGAAGGGTTTTGACATGGCTTTATTTCATCACACTTGTTTGTGATGTTATGATGCCTGTTTAGAGCTGATTACACTGTCAGCTGGTACATATCACGTCCTGATAGTACGAACTGCTGCATATTGAAACGTACAGATCCTCTTAGGAAGAGATATCCGGCAAATATCTATCTTTGGACAAGCTGTACTGTAGTGCATTGTAGTCTGACTGGCGCTTTACTGCTATCTGCTGGTAGTATTGGGAAAAGGGAAATGTTCCAATGGGAAATGTACGGGGAATAGGGCTGATTTATGATTTTAACAAGTTTTCATGAAGACAACCCGTTGTGAATGGGTTCAACCTCCTTTTTAGCAGCCATCCATGTCAGTGTGGTATGAAAGTATTTGCAGGAACAAAAGTATGGTTGTTATATAAGAAGTGGATTCAGTCAACATCCCTTCACCTATTGGTTTGCAGTTCTGAAGCCTTGATTTCAGAATTGTGTCCGTCCCAAACTTTTCCAATCAGAAATGATACGAGAGGGTGGAGCTAAGTACAAACACACGCTGACCAATATTAATAATTAAGGCTTAAAGTTATATAATGAAACAGACAACTCCGGACAAGGCCGTGGTCGCAACCTGTCAATCACAAAGTAGCCACGCCCACAGCATCATCTATTTTACTCTAAAGGGGACCATCATTTACTAAATGAGCATCAGCCATTGAGAACATGAACAAATGTTTGCTTGGGTAATACATCAAGTGAGAAGTGGAGTAATTAGCGAAGACTTCTATGTAATCTGACCCTTGATGGAGATTAGAGAGAAAGAAAGTCACTTACAAGACACTTGCACGTTGGCTTCATTCTTCACAACCAGAGATTACTTCCGGGTTATGTTTTTTTAATGGATGAAATGCTGAAAAATGCAATTGCATTTTTGAATAATAAGCATGATTTGATTAGCTTTGCTTGAGTGCATCTGGTTGATGATCATTTATCAATAATGTTAATGAGTTATATAGACAGATCTTCAATATGTCAGCACTGCACCTGGCATGGAGCCTAATTGGATCGAAGGGTTTTGCTTATAACACTAACCAGTGGACAGGTCTATAATAAACATTCTGACGGATAACTTATCGATGATGATTCTCATAACTCTCTTCTAATATTTAACTAGGTTTCTCTGTTATGATAGGCTAAGTTAGTCAAGAAAGTCACAAACAACATAGCACTGAATAAATATTCCCCAATACACAATTCAATACTAAATCCTCAACAGAGGATATCTTAATGCACGGTCAAAATGTCATTAAATATTGATGGCTACGGTCAAATATGTTGTTTTTTTTGGCAGTGGGACAGTTGATCAATTATAGTATCTTATACAGTGTTTATTCCTTTATGCATATGTATGAACATGTCCATGTGTCATTCGTAGTTCAGCTTTTTTAAACTAAAATTGCCATGATGTCTTGTTTTTGTGTTGTTGCAGGGAATCCTCACTAACTTGTTGACACTGCAGCAGATACAGAAGCGCTTCATAGTTGTATTACCACACTCAGGGAAACGTTGCAATCCTTGTTATCTTTTTCTCATATGTCATGATTTTTCTAATTACCTTTTTTTGGGAATTGAATAAGAAACTCGATGAAAAGTTATTTAATTAAGTTGATGATTTTTTACAATTCCATTCCATTATCCATACCGCTGGAGCCAATTCCAGCTGATATTGGGCGAAGGCAGGGTTCACCTTGGACAGGTCGCCAGCCCATCCAGGGCACATATAGAGACAGACAACCATTCACACTCACACACAATTTAGAGATCAATTAACCTGAGCTGCATTTCTTTGGACTGTGGGAGGAAGCCGGAGAACCCGAAGGGAACCCACGCTGCCACGGGGAGAACATCCACACAGAGGAATCAACCGGGAATGGAACCCACGGCCCTCTTGCTGGGAGGCGAGAGTGCTAGCCACTACACAACCGTGCAGCCCCGATTTTTATAAACATTTGATATAATGACAACTGCTAATATTGAATCACCTGCTTTAAATTTGGTGGACTAATAATGTCCTTAGCTAATTGCAGTAAATGTCATTTTTGTTCTATAAAAATATATACACTAAACTGTAAATCAAAACACTTTCTTGTCCCTCCCTCCTTACTCACAGGTAAAAGGTTTGATTCAAATGATGTGGACATCAGCTTTAGAAAACAATGTCAAACAATCCTTAGCATTTCCAAACGAAGAAACTCACCATGATAAAATTAAAGTTATCACACAGTTCATATTGCGCAATGTATTTTTTTCACTTCAGAACAGGTATGGCTGAGCAAGGTGCAGTAACAAAAGCTAATAATAACCAAAGCTAATAATAACAGCCTTCATGTTTTTAAATGGGGTCAAATGACTCATACATGTCACCTGTTACTGGTTATACACAAGGAAGATGGTTCTTTGACTACTTGAACTGCCTTATCATTCTGTTGTAATATTCTGCTATAAAAACCTTTGCTTAAAATAAAAATTAAACTTTCTGTAATAGCAACATGTTACACGTTACTGTAGATCACGGAAGAATCCTAAACAAATGGATAAAAAAGGTACGCTGTTAGAAATACTGAGGACTCCATCAGCATTTGTACTGTAACATTTCTTAAGTAACATTATTTTAAAGAAGAAGGTACAGTGGGTTATTCAAGGACAATACAAGACAGATAGAAGAGAAGAGAAGAGAACAGTACAACAAATAATACAACTATATAAACTAACGGTAAAATACAATGCTATGTCGGGCCTTCTAATTAAGTTTGGACATTAATCGGAAAAGATGAATGAAATCCCAGAATAACAGTCGGAGCACAAAGCCTTTTAGTCGGCGTAGGACCTGGATACCTTAAGGATTTTTAAAAGGGTTTTCTCCCATGACGGTTCTCTAGCCTCTTCACCCATCATTCATCTGCTCTCAAGATTTCCCAAGCGCTTGGTGACACCCTGTAAACAAAAATAATAAATCAGGTGTACATGTATGATGAGTGACAAATGGTGGAGAAATGCCACCACTTGTCACTCATCCTGTAGGTCCTTACAGTAACAGCCACTTACTATTGTACCTAATTACAGCTTCTTAAACAAAAACATTGATTATATAATGGTTGTGCGTGGAATCAGTGTATATTTTGTGTTCATAGCCAGAAACAACTCACGTATGCATAACAGCACCACAGGGTCCCCAAATGACTTCATTATTATCTAGAGTGACGAATATTTAATCGTTGACCTGCCATTTACATTTACAGTATTGTTCTCACACATGCTCCCTCTGCCCGACTCCAGCTACGCTAAAGCATATCTTGGTGGGCTGCAAGATCGGCCTTACTCAACACCTGGCGGCACAACCAGGTGCTACAATGTCTTGCGGCAGTGCTGGAGAGTTGACGGATGAGCGTCAACGCCCTTCCTCCACCATCTCGTAGGACGGCAACAACATTTGTCCGGGAGGGCGGGGGCCAAGCCACCCTCACCACCTCAAGACCAGAGACTGGACAGCTAAGTGGGGCACGGGACTGGAAGATGCTGGCAGACCTGGGCCAGAAGCTCCGCTTTCCAGCAGAAATAGCATTAACAAACCTGTGACCAGACCTTGTGCTTTGGTCAGCCTCACTCAAGCAAGTGTATATCATCGAGCTCACGGTGCCCTGGGAGAGTGCGGTTGAGGAGGCCTACGAGCGCAAGAAGACAAAGTATGCAGACCTTGCAGCAGACGCACAGCAACGAGGCTGGAAAGCTAGGGTCTGCCCAGTGGAAGTAGGCTGCAGAGTATTTGTAGCAATCTCGACATCCAGGCTTCTTCAAGAGATGGGAGTGCGGGGGAAGGCCCATAGACAGGCAGTCAAAGACCTTTCCAGGGCTGCTGAAAAGGGAAGTCAGTGGCTGTGGATTAAGAGGAAGGACTCCACCTGGGCTGTCGGATGAATGATGACATCTAGGGAGTGAGCCTGGGACGGCGGATCTCACTGCTGAACCCTCAATCAGCGAAACATCGAAGAAGGAGGGCGCCCACTTGATAACCCATAGGATGCCATCAATCATTTGACCAGCCCACAGAGTCTCGAGTATGCAGATAGGGATATTTACACCTTGTCCTACATAACAGAACTGATCATCTGGAGAACCAGTGACTGCTGTGAAAGAGCAGCTGGCAACTAGGGAAAGACCTTGTGACAGCATGGAAATACAGCTGGCAGGAGGGAATAGACCCTAACGGGGCTGCCACAGGCTAGCTACCCGTGGTAGCGGGACCCAGCACGAACTGTGTATGAGTCCCAACCACCAAACGGCTACGAAAAATTATATGGATAAAATACCCCTTGAGTCAGCGAGAGCGGGGGCGGAAGATGACTCATCGGCGGATAACCCGGTTATTGACATAGGAACGGAACAGACTACGAATTTGATGATCAGCATACCCGAGACTGCAACAGTGACGGCAGGACACACACTCCAGCGCTGCATATGTGGCTGGGCAAAGGTTACTTCCACTAGAGGCCTAAAAATACATCAGGGCAAGAAAAGGTGCCTAAAGAAGGGTCAACAGGGATCTCGCATCGACAGCTACTTTCTGAGAAGCAGGTCGAGTCAGTCGACTGAAGTTCAGCAGCAGGACCAAAACCACAGTCTGCAGGACATCAACATCCCTGTCCCAGAAGAGAACAAACCTTGCACAGGAAACCAACCTGAACCTAGCCCAGCAAGACCTGCAGTGGAAAAGAAGATCCATGGGCGAAGGCCACTGATCAAGTGGCCAAAATCCTGTGAAAAGGCACTGTGGATGGAGGTCAACATTGACCTCTGCAACATCTTAGAGGGGATCAGAGGCACCACCAGGAAGAAGCTGGAGAGAATGGAAGATCTTATATACAGCTATGGATTAGAAAGGTTTGGAGCAGTTGAAAGAAAGAGATCTCAACCAACAATCCCCACTAAGTCCAGGAGGCAGAAAGAAATAGATTGCCTAGTCCGAGAGAGAAGGCAGCTAAAGAAGCAGTGGAGGAAAGCCACAGAGGAGGAAAGGGAGGGCATCAACGTCTTACAGGAGGAAATCCGTAGTAGACTTGGGACACTGAGAAGAGCGGAAAATCTGGTAAAGAAGCGCAGAAGGAAGGAACAGACAAGATCACGCTTCTACAAAGACCCCTTCAAATTTGTGAAGAGTCTCTTTACAGCAGAGAAGAGTGGAAGTCTCTCAGTGTCAAAGGCAGACCTGGAAAAACATCTGGAAAAGTCCTGCACAGATGCCAAACGCCATGAAGAGGTTATTCTCCCACCTGACATGCCACCAATCAAGCAGCCAGAGCACCAGCTAGACATCAGCCCACCCAGATGGAGCGAAGTTGAGAAAACAGTGCATAGAGCAAGGGGTGCTTCAGCTCCAGGTCCTAACGGAGTTCCATACAGACTCTACAAAAATGCACCAGGTGCCCTACGATTCCTCTGGAAGCTCATGAAGGTGGTTTGGCAAAAAAAGGAGATACCAACATCCTGGCAGAAAGCTGGAGGAATCCTTATCCCAAAGGAAAAGGACTCTTCAGAAATCGGCCAATTCCGCCAGATCAGCCTCCTAAACGTCGAGGGGAAGATATTCTTCAGTGTGGTTGCTCACAGGCTGGCAGGATACCTGCAAAGAAACAATCTGATTGACACATCAATCCAGAAAGCAGGCATCTCTGGCTTCTCCAGTTGTCTGGAACATGCGAGTATCATCTGGCATCAGATCAAGGTTGCCAAGAGGGAGGGAACAGATCTTCACGTGGTGTTCCTGGATCTTGCCAACGCCTTTGGCTCAGTCCCTCACAACCTCCTTTGGACCGCCTTTGACTTCTTCAGGGTCCCTGTAGCCCTAACAGGCCTTGTCAAGGCCTACTTCCAGGACATGCAGGTGTGCTTGTCAACAGCAGAGTACACCACAGCATGGCAGCATCTAGAAGTGGGAATTATGGCCGGCTGCACCATCTCCCCGCTAGCCTTCACAATGGCCATGGAGATGATAATTCGAGCATCTCGTTGGGTGGTTGGAGGACAGCTTATAAGACCTGGACTGAGGCTGCCGCCTGTGAGAGCTTACATGGACGACCTTACCACCCTCACTACAACCAAGGCTTGCACTGTACGGCTGCTGGGAAAGCTGCAAGATAACATTGAGCTGGCTCGGATGAAGATCAAGCCAAGCAAGTCCAGAAGCATCTCCATCGTCAAGGGGAAGCTGTCAGACCAACGCTTTCTCATTGGCGATGAGCCCATTCCGACTGTCTCTGAGAAGCCTGTGAAGAGCCTTGGCCGATGGTATGATGCCTCCCTTAGGGACAAAGAGCAAGTACATCAGCTCAGGAAGGATGTAGCTAGCGGCCTGGAAAACATCGACAGAACCGCACTACCTGGCAAGTTGAAGCTCTGGTGTATGCAGTTTGGGCTCCTTCCACGCCTCTTATGGCCACTTACCATTTACGAAGTCCCGATCTCGAACGTGGAAAAGCTGGAAAGGCTGGTTAGCACATATGCAAGGAAGTGACTTGGGCTTCCAAGGTGCCTTTGCAGTATAGGACTCTATGGCAAAGGAGTATTAGAACTGCCCATTTCCAGTCTTGCCAAAGTTAGACTGGAAATGATGCTATTGGATTCGAATGATCCATTTGTAGCCCAAGCTGCACCCATCCTGGCTACTGGGAGGAAGTGGACCCCACTGGAAGCAACCAAGCAGGCAAAGGCAGCACTCAAGCACAGGGACATCGTGGGCCGAGTGCAGCACGGAAGGAGTGGTCTTGGAGCTGGAGCCAGTACACCGGTCTGGAACAAGGCTACTCCGTTCCAGAGACGCAAATTGGTGGTCCAGGAGGTACGTCAGCAAGAGGAGGCAGCAAGGTGTGCAAAAGCTGTGTCACAGGCAAGGCAGGGGCAGTGGATGAATTGGGAGGGAGTGGAGAAGAGAAATATCTCCTGGCATGAGCTGTGGGAGATGGAGGCATTTAAGGCTAGCTTCACCATCAGGGCCGCTTATGATGTACTGCGATCTCCCAAGAATCTTAGCCAGTGGTACGGAGAAGACCCCACATGCTCCCTCTGCCCAACTCCAGCTACGCTAAAGCACATCTTGGTGGGCTGCAAGACCGGCCTTACTCAAGGCCGGTACACCTGGCGGCACAACCAGGTGCTACAATGTCTTGCAGCAGTGCTGGAGAGTCGACGGATGAGCGTCAACGCCCTTCCTCCACCATCTCGTAGGACGGCAACAACATTTGTCCGGGAGGGTGGGGGCCAAGCCACCCTCACCACCTCAAGACCAGAGACTGGACAGCTAAGTGGGACACGGGACTGGAAGATGCTGGCAGACCTGGGCCAGAAGCTCCGCTTTCCAGCAGAAATAGCATTAACAAACCTGCGACCAGACCTTGTGCTTTGGTCAGCCTCACTCAAGCAAGTGTATATCATCGAGCTCACGGTGCCCTGGGAGAGTGCGGTTGAGGAGGCCTACGAGCGCAAGAAGACAAAGTATGCAGACCTTGCATCAGACGCACAGCAACGAGGCTGGAAAGCTAGGGTCTAACCAGTGGAAGTAGGCTGTAGAGGATTTGTAGCAATCCCGACATCCAGGCTTCTTCGAGAGATGGGAGTGCGGGGGAAGGCCCACAGACAGGCAGTCAAAGACCTTTCCAGGGCTGCTGAAAAGGGAAGTCAGTGGCTGTGGATTAAGAGGAAGGACTCCACCTGGGCTGTCGGATGAATGATGACATCTAGGGAGTGAGCCTGGGACGCCGGATCTCACTGCTGAACCCTCTGGAGATGTCGTGGGTCAATCAGCGAAACATCGAAGAAGGAGGGCGCCCACTTGATAACCCATAGGATGCCATCAATCATTCGACCAGCCCACAGAGTCTCGAGTATGCAGATAGGGATATTTACACCTTGTCCTACATAACAAAACTCCTTCAAATAATCATATATTCGCATCTCTTCTTGAAAAGGTAATGCTAAGTCCTTGTGCACAGCAATGCTGGGCACCTCCTAGTTTATGTTTGTGATTGTTTGTGATTCCTTTGGTGTGCGTGTGTTTGCACAGGTGCAGATGAACTGTTTTTGTAATGCTGTTTATGTCACTGGTCTGGTTCTAATGTTAGCGTTCTCGCATTACTGAGCCTTCAACGATCAATAATGAGTCATCTTGGTGTGGCACAAAGTGTCAGAGCCAGAAACAGAATCTCTGTCCTTCCATTTCACCTTTCTTTTTTTTTTCTTTTTTTTTTTACTTTTTGGAGGGGGTTCTTTCCCATGAAGCATTTGGCAAGAAAAGAAAGAAATTAATACAAAAACAGAAAAGAATACAAATGTAGTGCTGAACTACATCGACATCTTAGACAAATAACCTGAATAAGACATCCATTGGGCGCATGTATCTGTGTGTACTTTAAGTAGGAGGAAAACACCAGAACCTATTGATTGACATTTTTATTTTGGCCTAAGCTCCAAATCCCTTTGGCTATTTTTGTATTTGTCGCGAGTTTGGCTGTGACATCACTGCCAAGATGGCAACCGCTTTGAGAGAAACCTATAGGCGACACTTATTTTATAAATCTCCACGTCGGTATTTGATGATTTGAGAGAGTATACTGTATGTTGCAAACCCGTTCATCTCATATACTTTACACTCGCCAAATGTATTTCTGGATTATCAAACTCAATGCAATTTGGACACATGACACATTCAATATTAACAGACTTTAAATTAACCAAAGTGAAAGTGCTCTATGCAGCAGCGGTGGTAGAGCTGCAGGTCTCTGCGACCCGAGCATGTCGTCCTTCCTTGCCTGCTGAATGCTAAATATACCGACATCACAACCAAACTCTTCCTCAGCTCCTCTGGGAAATCAATCGTGAACACCTGTAGAATTCATAGCTAGTCCGAATAGACTTGATGCCCAGTAACCCCTAACGTTATCTCAGTGTTCTTGACATGCAGTTGGTGCCCTGGTCAGTCAGAATCTTTCGGGATTCCGACACTGGAGATGACCTGAACAGCGACTGTGTGGCACTCTTTGCAGAAATGTTGTGCAACGGCACCGCCTCCGAATATCGTGTTGCGTAATCCACGAGGACTAACACAAAGCGATATTCGCGTGCACTCCGGTGAAATGGCCCAATGAGGTCCATAGCGATTCGTTCGAAAAGAAGCTCCATTAATGGCAGAGGACGCAAAGACACGCTCAGAATGGCCGGGTGGTTAACCAATTGACAGTCCGAGCAGGACGCATATCAATTGCGCACATCCGCCCGGATGCCTGGGCAATAAAATCGTCATTATCCGGTCTAGTGTATATATCACTATATCACCACCTGAAAATCCACCCTGACCGAGCTACTATTCCTTCCAGGGAAAGGCTCCCCCATCCATGACCTGACTACCACCTTCAACAGCTCCGTGTTGGCCCCTACCCTGACTGCCAGGAGCCTCGGGGTGACACTTGACAGTAAACTCTCCCTGACGGCCAACATCGCTGCGACAGCGCGTTCCTGTAGGTACATGCTGCACAACATCAGGGGAATACGACCTCTTCTTACCCAGAAGGCAGCGCAGGTTCTGGTCCAGGCTCTGGTCATTTCACGCCTCGACTACTGCAACTCCCTCCTGGCTGTTCTACCTGCTAAGGCAGGGGTCGGGAACCTATGGCTATAGCCATATATGGATCTTCCAGTGACGGCATATGGCTCTTTTGAGTTTGAGTAAAAAAAAAGAAAAAAACTATGCCCGCCCCCCTGTAACTTTCTCTATAGCGCCAGATTCCAGCAGCAGTAATTTAAGGTCCCTTTTTTTACAGACGTCTTTGTTCTTTTATTAAACTAAACGTCTGTTATTGACCGTGTCCACAGCAGCATGTCATTCTGTCTCTACGTGTCGCGTCTCCGCTCGCCGTCTCGCGCGCCGCTGAGCTCCGCCGGCATGTGCGCATATGGCTCCCAATGAAATATATTTAGAAATATTTGGCTTTTATGGCTCTCCCAGTCAAAAAGGTTCCTGACCCCAGTGCTAAGGCCATCAGACCCCTTCAGTTCATCCAGAATGCAGCTGCTCGACTGGTCTTCAGGCTCCCGAAATTCACCCACACCACTCCGCTCCTCCGCTCTCTTCACTGGCTACCGGTGGCGGCCCGTATCCGCTTCAAAACATTGGTTCTGGCGTACCGTGCTCTGAACGGATCGGGCCCCGTCTACATCCGGGATGTGGTCACACAGTACACCCCGGCACGTTCGCTCCGCTCGGCAACAGCCAACCGACTTGGGACTCCATCACCTCGAGCTAATCACTCAAAATCCAGACTGTTTGCTGTCCTGGCTCCTCAGTGGTGGAACAAGTTCCCCACTGACATCAGGACAGCAGAAAGTCCCTAAATATTTTGCCGTAAACTAAAAACACACTTTTCCGACCATATCTGGATTAAAACACAAATTTGCACTTCAGTGGCACTTAAATAGCTCTTATTATGATACTTTTGTAGTTTAAATGTTGAGGAAATGTTACTTTCTGTATTCTTGTTGTTCTTAGTTTGTACTCTAGGTTGAATGCACTTATTGTAAGTCGCTTTGGATAAAAGCGTCTGCTAAATGACATGTCACGTAATATCATCAGGTTATAGTGATCCGCCGGGAAAGGGTCCCGGCGGCTCTTCGGCACCAGTAACTGGGTGCTTTTCTGCCCTGTCTGAGCATCACGGCTCACTCAGTACAGTCTTTCCCTAATCAATAAAAAGTGCGTATATGCCTGTGCTGTGTCAGGGCGCACCAGCTGATCAGCCGGCAGATCTGGGTGCGTTTCCATGCTCTCCATGTGTGTGCCCTTTTTCTTTTTTTTAGGGGGGCCTCACGTTGGGCTCCAGTGTCACCTGTCATACTGAGGTTATAGTTGGTAATATACTTTATTCGGCTGCAGACTGTGTCTCTGCTCTTCCCTCTCATGCCTCCTTCCCTATGCCTCCTCCTACAGGGCAGAGACACTGATGAGCTGATCCCCTGCAGCTGAGGCCAATTAGGCCTATTGCCGGTGTTCTGTCATTTCATGATACTTGTCAAGAACCGATACCTTGTGGTATTGCGCATGCGCCGAGTCGATTTTCCGATTTTGTTTTGACACGCCCATAATGTTTTGCCACCCTGTCGATGCACGTCTGATAACGGGGAATGACATCAAAATCCCGATTATTTCCCTAGTTAAAAGTACATTCAGCATGTATATTGTACAGGTAATAATATGTAGTAATGACATGTAGATTAATGAGTGATAAGCAGTTGCTATTTCTTTTTTGTCAACAAATTATTGTAAACATGAGTTTGTTCACATTATCAATAATAAAGCACTGGTTTATTATTAGGGTATTTAGTGTTGAAGATAAACACTTTAACAGTGAAAAGTGAAACATTGAACTTTGAAAGAAAAGCATATTTTGATCGTACAATAACATCCTATCAGATAGGGTAGCATTAATCGATACACACCTATCAGTTTATGCAGCGGGTAGCACATTTTTACAAGGCAGCAAAAAATGACAGAACACCGGCACCTGTTCCCTGAGCTCCTCCCCCACACATCCACAGCTGATCCTAACGACACCCAGCCACCACATACTGTAGATAAGTATCGACACATGAAGATTCAGAGGGTAAAGTGTTAAATTAACTCATCACTATCCAGTAGCTGTCAAGTTTGGTCAAATGGATCAAATGCAGACACAAATTTCCCCATTGTGGGATCAATAAAGTATACATTATTATTACATTATTATTATTATTATGATTGTCTTCTGAAAATAAGATGTATTCGTTAATGTGTGTCTTTTAGAATTAAATGCTTTATATTGTTGTTGTCGTTGTTTTTAAAGTATTAGCTCCTTGGAACATACTGTACCACTTATGTAACTTTTACAAGATATGAAAGTAAGTTTCTCTTCTATAAGTTGGCCAACTTGTTTGATTTGGTTCTCAACGATTGTTCTGGTCTGTCTGCATTTCTAGTTTTGAGGAGTGTCTGATCCACAATAGTTGCATGTCCTGCCAAAGTTTAAGAATGCCAGTGTTTCCTTTGTTGCTGAATATGACGTCTATTATTTTTTATCAACCGCTGTCATGGTTTTACCTTTACACACTGTTCTAAAGTTCTGCAGTCTCTTAGTCTTGTAGCAATTACTCCATCAGCTCCGGTGAGAGATATCAGCATCACCCCGTGCTCATCCTAATTCCGGAGGGAGTCCAATCGCCAAAGACTTTTCAATATAAAAATACATGCAATTGTAATACATTATTGTTAAACTAAAAAAAGAAGTCTCTCTTGATTAAAATATGTTTATGACAGCTGCAGCACTCAAAAGAAGCAGTGCCATCTATTCCATTCAGTAGAAAGCACCATATATAAAGTTGTACACATTTCAAACTTCAAACAAAAGAATCAGGTGTTTGTTATGAGAACCACCTCTATCCTGCTGTGTGCCCATCACCCTACACGACAAGCACACTTTCCAGACTAAACAATGCTTTTTATCTTCTTACTTTCTCCCTACATACACCTTTATTTGACTGATAACTCTAAAGTAAGGGTTTCTTTCATGTCTCTCCTAATAAATATGCTACTACAGGATTTCTAATAGACTATCTGTCCATCACACTGACTGACAGAGTGACACACATCCTATTGCATCCCAATCTCAGACACACACTCTTTCTAATGACCCCATCTGTGCAAGAAATACAGATACTATTTTAACTGGAACCTTTGTTTTTGTATTTTATATTATACTATACATATTTTTTTAAATATACAGATACTATTTTGAAGGGAACCTTTTTTTATTTTTTTATTTTTTTTAAATGCAAATAAAATTTAGGAGAAAATACAAGTTATACTAGACTAGTGTGATTTATATTTATATTTTTACAATGTAACTACCAAATTGTTTGAACATGTATTAGTCATGAAACAAGTGAGTAATCCAAATTGAAATCTGATCCATGGAAGGGTGAATAACTGCATGAATTAATAAAAAGACACAGAGATGATTTGGATGTACGTTTGGAATTATGAAGGATGCATTTGCGTTCACTTGCTTTTTCACCCTTCTTCTTCACTTTAACTTGACGTTGCTTCTTTGCCCTTGCACTTGGACACATTGCAGCTGAATCACATTATCCTTAGTTCGAAGACAGAAAACACCCTTGGAAAAAAAAGGCCCTGCGGATCACTCAGTGTGATTTTGTCACATGTGTAGCCTCACCCTGGGTGACTAAGGCACGACTGCACCTTTTTCAGCAAGTCAGCAGCAGAAGAGCAGCCGTGCACTCAGAAGCATTTCAGTATAGGAAATGCAGCCAATGCACATGATGTGTATGCATGTGCATGTGCATGTTAGAAGAACATCGACTGGAGGCATAACAACTAGCTTAAGCCAACTTAGCAGATGCCCTAATGAAGAAAAAAAAAATTGAATAATGAAATGAAGGTGGTCTTCAAATGACATGAAGATGGTCTTTCCTTCACAATAACAGCGACCACAATCTTTCCCCTAATCAATACATAAATACAGCTTTAACGACAACCACAATAACATAACATTTATAACTTATGTGTAACTTCTGGGCAATGTATTGACCTGATTATAAAACTGAGTGATGAGCCTTCACTCTGGAATTTGTTTGAGTAACGTGCAGATCTTCTTTTGAATGCTTCATATCTGAGAGTCAGGAGGCATTGATTTCTTTGCTCCACCCAATATATATACCTGCTTCCATTCCAATTACGATCCTCACTCGTCTCTTACCAGGCAAAGGAGAAAGAGAGGTGAGCTCAACCTGTCAAACATCTTCCTGTAGCTCGTCTTACTTACCTTTTATTCTTTACACATTGTTAAAAAACGTAAATATGTTGTTATTGGATGTACCTTTTTAGTTTTTGTTTTACTCCTGTACACTATACTTTGTGACCTCTTGTCTGTGATAAGAGCTATATAAAGATATTTGACTCACTTGTCCTAATATGGCATTAATGGTGTAGTCAGCTAAAAAACACACATTGCTTGATATAACTAATATTGTCAGCGATGTGTGAGCTTAAATTTGATTTTGGATCCTTTTGAAGTTTAACGAAATGTGTCGCATTGAACAGGACTTTTTTTCTGAAATACAAACATGCAAAGTGATGCACATGCCTCTGATTACCATTATTTATACATTTGTATTGCCGTCTTTTTCTTATCAAATGCCAGTTAAATACATTGAAGACCACTGAATGTGTACGCAATGAGAAGGTGAGCTGAACACGGTTTTCAATCATGGGTGGCCAAAGAACGTCGCCGCACGTTCTTTTTCTACTGTCATTCATCGGAGTTGGTAAGTGTCCCCCTCTTTTATTCTATACAAATATTTGGATATCGATCATTCACTTTATTGTCAGGACAGATGTTAAATATATAAACTACAAATATGTTGTATTTTATTTCCTCAGCATGGATATCAACATTGGTCTCGTCAAGCGTAAGTCAATCTGCTTGTCTTTGATTGTGGCACTAAATGTAATAGTCAGTTTTATGTCTCATCTGTTCAACATACTAAATAAATAAATACGCTTTCCTTTTCAGGAAATTCCGACATCCGGTATGGATAATATTTTTTTATTCATTCCTGAATGTGAAATTAAGTATATACTTGTAGTGTAATTCACTGTTAATTCTATGTAATAATTATTTTAATTTAAAACATGTAGGGTCAGGTTCAGTGACAAACAAGACTACAAACAGGTCAGTATGCAAACTTCAAATAAAACAGTTATTTAACATTAACTGAAACAAAGCATTCACACAGCACTTTTCAAAAGAATATCATTTCAATAATAGTTTTTGAGATTACCATTTTTTTAAACCATTTAATTTTGTCCTCAAAGCAATGCAAGTGACGGTTACCCAAAAACCTGCCAAGCAGTAAATCCACTAAATGCCAGTCTCAGAGTAAGTCTTTCAGAACTCACATCTCACCTCGCCCCAATAGTATGTATAACTTTTGAAAGGCACCACTAAGAAGGGTTGATAAATCACCCCCCCTTGTGTTCACTTGCCAACATTAATCTCTGCTTGATAACTTCCCATGTTGCCGTGTACGACAAATACATCTATCTGCGTTCCCTCTAGATATCGGCTGCAGTGGACACTCTGGCAGGGGAGCTTTTCTGCATGAAGGGCAAAGATGACAATTTGGACGAAAATCTCAAAGAGATTGTGCAGTCCACTTTAAGACTCTTCTTTGCCCTGGTATATACGTTTCCCTACCTTTTTTTCTTCCCCCTTCTCAAATATTTGTGACATGTATTTTGTTATTTTAATGTGGTCACTGGGAGATTAAAACATTCAACTCATACCAGCAAATACCAACAATCTACAATGATGTACGGCGGCATCATTGTGAATGTCATTGGACAATTTTTTATTGTACAAATAGTCTAAGATTAAAAATTATTTAACAACTGTGGAACTTTTACGTCATTTTCATGGCATCGTATTCCACTTGTTTAAGTGTAAAGACCGTAAGTAAGAAATGTAAGATTTGAATTGAAATATGAACCTTTTGCATATTTATCATTTATTCATAATATATGAGCCTCCATGTGTTTACAATCAAGACTTCCTTGTGAACATGTTTGTGAAAGCATAATTATATATAAATAACTTTGGTTGGCTTTCGTGTTACAACACACAACTGTGAGTTTATCATGTTTTTTCACATTAAAAATATGTTCATTTGACAGCTTCAATCAATGGTTGATTTCAATTTTGTTTTATTACAGAGCAAAAATGAGTCAGGATTCAATGTTCTGGATATCTTTGGTGTCCTGGACAGTCTACGCCTGGGTAACCCCAGTGACCCAAGATTCATCAGACTCTGGTTCTCAGTAAAGATGGCACCACTTTTGGCCCATGTTGACCAAAGATTCCTGACCCAGCTGAGCCATCAGAACTTCAGCTGCAGTTCTTTCCAAGAATTGTAAGGGAATCCAAATCTGAAATGAATGCAATTGTTGTTTAAAAAAAATATACATGATAATGACACTTGTGTAAACCCACGAAAGAAAGAAATGTAAATTGCCCTGAAAAAAAGGAAAGTTCTATGTGTCTTCAATCCAAAAGAAAGTGCACATTAGCAGATTATCTCATACATATAAACACAAACTATGACAGCAAAACAGCAAACATGGTACAGAAGTTTAAAAACACGAATAGATCAAAACAACAGAAAATTACACAAAGGTCCACACTAAAATCTCCTTCCTTGTAAACTTGTTGACAATGTTGATATTTTGTTCTATCTGTTGGGTGATGAGCTCAATTTCTTTTTCTTTTTTCGAAGGGTTGATGGAATGAGTGAGAAACTGGAGACATCCAAAGGAGTGGAGGGAAGACTAATCTATACACACTTCATTCAGGCCTACCTAACAAGAAATAACTTACCAGGTAAAATAATGAGAATATGTGTGAATCTTTATGTAATATGCAACATACGAAAAAGGAATGTATATTTAGATGTATAATTACAAATAAATGATCAGAATTGCATGGACAAAACAAATCAGGATCAGATTATTGAAACTGGAATGAACAATTAACTTTGCTAGCATTATATATAGTTGAACTCTTTCATCTTTTATGATAAACAATTCACAGAACCTGGATGCACAAAAAATGTGAGTGGAAGTGCAGAATGGCTGAAAAGAAATCTTGGAAGTTTTTCAAAATTTGCAACTCTCGAGGATCTTAAAAAGATTAACAGCAATTTCTCTGCAGTAAGTAATATACTATTTGATGAATTCACAATATCAATACGTATGATTTTAAATGTTATTTTATATATTTCTTTAAAAAAGAATATTGAATAAAAACTAAGAAATTGTATGGTGTCACCAGGAAGACCTTGTGGAGGCACTCTCATCAAAACAGAAGGCTGAGCTGCTCCTGGATGAAAGCAGCAGTGTCCAGGAGAATAAGACACTTGTGACAAAGGTGTTGAACAACTTGATAGAGGACCCTGAAGATGACAAGTTGAGGGAGTTTTTCCAGGCCTTTGCTGTGATCTCCAAGCAGGTGAATGCTTAACTTTAAGGTTGACGTAGATTAACACAACGCTGGCTGGTAAACTGTCCTGTTGGAAGTTGCCCGAGGGTGGATACATTTAGGCGGAATCTTAAAAGTGGCCAGGATTGCACTCAAAAGGATACATTCATGTCATGCTTCTTGATCGAACGGCCACCAAGGATTGCTTAATTGATGCCCCTGATGCAGTAAAGTACAAAGATGGGTCACCAAGCTTGCTTTCACTACAATGATTTCCCAAATGCAAAATGACCTCCTGAACTTTAATTTGAATCCTTTTATTTCCAGAGAAACATCACCCTCATCAGAAATCCAGGTGTACGAGAAACCGTGTTGAACCTGACCTTGACGGCCCTTGCTCCTAAATTCGAAGAATTTGAACCAGAAGAATTTGAGGAGTGGTTCCAGGTCAACTTGTCTCCTGTGATGGCAAGCCTCCACCCCGGCAGCTTGGTGGTGATACCCAGTAACATCAGCTGTGCATCCTACGCAGCTATGTAAGAGATAATATGTCTGCAGTCCAAAGCGCAACATTTGAAGTTTTTGGAGGTGGATGTCAAACGTTGGCTTCTGACAAGTCACAATGATTTCTATTTTCTTCCTTCAGACTCACTGGTCTTCGGCAAAATGTGGAATCTCTGGAACTGCAGGAATCACACAGCTTGAGATCAAGCATACTGTCACTCAAGGAGACGTTTCCACGTAAGTGGCCGAATGCTCTGCTTACAAACTTTTTCAGATTGACCAATTGCCACAACTGTGATGATAGCTGAACTGATGCAATGTCTTAATTTCAATATTTTCTGAAACAGGTTGCTCAGTTCCAGATTCCTTCACGGTGAGTTCATTTCAATGGGTCTATTGCTGGCTGTTACACTATTTGATAAAAATGTACATGCCAGAAGTTTGGCACATTCCCTTTGTTAAGGAGGCCACGTTGATAAATTTGAACTTTAAATATGTTTACCCATTGGACTAACACTTGTGCTTTGCTCGTTTCCAGTGCAAGGAGACACCGGTTGATGGTAAGTCTCTGAATAACCAGATATTTCAACTTTGATGACAAGATCGCATTCTGAAGGGACACTATCTAATACACTGATATTGCCTTTTCACAGAGGACCTCGTCTGTGCTGGAGTTAATAGGTAGGTTAATGACTGTTTTGTCGGGTGCTGGGTTTGAGTAGGTAAAGTTCTCTTCCACAATATATCTGAGGTGACGATGGTTTACTTTTTTGTTGTGCTCCTCAGATCACAAGTTGAACAAACACTGGCTGCTGACAATTCCACCAAAGCCCTCTGCAATTTAAGCATCACTGAGCATGCCTGTTCCTTGGTAAGACTGGTATATAAGCTGTGACTCTCTGAGAAAGATGTTGCTTTTGCAACATTACCCTCCTGATACTAATCTCCATTATCTCTAAACATGTTTAATTTATTTTCTAATTGTTTTTAAGGCTACACATCTCACAGCCAGCAACTTGGTCACAGTGATGAACTGCTCACTGGAAAGCCAGAGGTCCTACCCCGTAGAGGTCTGGAAGCTTTTCTTCAAAAAAGCTTCTCCGGCACTAGACCAGGCTCTTGTGACATACGCCAGCATGGTAAATTCAATCCCGAATTGTTAACAAGATTTTAGTTTTCCTGTTGTAAATCTGTTTCAAACCAAAATGATTTTTTTTCCCAATTCCAGGCCCCCAACAACAGCAACCCATCGTTGTCACATGCACTTGAGGCTCTTGGGGAGGTACAAATTGCCAACTTCAGCCAGGCAGAACTGCAGAGTGAGAACTTTGTGAACAGCTGGTTCCAGATGAAGATTCGTCCGTTTCTGGCTTCTCCATCCACCAACTTCCTAAGCTGCCTAAGCACAAAGAACTTCAGCTGCAAGACGTACCAGACTG
Source organism: Liparis tanakae (assembly GCA_036178185.1). Classification (NCBI taxonomy): domain Eukaryota; kingdom Metazoa; phylum Chordata; class Actinopteri; order Perciformes; family Liparidae; genus Liparis; species Liparis tanakae. The sequence continues at coordinate 13,648,234 of CM070093.1, forward strand.
TGTAAGCACATATGTGATACATAGCTCCACTGTGAATACGATTGCAGGAGAACCTGCTGTTTTGTAATTGTTAAGGTATTAAAAGCCTTCTCTAATATTTACCTTCCAGGCATTCAGCAGCCAAAAAGAATTCATGGAAGGAGAAAGAAAGTCAGCAGTGTACACTCATTTCATCAAGCCCTTCCTTTCCAGAAATGACTCATCAGGTAAAGGCAGCGCTCAGGCTCAAATTGGTAACGTCTCGATAGCATGTGGTGGGTATACGTTGACAATGACTTTGTTTCTTTCTTCTCTGAAGATCGTGGCTGTGTCTCATTGACCAATGGTAGTGCACAGTGGCTGCAGGTAAACCTCGGCAGCTTCTTCAAATTTGCAACACTGCAGGATCTGCAAGCCCTCAATGCCAACTTCTCCAGTGTAAGTGGCGACTGCGTTAAAGTATTCCTATTCCAAACTGAAACGTCTTTCCTTTGGTTTGGCAATTTGGGATGGGTGATTTCATATTGATTTCCTTTTCTAGGCCGGATCGTTGTCACTGCTCACTCCTACTCAGGTGGCACAGTTCACACTGAGCTCAGGGGCCTTGAATGACACAGACCAAATAGACAATGTGTTTGAGGCACTTGAGGAGGGGGATGCTCTGGAAAATGTGAATGAATTCCTGACACAGTTGACAGCAAGTGAAAAGGTAGGCTACTCTCGGCACCTGGGTAAGATGGATAACGGAACGGCGTGAAGCCGAGCATAGTCATGTATCTAACCCTCTACATCATTTCTAGGGCAGTCATTCATATCAAGTACGCTGTTGCATCCTATGTTGCATGGCGTCTGGGGTATCTCGGTGTTTGAATCCTCTCATGTCGTCATTTGACAGGTCCCTTATTTCCAACCTGCTGTGAGAGATCGTGCGATGAATCGGACCTTCAAAATCATCAGTCCGCATTTCCGACAATTCAACAAAGAAGACTGGTTTGCTTGGTTCCATGTGAGACTGACGCCTGTCCTCCAAAGTTTCAGCCCAAAGATGCTCGAGAATGCAACTGCAAATATAAACTGCACAAACTACCATGTTGTGTGAGTAGCATTTCAAGAACAAGCAACATTGCCTTGAAACAAGTGCAACATGCTGATGGTGGACAGCATAATAATGTTTATTTTCCCCCCTGTGCAGTGTGAATGGGATGGACAAAGTTTCCTCTGCATTGCCGTTGCAAAGACAAAAAGAAATCACGAATGTTCTGGTGGGCTACCTGACAAAATCTGCTAGTGTCATCAACGAGCCAGGTAGGGCTGAGGCAGTAAATTGTGCCGTGAGGTTGCTAGTGTGTGCTTCCCCATGGACTTTGAATTGTGTAAAAGTATGCTAAATTGGCAGTCACATGAAAATTGACAATTGACTTCTTTCATGTGTATCAATGCAAAGATAATGCTTGCTAAACGCTGCATATGTTAATGTCCATCTACGTGCCTTAGGTTGCAGGCAGGGAATTGAAAATGATTCTGAATGGCTTGAAGCAAACCTGGGTTCCTTTTCCCAATACACAACATACTCTGAACTCAAAGTCTTCAACCTCTCTGGAGTAAGTCCTACATTTTGCTCCCAATCTTTCGTGAAAACATAGCCGCACAATGTTGGTGACTTGGAAAATCTGCACACAGTTGTTGCTTTGTCATGTCAAAGGTAAGAGCAATTCATATATCATCTTGGTTTGCTTCATCAGGAAGCAGTTGTGGAGTCCCTCTCACCAAACCAGACGGCTGAGCTGCTCCTGGATGGAGGCAGCAGCTTTTTGGAGAATGAGACCTTCGTAACGGAGGTGTTGAACAACTTGATAGAGGACCCTGAGGAGGAGAATTTGAGGGAGTTTTTCCAGGCCTTTGCTGTGATCTTCAAGCAGGTGAATGCTTAACTTTAAGGTTGACGTATATTAACACAACGCTGGCTGGTAAACTGTCCTGTTGGAAGTTGCCCGAGGGTGGATACATTTAGGCGAAATCTTAAAAGTGGCCAGGATTGCACTCAAAAGGATACATTCATGTCATGCTTCTTGATCGAACGGCCACCAAGGATTGCTTAATTAATGCCCCTGATGCACTAAAGTACAAAGATGGGTCACCAAGCTTGCTTTCACTACAATGATTTCCCAAATGCAAAATGACCTCCTGAACTGTAATGTGAATCCTTTTATTTCCAGAGAAACATCACCCTCATCAGAAATCCAGGTGTACGAGAAACCGTGTTGAACCTGACCTTGACGGCCCTTGCTCCTAAATTCGAAGAATTTGAACCAGAAGAATTTGAGGAGTGGTTCCAGGTCAACTTGTCTCCTGTGATGGCAAGCCTCCACCCCGGCAGCTTGGTGGTGATACCCAGTAACATCAGCTGTGCATCCTACGCAGCTATGTAAGAGATAATATGTCTGCAGTCCAAAGCGCAACATTTGAAGTTTTTGGAGGTGGATGTCAAACGTTGGCTTCTGACAAGTCACAATGATTTCTATTTTCTTCCTTCAGACTCACTGGTCTTCGGCAAAATGTGGAATCTCTGGAACTGCAGGAATCACACAGCTTGAGATCAAGCATACTGTCACTCAAGGAGACGTTTCCACGTAAGTGGCCGAATGCTCTGCTTACAAACTTTTTCAGATTGACCAATTGCCACAACTGTGATGATAGCTGAACTGATGCAATGTCTTAATTTCAATATTTTCTGAAACAGGTTGCTCAGTTCCAGATTCCTTCACGGTGAGTTCATTTCAATGGGTCTATTGCTGGCTGTTACACTATTTGATAAAAATGTACATGCCAGAAGTTTGGCACATTCCCTTTGTTAAGGAGGCCACGTTGATAAATTTGAACTTTAAATATGTTTACCCATTGGACTAACACTTGTGCTTTGCTCGTTTCCAGTGCAAGGAGACACCGGTTGATGGTAAGTCTCTGAATAACCAGATATTTCAACTTTGATGACAAGATCGCATTCTGAAGGGACACTATCTAATACACTGATATTGCCTTTTCACAGAGGACCTCGTCTGTGCTGGAGTTAATAGGTAGGTTAATGACTGTTTTGTCGGGTGCTGGGTTTGAGTAGGTAAAGTTCTCTTCCACAATATATCTGAGGTGACGATGGTTTACTTTTTTGTTGTGCTCCTCAGATCACAAGTTGAACAAACACTGGCTGCTGACAATTCCACCAAAGCCCTCTGCAATTTAAGCATCACTGAGCATGCCTGTTCCTTGGTAAGACTGGTATATAAGCTGTGACTCTCTGAGAAAGATGTTGCTTTTGCAACATTACCCTCCTGATACTAATCTCCATTATCTCTAAACATGTTTAATTTATTTTCTAATTGTTTTTAAGGCTACACATCTCACAGCCAGCAACTTGGTCACAGTGATGAACTGCTCACTGGAAAGCCAGAGGTCCTACCCCGTAGAGGTCTGGAAGCTTTTCTTCAAAAAAGCTTCTCCGGCACTAGACCAGGCTCTTGTGACATACGCCAGCATGGTAAATTCAATCCCGAATTGTTAACAAGATTTTAGTTTTCCTGTTGTAAATCTGTTTCAAACCAAAATGATTTTTTTCCCAATTCCAGGCCCCCAACAACAGCAACCCATCGTTGTCACATGCACTTGAGGCTCTTGGGGAGGTACAAATTGCCAACTTCAGCCAGGCAGAACTGCAGAGTGAGAACTTTGTGAACAGCTGGTTCCAGATGAAGATTCGTCCGTTTCTGGCTTCTCCATCCACCAACTTCCTAAGCTGCCTAAGCACAAAGAACTTCAGCTGCAAGACGTACCAGACTGTGTAAGCACATATGTGATACATAGCTCCACTGTGAATACGATTGCAGGAGAACCTGCTGTTTTGTAATTGTTAAGGTATTAAAAGCCTTCTCTTAAATTTAGCATCCAGGCATTCAGCAGCCAAAAAGAATTCATGGAAGGAGAAAGAAAGTCAGCAGTGTACACTCATTTCATCAAGCCCTTCCTTTCCAGAAATGACTCATCAGGTAAAGGCAAGCGCTCAGGCTCAAATTGGTAACGTCTCGATAGCATGTGGTGGGTATACGTTGACAATGACTTTGTTTCTTTCTTCTCTGAAGATCGTGGCTGTGTCTCATTGACCAATGGTAGTGCACAGTGGCTGCAGGTAAACCTCGGCAGCTTCTTCAAATTTGCAACACTGCAGGATCTGCAAGCCCTCAATGCCAACTTCTCCAGTGTAAGTGGCGACTGCGTTTAAAGTATTCCTATTCCAAACTGAAACGTCTTTCCTTTGGTTTGGCAATTTGGGATGGGTGATTTCATATTGATTTCCCTTTTCTAGGCCGGATCGTTGTCACTGCTCACTCCTACTCAGGTGGCACAGTTCACACTGAGCTCAGGGGCCTTGAATGACACAGACCAAATAGACGATGTGTTTGAGGCACTTGAGGAGGGGGATGCTCTGGAAAATGTGAATGAATTCCTGACACAGTTGACAGCAAGTGAAAAGGTAGGCTACTCTCGGCACCTGGGTAAGATGGATAACGGAACGGCGTGAAGCCGAGCATAGTCATGTATCTAACCCTCTACATCATTTCTAGGGCAGTCATTCATATCAAGTACGCTGTTGCATCCTATGTTGCATGGCGTCTGGGGTATCTCGGTGTTTGAATCCTCTCATGTCGTCATTTGACAGGTCCCTTATTTCCAACCTGCTGTGAGAGATCGTGCGATGAATCGGACCTTCAAAATCATCAGTCCGCATTTCCGACAATTCAACAAAGAAGACTGGTTTGCTTGGTTCCATGTGAGACTGACGCCTGTCCTCCAAAGTTTCAGCCCAAAGATGCTCGAGAATGCAACTGCAAATATAAACTGCACAAACTACCATGTTGTGTGAGTAGCATTTCAAGAACAAGCAACATTGCCTTGAAACAAGTGCAACATGCTGATGGTGGACAGCATAATAATGTTTATTTTCCCCCCTGTGCAGTGTGAATGGGATGGACAAAGTTTCCTCTGCATTGCCGTTGCAAAGACAAAAAGAAATCACGAATGTTCTGGTGGGCTACCTGACAAAATCTGCTAGTGTCATCAACGAGCCAGGTAGGGCTGAGGCAGTAAATTGTGCCGTGAGGTTGCTAGTGTGTGCTTCCCCATGGACTTTGAATTGTGTAAAAGTATGCTAAATTGGCAGTCACATGAAAATTGACAATTGACTTCTTTCATGTGTATCAATGCAAAGATAATGCTTGCTAAACGCTGCATATGTTAATGTCCATCTACGTGCCTTAGGTTGCAGGCAGGGAATTGAAAATGATTCTGAATGGCTTGAAGCAAACCTGGGTTCCTTTTCCCAATACACAACATACTCTGAACTCAAAGTCTTCAACCTCTCTGGAGTAAGTCCTACATTTTGCTCCCAATCTTTCGTGAAAACATAGCCGCACAATGTTGGTGACTTGGAAAATCTGCACACAGTTGTTGCTTTGTCATGTCAAAGGTAAGAGCAATTCATATATCATCTTGGTTTGCTTCATCAGGAAGCAGTTGTGGAGTCCCTCTCACCAAACCAGACGGCTGAGCTGCTCCTGGATGGAGGCAGCAGCTTTTTGGAGAATGAGACCTTCGTAACGGAGGTGTTGAACAACTTGATAGAGGACCCTGAGGAGGAGAATTTGAGGGAGTTTTTCCAGGCCTTTGCTGTGATCTTCAAGCAGGTGAATGCTTAACTTTAAGGTTGACGTATATTAACACAACGCTGGCTGGTAAACTGTCCTGTTGGAAGTTGCCCGAGGGTGGATACATTTAGGCGAAATCTTAAAAGTGGCCAGGATTGCACTCAAAAGGATACATTCATGTCATGCTTCTTGATCGAACGGCCACCAAGGATTGCTTAATTAATGCCCCTGATGCACTAAAGTACAAAGATGGGTCACCAAGCTTGCTTTCACTACAATGATTTCCCAAATGCAAAATGACCTCCTGAACTGTAATGTGAATCCTTTTATTTCCAGAGAAACATCACCCTCATCAGAAATCCAGGTGTACGAGAAACCGTGTTGAACCTGACCTTGACGGCCTTGCTCCTAAATTCGAAGAATTTGAACCAGAAGAATTTGAGGAGTGGTTCCAGGTCAACTTGTCTCCTGTGATGGCAAGCCTCCACCCCGGCAGCTTGGTGGTGATACCCAGTAACATCAGCTGTGCATCCTACGCAGCTATGTAAGAGATAATATGTCTGCAGTCCAAAGCGCAACATTTGAAGTTTTTGGAGGTGGATGTCAAACGTTGGCTTCTGACAAGTCACAATGATTTCTATTTTCTTCCTTCAGACTCACTGGTCTTCGGCAAAATGTGGAATCTCTGGAACTGCAGGAATCACACAGCTTGAGATCAAGCATACTGTCACTCAAGGAGACGTTTCCACGTAAGTGGCCGAATGCTCTGCTTACAAACTTTTTCAGATTGACCAATTGCCACAACTGTGATGATAGCTGAACTGATGCAATGTCTTAATTTCAATATTTTCTGAAACAGGTTGCTCAGTTCCAGATTCCTTCACGGTGAGTTCATTTCAATGGGTCTATTGCTGGCTGTTACACTATTTGATAAAAATGTACATGCCAGAAGTTTGGCACATCGCTCTTGTTAAGGAGCCCAGGTTGATAAATTTGAACTTTAAATATGTTTACCCATTGGACTAACACTTGTGCTTTGCTCGTTTCAGTGCAAGGAGACACCGGTTGATGGTAAGTCTCTGAATAACCAGATATTTCAACTTTGATGACAAGATCGCATTCTGAAGGGACACTATCTAATACACTGATATTGCCTTTTCACAGAGGACCTCGTCTGTGCTGGAGTTAATAGGTAGGTTAATGACTGTTTTGTCGGGTGCTGGGTTTGAGTAGGTAAAGTTCTCTTCCACAATATATCTGAGGTGACGATGGTTTACTTTTTTGTTGTGCTCCTCAGATCACAAGTTGAACAAACACTGGCTGCTGACAATTCCACCAAAGCCCTCTGCAATTTAAGCATCACTGAGCATGCCTGTTCCTTGGTAAGACTGGTATATAAGCTGTGACTCTCTGAGAAAGATGTTGCTTTTGCAACATTACCCTCCTGATACTAATCTCCATTATCTCTAAACATGTTTAATTTATTTTCTAATTGTTTTTAAGGCTACACATCTCACAGCCAGCAACTTGGTCACAGTGATGAACTGCTCACTGGAAAGCCAGAGGTCCTACCCCGTAGAGGTCTGGAAGCTTTTCTTCAAAAAAGCTTCTCGGCACTAGACCAGGCTCTTGTGACATACGCCAGCATGGTAAATTCAATCCCGAATTGTTAACAAGATTTTAGTTTTCCTGTTGTAAATCTGTTTCAAACCAAAATGATTTTTTTTCCCAATTCCAGGCCCCCAACAACAGCAACCCATCGTTGTCACATGCACTTGAGGCTCTTGGGAGGTACAAATTGCCAACTTCAGCCAGGCAGAACTGCAGAGTGAGAACTTTGTGAACAGCTGGTTCCAGATGAAGATTCGTCCGTTTCTGGCTTCTCCATCCACCAACTTCCTAAGCTGCCTAAGCACAAAGAACTTCAGCTGCAAGACGTACCAGACTGTGTAAGCACATATGTGATACATAGCTCCACTGTGAATACGATTGCAGGAGAACCTGCTGTTTTGTAATTGTTAAGGTATTAAAAGCCTTCTCTTAAATTTAGCATCCAGGCATTCAGCAGCCAAAAAGAATTCATGGAAGGAGAAAGAAAGTCAGCAGTGTACACTCATTTCATCAAGCCCTTCCTTTCCAGAAATGACTCATCAGGTAAAGGCATGCGCTCAGGCTCAAATTGGTAACGTCTCGATAGCATGTGGTGGGTATACGTTGACAATGACTTTGTTTCTTTCTTCTCTGAAGATCGTGGCTGTGTCTCATTGACCAATGGTAGTGCACAGTGGCTGCAGGTAAACCTCGGCAGCTTCTTCAAATTTGCAACACTGCAGGATCTGCAAGCCCTCAATGCCAACTTCTCCAGTGTAAGTGGCGACTGCGTTTAAAGTATTCCTATTCCAAACTGAAACGTCTTTCCTTTGGTTTGGCAATTTGGGATGGGTGATTTCATATTGATTTCCCTTTTCTAGGCCGGATCGTTGTCACTGCTCACTCCTACTCAGGTGGCACAGTTCACACTGAGCTCAGGGGCCTTGAATGACACAGACCAAATAGACGATGTGTTTGAGGCACTTGAGGAGGGGGATGCTCTGGAAAATGTGAATGAATTCCTGACACAGTTGACAGCAAGTGAAAAGGTAGGCTACTCTCGGCACCTGGGTAAGATGGATAACGGAACGGCGTGAAGCCGAGCATAGTCATGTATCTAACCCTCTACATCATTTCTAGGGCAGTCATTCATATCAAGTACGCTGTTGCATCCTATGTTGCATGGCGTCTGGGGTATCTCGGTGTTTGAATCCTCTCATGTCGTCATTTGACAGGTCCCTTATTTCCAACCTGCTGTGAGAGATCGTGCGATGAATCGGACCTTCAAAATCATCAGTCCGCATTTCCGACAATTCAACAAAGAAGACTGGTTTGCTTGGTTCCATGTGAGACTGACGCCTGTCCTCCAAAGTTTCAGCCCAAAGATGCTCGAGAATGCAACTGCAAATATAAACTGCACAAACTACCATGTTGTGTGAGTAGCTATTCAAGAACAAGCAACATTGCCTTGAAACAAGTGCAACATGCTGATGGTGGACAGCATAATAATGTTTATTTTCCCCCCTGTGCAGTGTGAATGGGATGGACAAAGTTTCCTCTGCATTGCCGTTGCAAAGACAAAAAGAAATCACGAATGTTCTGGTGGGCTACCTGACAAAATCTGCTAGTGTCATCAACGAGCCAGGTAGGGCTGAGGCAGTAAATTGTGCCGTGAGGTTGCTAGTGTGTGCTTCCCCATGGACTTTGAATTGTGTAAAAGTATGCTAAATTGGCAGTCACATGAAAATTGACAATTGACTTCTTTCATGTGTATCAATGCAAAAATAATGCTTAATAAACGCTGCATATGTTAATGTCCATCTACGTGCCTTAGGTTGCAGGCAGGGAATTGAAAATGATTCTGAATGGCTTGAAGCAAACCTGGGTTCCTTTTCCCAATACACAACATACTCTGAACTCAAAGTCTTCAACCTCTCTGGAGTAAGTCCTACATTTTGCTCCCAATCTTTCGTGAAAACATAGCCGCACAATGTTGGTGACTTGGAAAATCTGCACACAGTTGTTGCTTTGTCATGTCAAAGGTAAGAGCAATTCATATATCATCTTGGTTTGCTTCATCAGGAAGCAGTTGTGGAGTCCCTCTCACCAAACCAGACGGCTGAGCTGCTCCTGGATGGAGGCAGCAGCTTTTTGGAGAATGAGACCTTCGTAACGGAGGTGTTGAACAACTTGATAGAGGACCCTGAGGAGGAGAATTTGAGGGAGTTTTTCCAGGCCTTTGCTGTGATCTTCAAGCAGGTGAATGCTTAACTTTAAGGTTGACGTATATTAACACAACGCTGGCTGGTAAACTGTCCTGTTGGAAGTTGCCCGAGGGTGGATACATTTAGGCGAAATCTTAAAAGTGGCCAGGATTGCACTCAAAAGGATACATTCATGTCATGCTTCTTGATCGAACGGCCACCAAGGATTGCTTAATTAATGCCCCTGATGCACTAAAGTACAAAGATGGGTCACCAAGCTTGCTTTCACTACAATGATTTCCCAAATGCAAAATGACCTCCTGAACTGTAATGTGAATCCTTTTATTTCCAGAGAAACATCACCCTCATCAGAAATCCAGGTGTACGAGAAACCGTGTTGAACCTGACCTTGACGGCCCTTGCTCCTAAATTCGAAGAATTTGAACCAGAAGAATTTGAGGAGTGGTTCCAGGTCAACTTGTCTCCTGTGATGGCAAGCCTCCACCCCGGCAGCTTGGTGGTGATACCCAGTAACATCAGCTGTGCATCCTACGCAGCTATGTAAGAGATAATATGTCTGCAGTCCAAAGCGCAACATTTGAAGTTTTTGGAGGTGGATGTCAAACGTTGGCTTCTGACAAGTCACAATGATTTCTATTTTCTTCCTTCAGACTCACTGGTCTTCGGCAAAATGTGGAATCTCTGGAACTGCAGGAATCACACAGCTTGAGATCAAGCATACTGTCACTCAAGGAGACGTTTCCACGTAAGTGGCCGAATGCTCTGCTTACAAACTTTTTCAGATTGACCAATTGCCACAACTGTGATGATAGCTGAACTGATGCAATGTCTTAATTTCAATATTTTCTGAAACAGGTTGCTCAGTTCCAGATTCCTTCACGGTGAGTTCATTTCAATGGGTCTATTGCTGGCTGTTACACTATTTGATAAAAATGTACAAGCCACAAGTTTGGCACATTCCCTTTGTTAAGGAGGCCACGTTGATAAATTTGAACTTTAAATATGTTTACCCATTGGACTAACACTTGTGCTTTGCTCGTTTCCAGTGCAAGGAGACACCGGTTGATGGTAAGTCTCTGAATAACCAGATATTTCAACTTTGATGACAAGATCGCATTCTGAAGGGACACTATCTAATACACTGATATTGCCTTTTCACAGAGGACCTCGTCTGTGCTGGAGTTAATAGGTAGGTTAATGACTGTTTTGTCGGGTGCTGGGTTTGAGTAGGTAAAGTTCTCTTCCACAATATATCTGAGGTGACGATGGTTTACTTTTTTGTTGTGCTCCTCAGATCACAAGTTGAACAAACACTGGCTGCTGACAATTCCACCAAAGCCCTCTGCAATTTAAGCATCACTGAGCATGCCTGTTCCTTGGTAAGACTGGTATATAAGCTGTGACTCTCTGAGAAAGATGTTGCTTTTGCAACATTACCCTCCTGATACTAATCTCCATTATCTCTAAACATGTTTAATTTATTTTCTAATTGTTTTTCAGGCTACACATCTCACAGCCAGCAACTTGGTCACAGTGATGAACTGCTCAATGGAAAACCAGAGGTCCTACCCCGTAGAGGTCTGGAAGCTTTTCTTCAAAAAAGCTTCTCCGGCACTAGACCAGGCTCTTGTGACATACGCCAGCATGGTAAATTCAATCCCGAATTGTTAACAAGATTTTAGTTTTCCTGTTGTAAATCTGTTTCAAACCAAAATGATTTTTTTCCCAATTCCAGGCCCCCAACAACAGCAACCCATCGTTGTCACATGCACTTGAGGCTCTTGGGGAGGTACAAATTGCCAACTTCAGCCAGGCAGAACTGCAGAGTGAGAACTTTGTGAACAGCTGGTTCCAGATGAAGATTCGTCCGTTTCTGGCTTCTCCATCCACCAACTTCCTAAGCTGCCTAAGCACAAAGAACTTCAGCTGCAAGACGTACCAGACTGTGTAAGCACATATGTGATACATAGCTCCACTGTGAATATGATTGCAGGAGAACCTGCTGTTTTGTAATTGTTAAGGTATTAAAAGCCTTCTCTCAAATTTAGCATCCAGGCATTCAGCAGCCAAAAAGAATTCATGGAAGGAGAAAGAAAGTCAGCAGTGTACACTCATTTCATCAAGCCCTTCCTTTCCAGAAATGATTCATCAGGTAAAGGCACGCGCTCAGGCTCAAATTGGTAACGTCTCGATAGCATGTGGTGGGTATACGTTGACAATGACTTTGTTTCTTTCTTCTCTGAAGATCGTGGCTGTGTCTCATTGACCAATGGTAGTGCACAGTGGCTGCAGGTAAACCTCGGCAGCTTCTTCAAATTCGCAACACTGCAGGATCTGCAAGCCCTCAATGCCAACTTCTCCATTGTAAGTAACAATTATTGTCATAGTATTCCTATCCCAAACTGAAATGTCTTACCGTTTGTTTTGCGATTAGCTGCTACTCAACATCTGTTTACTTTTTAATTGATCCAGGAAAGACAAAGGTTGGTACTGATTATTCCATGCAATGTGTTGCCCTGCAGTGCATTACTGTTTCGTAACCTATGGTATCCACGCATTTTTTCATATACATTCGAATTGAGTAGTAGATGGTTGAAAGCGTTGTGGGTCCATATACTTATCCTTTCAATTTACAAAGTACCACTTCAACATTTTATTCCCTGTGGATATACAAATACAAATATTAGGCTGCGTGACCTTCCTACAGCTGCACCTGCTTTTCACAGGGAATTGGAGATGACACTTATTTGAGCCCTTCATATATACACAGGAAGCAGGTCCTCTCCAATATGTCCACCATTTACATCGCTCTATTTCTATAGTAGCCCAGAACGAACAAACCAAACACTGTCTCGAGAGAGAACCTTTCATTATTTTTACATTACCTTAAGGCAACTATAGTTCTCCGAAATGCTCATGAAGGCAGTGGGATAAGGACATAGTTGCATTTCTGAAACGTCACCACTTCATGCTAAAAAGTCCTAGCCATTCCTCTTTTGTGGAGTTGGACAAGTTCTAAATGCACATGCGCCATGCACTTTAGAATATGTGCTGTATATTGTTTATATATGGCTTTAAAATCTACGACAGCCATTTCACCACATTACTGGCTTGAAATACATGCTGGCGTATTGTATTTGTAAACATATTTTAAAATTAAAATTAAATGTTTTAATTATTTTTATTATGGCATGCTTACATTTAATGTCCAGCTCAAACAGGCCTACCACTTTTATTTATAAAACATTTTGTAAAAACAGAAGCCTGAAACATCCAATACAATTACTACCAAACAATTACACAATCCCATATCCAACAAACTATTGTCATTGAACAGACATGTCATGTTATATATTCTCTACTCATTAGTATGATGATATTTTACACTATTAAAAAAAAGATTGAAAGTAGAAAACTTGGAAGTCCATTGTTTAACCTAAGCACACAACTGCATGCCTTTCCACTGTAAATGTTTGCTCACTGAAATGCTGCTTGTCACCTTTAGGGGCAGGTTGAAAATCTTGTCACTCTCGGACAGCTAGCCCATCTCGCAGCAACGCCCTCACAACTGAAGACAAAGCAAGAAGTGGAAGAAATCATGACAGCGATCGATCCTGTTGACTTTGGTGCTTTCTTTGACATAGTCTCACCAGCCATTGAGGTAAATATGTGAATACCTGACACTTTCTTTTTTGCCCAATAACACTTTAAATTGTTTCTACACCCAAAAACATGCCGTAATCATGTTGTATTAACAAATGCAACTGAAATGCATTATGCAACATTGAAATGCCCGTTTATTGGGTACACCTAGCTCAAACAATTGCTGATTAAGTAATAAAACAACTATGCAATGAATCCTACCTTCTATTAAGGTTATTTCATTTTCTGTGGTGTTAAGATTTTATTCGCTGTTGTTGTTTTATCTTGTTAGCATAATTAGCTTGCAGGGAAAAGTTATTATCTTGTGCACACTAGAGAAAAAATCGCCATCCCATTAAGAGGTTAAATTCCTACTGAGGTAGTAAATAAAGTGAGAAATAGCATCATTTTCTCACAGACTATACAATCTGACTAATTTTTGCAACCAGAGGAGTCACTCCTGCTGGCCATTTGAAAGAATGCAAGTTTAGGTATTTTTGCATTGGCTTCACTTTTCAGACCTAGAGGTCACTGCCTGCTTCCCAGAGGCTTAAAGATCACGGGGCATTAATGAATATCCGCAAAAAGGAGATATGAACAGTACCTTCAGTTGGATTTTGAAAGCAGCATCAAAAACAATTATTTGGCTTTTTATATAGAGTTAGATAACTTATTTAGGTTAACACGATTCATAAAGTAACCTTTTTACTATCACGTAAACCATTTAGTTCAAACTCTTATAAATGCTATGTTAAATTCCCCCCCCCCAGATCCACCCAGACAACTACACAGTGGAGGTGAAATCTGCATTCCTCCAGGCAGTGTTTGACAGAGGAAATCTGTCCTCTCCAGCCATCAATGACACAGAGTTCTTCCTGTGGCTCAAAGTTCGACTCAGCCCTCTCCTGGTTAACCTCTCTCCCGGCTTGGTGACACCTTTATTCGACATTGTGAACAACAGGAGTTGTAACAACAGCCAAGAGATGTAATAATATATGTCATCATGGTTTTGTTCCTTGTAGTGATGTGTACTTTGTAATTGCTTAGAACTAATTTTATTCTGAATTTAGGATTACATTGCTGGACAAACAACACTCAACACTCAGCAACAACACCCAACATGAGATATACAACAGAACCCTCCTCTTCCTCCAAGGTTTGCATGAGACATCATGACAAAAGATGATTTGTGTTTCAGAATATTGGTTTTCTCTGGCAATATGTTCCCAATTTTTATTTTTACAGAGAAAACGCCCCTCAGGTGTTACAGTGGTGGAAGCTTCTACCTCTATCTGAGAAGCACTTTCCTCAGCTTTGGTTTTCCAGACGTGTCCACGTTCATATCACTCCTGCCACCCACACGCGAATCAGAGGTAATAATATTACAATAATATATATAAATATGTATATATATATATATATATATATATATATATATATATATATATATATATATATATATATATAACACAATTGATTTTAATTAGTCGTGAAACATCCATGTAATTATTACACAATAGATATCACAAGTATTATATAGCTTATATATATATATATATATATATATATATATATATATATATATATATATATATATATATATATATATATATATATATATATAATAGCGATAGCTTCAATGCAATTCCCACAGATGTTTCACTATTGCAGCAGTAATATCAACTTGTCTTTCTTGTAGCTCCTAAGTACAGTCAACACCTCGGAGCTGCATCAATTCCTCATCCTACCCAAAGCCATTGGAAACAACTCTGACATCTGTACCATCTTCAACAACTACAACAACACTCCTGCCTTCCTAGAAACTGTATGTCAAGTATCTGAATGGTGCCATATAACTAACAGTATTACTGACGAAACAGGCCACATGTTGCTATTAACAGCATTCATATGATGATGTATTTAACGTACCATTTTTATACGATACATCATTTGATCCTCTGTAAATGACACCAGCTGGTCATTAAACGTGTAAGTCCACATTTGTGCCACTAGGAGGACGTACCAGATGATGTGAAGACGGCGATCCTTCCCTGTGTTTGGCCTTTGGCGCTGAGCAGCAGCAACAGATCCGAGGTTGACTCCTGGTTCAACCTGCGGTTGAAAAACTATCTCAGATTCCTCAGCAAGAGCCTCATCAGCCCCACCGTAGTGCAGAATGCTTCATGTCTAGCCTTCCAGAAACTGTAAGTCTCTTCTTTCCACAATGTCAGAAAGCTCATGGCCATCATTAAATTTGCATTCTTGTCCTTTCAACAGGGTCTCTGTAATGGGAAATAACTTCACATACAGCTCTGACTTTGAGCAGAGTGATGTGTACACCACCATCAGCAGTTACTTGGGAAACGGTAAGATGTATTTTTAAGCAAATATATAATGTTCAAAAGATGTTTATTTAAAGGACCTATGGACTATCCATGGGGACTAACTTTTTTTTAGTGCAGCGCACACAGTTTAAGGGTTT
This sequence comes from Liparis tanakae, assembly GCA_036178185.1. Classification (NCBI taxonomy): domain Eukaryota; kingdom Metazoa; phylum Chordata; class Actinopteri; order Perciformes; family Liparidae; genus Liparis; species Liparis tanakae. Next base: position 13,663,845 of record CM070093.1, read on the forward strand.
GCTTGAGTTTTTTTAATACTCTGTCATTTGGTGTCCATACCCAACCGTACAAAATATTCTGGGCAAATAGTGCTATTCCAGATCATATAAATTAATAGGGATGTAATATTTTTAGACGGAAAAGCCAACTGAATTTGTATACAAAACATTGCCCTGTACATTTTCTAATATTCACTTCCCATCTCAAATTATTATTTCTTTGGTCATTCTATGTTCATGATGATACCTAAAGCACGCTAACATGCATAAATATGGTGGTTAAAATTATATGTGCTTAACATATGGCGCTAGCATTTAGCTTAAAGCATCGGTGTGTCCAAGTTTAGCCTCATAGAATACAGGAGAGTTCAACGGCTGTTAGATCACATTAGTATTACATGTATTAAGTTATGTGTTGCCAATCTTTTCCTGTTCTATAGACTCTAAAGCCAGATGCTACAATGCCAGTGATGCAGAACAAAATTCTACCGCCTGGTTCGTCAATTACATCGGGGGCTTTGTGCAATTCATCACTGTGGAGGATCTCACCACCTTCATCTCCGACAGTCAAGTATGTCATCTATTTAACTTATTTCAATGTTATACATTGACAGAATATATATTTGTTTAAATCTATTTATTGTATATGGTCATGATGATACATAAAGGATCCCTGGCTTCCTCGATACCTGCCAAACAAATGGCACTCTCATCATCAGCCACAGCTTTATGTTTAGCAGTATGTGTGTACATACATTTTAGTTAAGGCTGAGAAAACCAAAGGAAATTCCAAAAAATTATTCATCTATGTGTTGATATATTTTCAAAGGCTGAACTGTTCTTTGTGAACGAAGCCAACCAGGAGCTCTTTAACAACACAAACATCCCAGAAGATGTCACAGACTACTACATCGCAAAGCTTTTTGAATTCAACGTAACCTTGAGCCCTCTGGAGTGAGTATTCACCAACATATGTAATGGTGTGACATAATCAGTCTATCATATATATATATATAATTTCATTTGGGTAAATGTCTGTTTCCATGAATTAAAACGTCCATATTTATTTTTCATCTAGGGTTCCAAGACTTTTCATCTGCTCTTCTGACATCCCAAGCTCGGCATATACTTCTTTGAATGAATCTGATACCTTACTCATCTTGAATGATCTGAAAGAATTCTGCAATGGAACAGAGGATTCTGAGGTACCAGTTCCCATGGTTCTACACGGAAAAAGAGATTGAGTTTTTATTTATTTTGGAAAATCCCACAAAAAACAACACTGGGTCTATGCCCTTCTGATAATTGTGCATGATTATCTTCAAATCTTTCTCTGCCATATCATTTAAATGAAAGTAAAGTGTCCTCAGTTGACGTTTTTCATGTGTTCTATTGTAAAGGTGGCTGCTGCTCTGGCATCCAACATCCAGACCATCACAACAGAGACGTTTGAGAGCCTGGGCAGTGCCACCGCAGGCCTGAGCAGCGGCCAGATCGCTTCAGTTGCCCCGTCAGTGCTGATTTCCTCTTTGTCCAGCCTTGGGTCAGTCAGCACCTGGAACCAGGAGCAGTCCACCACAATCATCCAAGCCATAACTGCCTCAGGCTTCATGGTAAAGCCCTTACTAAACACGGCTGATAATCACGTGATGTGTTCAATGCCTGGAAGCATGTGGCGAGCAGTGTTCTGTATTTGGTTCAGTGTGGTTTCCCTGATTACCCTGGCGTACTTAACTGACCATGACTTTGATGAATGCAAATGTGTCCAACAGATCAACAATGCATCCTCCCTCGAATCCCTTGGTTCGCTCATTACCGGAGTTCCTTCAGGGTCAATTGAATCAATCCCAGCATCCGAGCTGTCCTCCCTCGCCCAGAGCAGCAGCTTTGTGTCCAACATGCTGACAGCCTCCACAGTCGTCCAACAGACCTTCGTCCAACAGGTACAAGTTCAGTTTTTATTCCATCCCGGCAGCCATTGCTGATCTAAGATTAAGATGAAAACACACTTGACACTAGGATGCATATCCTACTATATTGTTATACAGAGCAAGTAAACAAGAATGGAATTTTTTTCTTCTAAAAAAACAAATGCAAAAACAGCATTCAAGAACCTCAGAATATAGTGCATGTTTTATATATACTTACTTACAGGAGCTTTAAGAGGATTTATGATTGGTCTTTTAACTCTATTTTATTCCCATGTAGATCATTTCTCTGAATACAAGTTCTGCCAGCGTGGTGCAGAATATCCCTGATGCTATGGCCACTGAGATTCCACCGTCACTGCTGTTATTCTCTTCGGAGAACGTGGACGTCGATGTGATTAACAAAAAGGAGTGGACAAGTGATCAGGTCAGTGTGCGGATATAAACAGAGTAAATTCTAAAAGTGTTTGCAGATTTATTCAGACTGCAGCGACAGATATTCCAGTGTCGTGCCAGAATTTACATTAAGCACACAGTGTGACTTCTCACTGAAATCAATGAGATTATCAGGTGATTACCACCCAAAAGTTACTCATCAACAACCCAAAGATGTTTAGCTATAAGACTAAAGCTGAAGGTAAACCAAAAACACTTACATTTCTGTGAAAAGTTTGGTAATTTCGTTTTTATCTGTCTGTCTTCTAGGCCGCCATGTTTTTTGAAACATTGGATGGAGCCAACTTAGACACAGAAGAGTAAGCGAACAAGCCTCACAACATATTATTTTCCCCACGGAAAGATTTTTCACAATCTATTAACCTGTTATGTAATGTTTACTTTCCCCCCCAAGGCTCAATCCGTCGGTTCTGCAAGGCTTCACCTGCACATCAGTTAAAAAAATGGGTAAAAGCAGGATCCGGGGAATGGTCCGTGCCTGTAGGCCGAGGAAAGGCAGGAAGAAGGTGCAGCTGAAAGAATCACAGGTAAATTCAAATGAAATCTATCTGAAACTAGCATAAATAAAATGAAGCCCGTTAACTGAAGTTCAGAATTACGATAAAGTGGATGCATAAAAAAATATATTGTGTTGTGGAGTCCTTTAAAAGTACATCCTTGTTTTACAGCTTTCATGCATGGCCAACCTGGTCCAGGAAGACCTCTCACAGAACTTCACAGAGTATCCCTCAGACATGCTTCTCTATATCAAGTGAGTCAGTCACCATGCATCTCTTTTGGAATGCGATTTCAAATGGCATACATGTGCTCATTGATGTTCCTTCTGCTTACTACAGCAGCAAAGATGTCCAAAGTGGCAACTGCAGGTCATACTTGACCGCGCTGGGTGCTGCAGACTTCTCTGTGGCCTCCGCCGTTTTGAACAAGGATTCGCTGCTGCTGAATGAAGCCAAGACCTGCTTGGTGAGTGTCATTCAAATGCAGGTTTGGTTTAGCTAACGGTGATAAGTTAGGCAGGAAGAATTAACAGCAAAAAGAATAAAATCATCTAATGCAGCTTGAATCTTAAACAGTATTTATAAGGATTTAGATAAACCAAAACATGTATACATGCATCAATGAAAAACTTTACTGTTAAAATGTATGAGGAAATAAACAACATTCACATTATGTTTTGAAAAGGAGTGGTCATTTCCCATATACTGCAAGTGTTTCAATTAATTACTGTGTTTTCAACCATCTATTCTAGGGTATAAGTGGCGTAGAGCTGAGTAAAGACAATGTGGAGGTCCTCGGGAACATGGCCTGCACTCTGGACGGTTCTTACATCGAGAAAAGTGATCATCTAATTCTGGAAAAACTCAAAGCCTGCAATGACTTGTCTAGCAGCCAGGTGGATGCCATCGAGGCGATGCTGATGACTGGAGAAACAAGATACGGGTACAATAATTTGATTAATAAATAGCTATTTGGCTTCAAATCAAAGGATAAGGGTGGTACTATTCAGTATTCTTCTGATTGTTTGCATTGTCAGCAAGTCCCATGAAACAACCAAATTAATTTAACTTATATACTAATATTGTCTGTGTGTCCAACACCTGATTAGCCTTATTACTCTCTGCCATCAAGCGCCATTGTCCTCCAGGAAATATTCAAATTAATATCAGTGAGCCACACTGTTCTGAGACATGTTGATTTATTACCATGAAGCAATCCAATAGTCGCCGCCCGCCTTGTGTTCATACTGACTCCTGTTACTAGAGTTTATACTCATTAACAAATGCTGAAAATAGAATATGCCTAGCCGTTAAAATTTTAACTTTATATATATGTGTGTGTACTGTATATATATATATATATATATATATATATATATATATATATATATATGAATACTGTATATATACAGATTTCATTTTCAGATTTCAGTGTTAAATGGACAAATTAACTTGGGACTGAGTGCCACTTAATCAGAAAATATTTAGAGTCGGACAAACAGATTTTGTTTTGGTGTTTTCATTGGATTTGTTGGCAATAAGATTTGACAGTTGTCTTTCACTTTCCTGTCCAGATGTCTACTTGTCCAAAGTAATTTTTTACTGGACTCCATATTTCATTTATTAGTACCAAAAAAGTAAAATGTTCTCATTTCATGTATAATTTTTGTACATTCATCAGTCTCTTACAAGCTCTACCAGTACATAGCTCATTTCATGTGACTGAGTGGGTATTGAACTATAAACTCAATACTAATATCATATTCTCATCTGGCTTTCAGGAATGTCGCCACCTGGAGAAGGAGAACACTGAACGATCTTGGTATCCTGCCTCTATATTTCACCAGAAACATATGGGGCCAGCTCAAAGCCGTATGTGTTCCACCTGTTTCTTGATACTAATTACACCGATAATATTTATTATTATGATTTTGAAGGAATTTCAGAGCGACACCTGAATGAAAAACAATTACTTTTTGCAGAAAACAAAGAAAAGGTACCTGAAAAGCTTTATGCCCAGACTAAGGAAAAATAAGACAAAGAAGAACAAGCTCAAAAGGCTGTTTAAACAGATCAGCTCCTTCAGGCTGAAACGAGGAGCAGGTAAAGATAAAAGAGGCGGAAAGCCACAGTGCTATGATTTCTTACTTTGTAGATGTTGAAACAGTACATTATATGTTCTAAACTGGTGAGCATTTATATGTGTTTGAGGACATTTTTATAGGATGCCATTAAGCAAATGCATTCAATTGTGTGTCTAACACCCATTACTTTTATTCCCCTCTCATTGGTCAATCATCTTCAAGGCTGCACTGTGGGCAACATGACCCAAGTGACCGTGGGCGACAACTCCTTCCCCTTCGGCTACGACCAAACGCAATTTGACCTCTGCCTGGACATCCCGTTTCTGAAGGACAACCTCAACACTATCTGCAACAAAGTGGACGACGATGACTTACAGAAAATCATTCTGAAGAAGCTCAACCAGGTCATTTTTGTTTATGAAATGGCTGCTTAGTACGAAGCCGACAGTATTTAGATGTGTGAGAGAGATCATCAAGTTGGTCTCGCTGCTAATGAAGTTTTTAGAAAAACAAATACAGAAATCTGGAGAAATAATTATACAGGAATTGTTACAGGAATATGCCAGATTGTGTTTCACCTTTCTTCAAGAATATTTATTGTATTACCTGGTTGTTTTCAGTTGTTATTTGTGAATGGCTTTATCAATTTAGAGGTTATTGTGGTAATGCTGCCATCATGTCACGGGACACTGGTAAACGTTGCATTCATAAGGAAATGCGGTGATGTTTTTATTTCCATGATTTCTTTTGTATTTCAACTCACTGCCATGTGTTACTCCTCATTCTCTATTCTTCCAGGCATTCCCATCGGGTATTTCCGATGAGCAAGTCCAGGTGCTCGGTTCAGTGTCTCGTGTGGCATCACTTAATGACATCACCAAGTGGAACGTCACCAAAGTTGACACCCTGGCAGCACTCATGAAAGCTGACGATGGCTCATGGGAGACCGCAAAGGTACAATGAAGAGCGCTTATCAAGACGCCAAAGTGTCTGAATTTTAAATCTTAAAACTGTCTTATCTGTTTACATGTGTTGACTTTCTGTGATATCTTTAATGTTGTTTAGAGCAAAGCAATCATCACCAAGTACCTGAACACGCCAGGGAACTCCCTGGGAAGCACAGAGCTAAACAGCATTGACTCCAACCTGTGCTCGCTAGACACCAGTACACTGAAGACCATCACCAAACAGAGTATGAGGTGGGTTGTAGCATGCAGCTTGAAGAGGCCTTGACATAACCCTTGCAAGTGATGATACAGACTAAACACTGTGTGTTACTGTCTCCTTGAACCATGTCAGTAATGCCAAACCGCTGAATGTGGCGTCATGTTCATTGGCGCAGAAGAAAGTCCTGTATGAGATCAGCAACACATCCTTCAGCTCACAGAATCCTGGCTATTACAATTTGATAACTCCCTATCTAAGTAAGTTACCTATATTTCAATCTGTTTCTCTCTCTCTCTCTCTCTCTCTCTCTCTCTCTCTCTCTCTCTCTCTCTCTCTTGAAACGGCTATCTAATCTCCTGTTTTCCTCTTCACCCTGATAGGTGGAGCACCTGTGACAGATGTACGAGCGCTGTCAAACCTGAACATCAGCATGAGCGTAGACGTTCTCCAGAGTCTGGATTCTAACGTGATCAAAGTAAGGAAACTAGAGTTGACGATATAATGTTTTTTGGACATGCAATGTGGTAGACATCTATGTAGTAGTTTTGCTGAGAATATATACGGCAATTGAGCCAAGACAATGTTTTAATATTTTGACATTTAGAGAAATGTCAATATTTCATTTTTTTCAGGGAATCAGATGTAAATAAAGAGGGTGGTATTGATTATCTCAACTATCTATTCCAGTAATGGTTGTGAAGAGCATACACTGGCAGATAACTCCTGTAATTTAGAACCTAAACCATTTTGAGACTTTTTCAAGAATATGCGTTTTGAGAATGTTATGAAAATGGTTTATAGCAAAAGTGTATCTAGGAAAGGAAATTAAAAACTCCTGTTAAATTAGATCATTTAACGGTTGTTTATATGTTAAACAGTCAGATCAAACACTGTTTCATTTCTAATGTGCAGGATTTGACTGTGAACGATGTGAAAAGCCTCATGGGTACCCATCTGAATGATCTGAAGACGTTTGAGAACGCTACCGCAGTTAAGGCCTGGACAAACAATCAAACGCAGGCAGACCTGGACACGTTGGGTTTGGGCCTAACCACCGACAAAATCAGCCTGACCACTACACCTTCCAGCAGCGGCACAACTGCTGTCACAAATGCTGCCACCAACGCTGCTACAAACGCTGCCACCATTGCTGCCACCAACACTGCCACCAACGCTGCCACCAACGCTGCCACCAACGCTGCCACCAACGCTGCCACCAACGCTGCCACCAACGCTGCCACCAACACTGCCACCAACGCTGCCACCATTGCTGCCACCAACACTGCCACCAACGCTGCCACCAACGCTGCCACCAACGCTGCCACCAACGCTGCCACCAACGCTGCCACCAATGCTGCCACAAATGCTGCCACATCAGCTGGAAACAACAACGCAACAGCAACAGGTATATAAAGGTACATATTTTAACCTTTTACCCTAAAGTATTTCAAACAATAGTGAGCTACGTGCATTAACTGAAACAAATTTGAGATTATAGCACCGCTACCTTGATGGTTATCCTAAAAGTCTACAACGTCAAACTACACACAACCTAACAACCTAACCCTAAACCCACACACACATTATTCTTAATGGGACTATTTTATTTCCCATCTGGTCAATGATATGCAACAAAATAGATTTACTGCAGAACAAGTAACACTGCTGTGATCTGCCTGAATTTATAAGTTTTAGTTGTACCTACATAATCCTTGCTTTGTCTATTTTGTTTGCTTTTTTATTATGCATGTTTTTTCTTTGCTTTCTAGCTAATGGTGCATCACGGCTTGCAAGAACCTCGACATCCATATGTGTGGCAGCCCTGCTGACAACTATGTGGCAAATTCTCCAACAACTAGTTTAAATAGACTGGTGATTTCTTAATCATATCAATAAATAATCAGCAGCTATTTAATTAAAATGTTTTAATAACGCTAATATCTTATAAGTGTGAATCATGCACTATTTATTTATCAATGCCTCAAGAAAAAAGTTATATTGCACTGTTTAACCTCTGCTTCATTATATCCCTTCATGTTGTAAAACTAAGTAATAATAAAACAATTTACAGTAATTATTTTTGTTTTAAATGTTAATCTGGATTATAATCCATAAAATGTATTTTTAATTAAGCACTGTCAATAATAACATGTATCATTATTATACATTTTAAATGAATCTCTCAATTGTACTGTATTATCTATTATTACAAGATAAAGTACTTTTCTGTATCAAATCAATAAACAAATACTGGAACATATATAATGTGTGTGATTCTGTCTCTTGAAGCTAATGTAAAGATATTTAACGTATGAAATATCCAAATTCTTATGGATTTTATCTCCTACTATCAAATCAAAAAGAAGCTATTATTGAATATTCCCTAAAGTGGTAGAGTACATTGAAAAAGAAAAACATAGTGCCTCTTGTTAAATGTGGACTTGTTAAACACGTCTCCCAACTACAAATATGTGATTGTGTGTATGATCTGCTCATCTGTAAACACGTTGTTATCGGAAGAGTTGATCTGGCATACCTCCCGAGTCGTACTCAGGCCATTAATTCTGCATCGGCGCCTCCTCCGCAGCCTCAAGCCAAAGAATCCCTGATCACGTCATAAAGATGCTTGGCCGGTGGTCCTCCTCCACATACCTCTCCTACATCCGCTCCAACCCGAACGCTATCAGGAACGCTCACTGGTGCTTGTTCACCTGAAGCCATCTCTTGGGGACTCCGCTCTCCGAAGCTTCAAGAAGAGACAACCCCCACCCACGAGGCTCCACTCCCCTGTTTCCACCAGACACCGGCAACACACCATCGCACCCCTCTGACATTCTCTCTCTCTCTCATCCCTCTACCCCCTCTATTTCCCTTACCTCTCACGCCTCGAACTCCGTCCAGTCCCCCTCGACCCCATCCCTACATCCCCTCAACCCTACATCCCTTCCCCTCAACCACTTTTTCATTTAATAAGTTTTGCAATAAACCAATCAAAACTCATATCGCTACTAGTGTGGTCATTTTTAGTAAAACACGAATGTCTCACAATATCCACGCTAACATTTAGCAGGGAAAACCTTTCCAAGTGACTTAGTACAAAGAGCAGCAAAGTCCATTTATGGAGGAGGTTGTACTTGCGCAATGTAACTTTCGTAGTGATTTGAACCCAAATCTAATCTAATCTAATCTTAACATAACCAATAAGTTTACTTCAGGCCCTTGCACAGTTGCACTGATTAGTTGTGTTGCAGGACATTCATAGGAAAATGCATGAAAAAAAAACCCTAAACTGTATTAATAAATACATTTTCTTTTTAAATTGTATTTAACATGATCTCAAGGCCAGATGAAAGGTTGTGAAATCAAAGTGACTCCAGAAGGGAACATGCATGTGTGAATTAAATTGTATGGCAATCGATCCAATAGTTGTTGGGACATAACCCTCAGAAACACACTAATCAACCTACTGGTGCCCCACGAGACCAAGCCAGGGAATCACCAGTCAGTATCCTCTCAGCACCTCTCAGCACTGACTCGGAAGTAATGCCAGGTCTCTGGCATTAATCTTCAGGAGATTAAACCTCTCCTGAAGAAGCCCACTCTGGATCCAGAGGTTTTGGCTAACTACAGACCGATCTCTAACCTCCCCTTCCTCTCTAAGATCCATGAGAAAGTGGTCGCAAATCAGTTGTGTGACTTTCTACATCAGAATAGTTTATTTGAAGAGTTTCAGTCAGGATTTAGAAAACACCACAGCACAGAGACAGCACTAGTGAAGATTACGAATGACCTCTTAATGGCAGCAGATAAAGGACTCATCTCTGTACTGGTCTTGTTAGACCTTAGTGCTGCATTCGACACCATTGACCATGAAATCCTATTACAGAGACTGGAGCAGTCGATTGGCATTTCAGGCACCGCACTAAGTTGGTTTAAATCCTATTTATCAGATCGATCTCAGTTTGTATTTGTAAACGATGAAGCCTCGATGACCACCGACGTTAGTCACGGAGTTCCACAAGGTTCTGTGCTTGGACCAATTCTATTTACCTTATACATGCTTCCTTTGGGCAATATTATCAGGAAACGCTCTATAAACTTTCATTGTTATGCAGATGATACTCAACTATATCTATCGATAAAATCAGAGACTAACCAACTCACTAAAATTCAAGCATGTCTTAGTGACATAAAAACATGGATGACCGGCAACTTCTTGATGTTAAACTCAGACAAAACCGAAGTAATTCTACTCGGCCCTGAGCACCTCAGAGATCAATTATCTGGTGATGTGATTTCTGTAGATGGCATTACTCTAGCATCCAACACCACTGTAAAGAATCTTGGCATTATCTTTGATCGGGACTTGTCCTTTAACTCCCACGTAAAGCAAATCTCAAGGACTGCATTCTTCCATCTACTTAATATTTAAAAAATCAGGCACATCTTGTCTCAAAAAGATGCAGAAAAATTGGTTCACGCGTTTGTTACTTCGAAACTGGATTACTGCAACTCCTTATTATCAGGCTGCACTAATAAGTCTCTTAGGTCCCTCCAGTTGATCCAGAATGCTGCAGCTCGTATTCTCACTAAAACTAAGAAAAGAGATCACATTACTCCTGCACAAGCTGCTCTGCACTGGCTCCCTGTAAAATCAAGAATCACTTTTAAAATTCTTCTCTTAACATACAAAGCCTTAATTGGTGATGCACCATCATATCTTAAGGAGCTTGTAGTACTGTATCGCCCGACCAGAGAGCTGCGCTCACTAAATGCGGGGCTACTTGTAGTTCCTAGAGTCTTAAAATGTAAAATGGGAGCCAGAGCCTTTAGTTATCAAGCTCCTCTTTTATGGAACCAACTTCCAATTTCAGTCCGGGAGGCGGACACAGTCGCCACATTCAAGAGTAGACTTAAGACTTTCCTCTTTGACAGAGCTTATAGTCAGGGCTGAATCAGGTTCACCTGGTCCAGCCCCTGGATATGCTGGTATAGGCTTATAGCTGCTGGGGATGTTTAGGATGCACTGAGCACCTCTCTCCTCTTTTCTTTCTCCTATGGATGAATCTTCATCTCTCAATCACACATGACTAACTCTGCTTTCTCCCCGGAGTCCTTCTGACTTCACGTCTCATGGGGTCGTCGGACCCTATGAGACGGCATAGATCCCATCTGCTGATGGACCATCGATGGTTGGATCGTGAGTTCCTGACACCAGCTGTGCCACTGCCCTGCTGGGACTCCGCCCACTCCTCCACTCGGGAGGTCTCCAAACTCTCCATTGTGGAATATGCCTAAATATGAACTATTGATAAACTCTGTCAGATTCCTTCAATGTATTTTAACTCTAAATCTGCCCTTCTGTACACATTACATCTATTGCACCTGTCCATCCTGGAGAGGGATCCTCCTCTGTTGCTCTCCTGAAGGTTTCTTCCCTTTTTTTCCCCCTGAAGGGTTATTTGGGAGTTTTTCCTGGTCCGATGTGAGGTTTTGGGGCAGGGATGTCTATGTGTACAGATTGTAAAGCACTCTGAGACAAATGTGTAATTTGTGAAACTGGGCTATACAAATAAACTGAATTGAATAGAATAGAATTGAATTGAATTATATTTGTAACACATCAATCCATGCAGTCGTAGTGGATAGACTGACGTTACATAGCAAAAAAGAAAAAAAGCCCACTGTAGAATAAAGAAAATTCATAACCCACACAAATGAAAAAGTAGATCAGCGAAAAGTCTTAAGTAGGTGAAATAGGTTAAATTTTTTTATTTGACGTTTTTATGTTTATGATCCGATTGGTTTTGTTGGGTCCTCTTATAGCATTTTAACAGAACAATGTAATTTCACTTCTTGGCAGCATTTTTTCCAAATGTAACAACGCACTCGTGAGATATCGTCCAAAACTGTTGCGTTTTGTTGGATTCAATGCAATGTTTATTTTTTTTGCCTGCTTCTACTTTGGCTGTTACAACAAACAGTAGCAAACACAACAACAGCAACAACATTCAGATCAGATTGAAATCGGAGACATTTCGGTACGTATGGTCACGATAGTTCATCTTCTTCTTTTGGATATCCAGTGGACTGGATGCCGTGGGGCGCATTGATGCCTCTCGCAGGTTGGGATGATAAAATACAATCTAACTTCATCCCGGGGTAAATTGCAGCCGTTGCAATAAAAAGTAGGAGTATATGAAGACACACTTTTCTACTATACCACCAACATTTACCAAGTTAAATGCTCTTCATTGTGTTCCATACCATGTCAAATGCCAAGTACACTTTTCGTATTAATTTTCTTTCACATCTGCTGCTGTCATTCCAAATGACTCTTGCAGGTCATCTTTTCTGTCGGATTAGGTGTACATCGCAAGGTACAGCCACTGCAAATAAAGGAGGAATAGATTATTATTGCACTGGTTTAATTATTTAATCACAAGAAACTTAATATGTAGTCTGATAATAACTAGTCTTCTAGTGCAACACACTAGAATGGTGTGAAACACAGTCATTTTCTCCAATAAAACAGAATGCAATTAGCAACAAATGAAACTAATTCACAACCGTTATTGTTACTTGTCTTGGCCTACCTCTGATTTGTCAAGAGTCAAGCTTGTTCCATTGGACAACTGGTCGAAGATTTCTATGGAGAAAAGACACAAATCTTTATTACGCCAGAAACTGCCAAGGCAAGAAGTGGGAACCCGACAACAGAAGGCATGTTAAGCCCAAATCAACATGCTAACATGATCACAATATCAATTATAAGGGAACAGGACATTCAGATCTGTGAAATTGAGCAACATTATGGTATTCTGCAGTTCTTTCATTGTTAATTGGATCTACAGATTAAAAAAATGAGCTCACATAGTTTACTGATCACCCCGAAAACATTCTCAATATCAAGGATAACATTTTGATGTTGATTTTAGTGTTGTCTACCGTGTGTAAATGTACTTACCGTTCATGCTGTCGAAGCGGAGGACCACACTGATGAAGCTTTCCAGCGTTATGTTTCCAGAGGAGGCCCCATAGCGCAGAGCCGACAAATTCAGAACGCTATCATTCATCTTGTTTCCTGATCAACAGACAGAGGGAAACACTTTAGGTGTGATTTTATATTTCAAAAAACTCTTGTTTTCATTCATGATTATTCTGAGGATTATTATCTATGCAATTGAGCTAGGATGTGTGAATGTTAGTGTGATGAGAAGCACATGTGCATTTCTACTGCAAGTGAAAGCAAAAGTAGAGACAGGAGATCACATATTCAAAGTACAGTTAATTTTGTATATTGTTGCCAGACAAGTGTGCTGCACTTTTATTACGCCTGAGGAGTTAAAGTTTGTGAACATGACCAAAAAAAGGCTTCTAAAACATTAGTAAACTTTCCTTCAAGATTTCCGGTCGCATTCAACAGCAAAAGAAAATGTGCACGCACCAAAATGCATTTGATACATTGTAGTCCCAAGACTAAAAACAGTATTTGTATCACCTCTCTATGACTGTCAAACCCTAGTTTGTGGTTCACATGGTGGTACCCACCAGTTGTTGTACTATGTGGGTTGTGTTAGCCTTAGTGATCTAAATAAACCATGTATAGAATCATGTGACCACCAGGCCCAGCTAGACTAATATGTTACATGTTTTTTCTTTATGCACAGCAAGTGCTAACTACCCATGCATGTATTCTTACTGTTGTCACTTGTGTGCACACATTATATAGCTGACAACTGGTTTGATACAATGGTTTTCCAGAAGAAAAACAAAAAACAGCATTAGGAACAATTTGTGTCGATGAGAATTCCATTGGTAATATTAAATACAGTCCCTGGATGGTTTAGTCTATTGTGGACAAATAGAAGTAGCTGATTGTCTACCTGTAGCCATGATTGCGTTCCTCAGCTCGCTCAGGGACAGTGTTCCCTTTTGTGACACATCAGAACGGGAGAAGATCTCCTAGTGAAGGAGAAGACGATTAATTAGGTACAAGTCTGAGCTCGCCTCTTAACCTTTAAACGGCCCGCACCATCAACCGCGTTGACATTTAGATAAAGTAAATCATGGATGTAATTACTATGATCATTGTCTTGTTCTGAAATGATTAAACCTTCACTCCGTAAATGTTTCTTACCTTGTACATGGAGACCTTCTTCCACAGACGAATAAATTCCTCACCATTCAGTTTGCCGGTAACTGATGTCTAACCATATATTAAGGTATCAAAGGTGCATATTTAGTTTCATGTCTTGAGCCGTGTGAAAAGACCAGAAGGGCAGGCAGGTTTTGACACGTACAGTGCTTATGTGTCTTATGCAATTACGTTGCCTGGGAGAAATTCCGTCTCCAAAATGTGACATAAGAGGATACATCCATCAGAGCAACCATGCTGCGACAGGCATCAATGCTGAAGCCCCCAGATTTCAAGACTCCTAAATGAAGAAAAAAGAAGTGAAATAGCAAAGCAGTGTGATGCAAGATTACTTGAAAATGTGGTTAGCTCATATGTTGCCCTATGCTTTTACGGTCCAAACCTTTCAGGATGCGTTCATTTAGAAGATCCTGGAGCAACTCAGCATCCACTTCTTCATACTGGAAATGGAAGAAAAACAAGGAAAGACTCATATTTGGCTCACATTTGGTTGTCTGAATCCTAGTTACAATTTTTATACTGAAGCTTGCTTTAGATCCTCAGATTGATACAAATAGATGCATAATTCTGATGCGCTGGAGCATTAACCCCCAAAGAAGAAAAGACAACACCAGAAAGACTAATGACTTAATAAAGAAATATAGAACATATAGAAGACCAATAACTCTTAGAAATCTACACCAGCGGATAATGCAACATGGCGAGATGCTAATTTTACAAACATTTTGAACTTTAGACACAACTTACCTTGTCTGAGTACTGACGGAACAAGGTCGCCTTTTTTTCGTTCTCTTCTCTGTTCTCTTCTCCGTTCTCGGATTTCGAGTGCTGCAAAAGATTGTCACGTTTTTTCAGCTCTACATGAATTACTGCGCCGTTTAATATTTTTGTGTCGTATTCTATCTATGTAATCAACACCAGTAACCAACATGTAACACAACAGTAAAAACAAAAACCTTAAACATATTACACACCTCTTCTCCATCTTCATGTACGTGGTCGTGGCCACCAGAATTCTCACTAAGAGGCAAGAGGAAGAGACATGAGAACATGACTTGAGGCAGTAACGCAAAATGTGGACACTTACTTGCTTATTTAGTAGCACATTGCAGTAACAAGTAATGTAAGGTATTACTATTTTAAATTCAGCAACATTGGCATGACATTTGCTAATCCAATTAACGCTCCTTTAACTCAACGTTTTGGGGATCGACTTGTTTGTAGTCTTAAATTCAATGGAGGGTTGAAATCACTTTTCTCTGTGTGCTTTGGAGTTGTTCAAAGGAATCTCTGACACATGACTCTTGCTCCTAAGTAATTAGTCGAATAATGTGATTGTTTAATGTGATTGTTTTTTTAAGAATAAATGTGAGTAATTAAAGAAATATATATTTTTAAGAAATCTCTGGTAACATGTGGTGTGTGTCATATAGATGAGTTTGTGAGTGACTCACTGGACGTGGGTCTCTGACTTGGAGATGATGGTCAGGATGAAAGAGGCCGTCTCGTTGGGTTTGAAGGTGGACGGAACAATCAGGTATTCGCCGGGATTTAGGCTCATGAACTCCATCACCTCGCGTCCATTGATGTAGGTTTTGGTTTGGCCAACAGGTCTGTTCCTGCTGAAGAAAGAGGATGGGAACTTCCCCCTCTGCTCCTTGTACTGTAATAAATACATACAGTATGTCAGTTTAATATCATAGCGGCGCAATGTAATCGCTCATGTTCTGTGTATGAGGATTGGACTGAACATGTTACTTACTTCTTCAGTCACCTTAGAAAAAAATCAGAAGAAAAGGAAGTTTGTGTCAGGGTCAAACATGTATAAATAGTCGAGACTTTGAATATGCTGCTTTCAAAATGGCTTAAAGAACAGATGTTTCATTGCATCGTTTGAAAAGTAAATGCTAACTTTCTGATTTAGCCCTAATATTCAATACACAGAGTTACAAAGCCTTTACACAACAGTTACATTGTTGCTTTCATTTTATGTGAATACTTGCCATGACAAACCCATAGTCCTCGTCGCACTGAGAGAGGAACACTGAAGGGCGGTATTCACCTCAAACACAGAGAATCCAATGTGGAGATTTTGGACGAGGCGTCTGTTTCTCTTGTCCGGCTTTTGCATGAGAGACACCAGCATGTTTTTCTCGCCCTGTTTCGTCGAACATTTACTGAGCATTTCATCGATCGTGACCCGGTACTGTGGATTGGTGGAGAAACTTTCTGGAAGGCAAAGAGGGAAACATGTTTAGCATCTACCATTTTGCAAAGACACGAGCGAAGAAGGTTTGAACCCAATTCTTCTTCTTTTACCAATGAAATAAACTGACAAAAATGATGGATGGATGTAGAAAATTCATGTTGGGAACAGTGTGTTTTCTTTTCAAGTTTTTCTCTCAATGAAAATGGCACGTTCCAGTCTGCATAAAACTTTTGAGGCGACCGTTTTGCACCAATTCTCCTGGACGTACCGACGTTATTCATGCATCCTCCAGCGGTCGTTCCTGCAACCCATCGGCCATCATAGAAGGCGGTCTTCCAGTGGCACGACGAGTTCTCATCAAGGAATTCAGGACACAGGCAGCAGATGTCAAGGTCAGAGTAGAACCTACAGAAGTCCTCCATGGGCATCCTGGTGACATCGGGGATTCATTTAAATAACACGTCACTAGCCTCAAGCACTTTCCATTTCGGGAGACAAGTTTCTTTTTAAGTATACGCTATAAATAAAATTATAATCAGATTTAATTTTTACAGAAAAGTTGTTGAGAAAACCAATACAAATGTGTCAGTGTCTGTTTTTTATTTGTATAAGTAAATCACAAAACGTTTTGTATCTGGAATGTCTAGCAAATTTGAGCAAACTTACCAAAACTCCCCATCATCCCTTTTTTTAAGGCACATCTCACGATCTTCGACGCTCACAGTCCTCCATAAAGGTGACCTTTAGATGCAAGTGTTCAGGGAAGAAAGAGGAGAGGCCATTTTGTTTAAATGAGAGGCAAGGAACTTTTGCAAAAATGGGCACAATCTCAGGTCCAGGAGCACACGGGTGAGGCCAGTTGGTTCCGACCAGAAACAAAGCTCGCAAATCTTGGTGTAGTATGTGGTACATTTAGAGGTGCAACGGTATTTCAGCTTGGGCTTGAAAACTTGGCATTTTTAGAAGTGTAAAGCCTGTAAATATTGTCGGGTTGAGTTTGAAAAAGAAACAGAGAGGGTCTTACTAAATGAAACTGTAAAGTTGTTTAATGTAAGACATACAATCCAGTGATTTTGTAGATTGGATCTAGGTATTAATCGCGAGGGTACCTCCGCCTATTCTATGTTTATTTGTACTTGTATGCCATCAGTCTTTGAGTAAACCCCTAAGTGCTTATGCCTTGTGTAACACTAAGAGTTCTCACTGTAAATTGGGAAGATTAATTTGTTTGAGATTTGTTTCCATAATATTAAATTGAACAAGCTAACAGATATTCCGCAAGCTAAACGTCATAAAGCTGCATTTCCAGTTCATCAGAACTCGGCTTGCCGTGAGCTAAAACTGTCAAAACCTGCAAACGGGTGAAGACGAGGCAGCCTTTGTTCTATATGGGACATGTCCAAACTTATCATTCATGTCATGTTTTGCTTTAAACTGGCACGAAATGTCAAAATAATCCCAGTGTTCTGTCTCTGTGGGTAGCAAATCAGAACCATTGAGCCTCTGTCTCTGTGTGCAACAGTCATGGAACTCGGGGTTGTTCTTACTCATCGCTCCAGTCTGAAGTCCACTCTCCGGTGCCCCAGGGGTTCCACAAACGCACCAGGTTTACCATTTGCCCTTTGCTCATCAACTTAGCAGCAATTACAAAAGAAAACACAAATGTTATTACTCAATATACATTAGAGGCCAACTAAAGGCCTTTATTACACTAAAACTCAATAGATTAACCAAACGTAAGCTTCCAACTTAAAATCCTGACTGCTAGCATTTGGTAAAATAGATTAAATGTATTTAAAACAAATTCACCGTCTTCACTCCCGTGACAGTGTAGGCGTGGCCTTGGACGATTCCGTTGGGTAGCACAGTGTTGGCAGATGTCTCCTACAAGATATAGATACCAGGGGTGTTATTAATGCAGGGAACATACAACATTGAAGGTAAAGTGCAACAAACTTTTCCTGCTCCATGAAATAAATGAAGTTAAAGAAGACCATCATTTGATTTTTTACCTCTTTGATTCTATGTAAAGCTCTTTTATAAGCATTAGCTGAATATATAAGTATTAAAGAAAATGTCTCTTGGCAGTTATATTTGATTAGCTCAATAGAAATAGTACAAAAAGGGATAAAGAGGCTTGATTGGGACAAAAACACTGATGCCACCTATAAACATTATAACATATCGATTGACTCTCCGACTTTATGAAATTCTTTACCAGTTGTATCTTCCCTCCTAAACCATTAATGTTTATCAACAAGTCTTTTAAATGTTGTAAAATAAACTAAATATAATGTGTTGACTCAATCAAGATGAACTGGATGACTGAATGTGACTAGACAACGTGATGAAATGCTTCTCATTAGAGGGAAACCTGTCAAAAACTTGATCTCACCCTCATCTTCCTTCACATATTTGCAGCGTCTAACATGTTACGAGCCTCAAGCACTTTTCATTTTGGGAGAACACGTTTCTCTCACCATTCATGAAAGGAGCGAGAACTATTATGAAATCATGCCAGTGTTACAAGACTAATGGTTTTAACCATACTCTTTATTTATATTTAGTTAGTCTCATAGTAGTTGTGTTTGAATATTCAACCACACACTAAAATATCACTAATAATTGAAGCAAAGCCATTTGGACCATTTGTTTCCCTTTATTTTTGCACCAACAATGCTTGTATACCGAGTCATATGACTCTATGATATCTGGATTTTTATGTTTTTTAGACTGTGACCTGCATCACTGCTTGCTTAAAGCTTCATGGTGGAATTTCCTTGAATTTCCCCATGTTATACTCACCGTACAATACATAATGCTAACATTTAAAGCAGCATGATGTCTCCCTCCCTGGGTTGAGTCTGTACCTTTAAGGCATCCATCTCTCAAACACCAAAGATGGAGGCTGCTAACTGAAATGCATAACATTGTGTATTCCCATGTAAATATGTAGCCTACTTTGACTAAGATCATCTACGCCTTGGAATGCTTTCATGAAACATTTCAGCACATCAAATCAAGAAGCATCAGCGTGGTGTTGTGTGGATCGTTCATGCTTACGCCTTGCGGTGTACCACAGCCCATCAGGGAATTGGCTTTGCCAGCTCTACACATCAGTTCCCAGAGGCCTTTGGGTGGGTCTTTCAGATCAATACACATGTGAACACCACCAGTGAAGTCCACCAAAGCCTCAGCAGGGGTTCCCGCATTCATGTCCGCGTAGGAACCACACACTCTGAAACAATTGGGTGTGAAATTACTTTCTCAAATCGTCGGAAAAGTGCAAATATCACAATGTGAAAAAAGCAATTTATAACACAGGCAATTGTTTTGTCATACTTGGCGTAGGCTTTCTCCAGCAAAGCGGGCCAGAACTCCGTCGGGTCTTTGGAATGAACGAAGATTAGTTGGCCATTGATTGTTGGTAGCTTATCATCGATGACGATATCCACCCATCTTCCAAATCTCCAGAACTGAGTGGTTGAGAAAGTGGAGAATATAAAGAGATTCATATTAAAATGCGATATGTACTATTTAGCAGAATCTTCTTCTCGACCAACACTTCTTGCAGGGATTTACCCTGAAGTGGAACAGCCCGCAGTAGTTGTCATCAAATTCTTGCTCACGAGGAACAACTTGCTCCAGGATGGTGTTCTGGAACGTCAGCGCTCCGATAGCTGAGAGGAACCAGCAGTCTCCTGTGTGGAGGATGGTCATTGAGTTGGCAGGAAGCTAAGCGGGGTTTCCAGATTACAAACCATTTATAACAATAACACAGTTAATTGAGAAGAAATGCAATGCATTGGTGTCTTCTCTGCCCTCCTTTAGTCTGTCTCCTGTCTGTTCCTGTTAAATGACATTGCTGGAACAACAATTTACGAATATTTATGAAAAGAAGCAATTTTCTTACCGACCATGCCTTGACCAAAGTCAAACCTGGAGACCCCATCAACTTCAAAACTTGGATATTGAACCAGTTTCTTAAACAGAGAGATTGTTTACAACACTTGTTAAAGTTGTAATATGTTCATAAATGGTAGATAACAATACAACAAAACACCACAGAAATTATTTGACCTCTGTTGTTTATCCCCAAAAATGCACAAAGCAATATTTTTAACATCAATACAGAACCAAAATATGAACTGATGGTTTGATCGTACTGTGAAATATGCACCAGTTGCTACTCATGACAGGAGCAAGGTGTGAAACACTCACTGATGGTCTCAACCACTGCACTTGCCCCAGGCTCGAAGGACTCAGGATCCCTTCGCCGATGGACCTTCTGTCGGGGGGGAACATCTCGTCGATGTACCTCACCCGCTTGATTTGACAGTACTGTTTCAGCTGCTCGAAGTCTTGCTTGAGGAAATGCTCGGGGTTGGCGAAGGTCCCAAAGCCATCTTTCAGTTTGCGGGCTTTAATAATGTTCATGCACACACCCGGTGGACCCATTGCGATGGCGTTCAAACTCTGTTCAGAAAAAAGATCAAAAACAATTTTGTCATGACTTTCTTTTTAAAAAAATATATTTTTGAGTTTTGAGTTTTGGGATTCTATGACTACTAAAAGACTCATCTTTATCAAAACCTGTTTGATTCCCCTTTTTCCTTAATAACTAGCAGCAGATTCAATCACATAGTTATAACCAAAAGACAGTGTGGAAAGATAAGCGTAGATGAATCTGTTTATGTATCATCTTTCTTTGACATCTTCTTGCTTTTATTTTCATAGTAAAATATCATCTTTTGGAAAGTGACAAAGAGGAGAAGGTCAGTCTGTTGTTACTGTTAATTTTAGAGTACATTTTTAGCACAATAAATCAGAGAAACGTACCAATCTAATCTCAGTTTGTAGTATTGTTTCTATGCACAGCCTATACGTTTCTGCCTATCAAGACAACACCAGAACACTGAATCACACACCACACCAAAAAACTGAAAAGGACCCCCCCCCACCCCACCCCCCTGCAAAAAAAGTCTAGATATCCAGCAGAAAAAACGTGAGCAAAATGTTGCCTCAGGGATATGAAAGGAGTTGGATGATATCTGCACCATGCATTATAAACTCCAGCTAATGGTCCATGGCTGCCACACTGATGAAGGACGACGCCCAGAAAAAGCGAATGTGACCTTTTACACTTTTACAGTGACCGTCTATACTTTTATATTGCATTTTTATGGGAGCACAGAGGTCTTCTCCTGTAAAAATAAAATTCCCAGAGGGAGTTAGAAATAGCTCCTCAAAAATAAAGGAATCGCAATCTCTTGCAAGTAAACATATATTTATATTACAGTTCCAGCGAAAATTGAGAAAAAAACATCTTATATTGCATATTATATTACATATAGTATATTATCGAAATGTAGAAGACTATATCACCATTATAAGTAAGATCTAACAGATGATGATAGAACTGAATATCTTCTCTCTCAATTTACTACAACCGTAACAGTTAGTTTATTATATAAATTAAAGATATACTCAGGTGGCCACCACGTTTAGGACAAGCTCACTGTTTGAATACTTACTGGTAGTTTTATTTTAAAACACTATTCATTTCTATATAGTCATTTTACAAATAACTTTAACATTGAGAGCCATGGCATCACCAGTGGGCAAACAGCTTTTAGCTGCCGGCCTTCAAAGAATACTCCCATCCCATTGGACACCACCTGTAGGCTACTTGTAGTTTATTCCTGTGTTTCTTCATATTTATTTACATGGAAATGTGCGTGTATCTGCATTGTATTTTATCTTTTGTCGTTTTTATGTCTGCCTGTAAAAGATAATGCTGCTCGTTTTGATATGTGTTTTATAAATAGGATTTATTATGATCAACTACACAAGATATGTCTCTAGATTAAACCCGGCACTAATAGAAAATCATCTCGCCTTAAGTGTTACAGCTAGACAAAGCGTGGTGTCTGTTGTCAAATCCAGACGCCAAGCAGCTCTTTGATGGTTGCGACAGCCAGACATTTCCCATCATGCCCTGGGGCATCTAGTCAGTGGAGAGCAGCTTTGGTGCCTGACCCTAAAATCTGGAGGATGTGGAGCTTAACTGCCTTGTGTCTCCGTGTCAATGGCGGTGTGGTTTGAGTCGTTAACTTTTTTAACTTTTTCTGTTGTTGTTGTCGACTTGGGGGGAAATTATCCCGGATCTTTTCAACATAAGTAGTTATATTTATGATAGAATGGTCATATTTGTACTTTGTTGTTCAAATACTTTGTAGTTAGACATAGTTTATAATATACAGTTGATGTTTTTTTACGGACCATATATGGTCACTTTCCTGAGGGGTAAACTTGTCAAACCAGCTTTTGAAATAGACATTTGACCCAAACGGCATTCCATTCCTTCACAAGAGAGACGACAATAAGAACCGGAGTGTGTGCTTCTCTCACTTCCATTTCCCTTGGAAGGAGAACAGAAGAAGAAAATGAGTCATCATCGTTTACTACTCCTGCTGTTGGCAGTTCTAGAAGTGTGCTTTCCAAACAGGAAATAAAACGTTTTAGGTCTCAACAATTCATTCGTCCATGATTTAAAAATACACTTTTAATTCAGCAATTTTATTAACCACAAGTACAGCTTCAGAACAGAACAACCTTTCTGCTCTGTTTCCTATCTCTGTGGATGGAGACACAACACCGTCTCATGTGCTTGTGTGTGCCTGTCTAACTTTGGCGATCATCGAGACGTATAAGCTACATATGAAATAATACATGTTTCATGCAGTCCCAAAAATATGAATACATTTGAAACTATGGCTTTTAGGGTCCAAATTCGACTTTATCCTAGACCACAAGTGTAAAAATGACCCATGAGAAGTGAAAGAGTTGAAGCCCCTCATACTGTTTCCTGTATCTCAAAAGTAGCAAATGTCAATAACACTGCAGAAATCCACCTGATTGAAGTGTTACTCGCATATGAAGATCTCAGTCTTACCTCTCTGGCTGGAAAGGGACCTTTCAGAGTGTCGGTGGAAGAGCGAGTAAAAAAGAAGACGCTCCAGTTCTTATTTATAATACCTACAAACGCCTAAAGCTCCTGCTGTCAACGTGTTGATGTTCCTTCATGGCTCCACCTGCGGCAACAGGTAATCACACCACCGCTCAGTACAATATGCAGGCAGACAGTCAGACCACTAGTCAAACACACCCAGGCAGTTATATAAGAGCTGTCTCTCTGCATGAATAGAACATGTTGATGAGTTTTACTTTCATTCATGCTGCCCTGGAAGGTGTAACCGACCACAGCCTGTATCTTTAACAACAGCAAATAATACTGTGAGATGAACAACAATAGCCACGTGCAGTAGGCCTACACCTAACAGCCATGTCTATGCGTGCAAAAAGATAACAATCTCATCTCTCTTACCTCCATATGCACAACATATTTGAACTATACACAAGTTCCAACTCGCAATACCTGTATGTCTTTAGACAGGTGTCCCTGGAGAGTTTCATCAGTTTCATCCTTCGCCTGGACTGCATGTACAGTAAGTAACGTCAAGTGGGACGTTTGCCTTGTAAATAGGTTAAAGTGCACATCTTCATATTAATAGATCCTGTAGGGTTCAGATAAAATGACATGTCACATAATTGGGGTTGGCTGTAGTTCATGGGGATGAGTAGTCGTCCTGTAACGACAATAGTTGACCATAGTTGTATTTTGAAGTGTCCTTGAGCAAGACGCCGAACCCCCGGTCGCTCCCCGGGCTTGTCATCACTGCAGCCCATTACTCGTTAATAACTAAGGATGTGTCGAATGCAGAGAAGATTTTCCCCACACTTTTCATTAATTAATGGCCTGTCTCTCCATCAAGTTTAGTGGATGTACATTTTAATGTACACTTAACTCAACAAGGAAGATGGACGGCTCGATTCCCCGGAAATACAGGAGTAGACACTGCAAAAGTGAGTGTTTTCTTTCATTTATAAAGTTGCATGATGGATGACTCACCTGCCTGAAGTGAGAAATGCAGACGTGCTAAAGTTACACAAACCTATGAAAACTTCCACGAAATCATATGGATATCCGTGAAAGACAATTTGCATGTTCTGTCTGTGTTAGCGACGGCTCCCTCCTCTAACACACTGCATGCTTTGTGTGCATACAAATCATAAGCCTGAACATACAGTACTATGTCGGTCTTCCTACATGTTCTAACTCGCCAAACCTGAATGACTTTAAAGGAGGGAGCCTCCGCAAACACAGACACAATATGCAAATTCTCTCTGACAGAAATCCATATGCTGTGGTTGTCACGGAGGTTACAGAAGAAGAGGGTGTCTTGTTCTTTTTCTTTTTGAAAATATCTACTCCACAGTAAAAATATTAGGGTACTATTATTGTGAATTACGATGCAGAAAGCGAATCAATGTTGTTTGCAGGAGGACAAATGTATTTTAATGTATTCTTTTAGTGTAAAAAGTTTAGACATGGTGAGATCGATAATCAGACAACAAAAAAAACAGAAATACACATGTGCGAGTGTAGAGAACTCCCTCCTCACGCTGTGTTCACATCAAAAGCGGCCTGATTTTTAATCACGACGAGATCCCATGAAAAGTCAACGTATAGACGCAATTTCTTTCCGGGCGGCGTGTTATGGCCGTTTTGGGCGCCGAAATATTTTAACTTTTGACGATCACTTCGCAACTCGGGTCAATCAGTTCTCGAGTTGCTCCGCGTGTCATCGCTGTCCCGCGTTGTTGAATCAGAACAAGATGGAGGACACACTCGTTGCGGTTTGTGGGCACCCAGAGCTCTTTAATATCTATTATGAGTACCGTAATCACACACGCACAACTAGTGATGTTATATATGTATGTATATATACATATGATATAATGTTATGAACCAAAACACGAGGGCGTTAGATGTTCCGATGTTTGTGGGAGGGATGTCCACAACAAGTATAAAGCAGAACTAGTGGTTAGTTCCTCCGTGGTGGATGCAGGAGATGATAACGGTCTTTACGGAGGAAAGCCACGGAGATAAGCAACGCTTTTGGTGTGATCACGGCAAATGGCCGTTTTGTCCGTTGAGAAAAATACAGCATAAGAGGGACAGCTTGTCGCATCCTTTGGAGGGCGAGAAACCCGCAACTCTGACCCGTGGTCACAAGACTACACGTTACGAGCTTCAGAGTTATTTCTCTGTATAAGTTCAGCTTCAGCTGATGCTAACATAGTAGTTAGCTTGCGTAGCGAGAAGATGAAAAAGGACTGATCTCAGGATGGAACGTATACCCGGCGGGGGGTCAACCGAGGTCACAGTTGATTTTGCTGTTATTAATACTCGACCTGCGTGTGCACGAGACGGAGGATATCCAGTGATAAGCACCGGCTCTGGCGGCCAGGAAGCATGAAACAGAACAGTTTGTTTCCAAAGTGGATCATTCTTCACACTTATTAGTCACATAGTGTAAGGAGCAATACCGGTGCAATAACCCGGTACATCATGTCTGTACATAATATAAAGAATAGTTATCATAAATACTGTTTTTAAACATGTAAATATCACCACTAACATTGTGAATCCAACCATGCTCTGTGAATTGTTTATGCCGTCATATTAATATGCTTCATTTATATAATCCTCAGATTTCACCTTGTACCGTGTTCAGCCACAAGGGGGCAGTAGTGCAACTCTAACCTGGGAACATTGGAGGGCAGTCTCCATGAAACCCTGAATTCTACAGTGTCTAACCTAAACATCATTTTTAAAATAGTGCATCATTAAAGATACATTTTATTAAACACAAATGTTGTACTGATACTAATTGATACCTGATTGACATTTGCAGTAAACAGGTGGTTAATTAACATAATTGTAACCCAAATAAATCACCAAGTACACACATCTTCACGGAATTTAAGAGTTTTATTTGTTTTATAAGAAACAAGTCAAGTGGTCAAGACAATTTACAACATAGTATTTGAAATGTGTTTGGAGAATGTCTTAATTTTTGTAACGCTCCATGGAAAGATACGCGTTAAAGTCTACTAATAATACAAAAAGAAAGTTCAGTAGTCATTGACATACAATAGGACTCCAGTCTTACATAAAGTCTCCAAAGTTTTTTTTTTAATTATCTTAATACAAAGCATTGGTTATGTTGTGTTTTCACAATAGTGTCTAGTACTCTTTAGTCACAGTTTGTAAAGTTTTTTACCAGTTACCCTTCACCATCCATCATGCAATGTTATAAATGAAAGAAACCCCTCTTTGGAAGTATCTACTCCTGTTTTTCCAGGTGAATTGTGCCATCCATCTTCCTTGTTGATTTAAGTGTACATTGAAATGTACATCCACTGAAAGTGATGGAGAGACAGGCCATTGATTAATGAAACGTGTGCACCTTTTGTCACAAGTATTTATTTCTAAACCAGATCAACAGATGATAATATTCTGACAAGAAGAGTTTGTTTTATTACCTCGGACTCATGAAGTTTCATGTCTTTTCCATCAGACAGTTGTTTATAGATTTCTGTTGAGAAAGCGTAAACTGTGAACTGTGAATACGAATAATATGCCTTTTAGCCGTAAACATTACAGTTATTTAACCATACAGGATCTATTAAGTGGGAACTTTCAACATCTTCAATATGAAGATGTGCCTTGTAACAAGGCAAACGGACGTCACTTACTGTACATGCAGTCCAGGCGAAGGATAAGACTGATGAAATTCTCCAGGGTCACCTGTCCAGAGGAGGCGCCGTAGCGCAGCGCCATCAAGCTGAGCATGTCGTCCTTCATCCTCATCCCTGTCCAACACACACACACACAAGAAGAGCTTCAGAGGAGTTTAGGGATGTAGGTTATTCTCTCAAACATCCTGGTCGCTTACGCAATGAGCCAGGAATGCACATCGGCGTCCAACATGCACGTTTGACCTCATTTGAACGAGCATCAAACTTTATTCTGTGTGTGTGTTGTGTATTCTTGCTCAAACCCAGCTATATTTAGGTACTGCAACATATTTGACATTTGTCTTCAAAATATTATGGGAATGATTGGAACTAAACGCTTGCCGATTTCTGCAGGTTTTGTTTTTGCATACAAATCATGAGCTTGAACAGGTTTACGAGCCAAGAGTCAAACGCAAATGAGGTTTTAATTGTCATTGTAAAACACAGGGAGGACTTTGTTTCCTTACAGGAGCACTTTGTGATGTCATACATGTCATTGCGCCGAGGCCATTTATTGCTCCACTTGAATATGATCGGTTCCTTCTGATTTTTGGCAGCTCAAACAAGCCGTGAATACAATATGGTAAACGTATAGCAATCAGAGCCTCCACATCAAGCAGACAATGAGCAGCTTGAGTCTAGTTTCGGGCCACCTCATGCAAATCAATATTCAACCTGATGTTTCCTCCACTTGTTGGTCTCCACCTACATCCATCCCTTTAGCATCTGGATGCTCCTCCATGCTCCGCATCTAGTTGCTATTCAATTCAATTCAGTTTATTTGTATAGCCCAGTTTCACAAATTACAAATTTGTCTCAGAGTGCTTTACAATCTGTACACATAGACATCCCTGACCCAAAACCTCACATCGGACCAGGAAAAACTCCCAAATAACCCTTCAGGGGGAAAAAAAGGGAAGAAACCTTCAGGAGAGCAACAGAGGAGGATCCCTCTCCAGGATGGACAGATGCAATAGATGTAATGTGTACAGAAGGACATATTTAGAGTTAAAATACATTCAAGGAATCTGACAGAGTTTATCAATAGTTCATATTTAGGCATATTCCACGATGGAGAGTTTGGAGACCTCCCAAGTGGAGGAGTGGGCGGAGTCCCAGCAGGGCAGTGGCACAGCTGGTGTCAGGAACTCACGATCCAACCATCGAAGGTCCATCAGCAGATGGAATCTATGCCGTGTCATAGGGTCCGATGACTCCATGAGACGTGAAGTCAGAAGGACTCCGGGGAGAAAGCAGAGTTAGTCATGTGTGATGGAGAGATGAAGATTCATCCATAGGAGAAAGAAAAGAGGAGAGAGGTGCTCAGTGCATCCTAAACATCCCCAGCAGCTATAAGCCTATACCAGCATATCCAGGGGCTGGACCAGGGCAAACCTGATTCAGCCCTGACTATAAGCTCTGTCAAAGAGGAAAGTCTTCAGTCTACTCTTGAATGTGGTGACTGTGTCTGCCTCCCGGACTGAAGGTGGAAGTTGGTTCCATAAAAGAGGAGCTTGATAACTAAAGGCTCTGGCTCCCATTTTACATTTTAAGACTCTCGGAACTACAAGTAGCCCCGCATTTAGTGAGCGCAGCTCTCTGGTGGGGCGATACGGTACTACAAGCTCTTTAAGATATGATGGTGCATCACCAATTAAGGCTTTGTAAGTTAAGAGAAGAATTTTAAAAGTGATTCTTGATTTTACAGGGAGCCAGTGCAGAGCAGCTAGTGCAGGAGTAATGTGATCTCTTTTCTTAGTTTTAGTGAGAATACGAGCTGCAGCATTCTGGATCAACTGGAGGGACCTAAGAGATTTATTAGTGCAGCCTGATAATAAGGAGTTGCAGTAATCCAGTCTCGAAGTAACGAACGCGTGAACCAATTTCTCTGCATCTTTTTGAGACAAGATGTGCCTGATTTTTGAAATATTACGTAGATGGAAGAATGCAGTCCTTGAGATTTGCTTTACGTGGGAGTTAAAGGACAAGTCCCGATCAAAGATAACGCCGAGATTCTTTACAGTGGTGTTGGATGCTAGAGTAATGCCATCTACAGAAATCACATCACCAGATAATTGATCTCTGGTGCTCAGGGCCGAGTAGAATTACTTCGGTTTTGTCTGAGTTTAACATCAAGAAGTTGCCGGTCATCCATGTTTTTATGTCACTAAGACATGCTTGAATTTTAGTGAGTTGGTTAGTCTCCTCTGGTTTTATCGATAGATATAGTTGAGTATCATCTGCATAACAATGAAAGTTTATAGAGCGTTTCCTGATAATATTGCCCAAAGGAAGCATGTATAAGGTAAATAGAATTGGTCCAAGCACAGAACCTTGTGGAACTCCGTGACTAACGTTGGTGGTCATCGAGGCTTCATCGTTTACAAATACAAACTGAGATCGATCTGATAAATAGGATTTAAACCAACTTAGGGCGGTGCCTGAAATACCAATCGACTGCTCCAGTCTCTGTAATAGGATGTTATGGTCAATGGTGTCGAATGCAGCACTAAGGTCTAACAAGACCAGTACAGAGAGAAGTCCTTTATCTGCTGCCATTAAGAGGTCATTCGTAATCTTCACCAGTGCTGTCTCTGTGCTGTGGTGTTTTCTAAATCCTGACTGAAACTCTATGTATGTCTGCTGTGTGGTGCAGACCGTGTGGTGCAGCTGGTTTATTAGAGACGTGTAAAAACGTTTGGCTACTTTGAGGATGTTCCTGTCGTGGTGGGACAGGGAGGTCACCAGATTCTGTCCATGGAGCCAGATTCTGGTGAAGACGAGCAGTCCATTTTTTATATGTTTTCTTAGCTGATGTCATCCTTATTAGACTCAGCTAAGCTGCCTCAGTCTATGTATGCCTTTTGTAGAAGAGGTTGGAGCAGGGGTGTCAAACTCATTATCACCATGGGCCACATCAGCATCAAGGCTGCCCTCTTAAAGGGCCGGTGTTCCTAAGACACTCTATAAACTACTTCAAAAGATATTGTTAAATAACTAATATTATAACATAAACACATTTAATTGGAAACCTTCAAATTAAAAGCTCAGAATGTTTTCTTTGAAAGTTCTATAAGGAAAGGGGATCATATGTCTTTTCAAGCCGTCAGGGGCCACATAAAATGACATGGCGGGTCTCGTGTTTGACACCTGTGAGTTAAAGGTAACACAACACGTCTTCTTTGTACTTCATCAAATATCAGTTTACTTTTTTAATGTAATTTTTCCGTGTGTGCACACACTGTTCACATCTTCTTTTTGATGTTTCCCTGTGTAGTTTGGTACTGACTTTTAAATAGCACAACTATATGTGTCTGTTTAGCCATTCAATACATTTATAATCAGGGGAATAGATGGATGGTCTACCTGAAGCTTCGAAAGCATTCCTCAGCTCATTCATTGACAGCGTTCCAGTCAGTGAAACGTCAGTCAGGAAGAAGATGTCCTGTTTAAAAAACAGAAAACAACAACAACGATCAGTTCGATCCTCCATATTTATATTTAGATGCACATGTATTAAAGGTAAAACAAAGAGGCTGATATAGATACGGTATACGTTTTACCTTGTACGCTGCGACCTTCTTCCACAGACGAACAAATTCCTCCCCATTCAGTTTGCCGGAGATAGATGTCTAACCCGACGTTAAGGTATCAGAGCCCTTTATGTGCGTTAAACAAGCAAAAGGGAAACAACACGCTCATCATGTTTTTAATGTTCATCACTCATATGTTTAAGCAACTGCAATCACAGTAAGATATTTAGTTTTAACAGATAAGAAGCTTGGATGGAAGATATGTGTGTGTGTGTGTGTGGGGGGGGGGGGGTATGAATCTATTGGTGTGTTATTAAGTTATACCAGATCATAACCAATGTCACATCCACCACAAGAGGATACGTCCATCAGAGCGACCATGCTGCGGCAGGCATCGATGCTGAAGCCCCCAGATTTCAAGTCTCCTAAGAAAACGTAGAAAAAAAATTGAAGACTTGGGACATATTTAGGATTATCATTCACAATCACAACAATGTCTCTTCTATGGAGCTCTTGTGCTCTTCGTCATCCCTGTCAAGTCCAAACCTTTCAGGATGTTTTCATTGAGAAGCTTCTGGAGCTGCTCGGCATCCACTTCTTCGTACTGGAAATGGACGGAAGACAAGATGTCAAATACTTTGAGGGACTTTCTCTCAAGCTTAAAAGGGGAGGGGCTTTGGAGGTGGGGCTTCAAGCTATCTGTTGGTCATGCATGGTTAATCTGCTGTTTTAAAACAGCTGTGGCTGGAAATGACAAATTGAGGTTACAGGACCCAAAAATTGTTGTAAATTAGGATGAAATAAAAAAAAAAATCCATAAACCTGAGGGGTAAATTATTCATTATGTTCCAACAAATTACCCCTCTCACTCTATACTGTACATAGTAATTTGACCTATTGTTCCCATCAATTAATATTTGTCTCATTCATTTTGAATAAGAGGTCAAATCAATACGATTAGGCCAGTTAGCCAATATAAATATTACCTTGTCGGAGTTCTGGCGGAAAAACTTTTTCTTTTTCTCATCTTCTTGCACATTCGTGATCTTTTCAACCTGGAGATTAAAAGAAGAGAAAGAGAGGATGAGAGAATAACTTGACCTTAAATTAAACGTGTCAAAATGTATCTCACAATAAGTTCAGGACACCAACGACATTGTGATATTATGTAAGCTTGCACACCGTCTTAACTGGCTCTTCGTTGTGATGACCGTAATTCTCACTGTGGGGGGAAAA
Organism: Liparis tanakae; assembly: GCA_036178185.1. Lineage (NCBI taxonomy): Eukaryota > Metazoa > Chordata > Actinopteri > Perciformes > Liparidae > Liparis > Liparis tanakae. The sequence continues at coordinate 13,695,799 of CM070093.1, forward strand.
GGTCAAAGACATTGCACGTTAATACCAGTTAATACCAGTTAATACCAGTCATGTGGGACAGATGCCATGCAGAAGATTTGAGTGTGCGTACTAGCTCTGAGTCTCCGACTTGGTGATGATGGTCAGTAAGAAGGAGGCCGTATCGTTGGATTTGAAGGTGGACGGCACGATCAGGTACTCGCCAGGCTTCAGCGAAAAGTACTCCGTCACCTCGCGTGCGTTCATGTAGGTTTTAGTTTGGGCAACGGCTAACTTGTTGAAGAACGATGCCGGGAACTTGCCCTTCTGCGCCTTGTGCTGAAGTAATAAACATATATTTCAGTTCACTAGAAAGCTGCACAATGTGGATGGAGAACATTCATTCTTTGTTGAATAGGAATATGAAGTTGTTTCTTACCTGTTCCTTCACCTTGAGTGGAAGATGAGTTCATGTGGGGGACAAGAAAAGCATGTCAAGAAATAAGTTTTCTGTTCAGATAATGTATTATTACCAGCATACGTACACGTACAGTCACTCTAAAGTAAAAGTGGACTCTGACCACGACTTAAACCTGCCTTGAGACTTTGGTCTCTAACCTACAAACGTGGACTTTGACTAGTCATCCATTTACTGTGTTTTTTTTTACTAAATGCTTGAAAACCTGAGATGTTCCGTCAATGATTGAATGTTGAAAGTTCTCGGTAGCTGATTGAGTCGCTTGTTCACTCTCTTTGTTATTGACGTTTTTTATTAAATTCTTACAACCCATAATTATTCTTAGCCTCTGCAATGTTAATGTTGTTCACTGCCCCAATACATAGCACACAGTTTAGACTGCCCGGAGCTACTTATAACCCAGCTCATTAAACTCTTTGGCTCAGCTCATTAAACTCCACATGGCTCGCGTTATGCTCGCAACATTCAAAGTCGATGACATTTCATAAGGTTGACGATCAGAAAATATTCGGCAGTCCGTGTCACGGCAAGACGAGCCAAGCCGTGTCATTATCCCCTGAAAAGAATGTGTCAGCGGCCGTCTGGAGGAGTTCAGAAGGGATTCAGATGTGAGTCCATCCATTTGGTGCTCGATGCATTGAACGACTAACATTACACAAAGTTTAGTAAGTTAGATGACCAATTATTTTTTAATTTGTTTTTTAATTCGTTGTCATTTAATGTAGATAGCGCCTTCATTGAATTTAATTTATTAACTTGGAAGCGATTGTTACACTGGGACCACATATCGACCCAGACCATGGAATGATTAAAGTAATAATCAGTAAGAAAAAACAAAAAAAGACTTTGTTTTTTACACTATTTATGGTCAACGTTTTTTATTAGTAATATCCATTCTGTCATTTTCCTGACACTAGCGACCCTCCTCTTACTGCGACAGATAATATTTACCTCAAATACAGAGATTCCAATGTGGAGGTTTTCGACCATGTGTCTGTTCCTCTTGTCGGGCTTTTGCATGAGAGACAACAGCACGTTTTTATCGCTGTCTTTTCCAGAATATTCACCGGTGATCTTGACTCGATACTGTGGATTAGTCCAGTAGCTGTCTGAAAGAGAGAAAGGGGAGGATACATTTGATTTGCATTGCGTCATATTGCTAAGAGTAGGGTGAGTGATTTGATTTTCAACATTAAAATCAATTTGCATCGGGTATTACTGATGGAAATATAAGATAGTTGAGAAGTTGAACAGTCATCAAGCTCATCAAGTTGTAACTTGTAGAAATGAGGAATATGTAAATGATTGTCATATAACAGAGTGAAGTAGTTGCGCGTGTTGCGAAATAAGGAGCACGGCACAATTATTTTTTTATTTTTTATTTATTGTTTCTTTAATTGTTTTACTTATACTATATGGAAACAAGTGTGAACAAGATAAGAGACCCTATAAAAAATAATGATACGGACAAGTCTTATCGTAACCACACTTTGTGGCGCTCTTTCTATGCAAATTATATTTCACAATAAGATTGTTGCTGTAATATGCTGCTGGAATTGTGATTTTGACTTTTTTTGCTGGTTATCTTGCCAGCTATTTAAGCAAATGTAAAACCAGAAGACTTTCTACCGCCACAGTCTTACAAACAACAACAGCTAATGGAGCAGTTCTATTTTAGCGCAGAGCTTACGCCATGCAACGCCGGATAAGAGATGTTAGTAGCCATCGGACGGCCCCGTCAGCCTCACCATTCATGTAGAACACATCATTCACTAACAAATCATCTTTGGGTTTCTTTCAATTCGTTAAGATTCAAACATAATCCATGGTTTCAGAGGGATTATTAAAAGTGAACTGGGGCAGGTTCACATGCACTAATGCACTAAAAGGCAGGTACATGCACAGAAAAGCTTGGATAACAACACACACAGGGAGACATCACTCCACTACGTCTTTAGAAAGAACATCGTGGTTCTCTAGGAACACGTCTCATCTATGCCATCCTGTGACACATAGTCAGGGCCGGTTCTAGCCCTTTGGTTGCCCTAGGTGAGATTGAGTTTTGCGCATAACAACAAACACAGGGAGACATCACTCCACTTATACGTCTTTCGAAAGAACATCATGGTTCTCTAGGAACACGTCTCATCTATGCCATCCTGTGACACATAGTAATACCACAGTTTTATTAGATCAAAGCTCAGACATCCGAGGAGTACCTCTGTTGTTGAAGCATCCTCCGGCCGTCGTTCCTGCGACCCATCGGCCCTCGTGCACGGTGGTCTTCCACTGAGAGGACTTCCCATCGAGGAAGTTGGGACACGTGGAGCAGATGTCCATATCGGTGTAGAACATACAGAAGTCCTCCAGGTTCATCCTGATGATGGCAGAGATTTATTTTTGATACCGTAGAATGAATATTTAACACTTAAACCTATAAATACAGTCGATTCATGATATATTCCTTCTGCATCAGGTGGAGTAGGAAGCATTCATAAATCCCTTTTCGGGTAATTCTTCTACGTGGTGTGCAGATGAAATCTTGTATATTCACAATGTACCTGCTGTTGACTCAACAGCTCCCTTTGTTTATTTAGGAATTTGCAAATTTGCAAAGTAAAGACTAATTAATAATAATAATAATTCAAACTTATAGAGCGCTTTTCTAAATACACAAAGACGCTTTAACTGACCAATTTCATAAGGTACTTTGCGTCTGAATTAATATTTGCAATCTTGAAACACAATTTATTTTTAACCTAATTGCCCAAACCAAAACCCTGAACCTCCAGGGTCTCACTGACGTCACCTGTTAAGTGGTTGAGTGTGAGGGGGGGGACTCTTTCCTCACGAGATGAGACGTCATTTTAAAATAATCTATTTACTACTAATAATAATATATTCATATGTATGTATAAATGATATTATTATTATTATTATTATTATTGTTATTATTATTATTGTTATATTATTGTCAACAATGTACCAGATAGAGTTTGCTTACCAAAACTCTCCGTCGTCGGCGACTGAAAGGCACTGGTCCCGGTCCTTGGCGCTCAGGGTTTGCCACAGAGGTGAACTTGAAGACAGCGTGTTAAACATGAGGATGTATTAGTTGCAGAAGGTCTCTCAGAAGTAAGTCGTAACACGTCCTCAGGCTTTCTTTTTAATATGCAAATACAGAGCAGGAGGTAACCTGCCTTCAAGGCAGATGTTTGCAGCGCTTCACTGTAACTCACTAAACCGGTTCAGAATAAACCCAGGAATCTTTTTCCGAGAACTTTTTTTTTACAGGCTTCTCACGCACCTATAGCACATGACCTTTTCAAGCCTTTTGTTACCTACAGATAACGACAGGGATTATATTTCAGAAAAGCAAAAGGACATGGCTCTCGTGTTCCTCTTCTAGAAGCCCTTTCACAGCGTTTCAGTGTCACCGACAGGCAGCTACCGTAAAGAGCATTGAGTGGCTCATATTATGGAAACACAACAGACTCTTGCTTGTTACCAACCTGTTGGCTTTTCAGAAAAAAGTTGACATAGAAAGTGGTGGAGTACATGCTTTAGTAATGAGTCTTTGTTTGTCTGACAGTATTGAACTATTATAACTTATCTTGTCAACGGGGAAATAACCTCAATATTACTGCGAACTAGAGCCGTGAAACATTCCCTCAGAGGGAGACCTTCTCACCTGTCACTCCAGTCTCCGGTCCACTCTCCTTTGCCCCAGGGGTTCCACAGACGCACCAGGTTCTCTTGCTTCCCTCGGCTCATAATCTACCAAGCATCCCGGGAGACGGCACCATAAATATGTTGCACACAATAAAAATAAAAAAAACACTAAATCAGTCTTTTGCAAAATTCTATCCTATGGTAATATAATCTTTCTGAGCAGGACTAGACAGGTGTTTGTTGTGTTATAACTTCAAATGTGGTGGCAATGTTTCAGTAATAAACTCTGACTCCACAGAAGGCCCTTCGCTTTTTTACATCGCCTGAAGGCTGAAGGTCACCGCAGCTTTCATAGAAACCAAGACATCCTACACACCAGCCCCTTAAGTGTAATTCTTCACCTGTTTTACACCCGTGATTGTGTAGGCGTGGCCTTGGACCAATCCGTTATCCAACATGTTGTTAGCAGATGTCTCCTGCAAGCAAAAAAAAAAGATTTCTTCAAAAACATGCATCATTTAATAAACGTTAACTGACGTATCAACACGACATTGGTGAAGTCACATGTGAGTCAAGCAACGCTTCGATGCTGTTGCTTTGATGTGTGTGGCTGTCAGGGCAAAGAGAAAGTTAGTCTTTTATTACAGTGGGAACCATTTATAGTAACCAAGGTTACAATGATCAACTATTGAAAACGTGGATTGTTCCCATACAAATCAATCTTTTCCTCGTGGTGACCCGTCTGCTTCCGTCATGACGGCAGGAAGAAAGTTATTTTCTCCCAATGAAAGTCGTAGTCTCCTCAAAGCTTGTATGAATAACTCCACCGAGATGCGGCGTACCTCGGGCTTCTCTTTTTAGTCTAATCAAACCAGGAGTTACAGTCCCGGCTGCTTGGCAGGAAAACAACAATACATTGTGGTTAAAGCCGCGAGCGTCGAGTGGAGCGGTCTCGCCCATTCAGGCACATGCAGTAACAGTTCAGCTCCAGTCAATTCAATTCAGTAAATATCTAACCCCTCCGTTTCATCATTCATAAATGTTCGGCATGAAAAAGAAAGAGGAAAAAGCTTAATAATCATCCGCTTGGAGAGATGCATTTCCCCTGGACGGGCATCCTCACTTTGGAGGTTTCCCTTGTTAGACAGATTTTGAATGGCGGGTTACCCTGAGCGTGTTAGGAGAAGGTTTTTCTGAAGATGAGCATACATATTTTGTCTGAAAACATCTGGGAGGCCCATCAGCAACTCTGATGTCATGTTTTATTGACAATTCTGAAGAATATGATCATGAAGAACTGGCCAGTACTGGTTGTGTGTGTGTACTTACCCCTTGAGCTGTACCGCAGCCCATCAGAGACGAGGTCTGGCCCGCTCTGCACATCAGCTCCCACAGGTTGGCCGGGGAGTCCGACAGCTGGATGCACATGTGAACTCCTCCCGTGAAGTCCATCATGGCCTCTGCAGGAGTCCCGGAAATCATGTCGGCGTAAGAGCCGCAAACTCTGTCACGAGTGGATGTGAGGTCAGATTATCCAGATTCAAGACAGAAAGCATCCTCACAAAACACGTGTATGCCTGAGAAGCAATGCACTCTGGGGGTTTCTTACTTGGCGTAGGCTTTCTCCAGCAACGCGGGCCAGAACTCATTTTGGTCTTTGGAGTAAACAAAGATTAGTCTCCCGTTGATTGTTGGTAACTTGTCATCAATGACGACATCCACCCATTTTCCAAATCTCCAGAACTGAATAGTTAACAAAATAAAAGACGGGAATACAAATACATTATATCATGCACAATAATAGCACTTACAACAATATATATTATATATATATACGTATACATATATGTATGTATAACAATGTAAAAAAACATATTATATGCTTTTTTAATATTATATATAAAACAAATTATTATATTATATATATACTATAATTAGTTTTACATTGTTATAAATATATATATATATATATATATATATATATATATATATATATATATATATATATATATGTATAAATAAATATGAATATATATAATATTAATTTTTTGACATTGTTATGAAATTATATTACAATATACAATACAATTTGTATACATCATGTGTCAATCAGACTTGATGTGCACATTATAATCTCATTTCAATCCGTTTTTATTCGTAATATATCAATAAATGTAATATCCAGTTTTGCTGTTAGTATTTACCCTGAAGTGGAAAATCCCGGCGTATTTTTCCTCAAATGTTTGCTCAATGGGGAGAACTTTTTCAAGGATATCTTGCTGGAATGTCAGAGATCCAATAGACGCAAGAAACCAGCAGTCTCCTGTGTAGAAGAAAATAAACGGGTCATTGTAGAAGCTCAACAAACAGAAATGTACATATGACGAACATTTCCTACCAAGTATTCCTTGACCAAAGTCAAATCTTGAGACGCCGTCAAGTACGAACTGTGGATCAGGAGCAATTTTCTGAAACAGGAGAGTAAACGAGTCAAAAACTAAACACAAGAATGTTATTAATCATATAAATAAGCAGCAGTGAGAAAACATGTACACCGTCCCGCCTGCTGGTACTGCACATTGTGTTGCTGTACCGTAAATCACACACACACACACACACACACACACACACACACACAAACACACACAACATTAATGTCAAGTTCTGCTGCCAGTAGGTGTTGCTGTTACTATAACTCAATATTGACTTCGATAGTCCTCGGGCCACGGCTTTTTTTAACTCGTCAAATTTCTTGACAGCTTAAACAAACTCATTACTATGATGCAACTCAGCATCTGGAAGGTATTTATACCAAATATGAAGTTGTTTTGATTTACTCGGTCGGAGGGAGATTACCAAAAGACAAATAAACTCGACTCAGCTTCCTGTTGGCTTTAGCGCAAGGGCTGCTGGGAGTTGTTAACGTCTCCATGTAATAGGTGTGCCCAACAAGTGTCGTACATCAAGGTGAAACATACTTTGAGGGCTGCTGCATTGAAATTGTTTCGCAATTATATTTATAAAAAAATGCTGTTATTTAAATATACGGTTGAGTTCCCCTTCCGACCTTCATCAATGTCGTACAGCCCATAAACATACACCATCAAAGTGGTGTGTTCGGCATTGTCTGTTTCTTTTACATCTGTTTTCTAACTCCAAAAGAATTAAAGAAACTATCCGCAGAATTTAAAAAATGTTTTACAAAAACAACTTTACTGCAAATGTGCTGTTACACACTAACATGCAATTTGGATGGTATCTCTAACCCGTCGGCCCGGTTGACTTCACACTTTTAATGACACGTTGGATGAGACGTTGACATTCACTGCATTACAGGTTCTGTTCTGGGGAAGAGCTTGAACACACCATCGGCCTCAGCCACTCCACGCGGGCCATGTCAGAGGTGCTCAGGATCCCCTTGCCCAGGGAGATGCAGTCGGGGGGGAACATGTCGTCCAGGTACCTCAATCCTCGGATGACGCAGTACTGTTTCAGCTGCTCGTAGTCTTGGTTGAGGAAGTTGTCGGGGTTTTCAAAGGTGCCGTAACCTTTTTGCTTTTGACGAGCTTCCATGATGTTGAGACACACACCGGGAGGAGGCATTGCTGCAGGGTTCAGGCTCTGTGGGACAAAAGGAGATCCAGAACCAGAGTGAGATGAGTGAGACATGACAGGCCAAACACACAGTGAAATTAAGGTTTTTTGCTTGGAAGGATGAATAAAAGATACTACTTAGTATTGTGTCTGATATGTTGACCCACGATCTCCTATGGGTGCTCATTCAGAAAGAAGTTGGTTAAATAATTACACTTCAGAATACTTAAACAAACAAATGTCCCTAATTTCTCATGCAGTAGTCAAAGTAAAATAAACAATTTGCAATATATAAATAGGGATTAAATATAAGGACTTTGGCTGAACTTGTCCATCCGCTGGTGGAAGATCAAGAACCACAAAGTTCATATTCAGATGAAGACGATGAATAAAATCAATGTAGTTTGCTCTCTGTAATATTAATAATCATTTTAAAGAGAAGATAAATGGTGCAACACCATCTACAAATCAAACACAAATGATATGCTTTAAAAACATATATATTGTTACAGTATAAGGTTGTAAATTGGAGTAAAGGTACTTTTTTTCTCTTTTGTTAAAGATTTCCCTCTTATCATAAGATAAATACTTGCCCAGGCTATTATAAACCTCATAGCAAGTGATTCATACTATTAAACAATACATCAAACCATTCAGGGACCCTTTGTTCTCTGCAGGGAGCGCTCCGCTGAGTTTGACTTCCTTCAGTCTGTAAACTCGATGTACTGAATACACATTCCACAATGTTTACTGGAGTCTTTAAGATAAACATAAAGGAATGCAGCCGACAAGAAAGTGTAACTTATAAAAGGAAATCACCAGTCATAGCATTCATGATTTAAATAGTGATAGTATAGGATGTTAAAATATATCTTGACAGCATATCAAGATATGTATAAAGGAATATCTAATCTAAAATAATGTGTAGTGCAGGATGTCACTAGAGATCAATGGTAACCACACAAGACGTATGTGTCAGTGTGCAGCAATAGGTTACATGGAAAATCTGAATCCACCTGTTTTCTCGAATATATCCGGCAGATGAAGAACTTACCTCAACAGTTCGTGCGAGGAAATGTGAGAGTGGATCTGCAGGTGAGAGACACGGAGCGCTCGTCCCCTTTTAAAGCTCCCGTAAACACCCGAGGCTACCATGGCAGAGAAGGTGTACATTTATGAGCAAGGAATGTCAGCTCATCTTGGGTTGATCTGATGAGCCTTAGTGGGGTGGGAGGGAGGGATGGAAGGAGAGAGAGAGATGGGGGGGAGGGAGAGAGTGTTCAATTCAGTTTATTTTAGCCCAATATCACAATTTGCAAATTTGCCTGAGAGGGCTTTACAATCTTTACGATCCGTACACATACGACATCCCTGACCTTTGACCTCACATCGGATCCGGAGAAACTCGCAAGAAGTAGAAAAAAAACGTTCACAGGGGAAAAAAGGAAGAAACCATCAGGAGAGAAACAGAGGAGTTCCTGTTAATAATTGGCCAATATGTGAAGATGCGGCGGGCATCTTCTTTTTTTTAAATTCCTGGTGGTTGTATATTTTGCTGATCAAAATAAATAAACTCATTCATTCATTCATTAAAAAAAATATTTAAAAACATCTGAAGTGGGCTATATTTGGAAAAGGCACGAGATGAAGTAAAGATGAAGCGTTGGTGCATGTGGGGACACAGGTCACTGGAGTGACATTGTGAAAACTGGGTGTTTCTCTCTCTTCATCATCGTGTTTTGCATATAAAAAATCAACTTTACACTTTTTATTCCATATGCTTCTCCTTTGCGTCCGTACCCCTTTGTTTCACTGTTGCTAGTGAAATGACTTTTCTCTCTCCATACCACAGACTCAGTGTGCAACTATGGACAGCCCGGCAGACAATTCACCAGATTAGTGTTGTTTAACGGCGTGGGCGGGCCCTGTCGGGTCAAATGTCAACGTGTCAGTAAACATTGAGCTAAAGCAGATGATCAAAGTCATCTGCAGAAAGGTTGCATTACTTATCTTGAACTGGAGCAATGCCAGTTTCTTTTGAAGAATGAGCTCAGATGGTTATTAATAATACTACTTGTTTTTACATGTTCCACAAGCTGTCTGCCTCCAGCTCTGAGAGCTGCTCTGCCACTCTAGGCCATGACCAGGAATATGCATTGAATGTTTATGTAACTCTGTAATGAGTCCTTCTGGTCACATTACATCTATTGTTCTGTCCATCCTGGAGAGGGATCCTCCTCTGTTGCTCTCCTGATGGTTTCTTCAGATTTTAAAGCCCTCTGAAGCAAATTCGTAATTTGTGCTATTGGGCTATACAAAATAAACTGAATTGAATCTTCAACACGTGTCCTTGACACCTCACTCGTATCCTCAGAGGACAGAGGGAAGGGATGCAGACTGCTCTCAATGTCTGACAGCCCACCAGGAAGATGTCCAAGATGTTAGCCATCGTGGTTTCAAGTGGCGACAACTAGCGGACTGGAATCAGTTTGAGTCTGAGCGAGGCGTTGCAGTCCCGTGTGTGGAGCCCATGTCGCCATCTTGTGGACTTTCTGAAGACTTTAGGAACTTCATTGTAGAGCGCTTCAAAGGGAACTCACTCAAAGGCCCTTCACGGGGAGGAACAATGGAAGCAATAGCAATATAACAAAAAGAGAGATGACATAACAGTAAGAAACAAAGCAAAAAAACAATGATGCCAATTTCTATTCAGTTACCAGTTTGGCTAACTGGCTTCTCAAAGACAAGAATCACAGCGCCAGTCACACCAAAGTTGCTACTGCCCCCTACTGGCGGACACCATTAACGCTCTGCTACTACTTTAGGTGAAAGCAGGTAAGTTTAAAGAAAAGTCACACAAAGCGCTTAAAAAGATGAGAAGCAGAGGATGATACAATCAATACCAACATGCTGTGCAGACGCTTGCCATGGTTGTTGATGCACACCGTAGCTCGGCAATAGCTCCTCTCTCCTCTCCTCCTCTCTCCTCTTCTCTCTCTCCGTATGGATGAATTTACATTCACCTCCCCGGAGTCCTTGTGACTTCACATCTCATAGGGTCTATTGGACCTGGCTGGGTCTGATGCCTCCTGCCTGGTGGGCTGCCATCATACCATTTTTTTCACAGACTTTTTGGGAGTTGTTCCCGATTCGATGTTAGGTCAAAGGTCAGGGATGTTGTATGTGTAAAGATTGTAAAGCTCTGGAAAATTTATAATTTGTGATATTGGGCCATATAAAATAAGCTGAATTGAATTGAATGTCTCACATCTTGAGAAGCAGTGGGTGTATTTAGTGGAAAAGGGGGTAAGAATACATTAATGAATGTCTGTATGAAATGTCATGTCCATTGCATTGCTCTAAACTAACAGCCCAAAAGTTAAAGTCCGTACTTTACACTTTCCTACATACTGTTACTATTTTAAAATAGCTTGTTCCAAGGAAAAGTCCTGCATTAAAAATCCTTCCAGAGAAGAAACATATATTATATAAGACCCAGTGGTGCACACAATTCTCTGAAGTAACTGCCCTAAAACCCCATTTCCTTTAATTGTAGTTGGGGCATTTCCTGTGTTTCAACAAACACAGGAAGTGATGCTTTCACATGAATGTCCTTGGCACTTTCCATCCACATGTGCTACTTTAAAACACACACGCACACACACACACACACACACACACACACACATGTGATACACAAGTATGCCCAACGTCACAATATTTTAGTCATGCAAATGGAGATAAAATGGAGCGTGTCACAAAAACACCAAGCAACGGGTTTGAGGAAACTGCATTACTAATGTTTTTTGTTCGTATTTATTTAATATCAGAAGTTTTACATTGATCTGCTGACTAAATTGTAAATCTGGTGGCCAAAAATACCATTTTATATTAACTTTGTGTTGTGACACATTATCTCACATAACACCCACTCGGCAACGGCAAGCTAGTTTATATATATATATATATATATATATATATATATATATATATATATATATATATATATATATATATAAATAAATAATCATTATACTAGAATCATTATTATAATATATATAATGTATAATCATTATATTTGAATAATTATATATAATCATTATATTATAATCATTATAATATATATATATATATATATATATATATATATATATATATATATATAAATAAATAATCATTAGGTAGTACTGCCAAAATTATACAAGTGGAAAATAATCTGAATTTGGGCAGTACTACCTAATGATAACACAGTTAGACACACAATATAGTCAATAACTAAAGCATTACACACTTGCATGCAAACAAGGTCCCAAACAAATCGTGACACAAGGGATATTAATATCACTATTAATATGAATAAGGTGTACTGTAGTGCCTGTGGCAGCAGGATTCATCACATCCAACGGCCATTGTGCTGCCACCAGAGCGTTGATTTAAAATGTCAGAGTGTATCTGAGACTCTGACCCCTGTGTGTTCATGTATTGTGTAACGGCACAATGAAGGAGTCTGCTTAAAAGGCCGAAGGCCTGCTGGGGCCGGAGACATCTGGAGAGGCAGTCAAAACACTGGGGAGCCTGCCATTGTTTTTTTATTTCCAAACGGAAGTGGTCAGCGGGGGAGAGAACAAGAACCCTAATCGTGGTTTCCGTTTTTAGTTCTTGTCCCAAACAGGATGCATGAGCATGAACGTTAGTCTGAGAGGCGCACCACTTGTTTTTGGCTACGAATGGACAACCACATATTGGCCACGATTTAGCCTCGGAAACGTCTATTTGGTGATCTCTTTGGCCATAATGTTGTGGATTGTTCTGCTGCAGCTCTTCAACAGCTTCAAGTGTTCATCTGGAGCTGAACACGAGACGCTGTGCACCTCCAACGTCTGCCTCACCCTGCACATGGACCGAGTGAGCTTCAAGAAGGCCGGTCAGAACTGTGTCCACAACGGAGGGAACCTGATGACGGTCAGAAACCTGAAGGAAGAGGATTCGCTGCTCTCACTCCTCTCGCGGATCCCGAGACAACCTCGGGACAGGCTGCTCACCTTTTGGATCGGATTAAAACTGCACCGAGGCGACTGTGTGTTGGCCCACAAGAGTCTCAAGGGGTTTTCGTGGGTCTCTGGACAGAAAGATTCCAACTACTCCAACTGGGGAAAAGAACCCGTCACCACATGCACGGAGGAGAGATGTGCAAAGGTGTATTACACTCCCTCGGGTCAGAACCAACTGAAATGGACTGCTGGACCTTGCAGAAACCCTTCTTTCTACGCATGTAAGTTTTATTTCCGGGGAATGTGCAGACCGTTGGCTCTATTGGGTTCTGGCGAAATCACCTACAAGGTGCCCTTCTCCGAAGAGCCACAAAGAAGTGAGATGCAACTGTTCCCGTTAGGAACATACGCCGATGTCTCATGCAGCGACCGACAGTCTCATTACTCCGTGTGCTTGGGGAACGACGACAGTTGGACCGCCCCTGGTCCGTTCTGCGCGACAGGAACGCGTCATTGCGCGCAGAACAACGGCGGATGTGAACATTTGTGCCGCCAGGACGCGGATGAAGTTCGGTGCTTTTGCAAAGAGGGTTACGACCTGGATGAGGATGGACTCACTTGCAGGATTAAAGCGGTGTGCGGCCCAGAAACCTGCGAGCATCAGTGCGTAACGAGGGAATCTGGGTATTCCTGCACGTGCCCAGACGGGTTCCAACTAGACGCCAACCGGCGTAACTGCTCCGACATCGACGAGTGCCAGACCCAAGCCTGTGCGCATCACCTGTGCCTCAACACACGCGGCGGTTACACGTGTGCGTGTCGAGCCGGCTACGCCGTGGTCGACGGCGTGTGCGTGGATATCGACGAGTGCGCTCGTCCCAGCTGCGAGCACGGCTGCTCGAACGGCGCCGGGTCCTTCTCGTGCTCCTGCAACGACGGCTTTGCGTTGTCCGAGGACGGCCACTCATGCGTGGACATTAACGAATGCGCGAGTCACCTCTGCCAGTTCCAGTGCGTCAACGCGGAAGGCAGCTTCTGGTGCACGTGCCCGCGCGGCTTCCACGTGGAGGCCGATGGATCGACGTGCGCTCCAGATGGGACGGAAGCGTCGGCGGCTTCATCCGATGACGCGACTGGCAATGCTGCAGCTGGGGATACAGCTTCATCCATTAACGTGGCATCTGAAGACATGGCATCTGAAGGCGTGGCATCTATAGACGTGGCATCTAAAGACGTGGCATTGGTTGACGTGGCAATGGTTGATGTGGCATCTGATGACGTGGCATCTGAAGACGTGGCATCTATAGACGTGGCATCTATAGACGTAGCATCTATAGACGTGGCATCTGAAGACGTGGCATCTGAAGACGTGGCATCTATAGACGTGGCATCTGAAGACGTGGCATTTGATGATGTGACATCTATATACGTGGCATCTGAAGACGTGGCTTCTGATGATACGGCCGAGGAGGAAACGCAGGAGAACATCTCCAAAACCACAGTGGAGCTTCAACACCCTCCCCATGGCAACGACACTACGATTCTGGAGCTGGTGAACGACACGCAGGGCGGTCAGCAGAGCAACTCGTCCTTGGTGACAGGTTTTGCCAAGACAGTTGATTCCAGGGTGCTGGTCTGCGTCCTGGGTTCAGTCATCCCGCTGCTGCTTCTGCTAGCGGTGACTCTGGCCATCGCGATTGTTCGATGTAATCGCTCCAAAAGAGAAGCGAAGAAAAGAACCACCGCGGACGGTTACTGCTGGGTGCCCTCTGGCTTGGACTCGCGTTTAGAGAAACTCTATGAGTCCATCTTGACTGATGACCTATGACCTGAGAGTGATACGGAAAACTGTCGATGGGATCATTGTGTTTATTTATGTAATTTATGTGGTTGCAACCTCCCTATATTAGGCTTTGTGTTGTTGGAAAAATGATCAAATCACTAATCGGATAGAAATGTGAAAAATATGAAGACAATTTGTAAATCTGAAAAGAAGCAGCATCGGATGTGATCGGCTTTCTAATGAGGGGTAACGTGGGGTAGTTTGGACTGATTTATTTAAGACAAAAGTTGTCCCAGGATGTTGAAAGTGAGCTCATTTTGTATTTTGTCGTGTGTTCTGCCATTTTACCGATATTCATGCTTGAGTGATGCATGCATCGATATCTGTTCACCTGTGAAGAGCTCCGAGAACATTCTTGTCTTTATTGCATGATTTAAATGACGTACTTTTTTTACAGTATGTTCACCTTCCCACACGGCCCTGTGATAACTAATCTTTTAATTGTTCACACATCTGATGCCAGTGTAAATATAATATAATACAGCATTTAGTGTGATGATGAAAATGTGCTATGAGAGAAAAACGTAATAAATAGCCTGCTCTGATATATGAATAGGTTTTTGTTATTGCGTCATAAAGATCCTTGCCTTCAACCATGGAAAGAAAAGCCAGCAGTCCAACTTTATCTCATTTCCTTCCTGTCTTTAACGTTGTCATTGTCCTGGTGGGTGGTTCCTTCCTGAGTTGCTAGCCCCCGACTCCGACTTCTCCATAACCTTAGTCTGCCGACATTATCAGGAGAGTATCTACAGCACGACATCATGGTCTGCTTGAAACTGACTACAATTGAGCCGATGAGGGCCGTGACAATGACTATTTTGACGTTAGTGTTTATTTCCCCATCTATTAGGCCAGGCTCTGGCGTGAAGCAGCCTGCAGCCTGCAGGCCTGTTTGCAGCGGGAGCGACTGCATCGCTGTGAACCGGGACAGAGTGGATTTTAAAACAGCCGAGGAAGCATGCCGCGACAGGAAGGGAGAACTGATGACGTGCGAGTCCGACGCAGATGAGCGCACGCTTGACGCTTTGAGACGAGAATTGCTTGGAGACTTCTGGATTGGACTGCATCTACCAGCTGGGTCCTGCAGCAACCTTTCAGCTGCACTGAGAGGCTATGAGTGGACGTCCGGTAGCGGGCACAGAAGCTTTAGTCTAGACTTCAGCCCCTGGAAAGACAGCGTTAAAGTCTGCTCTCCACGCTGCGTGTCCCTCTCCGGGGACCGAAAGTGGACCGAGAGGCTGTGCTCGGATGTAGCCGATGGCTTCCTGTGCAAAACGAAGCACAAAGATGCATGCCGGGTGCTGGAACTATCCGACCCGAACGTCATCCAGAGCTCTGACGGCTGTGCAGGTGCTCCTTGTCAGCACACATGCACGGAGGTAAAAGGAGGTTATATATGCTCTTGTTTCTCGGGGTATGCACCAGACAGCAGGCAGCCCGGGCTGTGCAAAATACACTGTGCACAGAAGAAGTGTCCTCCCATATGTGAGGGGAACGGCTTGTGCTTCTGTCAAGACGGCTTCGTGTTGGGCGAGACATTTTGCGAAGACATCGACGAATGTCAGAGCGACGCGTGCGATCAGGAGTGCGTCAACACTTTCGGGAGTTTCGTGTGCTCCTGCCGAGAAGGATTTGTGCTGAAGGACCAATTCCGATGCGTCGAGGGAGAGGGCGGTGCCGGCGCTGTTGTCACAACCGCCTTCGCCGCAGGCTTTGTTAAACCGGCTACCAAAGATCAAACAGCGGGGGGCTCCTCAGCGTCCGCTGGGGGTTTCCTCTGGATGTGGATCCTGGCGGTGGTGGCCGTGGCGCTGCTCGTGGTCGTGATCAGGTTTTACGTTGTGAAGCGTCAGAAGCGCCAAGAACAAAACTCCAATCAGGAGCATCCTGTCCCCGCCGGGCACAATGTTGAGTGTTGAGTTCGGACCACGATAAGCACGCAAATACTAGAATATGTAAATACGTGGAATGGAGGGGAGCTTTTTATAGTAGGTATTTTAGAAGTGGACGGACTGGGGCTCTTTGTTATTCATCTGCATATTGAAAAGTAGAAGATAAACAACTTAACACAAAATATATGTAATTTTATACATACTTATGTACGAGTAGTGTGTTATCGTGTTGCTGCTGTCGTGGAGCTGAGAGGTCGTTTTGGTGAGTCTTCACCGTTGTCATTTTATGAGTTCAGCATGTGTTTAGAAAGATAGGAATGTAAGATGGAAATGCTTTGGGTGCTCTTTAAATATTAAACTAAATGTACTGTGTTCTCCCTGTCTTTACGGAGTAAACATGCACATGTGTGCGTATGTTTGACTGTTGTGAAATATGAGTTTTGAAGTTGGTGAAATGACGTACAATAAGGGACACTTGATGGTGACTTTGAGTGTAATTTGGTGTAAATTTACGTGTCCTGATAAGTAAATAAAATCTGTATTAATTCATAATAAGACCACTTTTGTTCTTAGAGCGCCAACTAGTTTTTATTTCTCATTTCAATACTGGCAGACCTTTAGTTAGACAACCTGCATTTGTCCAGACAATACATATCCCAAAGTAAAATATGTAATTTTCTTGGAGGACAGTTTGACACAGAAAAGAAAAGCTGTGATCATTCATTTAACTTAAAATTGAATTTAATTCAAATACATTTTTCAAACACTCTAGGACAGTTGAATATAACCAAGTTATATTTAATGTAATTAGTAACATCCATATTTTTGTTATTATTACAAGTCATATTGTCTCTATTGACAAATGACCTATTGCATCATGTCTTTATTGAAATCCTATATGTGGTTTTAAATGCTAAAATATCACAAAGAGTTATGCAGATTGTATTAGTTTAGCATCTTCGGCTCTCTGCTAAACAGATGCTTCAGCTCTTCATCAGTTTTCCTGAGAATAGCGTGTTGAATTGAGGTCTTTTGCATTATCTACATAAACCCTCAACATCTTTTACAACTTGCTGTGTTAATTGTGCCAACTTCCTTTGTTCTACAGCAGGTAGATAATGACTTTCTTATGCAGACTTAACTCACTGTTTTTAGATATTTCAGTCTCACTAGTTTCGCATTTAGAGAATTGTTATACTATTTTAAAGAGGGAGAGATCTATAAAATAAAAGAAAGAACACATGTCTTCCTTTGCTGCTCCAACTCTTCCTGTAGGCATCCTACGATGTACACTTTTACAGAGGGTGCACATTAAGTATTTATGTTGCAGTATACATTTCCTACTGCGCTTTTTTGTCTTGTTGCAGATCTTCAGAGCTGCCACTAAGTACTGCTATTGACACATATTTTACTGATAGCGCTTCTCCAATAACCAAATACTTCCTATTATATAATTCCAAAATTGAGAGTACTAATAATAATATTACACATTATTGCAACTGTGACCTCGCAGGGGTTATCTCTGCGATAGTAAACTCCCAGTAATGTATCTCAATAGGAGAGGAGAATTTGACCGCCGCTGACACTGAGTCTATCGTGTGTTTCCTCTTCTCTCTCAGAAAAGAAGGAAAGCAGATAAAACATCTATTAAAAAGGAATTCCAGCATTTAATCAATGAGACAACACCCAGGCTGGAAATGAGCAAACACCATAGTATAAAGGGAGTAAAGATAAGTGGTGACAGAAATGTTGCAACATGCTTTGGAAATGAGAACAAAACGTAGATGTACTAATACTAATGAAAACAATAATTACATATGAAGGCATGGTCCAAATCATTCTGAATGAGGTCCCATCGCAGTTCCAAAGTATAGCAGATTCACTCATTTTTGTAAAAGAGTTGTAGCCCTTAGTCCGACAATCTAGAACATATCAAAAATATATAATTAATGCATCAGATCATGATATCTCCCTTAATAATGAGCTGCCAGGTATATACTGCTGCCATCTCTACCGTGCTTTGTATGAGGGCTGGGCAAATAACATAGAAAGCACAATTGCATAATGATGTCGAGGTCAGACGTGCAACGACCCGAGAGTAGATCATTGTTCTCACAGTTGTTTTTATTGGTTGAACTGCAATTTCAGGACAGCACTGTGTGACCTCCTTCTGCACATGGAGGGAGCTGTGCTGATAAGACTGGGTAGTATACAAACAGAACCTGGATGGCACCGGTTGAGACTGACAAAACCTCACTTCCCTCAGTCAACACATGGTTCGTCATGAGCTTAGTCAGCCAATCATAACAGGAGGAGTAGCCTTTTTAAGAGGGACAAAAAAACAATCAGAAAAAAAAATAATAATAATTGGTTTGTCTTTTGTGCATGGCAGGCCCCTCTGAGACAAATGTGTGTTGACTACATTTATATTGCTTTGATCTTAATTTGGTTGATGCATTTTTGTTTAGTTTTTTTGTTTCAGTTTTTTTGTTTTTTTCTAGAGCTGTTTATGTATTTGCGCCACTATGCACTCTGCACTCTGCATTTAGTCTGAGGGAGAGGTACCTCAAGTCCTGCACAACACACTGCAGTAGATTGCTGGAGATCCTGGCAAACTCAGCACTTTAATTTATTTCCCCCCTGTATATTTAGTATTAGTATTAGTATTTAGTTTTGTGTTTTATAATTATTTTCATTGATGCTCTGATGTGCACTGCTCCTGTGATTTTTGAAATTTCCCCACTGTGGGACGAATAAAGCAATATCATATCATATCATAGATAAGTGCTAGCCAAAACAAGTACAATACAATGTATGCTGTACAGTTGAAAATAAACCACATATGTTTACTAATTGATGTGTACGGTCCCATGAAAATTAAATGAAAAGAAATTGGAGGGAATTAAGCTTTTGTACCCCCAAGACCTTACAGGCACCGCCTGCTAGGCTATCTAGATACTAATTTTAGCTCTTCCATCAGTCTGGCTTACCTCAGACATGTATAAGTATCTAATTGAACTGGTTGTACGTTGCTTTACCTTACCAAGTAGACTGTAAATGATCCTGGCAGGCTGAATTAGGGGAAAGATATATGATACAATCAGGGACGTATGCTTAAGTAAAGACGGAAGTGGAGGCCCTCGTTTCATCCTATCAGAAAGAAGGCGTAGATTCAAAGCGTCGTGTCATTGGGTTAAAGTTTGTTCCCCGCCTCCACTCGTCGCCGACATACAAAATAACAACCGGAATCGGGGCTCGCATGTGGAGACAGCCCTGTTGAACCGCAAGCAGCTCGTTTTTCCTACACACGTGAAGCGGTCCCGGTTGTTGAAGACTTCGTTCCGTTGCCAAGGAAACAGAGAAACGACACTCGACCGAGCAGCATCATGTCAGCCGACGGTGTGTTCAGGACCCGCTCTCTCGGCGTGGCCGCCGAGGGTCTTCCGGACCAGTACGCCGACGGCAAAGCGGCGAAGGTCTGGGAGCTGTACATCGGAGACACGCAGAGCCGGACCCAGGAGTACAAGAGCTGGGTGTTGTCTCTGCTGAGGGAGCGAGGGGTGCGCAAAGTGCTGGATGTAGCCTGCGGAACAGGGTAATGTCAGGCCGACGCCAGACGGCTTTAAATCCGAGCTGTCGTGAACGTCTCGCCAAACTGCATTGCACACGTGTTCAATTAGACGATCCCATTGAATATCAGCAATAATAAAGCAGTCAGGCCAAACCTGTATGCATTTTATATATCTGCACAGCCCAGTGTTTAATTCGGCATTAGTTGCATACATCGAGTCTCTGTTATTCCAATAGTATAATTATAATGGTGTGTAGCAACTGTCGTGTAACTGTCGGGAGATCAGATAGACAAAGCATCTCCAATACCAAAACACACGAGTCTGTTACGATAGTAAAATAAGTGATGCATTGAGACGTGTACGGTTTAAAGACCGGTTTGAAGACCGCACCCAAAGGTGCACTGGCTGTGCACATCGAGTTTAGTGACGTGGTGATCACAATTGGGCTTTTTATAATCACCCTCCACTTTCCTGGCTGGGTGTGACCGTAAAGCTTCATAGCATCTACCTTTGTAAGATGTGATTAATGCCAGTGTGTTTTTTTTATTTCTTTAACCTTTTTTAAATAAACTATTGTTTTTATTTTTTTATTTTATTTCTGGTACTTCTAACAGAACAATCAAATAATATTTGAACCTGCATTAAATATTTATTTTCAGATTTGGATAATATATCATGTATCAAATATTCCATTTTTTTTTCAACAATAAATAAGATGTTTTATCTTTATAAATAATCAAGTTAGTTTGACCATCCTGGAATTTTCACCAGGCAAAACTCTGGACACAACCCCGATTAGGTAACAGCGTATGAATGAAAGTGCAGAGTTGCACCTGCCACGGTGGCAGTTCCTGACCGTGGCAGCAGTCTGGAACGGGGACCCCCAGTGCAGGTTGTTGGTTAAAAGGGCTTTTATGGTTTAACTAGTCTTACTAGTCCAAACAAAAGCATCACGTCAGACGTGTTGTCCAGTTTACATTCACACCCACGTTATCCACATCTGAGACACAGGCAACATGGTAAATGTGTGTGTGAGGCTGATAAACTGGTTCTGGGATGCTGTGTGGAGTTTTGACTGGTTCCATGCAGTCTGTTTACCTGTGCTGATAATGTATCTGTCCTGGCACAACAGCAAGGCCATCGGCTGTCCTCAGACAAGAGAGCACATACTTGACCCTGTCCACGAAGCCTCCCAAAATGGCGTTTCTGTCCGACCGATACAATATCTTCATATATTTTGTAATTTTTTGGGCATGTACAATAACATTGTACATTAGGCCAGCATCCATTCAGTGATCCGTCAGTTAAGTTGAGCCGTCTGCAGAATGGGCTTTAATCGCCTAAAAGCAGTAATATTAGACTAATATTACAAGTTTCAATAATGTTAAGCATAACATATTTCACTCTTGGTTGACACCACAAACATTTGCATCCATCCCAAAAAAAAAACATTGAAAAACGTAATATCTCTCACATGGATGCTGGGGATCCGATATGGAGAGAATGAGCACCCATACACCCACACACACACACACACACACACACACACACACACACACACACACACACACACACACACACACACACACACACACACACACACACACACACACACACACACACACACACGCGCACACACACACTTGAAACCACTTTATATAGTAGAAATGTATGTGGGGCGCCTGAACACATCCCAGTGGAATCAGTTCACACATGGCCTCCCTATTTTGGGCTGTCTAAATGTGCCTGTGATGCAAGGCTCCCTGTTGTTCTGCCATCAGAGTTAGTGGGGATCCATGCAAGTAAATACACTTTCTATCAATGACATCACCATCCTAATTATTTCCTTGATCAGAACCGTTTAAAAAGGAACATGATTTAACTCTAGCTTCAATATATAATAATGATAATAATATATAGTTGCATTCTTAGTGTGTGTTTGCGTGGTTGCGCTGTATACAGTGTCATTAACATGTAATTATGTGCTGTTGCATGTTGTTGTTGCCCAATAATCATTTACCCTGAATATTAACTCACGACTAGTAACTATTTGGAAATATAAGTAAGCACACAAGAAACCTTAGTGTATGTCAGTATTACAATGTACATGTTGATGACATGCAGTTATAAAAGGAGGAGTTTGAGTTGAAGGTGACAATTTCACAGGTATTTCTTTAGAAACTCATTTTCAAACTGATCTTGTATTGTGTCTCATTTTGCAGAGTTGACTCCATCATGCTGGTGGAGGAGGGCTTTAACATGGTGAGCGTGGACGCCAGCGACAAAATGCTCAAGTACGCACTGAAGTCGAGATGGGAGAGAAGAAAAGAACCGGCTTTCGACCAGTGGGGTACGCCATCTTTCTTTTTGGGGGATAATATTGTCATGTCTGAATTTCTTCAACTCACTTACCGGTAACTTAAAGCAGTGTCTTTGTAGAATAACTATTATAGATCATGTTGAATCAAATCACTGCAGTGTGTTAGTGTCCATTAGGTGGCGTCCTGGTGTTTTTCTTCTCTATGTGTGTGTGTTGTGTTGACCCTCTTGTTCTTATCCTCAGTGATCGAAGAGGCCAACTGGTTGACGCTATCAGAGGATATTCAGAAACCGGGGCCGGGCTTCGATGCCGTTATCTGCCTTGGGAACTCGTTTGCCCACTTACCCGACTTTAAAGGTACGTGAGAGGTTCAGGGACGGCAGCATGACTGAAGCAAGACTTTTTTAATTCTTTAATTTGCTGGTTAACATTGAAGAAAAAGAAAAAAACTTGATCAGAGTGCCAACCATATATATATATATATATATATATATATATATATATATATATATATATATATATATATATATATGGAATTCATTGCAAACTTTCTCCAACTCAACTTAAGGATGCTAGTGATTCACTAATAGCAAGACGCTATCATAATCTCTTATTCTAACAATTGAATTGAAGATCGTTGCGTTGATGGTGCACGTTCATGTTGTCACTCTCAGGGGACCAGAGCGACCAAAAGTTGGCCCTTCAGAATATTGCCAGTATGGTCCGACCAGGAGGGATCCTCATCATCGACCACCGGAACTATGACTTCATCCTGGAGACCGGCCGGGCACCGCAGGGCAAAAACATCTACTATAAGGTACTGAACTGAAGCACATGGACTGGGACACGTTGTAACCCATCCCGCAGTAGGGCCCTGAATGCAGCAGCTGAGGAGCACAGCTGGTGTTTCTGGATGCTGTCACAACTATCTTTCAAGATTCTGGTGATCACTTTTATACCAGCGCAGGGGCCACACTTCTGTCTTTGGTCAAATTCACCCGACAAGCAGGCTGCGCTCATTGGTGGGAAGCCAGAGTGGGATCAGTCCTTTGTGTTTCAAAGAAATCACCAGAGTCTGCACCGAGAGGAAACCCTGCTGCCTGGAAGATGAAGTCCAAACGGAAGTAACAAAAAACGCCAAAGAAAGAATCTAAAGAGAGCTCCATGTTCTGCTGCTGTAGTTCATCATGTAGGATTTATACAACTCACCTGTATATATATAAAATATATTTAGGCTTAATATTTAGAATATATATATATATATATATATATATATATATATATATATATATATATATATATAATGTGTATAGATAGACGTATATATATGTGTATATATATATATATATATATATATATATATATATATATATATATATATATATATATATATATATATATATATATATATATATATATATATATATATATATATATATATATATATATATATATATATATATATATGAAGCTGTTAAATGAACAGACTGTTTCGGGAATGATTTCCCATGAAAAGTGAACTGCAGACTTGTAAGCGGCGACTTAAAGAAGAACAAAGCAAAGAACAAAGGCCCTCCTGTTGGACAGACAGCATTACTGATGAATGGTTAAGGGGGGATACTTTGACAAATAAGTTTGGTGTGTTCATATGTGGCCTACAGTTATGTTTGGCATCTACCTTGTAGTTAAAAGATGTAAATTCAGCACCTAATTATTTTAACTCATCTTATTGGTAAAAGTGGAAAGATGAAGACATAACAGCAGTTGCCAACAGCAACAAGGCATGATTCATTTATTTTCCACAAAACAAGTTCCATATTCTTTAATCTAGCGAGAGTAAGAAGCAACCAGCTGGGAGGCCTAAACAGAAACGCTGAGTCAACAGTTGCGTGCGGGAGTAAAATCCCTTGTGATACCTCAGTAATCCCAGAGTCTGCTCTCATGGTCCAGCCGGCTCACAGCAGGAAGAGAAGGCGGCCCGTGAGGAGTGTGTCGGAGCCTCGTACTAAACCTGCTGTCGTGGCCCTGTGTGTTGCAGAGCGATCTACCTCAGGACATCTCCACGTCGGTGCTGTGGCTCGACAATAAGCCGCACATGATCACTTTGGACTACACCATCCACGTGCCAAAGGCCGCCGTCCAAGACCTTCCTGAAGTCAGGTAGAGCGACGCAACGCTCACGGGACACTGACCGCAGCGCACGGCGTACAAGCGTCTTTGTGTATTCAAAGAAAGTGCTATATAAGTTTAAATTATTATTATTACAAGTTCTTGAGCCACAAGCTCTAAGCTTTAAAATACTGCAACCGGCTCTTACGCATATATATTGCAAGGGCGTGTCGGGAAACCACCACGTGGCAGCATATGTCGTGAATACAGAATATCATTTGCTTTGAGTTCACTGATGTGCCTTGAAAAAGCAATCGAGCAACTAATATTCAATCAGCTCTAGAGGCGGGGCTAACATTCTGCTGGGGGCGGGGGTGACAATGCCAGGGGCGGGGCTAGGGGGCGGGGCTAACACTGTGCCGGGGGCTAAATCAGTTCCTGGACTTCTCTGTGCTTGCAGATAGCGTTTGCGTAAACTATACCAGCCGGAAGATGAAAAAAGTCAGAAAGTCATGACACAGTTTCTCACAAGTGTTTATTGTTAATATAGAATAGATTCAGAGAGGGACAGTAAGTTTATTCACATTGCAAATTAAAATGTTGAACTGTATTCATTTCATCACTGTCAGTTCATTACTGATTACTGTGATTCCTATTTCACCTCCTAGTCTTCCAGAGCGCATCGTGTTGTAAAGCCTTCATAATCAGTAAATGGACGATGTAGTCTTTTAATATATATTTAATAACCGATCGGCTAAACGCTAAAGCATTATGCCCTGCAACTCGATATGGAGATAAATGACCTTGCCTTAACTTTTATCATTCAATTCCTCAAAGGACGGACTTCAGGCGTTCTCCTCTCATCTTTTCACTCTCTGCTGTTTTGTCTGAACATTTTAGCATTTGATATTTTCTTATATAAAGCTCTTGTAACGTTGTTTTTCTGAACCTCTTCCCATTCACGTTCAATTCTCACCCTTTCTAACCTGCTTTGTCCTCCCCAGTAAATTCCGGTTGTCTTACTACCCTCACTGTCTGGAGAGCTTCACGGGGTTACTGAAGGGCGCCTTCAACGGCCACATGGAGCACAGCGTCTACGGAGACTTCAAGACGTACGTCCCCGGCCAGTCTCAGGCGCCGTGCTACTTCATCCACGTCTGTAAGAAAACAGCCTAGGAGCCGCGCCGGCCCGCCAGCACACACACACACATGGCTTTGAACAAATGTTTAAATCTTAGAGCTTTGAACAAAATATAAATATCTTGATTATAAGAACACGTCTTGACAGTGTTTGTTTTTTTTCTCCCTGTAATTTATACTTATGGAAAAATGTAAAACTACGAGAAACAATTGATTAATTCTGATCTCTGTTGACTCAAATAGTTACCGTCTTAATGAAAAAGTCCATGTGGCCCGGAGGCGTGTTATATAGTATGTTTCAGGCGGAAGGAAATCCTTTGTCACATCAGGTCACAGGACTGTCTCCTGATTGGCCGCGGGGTAAACTCACTGTGGTGGTTCTGTTGGACCTCTGTGGTGGTTCTGTTGGACCTCTGTGGTGGTTCTATTGGGCTTCTGTAGTGGTTCTGTTGGACCTCTGGTGGTTCTATTGGACCTCTGTGGTGGTTCTGTTGGGCCTCTGTGGTGGTTCTGTTGGACCTCTGTGGTGCGTTCTACCTTGTTTCCGCCTCCCGCCTCTAACCTGTGAAGCCGTGAGATGCTGCTGTTAACTCGAGATATTTCCTCATGATGGAACACTTGGTATTAATCAGCGTTGTGTACAAAGTGATGAGATATATTCTTAGACTATTGTATTTTTTTAAGTTTACAACAAAGGTCTTAAAAGATAAAGCAGCTGTGTCTTGTAGGGTAGTCGTTTTATTTTGCTTGTGTTTTCGAGCTGGAAAAGGCAAATCGAACGGACCTGAAGGCCGACTGCCTTTCTCTAAGTTCAGGCACAACTGGCACAATTCATTACTTTTACATTCATTCATATACTTTTGCACTTTTTTTGCAATTAATTGAGGTTGTGTATAACAGTTGTTTCATTTCCTTAATGTTATGGTACAATGAACTTTGGTTTATTCAAGCTGAAAACAGATGTTTTGCCAATAATAAGCATGAGAGTCAAACATCATTATTCATTAGTCCCATTTGAAGATGTATCCAAAACCAGAATCATAAAGTCAGTGACTTTAAGGTGAGTGCACTAAGTTGGTAAAATCAATGTAAACGGTAACATTACAGTAATAAAACGGGAAACCCAGAGGGTCTTTTAAAATTGTTATCAACCAAAGATATTTAAAAAGCGTTATCTTCTGCTCAATCTGGGAAGGTTTTGTGTGAGTTTACCCGAATAATAAGGGTGATGTGATGGATAGAATAATTTATTTTCAGGTTAAAATATATTTGCTTTGAAATCCAAATGTACAAACGAATGAGAAAGTATCTCTGTGTGAACCAAATGTTACGGTGCAGCAGTAGTTTGTGATTTGAGATCAACGGCAGGTTCAGAAAGTGGTGATTCTGGCCAGATGTGTGAGTGTTGCCTTGAAGTGTTTCACAGCAGTCTTATATGTTGAAAAAACATTTTGTAATGAAAGACGGCTATTCAAATTATTTTGCATAAAAATAAAGACAATTTTTCAAATGATTAATCTGTTTTTTATTCTCAATTACATATGTCTGTGAATTTTTTTATACTAACTGAATTAGAAGATTGATCAGAATCAAGGTTTAATTAAAAAAGTATCGGTGATCGTAGGAGCTGACTGACTACTGGATGAAATAAACATATGTGTACTTGTGTATTTATAATCTGCGAGAATTACACTGTATTCAGTATCAAAGCAACTGATACAAGCTGTACATTCTAATCTATATATAGATATATAATATAACACCAAGCTCCTATGACTGAATACTGAGAAGGCATCAGTGGTTGACCTCGGAAATGCAGAATCCAGGCTGGACACCAGGGGGCGCTGTTGCATTACATGAAGCGGTGAAAGTCCCATAGATGAGGACCAAACTCCACGCGTGAACTTCCGCCTTCTGTCTTTCTGATTGTTAAAATGTATCATGACACTAATGCCATTATTCAACTTCATCAAAGTGAGTTTTTAATGTCGACTTTAATTTAAATGCTCTGCTGTATTGTAATTGATAAACTCTTTGATCACCTGACCCGAGGCCTTCAAGTTTAGTGACCTTATTTTATTGTATACGGTTTAAACCTATATGTAATGAAACAAAACATGTATATGTATATTTATGTTTTCTTCCTAGATACTGTTAAACCACAATACAATCCAGAGTACAGTAGAAAGTCCTCTGCTCCGTCGCAGTTCGACACGTCGTCGGTGCGTGACCTTTCCCGATTGTCTGACCTCTAAACGTGAACTCGCTCGCCATCGGCCCGCTCGTCCTCCGCGGAGTGGAGCGCCTGCAGCTCGTCCCTCCTCTCGTCTCCGAGGTATGCGATTCGACTCTGCGGTGGACGGCCGTGCAAAAGGAGCCGATATACAAACCAGATGTGAGAGCCGTTTGCCAGATGTGGGCCGCCCCGCTCTGCTCTGCCTCGCTCCGGTTCGGGGGAAGTCAAAATGGTCAAACCGTGGCTGGCTCTACTGGGGAGGATTGCTTTAACGGTACGCCATTGGCCAAATCAAACACAAACAAAGAGGGCTGAGAGCGTCCTGATTGGCTGGAGAGAAGGAGATGAGTGTTTGTGATTAATAATGGTCCGACTGAAGAGCCGTCTGAAGGACGACGATGAGGTAGTGACGCCACACCTTGTGTGTTCTGGTTTTTCCACGTCTCGTCACTTTCACATCAAAATTCACCCGCCACATTTCGATATCCTGCCGTTTGTCGTCTTAAAAAGACAAACATGCTGATCAATCAATTACAGAAATGCAGCGTATACATCGACTATTCTCAGCCTGAGTCGGGTTTCAACTGACCTGGAATCGGGCCGCCAGAAGCCCTTCAAATGATGTATACTATAGAGTAGAGAGAGAAATATGAGAGAATAGGGATGTAAACAAAGGCAATTTGGTAACTTATCGACTTTCCATGCCGATCTTTTGTCAATATTCTGCCCACAGCGTAGTTATCTTGTCGTTAAGGATGTTTCCTTCACATTATAGGAAAAACACTCTTTTGATTTCTTGCCAAAAAATTGAGACGAGTAGATCGATACATCTCGGGAACCATCAGTTTTCGTAAGGATTCAAATCATTAAAGTATGAAAGCGTTAATTTCTGTTGTTGTTGTTGTTGATGTTGTTGTCTGTGGATGAGGCCAGGCCAGCTGTTCTTGTTTGGTCTTGTTTCCAAGCCTTATGCTAAGCTAAGCTAACATGCTACGTCAGAATCGGACATGAAAGCTGTTTCGGGCTTATTAACGCTCAAATTCCAAATACCAGCTTGAGCAGGAGTTCTATGAGCAGAGAGAGAAACAAATATCTGGAAGTCTATGATGACTTCCTTAAAAAAGGACATTGGATGTAAAAAAACAAAAAAAAACAATACAAGGTGAGAAACAGGAAATCAAATCAAAGTGTTTTTGTCACCTGAACCACTCAACGGAGCAGCGAGGAGGCCTCAGCAGACACGCTAAGGAGGGAAACTGTTGAAGGTGAGAGTGGAAAAAGATGCAGCGAGAACCCAGAGGTGCTGAAAGAGAAAACGCAGAGGAGGGGAGGGAAGACATCACGCAGTATCTCACTGGCTTCAGCTGCTTCCACTGGATGCTGCCAGATGAGGGTTTTCCAGATGTTGAAGGTAGGGGAGAGTAGAGTGAGGGGGTGTGGAGAAGAAAAACACTCAAATTCAGATATGTATTTGTCTTCCTGAGTTTTCACAGGGCTGCACACTCTTAAAGGTGAGGAGCGCTCTGATGGCCTCTATTATCCTCTATTGTCCTCTATTGTCCTCCAAGCGCTCCATGTGTGTCCATGTGTGCTCACAGAAGGCTGAGGAACAATGAAGCCCGAAGAGGGATGGAAGCTTTCTGGCTGGAGGCCCGTGACGGGACAACGAGTCGCCTGTTTTGGGTCCTGAAACAAATAAACAAAAGAATTCCTCTCAGATGCACAGCTCACGCGCACACACACACACACACACACACACACACACACACACACACACACACACACACACACAGACAGACATGCA